>CAWUFW010009745.1:0-600000 GCA_963921515.1 Calotriton arnoldi | reverse complement strand
AGGCGTAGAAGCGTTTGGAACACAAACTCTGCAAGTTCCAAATCCTCCAAGGCTGAGTGGATTGCGTTACCTGATCCTCAATCAGGTTGTCTTCCCTTCATTTGGCCGACAGCTCACCACGCAAGAATTAGGAGAAATTTGTGCGTAGATTCTGCAACTTGTCCTCAAAATACTTGGATCAAATATTATTAACGATGAAGCTTGAATTATAACCAAAGAAAGCATTAGGCCTTAGAAAGAAGATAACTTAGACCCCGTTTAACCCCTTCGCTGCTTCTGTCGGCCAACGGCCGTCGCGAGCACTACCTCCGTAGTGCTGCGCACGTCCGTTGGCCGACGCGGCCCCGCCCACTCCGCTAAACCGCCGCACCGCGGCGGAATTGCCGCCGCGGTTAAGTGGTTAAGAAGATTTAAAATTAGGAACTTTCTAGTAGATGATGGAGTGAGGAATAGGGCTGACTACATCTCTTCAATAGGTTTAGTATCAATGAAATGAACTTTGACATTAATTGCATGGGAGGAGAGAAGTGAGAAAGACATTGTTAAACAAAGAAAACAGAAAGAGACTGTGTTTTCCCTTTTGTGCTTCGGAACGGATCAGTAGAAACCATGGTGTCCGAAAAATCAACACGCAAACAGAAGTGCATCATTGGCACCCTCATTGTAGTGGTGCTTATTGTTATAACTGTGGTGATCGTTGTATCTCTAGTTGGATCTCAGGATGTCGGACAGAATAGGGTACAGGCAACACTCACTACACCAATCTCTGAGATAGATGAGGATGCATCCGCAAGGGATCTAGAAATGAATTGTTACAAAGGATCAATGCGGCTGACCAAGGTTCAGCACCTCAATTTCAAAATAAAAGGGTAAGTCCTTTGTCTGTGCACACCCGTCCTGAGCTCGCCGCACTTTCACTCCACTGAGGATCAGACAGAATCATGAAAATAAGGACGGTGCACCAGAAACGAAGTCAAAATGAAGCTTCAGAATGGTTCAAATATGTCCTTTATTCTTTAAATTTATATAAAATTCAACCACAGCCAACGCGTTTCGTTCCATTGGAACTTCGTCAGGGCTCTGTAATAACAGGTAAGTAGAATTGTGTGGAAAATTCCCGCATATGTCGATAATATCAAGTGGCTTAAAAACCAGCCCGCACTCCTCCGTACTGATCTAGAGGTTCGCTCGAAGGGGAACAAATCACCCCTAAATAATAATTTTGAAATAACAGGACCAGTGTAGCAGCCTGTCGTCCTCCGTATTAAACTGGAGGTCCACTCATAGGGAAAAAGTATAAGTGAGATTAGTAGGGTGAAACTGAGACAAACGAGGCATCCTCCCTATCCCCCAAGGGTGGTAGGCCGCGAAACTGGCCGACCAATTATCTATTATCATCCTGGGGTGACTTTTTCCCTATGAGTGGACCTCCAGTTTAATACGGAGGACGACAGGCTGCTACACTGGTCCTGTTATTTCAAAATTATTATTTAGGGGTGATTTGTTCCCCTTCGAGCGAACCTCTAGATTAGTACGGAGGAGTGCGGGCTGGTTTTTTAAGCCACTTGATATTATCGACATATGCGGGAATTTTCCACACAATTCTACTTACCTGTTATTACAGAGCCCTGACGAAGTTCCAATGGAACGAAACGCATTGGCTGTGGTTGAATTTTATATAAATTTAAAGAATAAAGGACATATTTGAACAATTCTGAAGCTTCATTTTGACTTCGTTTCTGGTGCACCGTCCTTATTTTCAGGATCTAGAAATGATTAAGGAAACCAGTCGTAGATTACATGTTGATTTGTCAAAGGGTGATTTCACTTTGAATGCGCATGCTCGATTATTGTATGAGTATGTGGATAGCATGGAAGCGAAGGATTGCTATGTGCGTATGCAATTACCAGCTTCAGTAGAAGAAGGCATTCAATACCATCATTTGCCTTTGACCTATGGCATTACATGTAGTGTGTTGTTGAGCATGTTTTATAGCAAAGCACACTTCGAGTACTATTTCTCAAATTATGATGTGGTACTCTCGGAAGTCCCAGTTCTTAAATACATGAATAAATATGATTATTATAAGGAAGTAGATCGAATGTCAAAGTATTTCGTGCCTACCATTACTTTAGATACGTCCTATGCCCATAGACACAATTTAACCTGTATGTTAACTGACATTGAAAAGAAATTTATAGATCAGATAGAAGATCGGCATAGACAGACTCTATTTAGACCAGCTCCAAAGCACAAGGTTACCCCATGGACTAAAGAAGAATTAGATCATAAAGCAAAGGGGAGTTTTGGACCCATAGCATTAGATTTCCAGCAGAAGGGGAAGTTGTGTATTAGACACCCGACCACATACTACGATAAGATATTTGTGGGTGAAAGTGATTGTGAGCACGTCTTCTTGATCGAAGAATCAATTAGAAAAGCATTATTGGACAAAATAACAATAGTGCCCAAAGTGTATTTTGTGTGTGGAAAGAATGCCTATGTGAAGTTGCCCAAAAATTGGTATGGCACTTGTTATTTGGCTGTGGTATTTCCCAAGATTTTTCATGTGAATGATTTATGGCCCCTAGAAAGAAAAAGACCTCACAGAGGAAAACGTGGTGTGAGTGCAGGAGAAGTGATTGGAGACATATTTGGGGCTATGATACCGAGTATGGGTGTGATTCTGAATGATTTGAAAATCAGAAAGCTGGCAACATTAGTGGATAAGCTCTCAATAAATACAGCTCAGATTTTATTACTTGTAGATGGGGAATGCCCTAGATGTGCTGCTAGCAAAAGCCGGAGGAGTCTGCAAATTATTGAAAGTTCAACAGTGCTGTACTTATATTCCTGACAACAGTCGGGATATAAGGAAATATATCAACAATATTTCAGATATACACCAAGAGATACGTGAGATGGCTGCTGAAGGACTTTGGGAACAAGTGGGGAAAGGATTTGGCAAGATAGGCAGTTGGTTTGGAAGTTTGGGACAAGGAATAATGGGATATATCTTGAAGCCTATTATAATAGCTGTCATTTGTATAATTGTCCTACTAGGAGCCATCAAGGCTTACAAATGGCAAAGGGCATGACATCAGGAGACTGTTTCGAGAAAGCGAGAGCACCAACTTGAACGACTGCAGGACAGTCATTACCAGCACCTTAAGGGGTTAGAACGATTCAGACAGGGACGGCAAGCTACAGCTTCTGTTTAGGTCGGTCTCTTCTACAAGGAGAAAAACTACAGAAGAATAGAAAGTTGGTGTAGACACTTGTCATAAGAGGGGGGAACTGATAGAGCGCTGATAGCACTCTATTTTGTATGAGTGCACTATACTCATGGTTTAAACGCACTCTCATGTATTCGTATTGTTTGCAGTGTTTTACGACTATTAAGAACATTTATTTGAATCATTTAATGTTGAAAACTAGTGAACGCTTTTAAGTAGAACTTTGTATGTATTACGATTCCTTCATGCATAATGTGCAGGACGATATTATTTCTATACACCGTAATTGTGGTTAGTTTAAGTTGCCTGAATTATAGGCCCAAAGTCATAAGTTTCGATTCTCCTTGCTCTTGAGAAATAAATAATTAAATGTTGTTGTGTTCGAAATTAGAATGTTCTCATCCTACTGCAGGTGAAAGAATACACATCGTTATTTTCAGAGTTAAGGAGAGACCCGGAATGTCTTTGAAGATGACTGGGAAGCGAGAAGGGAGGATGCCTTGCGTATCTGGTCTGTCTGAAAGCCAAAGCCACTGGAGAGAAGATATCACTAATTAAATTTGTGTTATAAAAAAAGCTAAGCTACTGCATAGAGGTGCAATGGAAAGTTTTAAGAAGAATGACGTATTGTGGGTTGAATCCCATCTTTTGTATGATGCGCAGGGACAGCGAGACGAGACTTCTGCTAGTTTTCGGAGGAGAAGGAGCATCTTAGAGCAAGCTCCATAGCCATAAGCTAAAACGACCCATTTGACGTGAGTACTTCTTAGGAATTCAACACGTGCTGACACCGTTGTGGAATGATAGAAGAGAGACAGGAAGGGCCCTCATGTAGAGCAGTGTAGGGAAAGATTTTAATTTCTTTCAATGAGCCGAGAACTGAATATCGCATCTATTCTGTGTTGCGTTGTGATTTTGGAATTTATAATCATCTGTCTTTTGGGCCGAATTACTTATATTCGTAAACTTGGCTCTGTATTAATTTTTCTGTACCTCTATACTTTGCTATTGAGATGTATTTACATCCAATTGTTTTTGGCCTTATAATAAATAATCAAACTGCAATTTGGAGTTGGTGGTCTTTTCAGGCATGACGACTTTGCTGATATCTGTCTGAGTTGTTTCCTCCCCTCAACCACTTTTAGTAGGTAAATAAAAGATCGATCGCTTACGCTATACTTAGTAGGGAACATTAGGTGTGCAATTTAGCGTAATCATAACTCATCCATTTCAAGATTTCTTTCACTCCCAATATGTATTCCTCAAACACTGCACTGCCGACTACCACATATGTTTGTGAACAGCAGTGTTGCATGATTTTGAACACTCTATAACACTTCTTTTTAGGCCAGTTTTGCCAACAACAGATTATTGGAATCTTTCTTCATTCTCTCTGTTTATTCTCTCAAACCGATCATGCTTTTTTGGATGAGTAAACCTGTCATCTTACAGGAGGAACATCGTCTATGACAAGGCAAAAAGGTTCATATTTGAATCCCATTGCTGATACATATAATTGGCATATCTTCCTCTCGAAATTCCATCCCAAACAATCCTCTCGTTTTCACAGTACTGATTTTGTTCGATTACTTTTCTTTTGACCACCATTGATGATGCTCAAAATAAACAAATGTGTACTTCTTGATTTCTGGTAAAGCAGTGAAACAATACATCATATTAAGGTCCTTGGCCATATCACTTGTAATGAGCACTTCAAGTGCTAATTTACGGCACAATTTGTGCTACAGTTTTGGGGCAGCTGCTACTCTAAGCAGTTGGTGAGCTGGCACAGCCCTATTTTACATCCTTAGACAGTGATAAATGGTCGTTTGTTGCAAGAATTTTCAAGGTGTTTGCTGTTTGTGGTTGGAAATGTAGCAGCATTTGTTGACATTTCTAAAGTAATCGACATAACATTACACAATAAAATCACAAAGCACCAAAACTACAATATTAAAACAAATTAAAGCAGTCAAAACAGAATTAAACACAAAAACCACAGAACAATACAACAGCAGTAACTTACAAGAAGCAGCAGAAAGCACAACATGAAAAAACAACAGATCTCATCATGACCACAACAAAATGGCACATAACAAATATGTACAAACATTCTTTCCACATATTGCCACCTTCAAACATCAGCTTTTATAATACAATGGTAAAAGGCGTTTTCACCAAGCACTTCCTTAGCTTACCACTCAGTGCTTGAAATAGCACCAGCCACAAATGTTTTGTGATTCAACCCCCTACCTTAATACTCGAAAGAGGCTTATTATATGTGCCCCAGAGGTGTAGATCTTGCCTTCACCAAATTGCAGTTTAAAGCACAGCAGCTGCACAGTTCTGTGTTATACTTAAAAGCAAATCCTCAAACGGCACTAATAGCTTTTATTATCTTCATTTACACATTCCCTCTACTTTTCTATTATAAAACTATGGGGCATATTAGCAAGACCCACGTTAAAATTATCGCCGTTTTAGCGGCAGGAAACTGCCGCTAAAACGGCGATAAAGGGCTTGCTAATATGCGTTATAGAATTCCAATAGAAGCCCAGGTTAGATGTGCAGGACATCTAACCTGGGCTTCTATTGGAATTCCATAACGCATATTAGCAAGCCCATTATCGCCATTTTAGCGGCAGTTTCCTGCCGCTAAAACGGCGATAATTTTAACGTGGGTCTTGCTAATATGCCCCTATATCTGTACTTGGGAATGTTCACTCTATGATGAACTGGTAAACTCGTGCTCCTCTGCCACCTCTTTGTATATGTCTTACTGTCCTCAATGTACTTTCTCATTAGAACATGTCCTTTGAAAATGTCTTGCTCTTTATTAGGTCTCGCCTGGCGTTGCAGCGTAAAGCGCTGCTCGCTGGGCGAGAGATTTTGTAGGAGAGTAGATTTGAGAAGGGGACTTGAAGCCCCGCCCCTCATTTTCATTGGCTGGCGTGCCGTTTATGCTAAACGGTGGCCTGCCATTGGAAATGAGGGTTTTTTGGTGACGCCCTTTGGCCTTTTCGTCCGGCCGATCCGGACTGGGTCGTCTGCTTTGCGGCTGTCGCAAAGCACTTTCTTAACTTTATGGGGCCATGTGTTTCTAATTAGAAACACATGGCCCCATAAAGACAAGAGATCGATGCTTGTTAATTGTCTGCAGCTGGGGGCGGGCAAGAACTTTCTCATTTTGCAGTGTAAAACTGACACAACTAAAAAGCCCGCATAACGAATTCTGTGGTTGGTGTTGAACGCCCTTTTAATACTTCCACACACGTGGTGTTAATAGTACAGTACACTCTTCTTGCCGGGTTCTGTAAGCCCCTGATTTCTCCAGCCCTTTTTGCACGCTCCGTATCTAGTGCTGTGGGAGGCAAGTGGGCTGCGCCGGACACCGAGGAGCTCTGCCCGCAGCCTGGCGAGTGCACACCGGAGCTCCGGCACCGCACAAGGCTGAGGAGGAGGAAGAGGAGGACCAGAGAGCTGCGAGGCCGAGGTGCGCTCTCCCCTTGCACGGCATCCGAGTGTGTGCTGCTGACCCCTGAGAGCCCGCGCCCCTGCCATCCACCCCAGGGTCTGCCCCTGCTCTCCGCGGTGACCTCCAGGTAAGCAGGTACGGGGTCTCTGGGGAGGCTGTGGCATGGGCAGAACAACCAGGAAGCGCTCAGGGACTGCCAGTCACCGGGAGGGATTCCTCTGCGCACAAGCACTGTGACCCTGGCGCCCCCTCTCTGCCCACCTGTCAGCCTCACCATCCCCACCTGTCACCCTCACCGTCCCCTGCTTCTGTAACACCCCAGTGCCCTGCTTCTGTAACTCGCTCTCAGACCCTGCTTCTGTCTAACCCGCTACGCACCTCGCTTGTCCAGCGATTTCCCCGAATACCCACCTAATATCCTAAAAGAGTCCCCGGCCCCGCTCTTCCCCTGAATCCCCCCTCCCTCATAGACACCTCGCTACGTGCCACGTTAGTGCCCGTGCACACAGCTGGCCGCTAGTTCGGTGCCCAGAGTGCAGCTCTGTGCTCCCCTCAGAAGCACGGCCGCCTGGGAAAGGTCGCTCGGGAGGGCACCTGAGGCAGGTGGGGCATTTATATCTGTGGACGCATCAGCTATGCCTAGTTAAGCGAGGGTCACCTCGTTCGGGGTATCTGAGACAAAATGGAAGAAATGTCACAGAGGACTGGAGGTGTGAGGTCCCCTCACATCCAGGCACGGTGGACATTACAGTGGTGGGGAGTGGGGTGCGGGGGCTGCTCCCATCGAATGAGTGGTTTGCTGCCAGTGACACGACACGTTTATAGTCTCGATTATAGGGCATGTTATGTGGCGTGATGCTGTGACACAGGAGGGCATTGACCGATTCCAGGCGTGTTGTCCACTGTTTAAACAAGGGGACGTGTGGTCACCAGTGGCCTCTCGGCACAGGCCAGGATAATGGCGGTGCAGGAGGAGGAAACATATATTCATTTTTTGATTTAAGAAGGTTTATACCAGCATTTCACCGCTGGGCACAAGTACCAGTGTTTTGGTACCTGTAACTGTTCGTCACGCATAATACAGGTAATGTGTGACGAAACCATACTCTTGCGCCACACAACTCGTGTCGCACTGTGGATGCGTGAGAGATAGTAACGACGGCGGAGGTCTTGTTAAAGACTGGGGGGGGTGTCTGCGTGATTCCATCCCAGTTTGTATATTTTCTGCTGCACACCTTTTCCTGCCCCCCCCAACAACCAGTAAGACACATTGCCTCTTCAGATTACATTGCCATTAGTTTGCTGACTTTCAGTTTGGATTTTTATTTTGTTGAACCTGTACTTGGTGTTTGTAGTCCTTTGTAGCAGGAGAATCAGGTTCGAGTCTTGGGTCGGCTCAACATCCTGTGATTCTGGGTAAATCACTTAATCTCCCCGTGCCTTCCACAAATGAATGTGTCCTTGTGTAATGTAACTGGTGCTCGTGTTAAGCGCTCCAATAACTTCGGGCAGAGTTCGCAATATAAAAAAACTGCAAAAAACAAAAGCATTTACAATGCAATAGGTCTCGCATTTTCAAAACTTGACCTATTGGTATTGTAAATGACAATATCTTTTATTATTGCAGGTTTTTTAAACATTAATAAAAGGCATTGTCATTTACAATGGCAATAGCTCAAAATCTCGCAAATGCGAGACCTATTGCACTGCAAATGCTTGTGTTCTATAATTGTTTGTTCACTTGGTCCTCCAAATCGGGCTGCCAAAAATCATTCATTTGCCTACTGGTCAAGAGGAAATGTATGATGGAACCACGCATGTCATTACCATGCATGCCTTTACAACATGGTCTAAACCACGAATATGCCTGAACCACGCAAGTCTGTACCGCGCAAACCACTACCACTCAATGCAATACATTTAAACTACCTTTAACATGCATACTTTTACCACGCATACCTGTACCACGCATACCACTACAATGCAACTTTAGTATACATGTTTAAAGATGGTTTCTGCACGGTTAAATTTATTTTCAGAAAAATACATAATTTTTGACATTTTCCCAATTGTAGTAAAAATTACAGGAACACAATTGATTTACATTATAAAAACATTTAACCTATTTATTTGGTCAGAGCAAACTAAAGACAATACGAATGAAGTTTAGAGCTATATATTACAAACACTCCCATTTCAACAGTAGTCCTTCCTTTGTTTTTTCAGTTTCTATAACAGACTGACCAAAATTAAAATGGCTGTCATAGTAAATGGCGACTGTAGTAAATGTATTTCTCTAACAAATCAAATAAATACACATTCAGTCAGAATATTAAACAATTTAAAATGTACATTCCAAAACCTTTTTTTTTTTTACGAAATGTGGTTTCCTCTTCAAGAAACGTATAAAATGAACCGTCCTCCATTTTGTGACCAGTGCTACACTGACAATGCTCATGAGCACACGTCTCTTCGGCCCTCCCAGAACAGTGACAATTTGCTGTGGAGTCACTGACATCTACCAAGCAAAGTAAGTACAACGTTTAAGAAAACAACATACCTGGTATAACCAAATTATTACAAAAGCTAATTTTTTTGTTTTTTTATTAATTCACAGATTTTCTCATCTCCTAAGAAAAAGTATTTTACCTTCTACAGTATTCAATTTCCATAATGTGAGTAATAATTAATTATATTTATCGAGAAAAGAATTAAAAAAAAATCAAACTTACGTCTAAAAATAATTATTAAAAAATTGTGTACTAACTCCACTGGGGGTGTCCTTCAGGGCAGGTGCTTGACAGAGACTGGGGACACATTTGCTATTCATTATCCGCTGAGGACATCCCTCAGGACTTGTGCCGGACTGTGACTGAGGGCAAATGTAATAATCAAACCCCACTGGGAATATCCCTCTGGGAATGTGCTGGTCGGTGACTGTGTGCAAAACTATTATTCTAAATCCGCTGGGGATGTCCCTCTGAGCAGGTGCTGGACAGTGAGTGGGGGCAAAATTACTATTCTAACTCCTCTGCGGGCGTTCCTCAGGATTGGTGCTGGACAGTGACTGGGGGCAAAATTGCTATTCTAACTCCACAGGGAGGGTCCCTCAGGGAAGGTGCTGACGTCCCTCAGGGAAGGTGCTGGACTGGGGGCAAAATTATTATTCTAAACTCTGCAGGGGGCATCCCTCAGGGAATGTGTTAAAGAGTGACAGGGGGCAAAATTACTATTCTAACTCCACAGGGGTCGTCCCTCAGAGCAGGTCCTGGACATTCACTGGGGGCAAAATTACTATTCTAACTCCGCTGGGGGTGTCCCTCAAGGCAGGTGCTGGACAGTGACTGGGGGCAAAATTACTTTTCTAACTCCACTGGGGGCGTGATTCAGTGAAGGTGGTTGACAGTGACTGGGTGCAAAATTACTATTCTAACCCTACGGGGGGCGTCCCTCAGGGTAGGTGCTGGACAGTGACATTTGGGGACAATATTACTATTCTAACTCCCTTAGGGGTCATCCCTAAGGGAAGGTGCTGGACAGTGACTAGAGGTGAAATAACTAATCTAACTAGCTGGGGGTGTTCTTTGGGGCAGGTGCTGGAAACTTACTGGGGGCAAATTTTCTATTATCTCTCCACTGGGGGTTAACACTTAGTAAATTCTCATTAGTGACAAGTTGATGGAATAAAAAAAATAAAAAAATCCCTTTTCTAAGTAAGCCAACCTTTAAAATGAAGTCATCAACAAACCAAAACATAACAATGGTAAAGGATACAAAGCTAATAACGTGTTCTTTATTTTTGTCTCCACAACTAGAAAACCAACAACATTGGACGGCGAAATCCACAAAGCCCAACTCAGATTTCTGGACATCACAGACTTTCTAAAACAGTACCAAGGCACATTAAACTTCAGGTAAACAAATCTCATATTTCCATTTCACTATCACTAATAACATTTTTTACTAGGTTGTAATGTACAAATTATCAAAGTAATTTCACATTTTCAACAGGGTTTGTAAAGTGTTCTTTATCTCTCATGCTAGGTAAAATTAACCAAACATTTTGTATTTTTTTTCCTAACAGGCATACAAACAGTGTGCAAAAAAATTAAAAACAATGTAAAAACACAGTAGCTTTTTTTCCCTTTCTTTTTGTCTCCTCAACTAGAAAACCAACAACATTGAAAGACGAAAAACAGAAAGCCCAAACCGAATTTTGGACATCACAAAAAATACTTCTGGCAAGCAAATCTCGACTTTCCATTTATCCTTCTCTAATAAACAACATTTTTTGTAGGATGTAATGTGCCAATTAACAATGCAATTTTACAATTCCAAACAGGATTTCTACCTTGTTCCTTTTCTCTATTGCTAGCCAAAATTAACCAAACAATTTGTCTTTTTTTCCATATTTTTTCCAATGTGAAGAAATGATAAAGATTGTAAAAAACACATTAGCTTATCCTTTTTTCTCTTTCTTTTTTGTCAACAGAATCTACAAAAATAGCTGCCGCTAGACAAGATTTGTGGCTTATTACAAGTTCGGCAGTCCACGGACCACTGTACTCGTGGTCGTGGTCGCGGTCTCACCTACACGAGCTTGGGGGTCCAACCACCGTATTAACCCCTTCGCTGCTAGGCCTTTTCCCCTCCTGTGCTAAGCCTTTTTTTGGCTATTTGGGGTAGTGCGCGCTTAGGCCCCTGTAACTTTTTGACCACATAAGGTATCCATGCCAAATTTGCGTCCTTTTTTTCTAACATCATGGGGATTGTAAAGGTACCCAGGGTTTGTGGATTCCCCTGGAGGGGACCCAGAAATTAGTCAAAATACAGCGAAATTTTGGTTTTTTGGGGAAAAAGGCAAAAAAAGGGCTACAGATGAAAGCGTCTTGATTTTTCCCTGCAAATGGCATCAAAAAGGGGTTGTGGGGATGAAATCACCATCTTCCCAGCTTTCAGGGACAAGCAGACTTTTGTCAGAAAACCAACTTTCTTTACACAGTTTTGGCATTTTTCTGGGACATAGCCTATTTTTGCTATTTTTGTGCTTTCAACCTCCTTCCAGTTAATGGTAGAAATGGGTATGAAACCAATAATGGATCCTGGAAAGCCATACATTTATGAAAAGTAGACAAAATTCTGAATTCAGCAAGGGGTCATTTGTGTAGATCCTTAAAGTTTTCCTTATAGAAACTAACAGTTAAATAAAGGAAAAATTGAAAATTAGTTGAAAAAAACAGCCATTTGTGTCAACGTTTTCACCTGTAACTTCTTCTAATTATGACAGCTATTTGAAGGCAATATACCGTTATATCCGCTGGACCTTTCTGGTTGTGGGGATAAATAGGACTTGTAGGTTCACCAAGAACCCGACGAACCCAGAGCCAATAATTGAGCAACATCTTGCAATGATTTTTTTTTAAGTACCGGGTATATAGCAATTATTTTGGGAAAATGTATACATGGAAAAATTGTTATGAAAGACACCTATGTATTTCTGAAATGGGAACAAAATGTAAATTTTAGAAACAGTAGATATTTGCACATTTCCGAAATTGGGAGTACCCATACTAGCATGAGAATTATAGGTCATTTTTCAAAATGACTTATTTTTTACACATTGTCTTTCATTTGGAAGGCAGAAATGCATCGAAAGTCAATAGGTAATAACAGTTGCTCTACAATTCTGTGTTACCCTAAGTCTCCCGATAAAAATGGTACCTCACTTGTGTGGGTAGCCCTTGTGCCCACAACAGGAAATGGCTCAAAATGCAACGTGGACGTACCACATTTTCACAATGAAAAATTACCCTTTTTTGCAAAGTGCCTAGGTGTAGTTTTTGAACCGTAGCTCTGCCGGCACCTAGGGAAACCTAGCAAACCTATACATTTTTGAAAACTAGACACCCAGGGGAATCCAGGATGGGGTGACTTGACTGCCTCCCACCAGGTTCTGTTACCCAGAATCCCTTGCAAACATAAAAAATTGTCAAAAAAACCACATTTTCCCCACATTTCTGTGGTGGAAAGTTCTGGAATCTGCGTGGATCCACAAATTTCCACCCACCCCGCGTTCCCCAAAGTCTTACGAGAAAAATGGTACCTCACTTGTGTGGGTCGGCCTAGTGCCTGCGACAGGAAACGGCGCAAAACGCAACGTGGTCACACCTCAATTTCGCAGTGAAAAATGACCCTTTTTTGGCAAAGTGCCTAGCTGTAGTTTTTGAACCCTAGCTCTGCCGGCACCTAGGGAAACCTAGCAAACCTATACATTTTTGAAAACTAGACACCCAGGGGAATCCAGGATGGGGTGACTTGACTGCCTCCGACCAGGTTCTGTTACCCAGAATCCCTTGCAAACATAAAAAATTGTCAAAAAAAACACATTTTCCCCACATTTCTGTGGTGGAAAGTTCTGGAATCTGCGTGGATCCACAAATTTCCACCCACCCCGCGTTCCCCAAAGTCTTACGAGAAAAATGGTACCTCACTTGTGTGGGTCGGCCTAGTGCCTGCGACAGGAAACGGCGCAAAACGCGACGCGGTCACACCTCAATTTCGCAGTGAAAAATGACCCTTTTTGGCAAAGTGCCTAGCTGTAGTTTTTGAACCCTACCTCTGCCGGCACCTAGGGAAACCTAGCAAACCTATACATTTTTGAAAACTAGACACCCAGGGGAATCCAGGATGGGGTGACTTGACTGCCTCCCACCAGGTTCTGTTACCCAGAATCCCTTGCAAACATAAAAAATTGTCAAAAAAACACATTTTCCCCACATTTCTGTGGTGGAAAGTTTTGGAATCTGCGTGGATCCACAAATTTCCACCCACCCCGCGTTCCCCAAAGTCTTACAAGAAAAATGGTACCTCACTTGTGTGGGTCGGCCTAGTGCCTGCGACAGGAAACGGCGCAAAACGCAACGTGGTCACACCTCAATTTCGCAGTGAAAAATGACCCTTTTTTGGCAAAGTGCCTAGCTGTAGTTTTTGAACCCTAGCTCTGCCGGCACCTAGGGAAACCTAGCAAACCTATACATTTTTGAAAACTAGACACCCAGGGGAATCCAGGATGGGGTGACTTGACTGCCTCCCACCAGGTTCTGTTACCCAGAATCCCTTGCAAACATAAAAATTGTCAAAAAAACCACATTTTCCCCACATTTCTGTGGTGGAAAGTTCTGGAATCTGCGTGGATCCACAAATTTCCACCCACCCCGCGTTCCCCAAAGTCTTACGAGAAAAATGGTACCTCACTTGTGTGGGTCGGCTTAGTGCCTGCGACAGGAAACGGCGCAAAACGCAACGCGGTCACACCTCAATTTCGCAGTGAAAAATGACCCTTTTTTGGCAAAGTGCCCAGCTGTAGTTTTTGAACCCTAGCTCTGCCGGCACCTAGGGAAACCTAGCAAACCTATACATTTTTGAAAACTAGACACCCAGGGGAATCCAGGATGGGGTGACTTGACTGCCTCCCACCAGGTTCTGTTACCCAGAATCCCTTGCAAACATAAAAAATTGTCAAAAAAACCAAATTTTCCCCACATTTCTGTGGTGGAAAGTTCTGGAATCTGCGGTCACACCTCAATTTCGCAGTGAAAAATGACCCTTTTTTGGCAAAGTGCCTAGCTGTAGTTTTTGAACCCTACCTCTGCCGGCACCTAGGGAAACCTAGCAAACACACACATTTCTGAAAAGTAGACACCCGGGGGCTTCCAGGGAGGTATGGCTTGCGTGGATCCCCCAACATTTCCTTACCCAGAATCCCCTGCAAACCTCAATTTTAGCTGAAAAAATCACTTTTTTCACACATTTGTGTGTGGGAAAGTGTGGCATCACTGGCCTCACACAAATTTCCTACCACCCAGCGTTCCCCCAGGTCTCCCGATAAAAATGGTGCCTCACTTGTGTGGGAGGCCCAAGTACCCGCGACAGGCAAGGGCCCACAACGTAGTGAGGCGACCTCAAAATTGCCTATCTCAAAACCACCTGGTTTTGCAAGGAGTCACCTGGGTTTTGGCCCCGTGCTCGGCGGCCATCTAGGAAACCTACCAAACCCACACATTTCTGAAAAGTAGACACCCGGGGGCTTCAGGGAGGTATGGCTTGCGTGGATCCCCCAACGTTTCCTTACCCAGAATCCCCTGCAAACCTCACTTTTAGCTGAACAAAATCACTTTTTCACACATTTATGTGATTTTTTCAGCTAAAAGTGAGGTTTGCAGGGATTCTGGTAAGGAAACGTTGGGGGATCCACGCAAGCCATACCTCCCTGGAAGCCCCGGGTGTCTACTTTTCAGAAATGTGTGGGTTTGGTAGGTTTCCCTATGTGGCCGCCGAGCCCCGGGCCAAAACCCAGGTGACCCCCTTGCAAAACCAGGTCATAATGAGATAATGTGTTGTTTATTTCTGCAGCGTGAAAATTTGGGCACAATATTGCAAGGAAAATGTGACAGACATTTTGAGGTTTGCAGGACATTGTGGGTACCATAACTTGTTGGGATCCACAAGAGAGATATCACCATGTACTCCCATGGGTGTTTCGTTTACGACAATATCTACAGTTGGTAGGTTATTCTTAGACGGAATGTACACCTTGGCAGACAGACTAAAAAGACAAAGATTACTGCACAGCCATCTATTCCCCATTCAGTATATACAATTTTATTAACAAGAGATTTCACAAAAATGAAATGCACTGTCAATAATTGAAAGGACAAAAAACGGAACCAGTGACTCGCAGCTCGTGAGCTGTAAAGCCACGTCAAGGCCCCAACCGCTTTACAGGCCATTCACACACCTTTCATACGTGATACACACAAGACCATTCACACCCCCAGGCATGAAACAAACACATTACAACATTCACAAAAAGGGACAAGGTACACCCTGCTTGAGAAAGACAAAAAAAAATATTACTGCACAGCCATCTAATCCTCAAGCACACACACACATACTGGTTGGATTTGGCACGAGGGTGAGTGATGGTTCAGTATATACAATTTTATTAACAAGTGATTTCACAAAAATGAAATGCACTGTTAATAATTGAAAGGACGAGAAACTGAACCATTGACTCACAGCTCGTGAGCTGTAAAGCCACGACAAGGCACCAACCTCTTTACAGGCCATTCATACACCTTTCATACGTGTGACAAATACAAAACCATTCACACCACCAGCCGCGGGCCCATCACATTACAACACTCACACCAGCAGACAGCGCCATTCAAGGGCCCATCACTTTCACATGCCCACATTCCTAACACAGCAACCACACAAGCTGATGGATTGCGTGGAGTGTCGCTCGGCTAGCAGTGTGTGTAGTGACCAGCAGCAAGTCACTACTCACACACTGCCAGCCGAGCGCCAGTCCACGCACACCGCCAGCCAAGCGCCACTCCACGCACACCGCCAGCCAAGCGCCACTCCACGCACACCGCCAGCCTAGCGCCACTCCACGCACACCGCCAGCCTAGCGCCACTCCACGCACACCGCCAGCCTAGCGCCACTCCACGCACACCGCCAGCCTAGCGCCACTCCACGCACACCGCCAGCCTAGCGCCACTCCACGCACACCGCCAGCCAAGAGCCACTCCCCGCACACCGCCAGCCAAGCGCCACTCCACGCACACCGCCAGCCAAGCACCAGCCTACACACACCACCATCACATTTAGGATTTTTTTATACAAAAAAGAAAACACAAACAAATTGCAAATAGATACAAATCTACTAACACAAAATCAGAAACATTGCACTAATGCCAACCTTGAAACAGAACAACAATTCTTAAACATTACAGACCAGGCAGTTCACTTTACCACTCATGGTTGCTCCCAATAATTATTTTGCTTGTGGTACGCTCTATAACAAGCAGGCACACACAGCCCAGGGTTAGAAGGACACTCAGGGCAGTACATACGAGTCTCCTTCCGCGTACCTCTTCGCCAACAGACTCTACATCTCCTAGTGGGAAAGTCTTTTGAGAGTGTAGGAGGAATGTGATCAGGAAAGTGGCGCTCTTTCAATCGAGCCACATCCTCCACCACTCCAACTCTAGGAACACTTGCCTGTTCCACAACAACAAGGCTGCCTATGACAGACTCCTGAAACTGAACAAAAGTCAACTTTGACGCAGGAGAACACTCCTTGAACACAACAAAAGCATTGAAAGTTGCTAAATTGAAGAGATGGATGGCCAACTTCTTATACCAAATGTAAGACTTACGAATAGCAGTGTAAGGTTCCAACCTCTGATCTACTCTATCAACACCACCCATGTGCTTATTGTAGTCTAAAATGCACACAGGTTTGCGCACTTCAGCAATCTGACCCCAAACAGCCACAGGTGAAGTACTCTCATCATGGATGGTAGTCAGCATGTACACATCCCTCCTGTCCACAAATTTCACAGCTAGCAGTTCCTCACTACACAAGGCACTGCACTGTCCCCTCTGAAGTTTTTTGCAAACAAGCTCTTTTGGATAACCTTTACGGTTAGAGCGGATTGTGCCACAAGCAAAAGTGTCCACTTTGAACAATTCCTTAAACAATTGCACAGCAGTGTAGAAGTTATCAAGGTACAAATTGTGGCCTCTGTTAAACAGTCCTCTAGCAAGTTCCCACACAATTTTCTCTGAAACTCCTACTAAAGTGGACGGACAACCAGGGGGGTCAATAGTGGAATCCCTACCAGTGTACACACGCAAATTAAAAACATATCCTGTCCTACTCTCAGACAACATATACAGCTTAATTCCATAGCGTGCCCTCTTGCTAGGAATGTACTGCCTAAAAACCAAACGGCCCTTGAACAGCACCAAAGACTCATCAATAGATATTTCTTTCCCTGGAGTATAGATCTCTGAAAATCGATCTACAAAGTGATCAAGAACAGGCCGAATCTTAAAAAGACGGTCACATTCAGGGTGATCTCGTGGCAACGCCAAACCATTATCAACAAAATGCAGCATCCGAAGCAAAAGTAAATACCGATCACGAGTCATAACTGCAGGAAATATGGCCGTTGCCATCAAGGGACTGGTAGACCAATATGAACCCATGGACGGCTTCCTTATCAAACCCATCAAAAAAGTCAAGCCCAAAAACTTCTTCATCTCTTCCAGATTTGTGGGACTCCACCGGGTAGCTCTAGAATGGGGCCTACGTCTGGCACTGTTGTCCCTCAAAAACTGTTCAGCATACAAATTAGTCTGCTCAACAATCTCACCCAAAAATACATCATCCATAAACAACTGAAAATACTGTATAGGCAAATAATGTTCACAATCCACTCTACACCCTGCATAACCACTAAAGGCAGGCAACACCGGCTGCACCATGTTTGGTTCAACCCAGAGTCCAGCACTTCCAGTAGGAAGCCTAGCAGCCCCAGGCTGCAATCCAGATGCCTCTTGCACCATCGGCACAGTAGTATCCTCCTCTAAATCAGGCACTTCATCTGCACTGAGAGTACCTTCATCATCCGATGATTCCATGTGGAGAGAAAACTCACTGCCTGAATCTTCCCCTCCCTCCTCTCCCTCAGACGCACTGTCAGTCTCATAATCCTGCTCAGAGGAAGATTCAAGAAGCAAACCAACCACCTGCTGAGCAGTAATTCTACGGCTAGCCATAATGCTTACTAATAAAGGTTACTTGTCAAACAAGTCAACAACAACAAACCCTTTGTAAAAAAAAAGAAATAAACAAAATGTAGCTTTATCACAAAGACCTATATACTCCAACACTATACCACTCACGTGACAGAAGCAGCTAGACTCACCACCACCTACTCTGCACAGACACAGTAAGGATCAACAATATCCCACTAAAAAAGAAGAAGAAAAAAAATTACACATAAGACAATGCAAAACATCGCAAAGAATTTCATGCTCTGAACACTAACAAATATGCTGCCATTATGGCACCACTTACAAAAAATTCATTCATGCATGACAATAATACTCATTTGGAGTACACACAACAAAAATATTTTTCTTACCAAATAAATGCAATTACGCAAAACTGCAGAACCACCACTGCCGAAACCGCAAACAGGAATCAAAAGCTTTACACTAGAATAAAAAGGAGAAAAAAAAACATTACAATCACATATGCAAATAATGCACCAGTCCACACACAATCCACCAGCCAAGCTAAGGGGTAGGTGGGCCTAACAGTATAAATAAAATATTCACCCCCGTAAAGGGGAGCAACCCTTGCCCTTTTGGCCACTCCCCAACACAAAAATTAAAAAAAACCCTGGTGCCTAGTGGGCATTCCTGCTGCACGATCACATGATCAAAAGAGGCATCGGGGGAAAGGAAAACCCTTTCCTTTCCCTCGATGCCTCATTTGATACAAACACCCCCCCCCCTCCCCGAGCCAAACCTCACCTGATTTCCCCGACGCGCTGGAAGCAAATGGCTTCCAGCGCGTCGGGAAGAAAGGGAAACCCTCAATGATGTCAGCGCGCTGACGTCATTGATGGGGCGAGGGGAGGCAGGAGAAGCCCTTCCCCTGCCTCCCCAAAAAAAAAACCTAACGATCGGATTCCCACGGGGGAGCGCCAGCGCTTCCCCGTGGGTGGTCTTATGACGAGCTGGACTCGTCATGAGCACACGAGCACTGTGTGCCATGACGAGTCCAGCTCGTCATAAGCACCGAAGGGGATAAAGGGTCAGAGCAGGATCTCAGCGGCAGACGAGGAGAAGGAACCTCCTGGTCACAGGAACTACACGAGCATTGCGCTCGAGAAATTCAAGGATGCAAAGACCTCCATCAAGGATTACAGCTAACTTTTCAGGGTGTAAATGGAGAGAAGCCACATCTGCTTAACCACGCTCACGAATTCTACACGAGAATTGCGCTCGAGAAAATGAAGGATGCAAATACCTCCATCAAGGATTACAGCTAACTTTTCACGTTGGAAATGGAGAGAAGGCACATCTGCTTAACCACGCTCACGAATTCTGCACACCTGCCCTGCATATTTATCCAAGAAGATGCCACCGTTTTGTGCAATACCTCTACTCTACTCTACTCAACTGGAGTACTGTCTACTGGCTAATCAGTAAGTGTTACCTCGTTGGGTAAATGTATAGTGCCTTTCCTACACTACAGCTGCGTAAAGGACCAGAAGAATTGTCTCCAGTGACCTGTGTGTCTGTAACTTTGCCACCGCGCCGAAAGCGCCGGGGTCCTTTGAGTAAGCTGTCCATCATAGTGGGGAAAGGGCGGGCAGACGTTGCATACCGCTAGTGTATGTGTGGCGGGGCCAAACGAGCGGGGCTTCTAGGCCCGTTCACATGCCTCTTGTTTATAAAGGGTCAGAGCACGATCTCAGCGGCAGACGAGGAGAAGGAACCTCCTGGTCACAGGAACTACACGAGCATTGCGCTCGAGAAAATCAAGGATGCAAAGACCTCCATCAAGGATTACAGCTACCTTTTCAGGGTGTAAATGGAGAGAAGCCACATCTGCCCTGCATATTTATCCACGAAGATGCCACCGTTTTGTGCAATACCTCTACTCAACTGGAGTACTTTCTACTGGCTAATCAGTAAGTGCTACCTCGTTGGGTAAATGTATAGTGCCTTTCCTACACTACAGCTGCGTAAAGGACCAGAAGAATTGTCTCCAGTGACCTGTGTGTCTGTAACTTTGCCACCGCGCCGAAAGCGCCGGGGTCCTTTGAGTAAGCTGTCCATCATAGTGGGGAAAGGGCGGGAAGACGTAGCATACCGAGAGTATGTGTGGCGGGGCCAAACGAGCGGGGCTTCTAGGCCCGTTCACATGCCTCTTGTTTATAAAGGGTCAGAGCAGGATCTCACCGGCAGACGAGGAGAGGGAACCTCCTGGTCACAGGAACTACACGAGGATTGCACTCGAGAAAATCAAGGATGCAGAGACCTCCATCGAGGATTACAGCTCACTTTTCAGGGTGGAAATGGAGAGAAGGCACATCTGCTTAACCACGCTCACGAATGTGTGGCGGGGCCAAACGAGCGGGGCTTCTAGGCCCGTTCACATGCCTCTTGTTTATAAAGGGTCAGAGCAGGATCTCACCGGCAGACGAGGAGAGGGAACCTCCTGGTCACAGGAACTACACGAGGATTGCACTCGAGAAAATCAAGGATGCAGAGACCTCCATCGAGGATTACAGCTCACTTTTCAGGGTGGAAATGGAGAGAGGGCACATCTGCTTAACCACGCTCACGAATGTGTGGCGGGGCCAAACGAGCGGGGCTTCTAGGCCCGTTCACATGCCTCTTGTTTATAAAGGGTCAGAGCAGGATCTCACCGGCAGACGAGGAGAGGGAACCTCCTGGTCACAGGAACTACACGAGGATTGCACTCGAGAAAATCAAGGATGCAGAGACCTCCATCGAGGATTACAGCTCACTTTTCAGGGTGGAAATGGAGAGAAGGCACATCTGCTTAACCACGCTCACGAATGTGTGGCGGGGCCAAACGAGCGGGATTCTAGGCCCGTTCACATGCCTCTTGTTTATAAAGGGTCAGAGCAGGATCTCACCGGCAGACGAGGAGAGGGAACCTCCTGGTCACAGGAACTACACGAGGATTGCACTCGAGAAAATCAAGGATGCAGAGACCTCCATCGAGGATTACAGCTCACTTTTCAGGGTGGAAATGGAGAGAAGGCACATCTGCTTAACCACGCTCACGAATGTGTGGCGGGGCCAAACGAGCGGGGCTTCTAGGCCCGTTCACATGCCTCTTGTTTATAAAGGGTCAGAGCAGGATCTCACCGGCAGACGAGGAGAGGGAACCTCCTGGTCACAGGAACTACACGAGGATTGCACTCGAGAAAATCAAGGATGCAGAGACCTCCATCGAGGATTACAGCTCACTTTTCAGGGTGGAAATGGAGAGAAGGCACATCTGCTTAACCACGCTCACGAATGTGTGGCAGGGCCAAACGAGCGGGGCTTCTAGGCCCGTTCACATGCCTCTTGTTTATAAAGGGTCAGAGCAGGATCTCACCGGCAGACGAGGAGAGGGAACCTCCTGGTCACAGGAACTACACGAGGATTGCACTCGAGAAAATCAAGGATGCAGAGACCTCCATCGAGGATTACAGCTCACTTTTCAGGGTGGAAATGGAGAGAAGGCACATCTGCTTAACCACGCTCACGAATTCTACATGATGATTGCGCTCGAGAAAATCAAGGATGCAGAGACCTCTATCGAGGATTACAGCTCACTTTTCAGGCTGGAAATGGGAAGAAGGCAGACACCTGCCCTGCATATTTATCCACGAAGATGCCACCGTTTTGTGCAATACCTCTACTCAACTGGAGTACTTTCTACCGGCTAATCAGTAAATGCTACCTCGTTGGGGAATTGTATAGTGCCTTTCCTACACTACAGCTGCGTAAAACACCCTCGTGGGCATTCCTGCTGCACGATCACATGATCGTGCAGCAGGAATGCACAAAAGTGGCATCGGGGGAAAGGAAAACCCTTTCCTTTCCCTCGATGTCTCTTTTCCAATCAAACCCCCCCTCCCCGAGCCAAAACTCACCTTATTTCCGCGACGCGCTGGAAGCAAATGGCTTCCAGCGCGTCGGGAAGAAAGGAAACCCTCAATGACGTCAGCGCGCCTCGCGCGCTGACGTCATTGATGGGGGCGGGGGAGGCAGGGGAAGTCCTTCCCCTGCCTTCCCCCAAAAAACCCGACGATCGGATTCCCACGGGGAGCGCCAGCGCTTCCCCTTGGTTGGTCTTATGACGAGCTGGACTCGTCATGAGCACACGAGCACTGTGTGCCATGACGAGTCCAGCTCGTCATAAGCACCGAAGGGGTTAAGACATGTGAGTATTGTCATTGCAAAGACCACGGGTGAACTGCCGGCACCGCGAACACACCGCCAACTGCTGGTTTCCAGGCTGGGGAAGGCAGCTCCCAAAGAGCGGTACAGAGGAGCAACACCACTGTCCGTATTATGTGGTGGCTTTCCGGCGAGCCGACCATAGTGGTCGGACCACCGTCTAAAGGTCAGTTGAAATGAAGGATTTGGGGTGCATACTCGCCCTTTTCATGTTCTTCCTATCAGATTGTGACGTAGATCCCTTTCTCCAGGGCCCCCTTCACAGCAAGATCTTCACCCCAAGGAATACGACCCTATCTGCAGTGATATACAGGTGAGTGCTCTTTATACCATATATCCATTGCCGGGACTTCCCACATATGGGTCGGACACCGGCAATATGTAGGTGGTATTTTTCCACATGTATCATGCAAATGTGGACATTTGACACATATGCAGTCAAAATGTACACACAGGCGTTGATGTATTTGGAATACTAGTCACCACCGCCTCAAGACGGCTGTAGCCATACCGCGGGCCCCGTGATCACCTCGAAATACGGCAGTCTGAAGACCGCCAGCGCTGCGTTCTTATCGCGGTCTTCAGGTGGTTAGACCGCAAAACTCATAATCAGGCCCTAAGTATGTGAAATCAAAAAGGGGCAATCAACTGTCCTTTATTGTATGGCTAGATTGACTGAGCACAGGAATCATTGGAGGTGTGTGCAATATTTTTCGTCCCATTGCACAGGCAGAGCGGTTACTTTAGGTGACTGTGTTGAAACCACTTCAGAGCATAACCACTTTGCCTCTGCAATGGAGATAGATGTTAGAGAGAATGTTTAACAAATAAAAAATCTTGCATCCACCTCCAATGAACCCCATAGTGCAGTCTTGAGGGAGGTATCACAAAACATTCTCATCCATGTCGCTAGTAGTATTCCTTCAATACCCAACCTTAGAAGGATGATCCTGAGGCAAAAACAGGCAAGTAATCCCCAATGTGTGGCCCCACAGACCTTTTCTGATAATAATATCCCACAAGAACTAACAATTACTTCCACCAATGAAACGTTCCTACTGCATGATTACGAAACCCTCTAAAAAGAATTCAAATTTTTTCAACAACCCATAACCTAGTAACACTGCAGACTAGTGATGTTTGGATGATGAATGGCACTTTTGAATCCACACCCCATCCATTCACCCAAATATACACTGTTCATGCCAAAATAAATAAGACAACCGTAGCGTAGCATTGGTATACAGTTTACTCCCAAACAATCCTCGACCTACACTGAATTTTTGTCAGTGATAAAATCCAAAACCTTAAATAAAAGCCCTAGAAAAGTGATAATTGACTTTGAAATATCAATGATTAACACCATTTCTAAATGATATACCTCTACCCGAATTCAAGGATGTTTTTTCCACTTTTCTCATGCATTTTGGTGAAAAATCCCCAAAACATCCTGAGTTGAGGATTATATGTATGTCAGTAAATTGCAATTTGAATTACGTAATCTCCTTGTCTTATGCTTTGTACCACCTGAATGTGTAGACAAGTTCTACACATCAATTACTGAATCAGTCTATTTCACACAAAATGACAACAAATTGGCACCTTTACTAACTTATTTTGAGGACACTTGGATTTGCCATCTAAGCAAGTCGGGTCGCAGGAGGAAGCCAAGGTTCCCAATTGACTGGTGGAACTGCTACGTGACCTGCTTTGAGGGTGGTGCGAAGACTAACAATGTAATTGAGGGATGGCACAACTCCTTCAACAAATCTATTGGCAAATATCACCCAAACCTCTATCACTTCCTGTAACTTTTGAAGAAGCAGCAAAGTTTCCAGGAAGTGAGATTTGCATAATCTTTTACAGGTAGTCTGAACTGCCGGGTACCTTAATGGAGTAAGGAAATGTCAGAAAGACTATTGGCAAAAACTCAAAGAGTTTTCTTTGATGGGTGCATCAGACTACCTAGAAAATATTGCCTTTATCTAACGCTATTAGCCTTCTCAAACACCCTATCCCATTACATGCCTGTTTTTACTGAATTCTAATTGTAATTGACATTTTTAAAAACATTTATTTTTCTAAAGTTTTAACAATCAAATTCTTCCTACCTCTACCTGTCACTAAGAGCTTTTTGTGTCTCAACTATCCAAATGTGTATCCTATATCCAAATCCATTACCTCGAGAAATGTTTTCTAAAAAAAACAAATTCCATTGCCAACACAAGAATCCATCCAATTTTTGCAGTAAGTGTCATCCCAAAAGCGACATCCAAAATCTGTTTCAAGGCTGAAATCTTCTTCATTCACATCGTGAAATCGGGAAAAAAAATCGACAAGGTTTTAAAAATGGAGATGCTTGGAAATTGATCACAGTCTCCCAAAATGTGCAAAAATCCAAACAGTGTTTTCTTAATTACAAAATAAAATTGCAAAAAATGAAGAAATCCCAAATATGCTCATTCTACATGCTCCGGCCTGGTTCCACCATGTACGTGAAGTTTCTCAAAATTCACAAACGCGGCATTTAAAAATAAAAGTGCCCAATTACGACTTTGGTGGTGTGGTGCCGGGTCCGCCCTGCTGCTACAGCACCAAAGCTGTGGTCGGATCGCCCGCCAGATTATGAGTTTTCTCCTGTCTGGCGGGCTTTGTTTTTGACATTCCCATAGCGGTGCCCTGAAAATGGACACTGCAATAAGAACGCCAAAAACAGTTCCTGCACAGCATGGATTGAAAAGTCCATGCCGTGCAGAAACTGGTGTGTATGCACACAGGTGGACATGTTGTGATCCCCCCTGTTCATCCACCAGGTCTGAGGCACCAGCCCCCTTTGTTTCCTCTCCGCTACGGTGTTTATGGAGGGGAACCTCCATGGCACCGCCGGCGGAGAAGAAACTTGTAATATGCTTGGCGGGACCGTGGTGGTCCCACCAAGCATATTACTGCCTCCTGACTGCTGCATCTCTGCCAGAAAACAGCAGTTCCCTGGCAGCTGTAGTGGGGCTGTGGTGGTCCCACTGCCCATATCGTAATAGGGCAGTCGGGAGACCACCACCGCCACGCCCCGAAAGTCTGGCAGTCCTAGGACCGCCAGACTCGTAATCGGGTCCAAAACTTTGTTTTTCTTTTCAATAATGTTTGAAAAAGTACTTGCTAATGTGCTTTCTGCCTTTTTTAAATCTGTTTTGGGAAAAAAAACAACCGTTGCGATGCAGGGATACTACTGCGACCTGTATGGGAATGTAATTGTGTGTTAAACATTCAAACAATACAAAATTGTACATCCCTACTATTAAATACCCCCTCTTCTATCCTTACAATAAATGTAGCCACCTATATGCTTCTTAAAAGTAATTAAAGTTTGTCTTACCTGACCGCAGCTCTCCCTGGCTTCCGTTCTCCACCATAACGATCAACCGACTGTCAAAACAGATGCATAACCACGTATGTGATAGCTGAAAGTAAAAGAAAAAAAAGACCATTACTCCCATTGAAATCAATGAGACACTGTGGAAATGTTTACTTTTAAAAACTTTTTACACGTGTTCCCAGTGTGGTATATTTTTATTGTTATTTTTTTTAAATTGTAAATATTCATTAAATAATTATTACTTTTTTATTGATTATTAATGTATTTCTATTTTAAAATTGTGTTGTGTTAATTCTATAATTAATAAATTATAAATATTTACAAATATTTTAGTTTTACAGTTTTTCCAATATTTTCTTACAATTTTACAAATTTAACCGTGTTAATTTTTTTAAATTATTTTGATGTATATTTTCGATTTTAAAATAAATAAGCAGGTATGAAAATTAATACCTGAGTATTAATACACTTCCCCACCCTATACCCCTACATCCCTTACATCCCGTCCCTAAAATCTAGTGTCTTTATTTTTTTAACAACATGAGAAGTAATGTTATTAATTATACTTTTGTAGGTTAAATTACTGCTCAAGTATTTTTTTTTTAAATATCTGAGTATTAATACAGTTCCCAACCCTATACCCCTATATCCTTTACATCTCTTCCCTGATTTCAAGTGCTTCATATTATTAAGCACACGAGATCAAATTATATGTTTTTTAATAGTAGTAAGAAGTAATACTCAAGTATTAAAAAGTAATACCCGAGTATTAATACACTCCCCCAACCTATACCCCTCTATTAATTACATCCTGTCCCTAAAGTGTCTTAGATTTTAATGCTCATGAAAAGTAATTTTATTAATCACAGTTTTGTAGGTTGAATTAATACTCAAATTATGTAGAATAATGCCTGAGTATTAATACCCTTCTCCACCCTAAGGGGCCCATTACGATACCCGGCGTAAATAAATCCGCCAGGCATGGAAGCGGCAAAATTCCGCCCGCATACACCGTCTGAACACCGACCACGCCATTACGATAACACAAACCGAAAACCGCCATCGGCGGAAAAATCACACAAAATACCGCCCGCCATCGTCCGAGTCGGAGTCAAACCGCCCGCCACGGACGGAAACACGCACGACAACACAAAACCGCCCGCCCACACGGCCGACACACCGCACGTGAAATTACGATCGCACCGCCATGAGCGCGGGAAAACCACAAATATACCGCCCGCCAGCGCAAACAACGCCGATGCCAATCGACACGGCAGAAACCATGGCGCCCACGTCCCTGCACAGAAACCATCCGCTCACAAAACCAATAGCACACAACATGGCCAATAAGTCCACACAGCAAGGCACGCACAAATACACAAGCACAGTACACATCCCGAAAACACCCCCTGGACAAACAAAAAATACAAAGGCCAGAACACCAGACACAACACACCTGAAAACAACAGACCATGAGGACACACCCACATAGGTAAGTACAAAAGCAGCACTCCCACAGACCACAACCCCTTGCAACATTGCAAACTAGAGAGGAGAGGAGAGGACACAGTGACACAGCAAGGACAGCAGCACACCACAGAAACGCACACATCACAACCACCACCACCACCACCACCAAACACCGGCACCACAAACCCCCTGCACATTACACAACACACACCGCACCAGCACCACAAACACCATGGCACCACAAAGAATGCCCAAGTTCACGCCCATGGAGCTGACGGTCATGGTCGACGAGATCATCAAGGTGCACCCACAAATCTATGGGAACATGGTCCAACACACACCACTAGCCACCAGAAACAGAATGTGGAACCGGATCGTAGACCAGGTCAATGCAGTCGGGACCCTGCCCAGGAACAGAGTCGAAATTAACAAACGGTGGAATGACGTCAAGAGCCTGGTCAAGAAGAAGGAGGGCAAAAACAGAGAGCTGGCTGCCGTCACTGGCGGAGGGAATCCCGCGCTCTTCAAGACCTTCAAAGCGTGGGAGGAGAAGGTGCGAGTCATCATACATCCCGAGATCCTCGCCGGATTAGCAGGGGAGTGGAGGCTGGTAAGTACAAACTAATGTATACCAGCACACCGCTATGTACTCACATGCACTACCACCATGCCACAGCTCCCAGGGACAAACACCCCCATGTCCAGCACACAATACACGACACACACATGCAACAGACACCACCACACACAGCCCAAACAGAACAACTGTAAGATGCGTGGGGACATGTGTACATTCAGCCAGCCACGTAACCACCAACAGGTCCCCAAATATGCCAGAAGCGCCACAACGAGCACCCACCACACCCATGTGTCCGCCATAGCTGCACTAACCGACAAGTAACAGTTAAGTGGCAGGAACACAAAGTGCAGTGGGTGGGAGGGTGGACAGCCCAAGTACAACACACACCAGGCCCCTAGTCCCACAGTACAGCAAGGAGGAGCATCCCCACACCCCACAGCCACGTGTCAGCCACCGCAGTGCACAACGACAGCCGAAAGGTAGACATCACGGTCCACAGCAATTGGTGTCAGTGGGTGTCCAGCCACCACTACGACCCACAACACCCTCCCACCCCCACAGACCTGCAACATGGAGCACCCCCCGCTTAGAACCATGTGGCATCCAGTACAGTGCACGCCCGAACAACCTGCAGGTGGGAAACTGGACAGGGCTGGATTACTGGAGGCATGAGGGCCGTAACACGACCAACACATGGGACATGTCACATAGCAGACGAACACGCAGCACCGCCCACCGTCACGAACAAGTGAACAATGTGCACACGGACATGAACAACAGACTCACACCCCACATGACCCATCACAAACACAGCAACACCCAAGGAGCCACGTCTGCATGCACAAGCCACACTGAACATAGTACCACACGGCAGCCACTGTGCAACCCATCACACACAACCGAAACACCATTGAAGTCCAGTCCATGTAGCCCCTACTGCCTGTCAACCACACACCCCACAACTACGCCTATGTAAGACAAACAACACTAGACGCAACAGAGCGGAACTACATAAATGCACACGAACACCACTGAACCCATCAAACACACAGACACACCATGCACATACAACATACCATCCATCCCATCCGTCAGCCCCAGTCTCATGAAAGGCATGTCATCCGCACAGCTGCCACATATACAGCAGTCACGCTAAGACACATGCCCATGACCAACCATGTGCCAGAAGTCAATGAAGCGCACGACACACTGTGAGCAACAGCACACAACATGGGCCCCCCGAGCACTGCAGTGATGCACATGGCACAGGGCAGCACGCACACCAAGGAGATGGGACAACTGCAATACGTTGGCTGGCACACAACCAACACTCACTCATAACGATGCGTCCAATGCCATGTCCAGTAATCACAACAGACAGCAAATATGCAGGCCATGTCAAGCATGCACACACCTCAAACCATGCACTGTCATGCTGCCACAACACATGTCACGTTCGGCACCCATGGCTTACAGCATGTACCCCAAAAGCATATCCCCTCCCAAATGCGAATCTGGGGCATGGCCCCCATGTTGCCATATGCGTTCCTAAGCGTTCCATTTGAACCCCAAAAGCATATTCCCTCCCAAATGTGAATCTGGGGCATGGCCCCCATGTTGCCATATGCGTTCCTAAGCGTCCCATTTGAACCCCAAAAGCATATTCCCTCCCAAATGTGAATCTGGGGCATGGCCCCCATGTTGCCATATGGGTGCCTAAGCGTTCCATATGAACCCCAAAAGCAAAGTACAAACCAGACCCAGGATGGGCCAGGAGCCCGCATACACCAGAGTCACAATGAGTAGGGGCACAGCAACACACCCATCGGCATGGCCAATCCGTCCCATGCCACATGTGCACAGCACACAGTCCCATTGCCTAGCACACACAACTACAGATGCCACAGCCACACACTCGCCTCCGGGAAACCCATGTACGAGATTGCACGAACTGCCAATGTCAGACGACAAATACATACTTCGCCAGGTGCAACACAATAACAAATCTCATTCTCTCCACAGGTGACGAACTGCCGGATGCTGGGGATGGAGACAGCAGCCAGCACAGCCAGCCCACAAGCCCCCAACGAGGACACACGGATCTGGAGGATCTGTCCTCCTCTTTGGACACGGACCACCAAGCAGGCCCATCTGGTGTGGCAGGGCCCAGCCGCTCCCCAGGACCCCTCCTACCCACCAACCCATCATCCAGGGATGCTGAACAGTCCCAGCCCCCTGCTGCCACTGTCGTTGCGGCCACACCCACGGTCATTGCGGCCACTACCACTGCCGCAACCGCCACCATCGCCGCACCGACCACCACCGCCACCACCACCACCACGTCTTCGCTGGCACCAGCCCCAGCGCAGGTGGTGGCCCGGCCGACTGGATCCACCCTGGGAGCCACAGCGAGGACCGTGGTGTGCAATGTGGCTAGTGGGCAGGCCAGTGGCAGCAGGACTGGTAGGAGGAGCAGGGTCAGGGAAACGCCAGCCTCCCTGGGAGCCATGCCCTGCCTCAAATGGCCAGAGTCCTTGGGGCCTATGAGGAGGCCCAAGAACAATGGGTCAGGTCTGCTACAGACACGCGGGAGGTGCTGGGGGTGCTGAGGTCCATGGACGCCCATATGGGCCAATTCGTGTCCCGTATGGACCAACTCGTGGACCTCATGGGCCAGCTGGTGGTGGCGGTGGGGTCACAGGCAAGGCCAGCAACACCACCTCCGCCACCACCTGCTAGGGCGCAGGGTCGGGCAGCAGTGTCCACTTCCCCTGCGTCCACAGCCAGTGAGCACACCTCACCCACCACCAGCAGGTCGCCACCACACACCCCCTCCCAAACGTGGAAGGGGCCGTCCGAAGAGGAAACAGATCTCCCGGGAGGACTTCGCACGCTCCAGTCGCAAGTGAGGCAGCCAGCCAGCCTTCCGCCAGCCTTCCTTGACCAGCCACTGCATTGACTTGCTCTACGATCCCACTCCACACAGCCATCTGGATGGCATGTGTGTGTTGGACTATGGACATAGAACCAGTGGGTACACCCTGAGCTTCACGCAGCCATGACCGACAGCTCATTGTCACTGCACGCACCACTTTTGTCATCACCTTACACACAATCACATGTCACAGTTTGGAATAAATGCACCTTTTTCACTAACTGCTGTTTGTGCCCTGTGTTTTATTTGTACGGAATACAACGGCCACCTTGGGCGGAAAGGCACCTGATGCGTGGCATGGCAATGGAATCCGGAGGGCCTGTAGGGACCTAGGGGTGGGAGACAGAACAGGAGCACATTCAATGAGTGTGTCACACACCCATCACACAGTACATGTCAACAACTACAAGCAATGTACACACATCGCACAGAGCAATAGGGCACAATGCCACAGTCACCAACAGTGGCATACTACCCTGGCCATGGAGCGTTGACACACTGCACGCAGTGAACATACGGCCACCCTGACACAGCACACACACACCTGCACAGATACAGACACATCATCCGTCGTACATGGACACTCACCGTCAAGTGAAGTAGCGGGCGATGAGCTGCTGGCGCACATTCCCAGCTTCCTCCTCTCCGCTGTCCACCTCACTCGAGCTGTCCTGGTCTGCGGGCTGGGGCCCTGGTTGATCTCCGTCATCCACAATGAGGGGGATCTGCTTCCGAATGGCCAGATTGTGCAGCATGCAGCACGCCACCACTATCTGGCACACCTTCTGTGGGGAGTACGCCAGTGCACCCTCGGTGCGGTCCAGGCACCTGAACCTGGACTTGAGGAGGCCAAAGGTACGCTCGACCACACGTCTGGTCCTCCCATGTGCCTCATTGTATCGATCGTCTGCTGGGGTGCGAGGATTCCTCAATGGACTGAGCAGCCATGCCCCATTCGGATACGCAGAGTCACCTGGGTGTGAGGGACACAGAGAACCGTTGCTATTCCAACTGGACAGGGGACAGCATCGCACAACCAGCACGCTACACCACTCCACATACTCACCGACAATACAGCCACGATCCTGTTGCAGATTGGCCATCAGTCATGGCAAGATGCTGTTGCGCATTATGTGTGCGTCATGTGCCGAGCCTGGAAACTTGGCACACACGTGGGTGATCACCATGTCCGCAAGGCACACCACTTGCACATTCAGGGAGTGCGTGTGCTTCCTGTTGCGGTACAGGTGCTCAGTGGCCTGTGGTGGAACAAGGCCAACATGTGTGCAGTCAATGGCTCCCACAACGTGTGGGATTCTGCCAAGGGCATAGAATGCACCCTTCACTGCCGCCAATTCACGAGCCCTGGGGAATCTGATGTACCTGTTTCGGTACAGCATCATCGCTGCCAGTACATCCCTCAGCACCTTGCTGAACATGGGCTGGGACATCCCTCCTCCACTGCCCACTGTGTGCTGGAATGACCCAGTGGCGAAGAAATGCATGGCGGCCATCACCTTAGCCGTGGGGGTGACAGCAGTCGGATACACCCTGCGGGGACGGAGATGGGGCTCTAACATGGCACACAGTCGATGCAGGGTTGGCCTGTCCAGCCGAAACTTCCTGATAACCTCTGTATCGTCCATGTCCGCCAGCAATTGGTATGGGCGGTCAATGTTCGGTCTCCGCCTGGGGTAAATGGCAGAGGACACATGTCAAAGCAACACGGCACATAGCAATTTCGCATACACATCACTGACATGACTGAGCAAGCACATGAGCCACAGCCCAGCTGTCAAGCTGGGACGGCACGGCCACAATACACTTACACAGGTCTCCCAACAATGGCAATGGCAAGTGAGACATACCACTGCCATGTGCATGCACATGGGGATCTAGGCCCCAATGACTTGCGGGGCGTGCTGATGGGGACTGACTGCATATTTGTCAAGCGGCAACGCCACGGCAACATGAGTGTCTGCTGAGCATGGAACTGCTTCCGAGGCTGGATGAGTATGGCACACGACGACGACGATGTGGGCACGGGCTGAGCGGCCAATACAAGTGGGACCTGTGGCACGAGGGGATATGAGACAGTAGTAGGTGTCAGCACTGCATCCTTTGTACAGCACTGTACGGATCACAGCTCCCGAAACATTGACTGGTGTCCACATTGACAGCCCCATGCCAAGACGGCTGTGTGCTTGCAGTCACACGTCACAGGTGAGAGGTTACATTGCACGTGCCAGGTGGCAGACGTACATAGTGGGAGCTGGCATGTGTGTGCATGTGTCTCCTGTTCAGGATCCACCAGATGGGCGCTGACTCTGTACTGACCATTGGACACAGCATGTTCCGTGGAAGGCTTGTGTGTGTGGGATGGTGGCACTGGATGTGCCTCCGTTGGGTGGGGGCCATGCACAGGGCGGGTACGTCGATGATTGCGCATTGTTGGTCACGGTGGGTGCACCAACTAAGATGTGTTGCCCTGTGTTCAATTCCTATGTCCGCATGATGATGGACTGTGGATGTGGGCAGACTACACATTGGTCGATGTGCTGTCTTTATGCATGTGCCTTCACACCAGGCACAGCTGCCCCTGCACATGTGACCCCTGCTGGACTCGCTGCTGGGTCTGTGGAGCTGATGCACCTTCTGCGCGTGGGGCGGACAGCTCTCCTCACTTCCCTCATTGCGCATGTCATGTCTTTGCCGCAGGTGACATGGATCATGGAGGGCCCACATGTACGCGTGGGTAGGCTACACATGATTGTTCACTGGTCGCCACCCCCAGTCAGTGTTTCGAATGGGAAGGTTGTCGTGCTGGTGGTATGTTCGATGTGGCGGATGGGCGGGCCTAGGTGTGGGCTTACATTCCGGACATGGGGGGTAGTTGGATTGGCGACTAGTTGCAGTACACACGGGACACGTCTCTTCCTTTCCACATCTGGGTCATCCCTTGTACTAACTGACAGTGATACAGTCATCTTCGCCCCAGCCCTCATGTCCTCCCCTCGCCCCCCAATATGCATGCTCACCTGCGAGGCTAGCGCTTGCACAGGCAGCCCCAAGCTCGCACCAGAGAGGGCAAGGAGTGTATGTGTGGGTCCAGTTGCACGAGTGGGCTGTCTCAGGGTATGATGTGTGGCGGGACGCCGTCCACCTGCGTGGTGCCCCAAATGGAGACCCGGCCTGCATGGACTATGCATCACAGTCTTCGCCTTCCGGATCCGCCACCTGCGACACCCAGTGGCTGTGGCTGCCCTTGCGGCCAGGCCGCGTCCGTCTGTGGCTGATGGCCCACACATTCACTCTTTGGCCTCTCTGGGGAGGGCTCAGGGGTGGTGGCGCACGCGCTTGCACTTAGTCGCAATGGCATGTGGCGTGGTTGGTATGATGGGCAATGGATGGGATGGTGCGAGCCACCTCCCGTGACGTCAGTGCTGCTCGTGCTGTGGTGCGTCCCCCTACACTTCCATTTGACTTTTTGCCATGCTGGACGTTGAGGTTCTATTGCCTGCGTGATATGACCAGGAGGAGCGCGAGGAGACCTCTCACACACCATGCTCCACTGCCATCCCGTGCCCTGTATCGCCTGTGCGGATTGACTATGTTGGGGTTACACCTGGTCGACTGGGGCTGTGTGTGCCTTGTCAAGGGGCATGGCGGGCGCACAACAGGATCCAGCTTGTCCACAGAGGGTGGGCTGAGGTGCGCCTGGTACCGCTTTGTACGTGTGCCCGGCTGCTGTGCACACACGTGTTCACTCCCCCCCGACAGGTGTCCTCTCACAATGCCCAGGGAAGCGGTGGTGTACTGTTCATGACCCCTCCCAACACGGCGTGCTCCAACTTGGCATGTGCGCATCTACCCGTCGCACCCACCCACCTGAGCACTGCGTCCATACGACTTCACACGACACATGTGTGTCTTCCACAGTAGTGCTACTCATTTGCGTTGACATCCAATACCAGTGGACTACATGGTCATGTCACGACTGCCGTGTACTTCACATACTCTCATCCTCTCTCATTCGTACTTGTGAAATGAGTCAGCGGAGACAGTTTTGGTTTCAAACATTATATTGAGTCTTCTGTCCTCTGTGATGCAGTATAGTGGACACTACTGGCAGCGGAATACATGTTGAGGATATACTGAGCATGATTACAAATTGGATAGGGTGTGGGGTTACATGTGATTGGCTGTTGCATGTGGGATGTGGGCTTCAGAGTTACATCTGCTTGGCCAAGGCTGTGCTAATGTACATTTACGTATAGCTGCGGAGCTGCGGACTTTGACACAGACGGTATACATGTAGCCTACCAGACCGCTCGGCATCATGGGCACAGTCCATCTCAGTTCCATGTGACAGGTTTGCTGCGGTTGTTCCTCATGCACGCGTGCATGTGAGATGACATCAGGGCATGTGCTTGCGTGAATGCAGCGGCGTGCCACTTGTTGTTGCACTGTGGTGGTTACTGGACATGTCACAGTCACTGGGGTCGTGTTGTTGTTGTATGCACTTGTCGTCCATGCAAAGGTCCTGGTATGGGATTCCCGGGGCGGGGGTGGGAGGGGTGCAGCACCCACAGACTCCAGGCGACCTATTCATGTCCACTGAGCGGTGTGTGTGTCCATGTGCGCTGGATCCATGTCGTGTCCTGGTTGTTCGTGCAGTTCCGTCCATGTGGGTGCGATACACAGAGCCCATGCCACTGCCTCCCACGATGCATGCGGTGTTCCTGGATGTGATGGGGAACAGTGTGCATGTCCCGGTCATATCCGATGTCATGGCGATGTCGTTGATGGTGTGGTTACAGTTGCCGGTCGTTTGGTATGGCTGTTGTGGTGGTGACTGGCCAGTCCGTGCGGAAGCTGAGCATGGGTGCGGGGTTGGACTTCATAGGTCACTCGGGGAACCTGCGTTGTGGTCCGACGTATTTACAGGTTGTCAGGTATGCGATGCCGTCCAGCAGGGCTTCCATGTCATTGGTGGTGTACATGTTTGCCAGCCAATGAAGCGGATGGTGGCTGTCAAGGTGTTGTTCGTAAGTTGTCCCTTGGAGGACCATGATGGGGCATGCTGGGTGACATTCGATGTAGCTGTTCTCGATGATCCATCGTGTGGAGGCACAGTGGTCCCATTTCAGTGCGGGTGCGATGTTGGCCACATACGCCATGCCCCCATAGGCAGAGCAGGCCCTGTCGTGTGCGTCCAGAGGGAGGAGTAGTGGTAGCAGGTCCGCCTTCAGACATGCCGGGTTGGAGAGGCATATCTCGACGGGATGCTGGTAGGGACACCTCCGACAGTAGAAGACGGGCATGACGCAGCTGAACAATGTGATGCGGTAAGTCAGTCGGTAACTTACGTTCAGCAGGGACAGGAGATCGCATCCCAATGTATGTATCGTGTTGGTTTTGTACAGCTTGAGCTGTTCGGCGTAGTTGGGTAGGTGTGTTGCGGTTGCCATTTCGCAGCGGTTCGTTGAGATGGCGTGCTCCGGCTGTGTGTGCAGTCTGCAATGTGCACGCTCCGGGGTTGCTGTGAGCTCTGTGTAGTCGTAGGGAGACAGGACTTGTGTTCTGTTGGCTTGTTTGGAGGACACGGGCCCTCTTCCCACATGCTTCTCAGACAGTTCAAGGTCAGTGCTGTGTGACTCCTTCCAATTAACTTGCATGTGGCCGACATGGGGGAGTGTTTTCTTGTTTCTTCCCCGTCCGTTGTGTGCTTCTGTGATATGCGCTATCTGCCCTGTGGTCGGTCTCCTCGGCATGCCTGTGTTGGTCTATTCTTGGACAATGGCTGTATTCACCGGCTTCTGTCGTAGGGCTGTGGTTTCGGAGTTGGAATGGAAGGTCATTCAGTGCTGTCTGCTCTCCCTTGTGTGGGCGGCAGGCTGCCTTTCCGCTCTGCGTTGGGCCTTGTGTGTGGATGTTATTCTTGGGCCACCTGTTGTCGGTCCCCGGGCTCTTTGGTGTTCCGTTTCATATGTCTTGTTCATATGTGCAGGGTGGTATGGGTTTTTCAGTGTGGTACTGGCGTTCCTCTTCCCGAAGGGGCCCTGCTTCTCCTAGTTGGTGTTGCCGCCGCTGTGTGCTACGCCATGTTTGTTACACTGGGGTGTGTCCTGCTGTTGCGTGACTTCACTGACATGTGTGCGTCGGTTGTGTGGCGTTGGGTGTTGTCCGTGAATTGGGCGTTGGGGACATGTCTGTGGCAGGCCTGTCACGTGTCATGTGCGTTCGGGGTGGGGCTGATGTGTGTGCTGCTTGGTTGTGTCCCTGTGTCTGTGTGCGACGCATGCATGGCGCTGCGGTTGGCCTCTGCGTTGTGCGCATGTGTGGCGGCGTCATCGGCGCTTTGGGGCCGTGACGGGGTGGTTGGTTCCTAGTCCCAGGTGGTGTGTACACATGTGTTCCGCGATGTTAGGATTTGGCCTGTGTGTCATATGTGGATGCAATGGTGGATGTGTAGTGTACACGCGCTGGTGGGGGGTTGTCCGCTTTTTCCGCCCTTGCACTGTGTGCGCTGTTTGCGTGCACTTGTTGTGTGTGTGCCTACCTGCGTCTCCGCGGTACGTTGCGTCCTTGGTGGTGCATCAGCAGAAGCATGGGAAGGGCCTGCAGTGCTGGATTCATGCCCGGGGTGCCGCTTCTTCGTTGTCCGTGCTCTGCGTCTGTGTTACCGCCTCTCTTTCACGTGCGGTGTCTCTTAGCCGTGGGAGCCGTTTGTTTGCGGCATCGTAATTTATACGCCGGGCGGGACGTGTTTCGTCGGACGGTGTGTGTCAGTTGGGCTGCGCCGCTACGTGTACGGGCGCACTTTGATGGCGGACGGTGTTGCTGGCTTGCCGGCGGTGTTTGGCCTGCTTTTCGCATCGTAATTGGGCGGGCGTGTGGACTGCTGCGTGCCGGCGGTAACTGGTGGTTTTTGCATCCGCCAGCACGGCGGTTGTGCTTCCGCCCGCCATCGTAATGGGCCCCTAAGCTCCTATATACCTTACATCCCATCCCTAATTTCAAGTGCTTCATATCATTAAGCACATTAAAAGATTTTTTTTAAAGTAATACAATTGAATACTCAAGTATTAAACATTAATACTTGTGTTTTAATATACTTCCCAAACCCAAATCCCTATAGCCATTACATCCGCTCCCAAAATTCATGTTTTTCAATTTTTTTAACACATATAAAATATTTGTAATAATACTAATATTAATATTGAAGTATAAATTAATACTCAAGTATAAAAAAAGACTTGAGTATTAATACACCTTCCTATCCCTATATCACTTACATCCTTTCCCTCATTTTTACAATTAAGATTTTCAAACACATGTTAACTATATTAAAATAATGTTGTGCAATATATTAACATTATAAAGTACATTCAACTACTTTTTAAAAATAATCACACTGCCTCAAAATACCACCAAACTTACATATATTTGTGTGGTAAAGGCATGCGTGGTAATGACATTCATTGTAAAGACATAGGGCCCGATTCTGATGCGGGTTGGAAAAGCTTCCCGACCGAGGGCCTGATTCTGATGCGGTTAGGAAGGCCTCCTACGGCATTTGCTCCTTCCAAATCGGATCGGGAACGTGTCTTCCCGACCGAGGGCCCAATTCTGATGCGGTTAGGAACAAATGTTCCCATTGAAGTCAATGGGAGTTCAACCAAATCGTATCTGGAAGCATCCGGATGCATCCTACTCCGCCGGTTGGACTTTCCCGATCCGAGTGGGTCGGACACCATTTCCCAACCGATTCGGTCGGGAAGCTTTTCCAACCCGCATCAGAATCGGCCCCATATTTGTTGTAATGGCATGCGTGGTAATGAGATAAGCACCCAGCACTAGGACTATGTTATTTGACCTAATGCCTAACCATAATGAATATCTTTGACAAAGATTTACATATAATGAGCTTCAAGGAAGGATATAATCGGGCTTGCTGGCCATTCTTACCTCCATCCTTTTACTTCTAAGTAGCCAAGTGTGCAAACTGAGGCAAAAAGTATGCTTTCCTTACCTTATTTTATTTATTTATTTAGGACGTTTTATATAGCGCGAACATGACCCATGCGGGTATCAGACTGCTTTACACATGTACAGAGGACAGAGTCAGTGGTAATAGATATTATTCTCCAATACAAATAGATGCAAAGATAAGAGCATAAAAACAATAAATAAAACATTAATCAAAACAAGCAATCGTTATACGCGTAGTGGAACAGAACAAATGGGGCACGGGGCAGAAATCCTAGGATCTAGGGCAAAAATGTGCTCATGCGTAAAGATTTCCCTTCTTTCTTGAAGGAGACCGTTGAGAGATTCAGTCTGATTTCTGGGGGCAGTGAGTTCCAGATCCTCGGGGTGATCCCAGAAGAGGCTCGGTTGTATGTTTTCTTTTTGGAGAAACTCTGTGGTTTAAGCAGTAGAGTGCTCGAGCTTCTGGAAGATTTCTCGCTGTTATGAACTCCAATGTACCCCAATATAGGCTTAGGTAGTTACACGGCCTTTTACCTACATCTGTCCTCCCATTGTTCTACATAACGGGTCTGACACTGACCTTTTACCTAGTTAGGTGCTATATGACTGTCGCATGGCTTTCTCCGAAAACTAGCCTCATGTATTATGCATGAGGATTCTCAGTATCACAGCAGGATTACCATCTCCTGCATATTAACTCTGTAAAAGTCTGACCTTTATCGTCATCCTTGCCTGACATGCCCATAGTACACTTCTAGGTAGAACCCCTGAGGGTACCTTTTGGGTATATAAGCACTACATCTTCGCTGGGCAAACCAGAGGAGAAAGAATTCTATGCTGACACGCTGACACCAGACGCTGAGGTTCCTGCACGCAGACACTCCAGCATGCAGTGGTCTGACATCCCTCGCGGGGTGTCCATCTCAAAACCACAACAGTGTCCTTCGCTCTCCCACATCAGGTAATGGGGTTGGCTCTATCCTAAGGGGATTCTTGGCTTTACACCTACATACATGCTAGGTTCACTAGGTACATTTAGGTTCATCTAGTTAGGGTTGCATTGTAGGAGTACGCATTATTACTGTCATGTATTCATATGCCTGCATATATTCATTGTTTTAGCACTATGGGAGAATTCTACCTTTTCTTTACCCTACTGGTGCTTATAACCATATATATCTGTTTCTGTCTCGTGGTTGTTGCAGCGCAAGTATTTTATTCTAGAATAACGCTGGTTCAATAAATGTTTATTGAAAACGTCCCCACCATTTATTCTGTGTATCTCTCTGAGACAAAGTGAGCACGAGTGACTGAGTGAAAAGTACTGTACTGATTCCACGATCCCTGAGGGGTCAGAGTTGTCATGTTCGATAGTTGCCAGAAACTATTCGCTCCTTGGTAAGAGGGGCTCATAGTGGCACTGTGAGCTAGCTGGTCTACAGACTAACATATCCTTTGGGGGTGTCTAGAATCAGTCTGGACACCAATCCCGTAGTTTATCTTGTCTAAACGTGCAGATCCTATGTAGATTTGTAGGAACTACACGACATGGCGCCGCCAACGTTGGTTTGGTTCTTATTTAATGGTCATATCTGAGTAGTTCAGTCATGGTTTTCTCAGAGACCCCTAGTCACATCTACCCAGAGACGTGTGGAATGGGAAGGGAAAAATCTGCCACAGCTGAGTAGGCATATCCTATTTATGGGCTGTAGATTTATTCAAGCTTGAAGGATAGTAGTTCCCTACATTGTGCATAAAACCTTATCTTATTTGCCTTGAAACCCTTTCAACAATATCTGTTGAAGAGAACGCTGCGTTCCATGCGAATGCAGCGCGGAAGGGGAACAGGAAGGTGCCTTAAACATTTCGGAAAATGTCAGAAATGCACTTACTTTAAAACTAGCAGAGTTTGGAGTCTCAGCATTAGGTGGGACTGTAACATTCGTGATTGAGGCACACGAGTCATTCAGAATGGAGGTATTCTATTCATGGGTTAAATTCCCACCTGCAGTTGCGCGCACAAATACATTTCATACTTACACCCCGGATAAAACACCAGAAGAATATTGTCCATACGAGGACATTGAAGTTCTGTTCAATTACCAGGAGCATATAAACTGGTTTAAAGGCGCCCTCTCACACACCACAGAAAAAGTGAGACTCGGTCCGCTCAGCAGAGACGGAGTGACTTGGCCGGTCCTAGCAGCTTACACACTGCATCCAGACGTTGACACATTGCCAATCGCAGACTTACGTCTAATTCACCAAGAAATAATACAAAATTACAGAAATCTGACACAGTTCGTTATGAGAACACTCACACTTCAACCAACTAAAATTACCCCAGCAGGTCAACTAAAAGGAACTGCAACTAAAATTATCCCACAAACACTGAACGCAGTTATGGGAAGAATGCCCACGAAACGTGAGCAAATGCAATTCTGGATAGCACAGTATATAGCACAGTTAGAGGCAGTGTTTCCACACACAGGCCCACAAGAAAAACACAGAATATTTACAATTTGCTTGCCAATGGTAATAGCTCCCCTGATAGAAGATTGTACCACTTGGGGTACAGTTTTCGCTGCCATCTATACCAGCACTCATGGTATCCCTTCAATAGCAGTGATACCATAAGTATTAAGACAAATGCGGAATGAGTATGGAGCAGAACCAGCTCTGAACTTAAGGATGAAATTATTAGGCAATTTTTCCTAGGTATCTACAATTATGTTAGCAAACATAAAAGAGGAGGCAGCAGCGGTGGCTATACGCCAAAGCCTGAGGGAATGCACTCCTGCACAACAGGAGCAAGAATTACTAACAATTTTCTAAGATAAGTACTGCGAATTAGGTAGAGATAATTTGGGAGCCAGAGCTATGAAACCACAAGTAATGGGAGGTCCTGAAAAGGATAACACCAAGCATGCACCTGATTCTTCAAAAATAAAAAAAAGGGATAATAAAAAACCACAAAATAGAGTGAATAGATCACAATCAAGGTGTGGGTCTTCTCAGCAGGAGACCTCCGAAAGGAGGTATAACCTCAGAAATCGTGATAATATTAAAAAACCTGACAGGTATCAGGATACTGATACACGCTCCTCTCGTTCCTTACAGGGTTCATCGAAAAACTCCGAGAGGGAAGGACGGTCAGAAAACATATCTGAAGAACGAACAAAGTCAAGAGACACACAACTCAGTTCAGACTTTAATATAAAAAAAGAAGATAAACCAAAATCAAAACCTCAATTTAAGACGAAGAAAGTAGAAGGACTTAAAATAGGAAATACCCAGGCTACCGAGGACTCAACTTCTGAACAGGGAATGGGCTCTGACGATGCTAGACAGCGCAGCAGAAGTAACAATAACTTGCCAGAACCTTATGGAATTTCTGGTGACAGCGGTGTTGAATAAACATATCACGGTGGAGACCTGATACTAGGGTAAGTGTCCCACACCAGTTATATGAAATAACACTCCATATAGAGGGGGGACATTCCCAGGAAAGTTAAAGGTTTTTTGGGAGAACCTGTCCTTTGGATACAACATTCTTCTAGCAGAAAAAGATTGGCCACCTGAGTTTGTTATGGATTGCCCAAAAGGAGAAACGGTAATTTTACTAGCTTTCTCTGACCTCGTTCCAGAATCACTGAAACATTCATATGCGCAGGAGTGGGTGGTAGCACTAGCTCCTGCATTATACTGCAATCATGCAGGGTGAGATGCTGAGTCACCTCACCATGTAATCCCAGTAGAAACTACTCCAACTCTGCAGAGAGAGTACCCAATAAAGCATGATGCAAAAAAACAAGTCAGGGAGATCTTAGATCAACTTGAATGCCAAGGTGTATTAGAGAATTGCACCTCTTCCATGAATAATTCTTTGTTTCCAGTAATGAAACCCGATAATTCATATCATCTAGTTTTGGAATACGGGCATTTGAAAACACGCACAAAGACATTTGCAATACAAAATGCACACAGTGCTACATTAATTAATAACATTGTACGGAAAAAATACAAAACAACATTAGACATCTCAAATGGATTTTTCTGCCAGAATATAGTGCCTGAAAGCAGAAATTTGACAGCATTTTCAGCCCTAGGCTCTCAGCATCAATTCTGTTGACTGCCCAAAGGGTATAAAATAGCCCCGGGCTGTTCTCAGCAAGAGTAACAGAGTTGCTTCAAAATTTTGATGAGGAGGCATTGTCCTATGTAGATGATATCTATTTGACGGACGATGAATTATTGGAACATTTGAACATAGTAAACAACATAATTCTGGGGTTTGCCTCTGAGGGCTACAAATTTAACTTTAAAAAATCAAAAATTGCCCACCGTAATATCCTATTTTTGGGATATGAGCTCTCAAGTGAAGGGAAAAGCGTTGCAGCTAACTTTTTAGAAAAATGTGCAATACTCCAACCTCCAAAAACTCTGAAAAACCTACAATCCATTTTAGGATTTCTAAATTTTGGCAAAACATATATTTTGGATTACATAGAAAGAGTAAAACATTCCCACGATTTAATCAGACCTGATTTCTCGGTTCAACACTGGACACAAGAACATACGAAAATACTATGTTCCCTACAAGCTGACATGATAGCTTCCAAACACTTACACACGTGTAAGCACGAAAAATTTGGTGATCCGTGTAATCGCGGGTCAATCCGGGTACACTTACCTCACCTTCAATGAAGACGAAACAATACCCATCGCATACAAATCACATTTGTACACAAACGCTGAAATGCATTTTGCAACAACTGAAAAAATACTGACAGCAGTACAGACTGCTGTAGTGAGAGAAAGAGCACTGGCTGAGGTGAAATTAATAATTGTCGTAACACCGGTACCAACCTTAGAGGCTTTTACAAAAGCAATCGTTCCTAATGCTAAGGCACTACATCCACGATGGATACAATGGGCTTATTCTCTCACTGCAACAGATGTAGAATACAAATTTGATTCTACATTAAAAACTCAAGCATTTCTGCAGTACAAACAAGAATATCCTCTCCCAAATGAAATAATGGTTCTAGATCAGTATGAATACATCATTTACACTGATGGTTCAGCTCAGCCAGCCATAGGAAGTAAACAACAATACAGCGCAGCTTGTGCGATTGTAAAGGGTCTTATGCGGGATGGCAAGTTCCGTCCTAGCAATACGCAGACGCAGTCTCTAGGAGATTGCACGGCTCATCTGGCAAAACTAAAAGCCCTAGTACTGGCACTAAAAAATACAGATCGAGAATTCCCCACACTTATTGTGTGCGATTCATTTTATTGTGTCCAGTCATACAATGAATATCTTCACTATTGGGGCCAGAATGGATTTAAAGATTCAAAAGGTTGCCCAATAAAGCACAAGTTGCTTTGGGAGCAAGTGGCAGAGCTGAAAAAAGGCTTGTCACAGGCTCACTTGCTTCATACGCCGAGTCATCAACGTGTTGACGTGCACATTGATTTGAATTCATTGGCTGATGAAGCCTCCAAGCTGACAGTGTGAACAGCTGCCGTAGCTGCAATCACTCGTTCTCACACGAGAGTAGATGGACCGATAATGGTAGCTGTCATCGTTTCACGCAAAAACAGCACAGCCTTGCCAAAGTACTCCTACAAGTTAGATGCACAAAATATACTGTATGCTCAAATTCCAGGAGTGTGGGATAGAGTAATATCAAACATGGATGGCAGGTTAGGTTTAATCTAGCGGCACACGAGGGTCTGGGCTCAGCGCACGCCGTTATCACCGCAACAGTTTCATTGCTGAAACAACGTTATTGGTGGCCAGATCTTACCAAATAGACAAAATCATTTGTCCTTAAGTGCGACATCTGTCAGCAGATGAAGGGTTCCACCGTAGCACGCCCACCACAAACACCACTACTGATTTCAGACAGACCTCGCATGTGTCTATTTGGACCACTAAGGCCCCTTACAATCTGACGGGGCTTACAAGTACATCTTGGTAGCAGTGGATTCATGATCTAGATTCCTGTGGGTTTGGCCTCAGCGCTCGGCTGACGCCCAAACTGTTAAAAAGTATTTGCGAGTCTTCATAGGGACACACGCAATTGGCACATTAGATTCTGACCGTGGCCCCGCGTTTAGCTCTCGGGCTTACAAGGAAGCCATGGGAAGTTTGGGTGTAGCATTGCGGGACTCCTCTCCATATCATCCCGAGGGAAATTCGATTGTGGAAAGGAAAAACCGGGACTCAAAGCAATCCTTAACAGCAAGGGTACTAGGCTCGGTGGCAGTTGGGTCAATCACCTATATGGGGTCCAGAGGGCAATCAATAACATGCCAAGAGGCCGTACCCCCATACGAGGTCCTGTTTGGGACGAGAATGTGGGTACCCGACCTTGATTGTGGCAGCAGAGTGGCGGATGAAAAAGAATTCAACATCAATAATCGTTTGGCTGTTTTACAGGAACTCAATGAATTCTGGGCATTACAAAGCAACGTCCAAGTAAAACGCACCGCCACTGGGGAAGTTAAAGCTGTTCCGGCAAACCCTGCCTGGGTCCCAAAGATCAGGGACCTGGTCAGAGAAAAGATTGTGAGAATAAAGAATTTGGGCCATCATACAGAACACCTGTACCTGTCCTGGCTGTCAAAAGAACAAGAACAGTACTTCTTCCACTTCTTGCCAGCAAAAAAGAAAAGAGAGTTGTCTCCATTGATCTGATCAAACCACACTATGTGGCCAATACTGAATAGCGGGCCACGTGGGCTCCTGGGTAGCAGTCAACCTCCCCTTGCTACCATGTAAAAAGTTCAGGCAAAAAGATGAATAACGTTTGAAGATTCTACTCTACGAAGTAACAGAGTTGCCAACAATGGAATGAAACTCGTGCCTATTGAAATTGGACAACAACAAAGCACAAATGAAACACAGATCTCAATTCGGCCTAGTACCAACATCTATGTAAATATGCCTCAAACTGAGTCATCTGCCAGTTCAACAAAACCTGCTGAGCTACCAAAGATAGATCGAACAGTGTCTGGCTACTTCATCAACTTTGATAGCTTCTCTCTGGATCCGAGTGAACCTGTGCCACCGCCAGCTTCTGTTACCCACAAAGAAAAAGTAAATAACATCTACCTTTGGCTGAAAAAGTCTTACTTTGTTTCTCCCTGGCTACAGCTCGGGATTGCAATTTGTCTACTGTTCCTAGTCCTCTGGATAGGTGTAGTGACTGTCTTTTTCCTGCTTCTGAGTGGACATTATCTCCCAGAACGCTCCGCAGTACAACATGTGAACTTGGTCCTGAAACCACATAGGTCATCTCATCGTAAAAAAAGGGACCTGTCCTTTGTGAACATTACAGCAGTTCATAGAGTTTCATATGATGTATTTGGTCCCACTGAACATTTGAAAGTACCATATGTATTTAAAATTCTCTAAGTGATATCATCACCTCCAGTACATTCTCTGATTATTGGGACTTTGAAACTGGGAATAGCATGCTATCTGATTTAGAACAAAGTGCTGCTTTTTCAAAAAATTTACTGTATGATGAAACATCAGATTTTGACACTAGGTATTGTTGTTACCAACACTGTGGTCATCATTTCTTGCATTTCTTGCATAAGACAAGTATTCCACTTAATGTTTTTGCTTACCATCAATGGGAACATTGCCCGACACCACCAAAAGGTAGTTCACGAACATTTGCACAAAAGTTAGCTTATTTTTCTGGGTTTAACACTTCAGACCCAACCTCATATTATTATAAGGTTGCACCTACATCTGCGAAGAAAAATATGTTCACAAACACGAAACAGATATACTCTGCTTCCTTTATTTACCAGCTGTCTTTACAAGGTTTTGACTTTTGGAGGGACACTATAGACACAAAATCTGTCTGGGGGACTAAAGATTGGCATGTTCAGGGAACTGAGGCATTATTTAGAGCATGCGTCAATCCACAACAAATTATCTTCCTGAATGATACTGTGCAACAAACTTTCTGTCTTAGACTAGCCAAGATTAAGGACTTGAACACACCTCGGATTCCCCCGCTTTTACACTTTGAGGGCTGGAAAAACTATACACAACATAGGGAGAATACACTTGATGACAACATACATGAGGTTTCATATAATTCTTCAGACCCCAATTGGAAGGGATGGTTAGTTTGACCTATAGACACAAATGGGTGTCAATCAAGATTCAAGGGTACCACCGAAGGCTGGACCAATGCTATGTACAACAAGAACATCCGGGGGTGGTGACATCCTATAGTGTTGGGAAGGTATGCCTAGATTGGCTAAAAACCTCAAAATTGTCCCAGGTGAAACAACACATGTCCTTACTCTCAGATGACATGGATTTAAGGGATTTTTTGTTAGGTCCCCAGAAACCATATCGCAAACGCTTCTTATACGCTATTTACAACAAAGTTTGGAAGATCTCTCAACAGGAAGCTGCGGAGAGGTTGCGTGAAATTGACAGGGTTAACTTAGAAAAGGCTTTGGCAGTGGTCGATAATGGCATGACCACATTAACATCAAGGAGTTATTCACTGGGCAACATTGTGTCTTCAGCTATAGATATAATGGAACAGGATCTGTCCATCCTATAACATAGGTAAATGCAAAAAGAACAATTGATGGACAGAATGCAGAACAATGTCATACATTCAATCTAGTACAGAGATCTGGGCCTAAATCCATTGTTTTTTTGCTCCCCATGCCATTCCAGTTTCAACCCAGCCATATGCAAATCAGTCTTGACCCTGCGCCCAATGGGAACAGTGCAGCCCGAACTGCCAGGCCAGGTCCTCCCTGGACTTGAAACAAGCATCCTAGGACCGGTTTCGGGGTTTCATCCCTCATCGGCCAGGATAGCTTGACTCCAGTGGCATGGAGAGCACGGGACCCACGGCACCCAAGTGATTTTTAACTGAATTCTTGCTTCATAGGTGAGCCAGTTGAGAGTTTTAAGGTAGGGGGAGATGAGACAGTTTCTTTTTGATCCCATGATAAATCTAGCAGTGGCATTAAGGGAGGTTCTTAGAGGGGGGGCGTGGTTTGCCGAGCAGCGGAATGGCCGCTCTGTGAGTGCGCTCCGCCGGCTGGGTCATTAATCCTTTTTTAATCCTTTACTGAGGTGGCGTGGTGAGCCTTGCTCGATGTCCCTGGCTGCCTGACTCACAGCGGATAGATTTGCTGCAGAATCCGCACTCCGTGTGAGCTCCGAGACGTGCGGAACGGAGGCGCTGCCTCTTGCCTGTGAGCCCCACACCCGCGGTGAACGCGGACAGCGGCCGTCCAGCAACCCGAGCCCGAGGCTGCGGCGGGACTACAGGCCGAACGCGGAGGCGCGGTCGCCTTGCAAAAATCGGCCCCGCTGCTGAGGTGGTGTATGTAAATGACGAGAGGTGCCACCTGCACAGTATTTATGGTGTCTGACCCACTCGGCACCAGTGGATGATTACTGCTGGAGAGCACGGTGGGCTCGGCGCGGGTACAGCAGCCTGCCGCCGCCATCTTAGCTGACGAGCGTCCGGAGAGGTGGTGAGGGACGACACACGTCACGAGGATGGCCCGACGCTCTTGGAGATTCCTCCCCGCTGCTGGGCCCTGCGAAGTGCTGGGTAAGGACGGGGCGCCTGCGGTGCAGGCTGTGGCTTTGCTGCTAAGTTGCTCCCCTTGACACTGGGGATAAGACATCACGGAGGTGGCCATCTTGCGCTGCTGATGCCGGTGTGGGGTGAGGGAGACCGTGCCCCCAGCAGGCCGCTGAGCGCCCTGGGTAATCTCTCTGCCCGCGGTACCCCTATAGGCACTCTTGTGGAGCGGAGGAGCCGAGGCCAAGGGGCAGCAGTTGTACAATCACCCTGGCACCCGAATCTACGGCTGCTGCGCGCTGGACGGGCCTGGTGGGCGTGCGGGAGTCTTGACATCCTGACCTTGGGGAGCTTTGGCGATGCAATCCCGGGAGGCGCCACGACACATGCTCGATCTCCTGCCTGTTTGGGTGAAGCCCCGGCTCAGACCTGCCCACCACCGCTCGCTGTGGATTTGTTCCCCTGAGGTCCCGCTCCTGGTGTCAGCCGAGGTTGAGGAAGCTTGAGCTGGCCTACCTCCAGGATTATACTTGGTAAGCTCGGGTGGCGTGGAGAGATCTGAAGGTGTGGCTGCGTGTGGGTGTCTGACGACCTGGGCGGCTTGAGGACCTCTGCGCTGGGACGTGCTGTGTCTGTGCACCCTGCGCTGAGCCGCCCACGGGGAGCGGGCTGACGACCGCGAAGCCTTGAGAATCGAGTGCGGCTGCGAACTCCTGTCTGCTCAGGCGCTCTTCCCCCGGTTGCTTAAACATGGGCAAGCAAGATGCCAAACAGCCGAAGATCACGTTTGATAAACGCTCCACGCGCCACACTGATCCCCCTTCAGATACACCAATGGAGGAACACCTAGAGACGCACCCTGACGACCAAGGAGAGGACTTACGTACCCTCATGTTAGAAATGCGGTCCAGCTTGAGGAATATTGACTCCAAATTGGACACCCTGACCACGCAGCTGGATTCGGTTAAGGCTCAGGTCGCTGTCCATGACAATCGGCTAGATGTACTGGAAAATCAACACACCGAATTCCACGAATTTCAGGTGGCAACTAAGGAACAGTTGTTGCATATGGGCAAGCTCCTAGGGGTCATCCGCGCCAAAAATGATGATTTGGAGGCGCGGTCACGGAGAAACAACCTGCGTATTACTGGTATCCCGGAGACCACCGCTTTCACCAAGATGGAGACCTATGTGGCGGACCTCCTGCATGCGTTGTTTGACCCCCATCTGTCCCCAGTCTTCACAGTGGAAAGGGCACACAGATCCTTCGGACAGAAACCTCCAGTGGGGCGCCGCCAAGACCGATCTTGGCCAAATTGTTGAACTATCAAGACCGAGACAATGTTTTAAGAATGGCGAGGGAAAAAGGCCAATTGTCCTATCAGGGCAATAACATCTCACTATACCCAGATTTCACTCCAACTGTACAGGCGGCGAGACGTGAATTCCTCCCTGCCAAGCGCATACTTCTACAGGCGCAAATTCCATACTCCTTGCTATATCCTGCTAAGTTGAAAGTCTCGTATGATGGTGCCGCGCATTATTTCACTGATGCCAAATCTGCCCTGAAATTCTCCAAACACTTCGGGGGAAGGAAAGGCAAAGACTCTCGAGAAGCTACTGCGTCGACGTCTGGCCAACTCAGTGACAATGACTGATTTCTGACGCAGGTCTGGGTGCCTCACTCGATGAGTCTCCGAACCATGTGGTATTTTATAGCTATATGACTGTGGGTCCTCGCAACTTTATTTGTTTCAGATAGCTGATTAACCTGGGGATGTCGGGGTGGGCTTGCAGCGTACACTGAAGTAATCCCAGCCACCCTGTTAACACAGAGATGATTGCTGAAGCCACTACGCCCCCATGGGGAATTTCCCCTTCATTTTCAGTATTTCACGTTGTTTTCGTTTGTTAGGGGGGATTATGCTACAACCTGATTGGGGGGTTGGAGTGGGTGGTGGGTGGGTAGCGGGTATTGTTTTTTTGTTTAGAGTCAGTACGAATACTAGCTATTGGTTAAGGTACACACTCTGTGATTTGCTCATTGCACACACTACTAATTTGCGCAGTAGGAACCCATATAGACAAGACCACGCACCACCACTGAATTTGCTAACGTGGAACATCCGAGGGTTAAATGACAGCCGTAAATCCAGACTGGTACATGCTTATTTAGCTAGACACAACATTGACGTCTGTTTGCTACAGGAGACGCATTTAAATGCTGCACCGACTCAAAGACTGCGGCATCGCAGATGGGGGCACGTGTATTCCTCCATATATTCCAATTATGCTAGAGGTGTGGCTGTGCTGGTGAAGCAGGGGATAGCCTGGCGCGAGAGAGAAGTTCACAGGGATCCCGAGGGGAGGTTTGTTATTATAAGTGGTCTAATGGGAGGGATTTCCCTGACAATAGTAGCAATTTATGGTCCGAATATTGACTCCCCCGAATTCTTTCAGGACATATGGTCCAGAATCAGGGCAACAGGCTGTGACACTGTGATATGGGGTGGAGATTTCAATGCTATACTAGTTTTGCCATGGACAGGAGGGGAGTCGCTCGCTCCTTACACCCGGCAGCTAGTGCCGCTTTGCACTCTATAACTACAGATGGGGAACTAGTGGACATATGGCGTAATAGACATCCATTGGTGACGGAGGGTACATGTATCTCTGATCATCACAGTGCGTGGTCCCGTTTGGACTTTTGGCTAGTCTCCAGAGACATCGCGGCTTGGACCACTGATGTCTCACACTTACCACGCACACTGTCGGACCATGCCGCATGCTTGTTGCGACTGCTGCTCCCGGGATCACTCCCACGTGAGTTAACATGGCGGCTTCCACCGCATGCCATGCTGGATGAGGCCTTTAAGGAGGAGATAAGGGGGGACATTACTGACTATTTTGTTAATAACCTAGGCTCTGTGGATACAGAGGCATCACTTTGGGAGGCCTTTAAGGTGGTGATAAGAGGACAATGCATAGCGCGACAGGCGGGGGTGCTAAAGGCCATCCGGAATACACTTGCCTCCCTGGAAACCCGGATTAAAGTATTGGAAGACACTTTCTACTCCACAAATGATCCCCTCACTGCACAAACCTTGAAATCTCTATTATTAGACTATGCTGAAGAGGCGCAGCGTGAAACGAAATTTCTAGGTAAATATGCAGAGGCTCGTAGATATGGGGAGGGGGACAGACCGGGACGCACATTAGCGGGCATGATTAGACCATCTAAATCGGCGGCATTTATCCATGAGATCTGAACTCCGCAGGGAGACATGGTTAGAGGCCACATGGAGGTATCTGAGGAGTTCTCCACATTTTATTCTCGGCAGTACACGACTACTCAGGGGACAGGTGAGGGGGGGCTGCAGTCATTCCTCGACTCCTTGGCGCTAGTCTGGTTCAACAACACCCATAGAGAATATATGGACCTCCCATTCACAGTGAAAGATGTGGCTCAAGTTATTACAGGTTTGCCCTTAGGGAAAGCTCCGGGCCCCGACGGCCTAACCACATCCTTTTATAAAACTTATGTTGAGGAATTGGCACCTAGGTTGCTAGCGGTATATGAGGACGCGCTGGAACTAGGCGTGCTACCACAGTCCATGAGGGAGGTGATGATTCTGACACTTTTAAAGCCTGGAAAGCCGGAGGAGGAGCTGGACTCCTACCGCCCACTATCTATGATCAATGTGGATGTTAAAATCCTAGCGAAACTGATCGCCAATAGATTGCAGCCACTCCTGCCAATAATAGCGCTACCAGATCAGTCGGGATTTATCCCGGGGAGATCGACGTCTCATAATTTACGGACTATTTTTTCGGTGTTACACTACTTGCACCCAGACGAAAGGGCAGCGGTGGTATTTTTAGATGCCACCAAGGCATTTGATACGCTTGAATGGTCCTATCTCTTCTCTATTCTAGAGCGTATGGGATTCAGTCCACTCTTCATGAACCGCATCCGGTTGCTGTACACTTTGCCCACAGCACGCGTCCGGGTAAATAGTGTGCTTACAGGTTCCTTCCAAATCTCCCGTGGCACTAGACAGGGATGTCCCTTGTCCCCATTGCTTTTTGCGATTGCGATGGAACCCCTGGCGGCCCGCATTCGACAACACCATACCGCACGAGGTATTGGACTCAGTTCCCGTAGCTTGCTTATCTCCCTATATGTAGATGACGTCACGTTATACATTGTAAACCCCGCTGAGAACTTAGATCCGATATTGAGGGAATTCATACGTTTTGTCGGACTCTCAGGTGTATATATCAATTGGGCTAAATCTGTGATATTTCCGTTAACGGATGGCACCCCCCCGGTGATGTCGGAGTTCCCCTTACGCTGGGAGGCTGCAGAGGTTAAATATTTAGGGGTTTGGATCAGCCGGAACACACAGGAGGTGTGGCGCCTCAATTACGGCCGAACTATTATGTGGTTGGAAGAAAAGGTAAAAGTGTGTGCTCGGCTGCCACTGTCGCTAGCTGGCAGGATTGCCCTAGCTAAAATGGTTATTTTGCCAAAATTCTTATATTTGTTTGTTAATGTACCACTCCCACTCACTAAACAATTTTTTAATATACTCCAAGCATCACTGACCATGCTGGCGTGGGCCGGAAAACAGGTTCGAGCCTCCTGGGATCTACTGACTCTCCCGCTGAGACAAGGCGGTTTGGGAGCTCCTGACATGAGGCTATACGCGTTATGCGCACAAGCACAATTTTTGCATTATTGGGTCCATCCGACCCCATTCCAACCACATGTGGCGGTCGAGACAGATGTGATGGCACCCACCCCGCTCAAAGTGGTGCTATACCAAAAGATACGCCGCCCTCGAGGTGACATAGACTCTGCTGGGACTCTGTGCTGGGCATGGGATGAACTGCGTAAAAGAGCGGGTATCCCGTTGCTGTATGCACCCTCTATCCCCCTGTCTCAAAACCCGATGATGCCTTGCTTACAAGACAGCATGGGCAAGGCTCTAGCTCGGAAGATGACACTTCAGACATTTGAGGACTTATATCCAGATGATGAATTTAGGCCTCCCCCTGTGGCTCCCGAAGGTCAGGTGGTTCCGTTCTCTGAGATGTTTCTATATCATAAAATACGCACGGCGTGCCGTGCCCTCTGGGAGGAATTCCCGAAGCCGCCGCCGACCCTGCCTGCGTTAGATAACCTGCTGAAATTCCCCTCTCCCCGTAGACTCATTACGCGCCTTTATACCCGCATGCAAGATACTGCCCCGATAGTAACGCCCACGTCGCTTAGACACTGGAACGCTGAGTTGGAGGAACCCCTGGCTGAGGCCCAGTGGACTTATTGCTGTGGTCAACTTTCAGAACTTTCCCCGAATTATAAGTTGCGATTAATCCATTTCAAATACTTGCATAGGTACTACCGAACTCCAGTGAGCCTCCACCGAATGGGTATACGCGAAGATGACAACTGCTGGAGATGCGGTTCTGCCTCAGCTACATTCCTTCACATTGCATGGCACTGTCCCAGGATAGCTACCTTTTGGAAGCTGATTTTTGAGTCAGTAAATAACATCTTGGGGGTGTCGCTGGCCCCTTCTCCCACGCTTGGCCTATTGGGATATGTACAAAACACACCGCCCAAGTTGCGTAAATTACACGCTCTTCTCCTCTTGTTTGCTAAGAGACAGGTTGCAGTCCACTGGGGTAGACGCCGAATGCCTACAATCGCAGATTGGGTTAGAGACCTTACATATGGCCACGCACAATTGAGCACATTCTGGGAATTGATGCCACCCTCCTCTAGACCCCGCAACATCTGGGAACCATTCTTAACATGGAGCGCTGATTTGCGAACGTCGACTGGGGTAGTGGCTGCGGGAGATATGCAGACTGTACCCTAAACCTGATAGTTTCATGCCACACACCTGCCTCGACTGCTTAGAACACATGTACTGGCATATGTGACCAGCAGATCACTGCATAACTATAGAAACAGCCCATTCAAGGCCGATCAGTGCACAATGCTGACCCTTGTGTTAACACTTGCTAAGATGTGCGTACTAATTTTTCTCTTTTTCTTTTCTTTTCTTTTACTTACCTGTCATATTGTCTAAGGTTCGTGGAGGAGGGCTACGGTGTAAGCTGTTATTAGCTTTGTGTACTGATATGCCTATGGCTATATGAGTTAACTTTTTGATCAATATTGAACTGACTCGTTCGAATGTTATGGAAATGTTTGTTTTGAAAATGCTAATAAATTTTTTTTTTTAAAAAGGGAGGTTCTTAGAGGAGCCGTTGTAGACCTGGGCAGACCGCAAAGTGTTGCACTACCATAAACATGCATAGGGATTACTAGGGTTTGTAGTCATTAGGGGGAGGAAGGCAGCCACGGCCCAGGGCAGTGGGGCCAGCTGGGGGGGATTTCGAGAGACGACAACAAGGGAAAATTAAATAAATAATCAATTTTCCCTCGTGGTCGTCTCTCGAAATCCCCCCAGCCAGCCCCACCAGTCGCAGCGGCTGGAGGAAGGTCTTTAGTTTCCTCAGGATGTTCATTTGTAGGTTCGCTCCTTTGTTTGCACTGATATGCTTCTGAATGTTAAGGTTTTTATCTAGAGTTATTCCCAGAGATCTCGCTGAGTCTATAACTTGGGGCTGGCAATTGAATGCTGTTATTTGTTCTAGCCATTCCTCAATAATAGGTGACTAGTTGGGTGGGACAATTAGTAAGAATTCCGTCTTGTGGGTGTTTAGTTTGAGGTGGTTTACTGCAAGCCAGGATTGGGTTTTTTGTAGAATTGAATTGATCTGATGTCTTTAGGGGAGGATACTTTTAGGTACAGTTGGATGTCATCCGCATACATATGATACTGTCTGTTGGAAGAGCTCTGAAGGCTCTATGAGAGGCTTCATGAACAGGTTAAAGAAGCTCCCGGGTGTGGGATCACAGTTTTGTGAATATCCCAACAATACCCGTCCACCCACCTGTCTGGATACAATTATGCAACACAGTGACACCATAAATTAAACTGGTTCTACTCACCCGTTCCTGATCGCACACCAGGAGGCCGTGTTCTCAGCTGCTCAGGTCTGGATGATGAGCCCTGCCTCCGCAAACTCTGCATCACCTGTTTTCGTTCCAGACTACTTCTGCTTCGAGTAAGGTTCCTTATCGCCTGCCCTGACCCACTTCTCCTCATCTGTGAGTGCAGCCTCACGGGAGGTTGGGGATCACTTGGAAGTGTGGTTGGGGCTCAACTGGAGACATGTCTGCCCCGTCCCACTGGGTCCACATCGGTGAGTGCGGCATCTGCGGCATGCCCCCCAACTCTGCCCTCCTGCTGCCTCTCCTGCTTTGATAGTGCGGACAGCTCACTGTTTGACGCTAATGCGGAGGGATTCTAACTTGCATATTTGGCCGTATTTATATATGACACCAATGTAGCTTCAGCGCTTAGGCATTACCATTTGATCTGAACAGCCTACTATTTTGGGGTTTCCCCCTCATCTCTTTCACCATAGAAGCTCCACTGTATTCAATCAAAATTGTGAACACAACACAAACATAGGACCACTGGCGCGTCATGAATATAAAGAAAGGACTCAGTATTATATTCTTAGGTTAACAATCATTCAGACACTGAAGAAGGACTCGGATGCACCAGATCATGTAGATGGGGCAGCCATCTTGGAATGGTATCATTCCCCTATTTTAACTTTACTAACACCTATCCCCTACACATCTGCAATTTTTCTCTATTCTTCTGTGCTTAATAATCTTAGCTTCTTTTGCTTCTACTTAATTCCTCCCCTAGGCTATCTGGGGAATAACTTCATCTTCTTCCCACTCACTATTTATTTGTTCCCTGCTTTGTTCTCGGTTTGGGTCACGTCTGGACATATTGTAAATCGCTAACTTTTCTGCTTAATTTTACTTTTAATTAGGATTTTCTGGATGACCTATGATGGGGTCCTATGATAAATAGTCTAGATAGGTTCCCCCGAGCCTCTGCACCCCCTCCCTGCTGCATCTCACCTAGGCATCCTTTAGGGAATCCTATCTCCCCATTCTCTCCCGACCCCCTGGCCTCACCCCTTGGACCTCTACCTCATCCTTGTTAAATTTTGTAGCTTACTGACTTGATCTCGAAGCAGCCCCCATTAGGCACTTTCTTGCTATAGTTCCACAATTTGCAGCCTCCTGTTTTAACCCTGATCACCTCCTTCTCCTCCCTTCACCCGCCTCTCTCCCTCTTTCCTCTGGCAGTCTGTCCTTGATATGGATCGTCTGAAAAGTATGGATGCCAAACTGGAGTCATCAAGCTGTCATGCTTATATCATTATTTACCCACCAAACCTGTAAAAAGAAAGCAGCTAAAAGCTTTAAACATAGACTTTTCAAAGCCCACCCAGAGACCCTAGTCTCGGATCCCTACTTCTCCATGAACAAAGCAACCTTAACCAGTGACCTCATCCTTTACACGAAGAGAAGAGCGCAATGGAGGTAAGCCCTGTACTCTTTGCTCTCGATCTCCACCTCCCAAAAAACTGCATGGCCTAAGAGTTTCAGTTGTGTCTTCATCATTCTACAGAGCAGTTGCAACAATCCCCATATACAACAATGAGATCATCCTCATACAATCATCATCATCATCATCAAATACTTTATTTTCGATCGCAAAGATCTTATAAAGTGCGAAATGCCATTGCTCCACTGCGCAATGCCGCTATGCAGTAAAACCAAGTGTAAATCTGTCCCCCCTGCTATTCTCAGGTACAGACCACCATATTGAACATTTGTGATTCACAGGTCAGTGCGACAGCACCCCTTGTGATTAACACCAACTCCAGGTAAACTCAGTCCCCAGAGGGACACATTTCATAGAACCACACCCAAAGTGTGCAGGCCCTAATTGTTTCCCATTCTTAACAGAGTTCCTCATCACCGTCTTCATACGCGTCTCTGTGTATCATCAACATAGTAACAGTGCTCAGCTACTCACAGAGTGCCAGCCTTCACTCTCACTTGGGGTAAGGTTTCCTTAGTATGTATTATCATTAGTACAGATAGCCCGTACAGCACCTCTACCATCTTGCCTGCCGTCCCTATACTTAATATTCTTCTCTTTGTTTTTCTTCTCACATAATCAGTACCCGGCTGGGTGTCCTTGTGAGTATCTCGTTTTCCTTTTTCTCCATCACCCACTGTTGGCACGTACACCTCACGCGGCTGCGCATTCTACCCGTCAGGTACTCTTGAATTTTATGACCTTTTATCCAATTGGTCGCATTTGTGCCGGTACATGGGCCATATGCTTATTTCACTTTTTTTTCTTTTCCTAGATGTCCCTAAATCCATAGGTCCTGATGAGACCCTAGATCACGTATAGGGTCGAAACGTCGTCGGCAACAAAAGAAAGCGAACCATTAACAGCGCGTATTATTGTATATAGCTGCTGTATATTGTGTATTAAGTTGCTAAATGGTCGATTTTTTTGAATACCTTGGAAACCTTGTAAAATACTATCGCAATTATGTCACCAATATTTTAGGTTCCTGTTTCTCACTGGGGACACTACGCACATTTTTCTTTTTCATTGTATATAGAATTTTGTTTGTGAAATATAAAATACGATTGTATCAAACCAAAACCATAGGTGTATGTGGTTTCTTCGCCCTCTGACATCATTTTAACCCTTCCATTGCGATTGTGCATCTTATTATCTATATATGATTCTATTATTCCACAGGAACCACTGTTTCTGCCAATAGTAGAAATAGTACAAGCGGTAAAACTAATATAAAAAAATACAATATACAAAAATAGTTAAAAATATACAAAATACAATATACAGCATTAGTTAAAAATAAGAGAGAGTTAAAAATCAATAAAAATAGCCCCGGTTTTGGCATACAGAAATTTGGGAAACTATATAATACATTTGCAACGTTTAATCCATAATGCATGCCAAAATCTGGCCAAACCAAATACCACCACCCTGCGTGTATGGTGGCTAGGATTCTCATAGCCTCCAAGTAATGCCCAGGTCCTACCAGTTTACATAATGGCACAATCCACTCAGCCCGCAGATTTTTATAATAAGGGCAGAAAAATAGCATGTGGACTGTTGACTCTGGGCAGGCATTGCATGCTGGACACTCTTCTTCTACGGAGGCATTACTACACCACTTTTTACAGAATAATTTAGTTGGCAGAGTTTTGAAGCGGTATTGAATAAATAATTTCCTTGCCAGTGGTGGTATGATTTCATCAATAGTTTCCTCATAAAAGGGGGCAAATTTAAAATTGGTAAATTCTTGGGTCAGAGTGCCCACCCATTTGGCCGCCTCCTTCTCCATGATAACATCCCAGTACATCTTTTTGACCCTACATTTTGGAATGAGGCCCAGTTTTTCTGGGGTGGTCCAGTATTCCTCCATCCCAAGGCTCTTCAGTTGATTTTTCACACAGCTAAACCATGGGATAGAGTTAACCTGGGATCGCCTTAAGAGATCTATCGTCTCTGCTCTGAATGGAGTGAGTTCGTTTACCGACCACAGGCGATGCCAAAACATTAGCTGCTTGTAGCCCATTTTGTGCACTAACATTTTTTGGCCCAGGTCGGGAAACATAGGGACCAGGGGAGTGCTAGGGGGGAGGTTTAACATTGATCGAATGAACCTATTTTCTATCGAGATGAGGTTGTTTGTATTTCCAATTCCCCACAATTCGGCCCCATAGAGGGTTCCACCCAGTATTTTGGTATTATAGATCTTTAAGGCTGGGGCCACTTTCCTAGACACTGTTTTTTTGTGTGTCTTACCTAGGTGTGCAGTTTGTTGGGTTAGAGATGCTTGGGCTTTTTTAATTTGTGATGTCCAACTTAAATTTGAGGTTAGGTGGACACCCAAATAATCAAATGCAAAAACTTGCTCAAGGGGGCATTCTCCTACATACATTTGCCTTTTAGATTGCTTAGAGTTCCCCTTCGAGAAAATCATGTATTTAGTTTTTGCCTCATTTAATGCCAAGCCATGTTCCTTACAAAATTTGATAAAATTGTTCAACAATTGCTGCAAACCAAGGGGGGATTTAGAGATTAGTAAAGTGTCATCCGCGAAGAGTAGGGCTGGTACTCTTCGCTCCCCCACCTTTGGGGTGTCACATCCATCCATGTCCAAATAACCAATCACACCATTAATAAAGAGTGAGAATAACGTTGGCTCTAGGACGCATCCTTGTCTCACTCCACAATTGATAGGGAATTGCTCAGTGAGCTGTTTATTATCCCCCCACCCTGACTTGTGCTGTGTTTGAAGAGTGCAGCCGAATTAGAATTTCTAATAAATTGCGTGGCAACCCCGTTTCGGCCAACACTCTCCACAGCTTTGCACACGGTACCAGATCAAAAGCAGTACGTAGGTCCACAAAGGCAACATATAGTTTGCCCCCTCTGATACTAACCTCCCTCCAGTAGATACACAGGAAGCGAAAAACCTGGTCCATAGTGCCAATGTTAGCATGAAAGCCTGCTTGAAGATCGCTCAAGATATGGTGCTCTGAGATCCAATCCTGGACTCATCGCAACACCTGCTTACAGAAAATTTTCTGCAATGAATCAATTAGGCTTATAGGCCTATAGCTGGCCGGGTTAGCTCTATTACCCTTCTTAAAAATTGGGATAATCTCTGCTATGTTCCATGAGGGAGGAATATCCATACCTGCTGTAATGGTGTTTGCAATCATGTTGATAAATGGGACCCAGACAGTTAAATCCTCTTTATACAAATCGTTTGGGATAAGATTAGGTCCAGGGGCTGTGGCTGCAATACTAGAGCAAATTGCCACCCGGGTTTCTTCCATGGAGAAAACCAGGCCCTCCACAACTTCATCATGGTTTTCCCCCCACTCTCCTAGAGGTGCCTTCGACTCTCAGCCACCTTGTACATAAAGCCCCCCGAAGTGGGTTACCCATTCCTCAGGCTTGAGTGTAAACTCCAGTTTTGGTTCCCTACCATTTAACTAATAGGCCGCTTGTTTCCAAAAGGGTTTAGAATCCTTGGCTAGAGATGCCTTTTGGAGGGTGGACCAGAGGGAGTCTTCCCATCTCTTCCTAGCTAACTCTAAAACTTGCTTATAGTTTCTTCTACATATCATGAGGTCTGGGTGGACGTTGGATTTTGCTGCCCGCATAAGGTCGGCCTTGGCTTTCCTGCAGTCCTGATTGTACCATACTGCCATCTAATGGATCTTATATTGTTCGTAATAGAAAGTACTCCCAGATCCTTCTTACCCCAACTACCTATATCAGTAGAGTTGTCACCCAGATTTGTTAGGGTCAAGGTCAAGGCGTTATGTTCACTATCTAGGCATGAACTAGGGGCCAAAGGCTAAGCACAACCAAGCAATAACCAAACCTACTGGCGTGGCCAGGTCTATTATAAGTTAACTCCCCTTTTAGATCTGATTTTGTTCTTCCATTTGTGGCTCTCAAATCATGTTGTAGCGAGAGGGCCAACACCTGCCTACCTCTCTTAGTCCACCTGACTTCGGGTTATCTAGCTGAGGGACCTGCCAGACCTTGTCCCAATCCTCGGTCAGGTCTCTAGGGATCATAGTTAGGGGTTCAAAAGTACAGTTTAGGTACCCTGCTACCAGGGCTCTCATACTGTCAGTGGATTCAGATAGTACGTGATCTAAGATTTTAATAGTATTGGTATCTTCAGAGCCCCTGTCGACTCTATTGTAAACATTATAAATACTGATTTTTAGGTCACCACAGGTATTTAGATCTATAGCTAGTATATCAGGGGAATCTATATCAACCAATTTTATTTTTAGACCTAGAGTGTTTCTGACCCAAATTGCCAAGCCTCCTGATGGCCTCCCCTTCTCTTTCCTAGTGGCATTTATGCCATAAGTAGAGAGCCCATTCCTGTATGGGGTACGCAAACTCCATGTTTCTTGAAAAAGTATTATATCATGTGTGTCCACAAAGGAACCCCAGTCGGGATCAGCTAAAAGTTTAGTAACCCCTGCCACATTCCAAACCAGAATTCTAAGTTTGCTTGGGTAAGTATTTGTAGGGATACAGTTGGTATTGCTCTCAACAGTTTCCCCTGGCTCAGAGTTTGGGGAACTGTTTGCGCCCTCTCCTCCTCCCCCATACCAGTGCACGCTACTTCCCTCCATAGTGACAGGCACCCCCGTTCCTCCAACAGCTTGTTCTACCAACCCTTCCTGAGTTTGGCCAGGGGGAGACATACATTCATCTGACCGCAACTTGGAACTATTTGAGGATATTTTACCTCTCATCAAGAAAATGGCAACAGGTCGGAATCCTTTGCCCATGGTCTTCCTAACTCAGCATCCATCTCTAATTCGACAACATTACCTGAGCCCCCGCTACTCAGCAACACATTACCCCGCATCTAACACCTAGTTCTGTTTCATAAGAATCTCATGGCCTTAAAACTCATATCCTCGCACGCACTACTCCACCAATACCACACTCCTCACTTCTTACGCCATGCCTTAAGTTTGACCTGTCAAATAGGACTAGCGATGTATCTCCAGCTCCCCCATTACCCCATATTTCATGCACTGCGCCATCTCCCTCCCTCGCCGTTCTTACCTCCCCTCTAACCATCCTTCCTGTCTGCTAGCCCCCTTAGGCCCAGGTTATTCCCACCCCATCTCCCCCTCCCCCTCCCACTAGCCCCCTGCCTCCAGACCATATAACCTTCACGCATTCCTCAGTAGATGATAGACTTGACAAGATCACACTCTCTCTACAACAACTCAAAGTTGACCTCCAATGCCTGCTTGGTTTTTCCTACAGTCACTCAAGCATAGATGGCCTAAGAGAGATTGGAATATGTGTAGCCATTTCTGTGATCATTCTCCCATCTCCCCCACCTTGCAGTCCACACACCGCCGACCCAATGGGACCTCAACTTCTCAGAAGTTCATGCTCCTGAGATGAAGAACGTTACCTTACCCCAATGCGCCCACTAGGCAATTCAGAATTGTTGACCCTCCATTGGACATTGATATTCAATCTCTCCTCTGCTCCTATGATCTACCACAACCAGGTAACAATTTGTTTCCCCCTGGTAGCACACACAATCTTGCCATAATCCAATCTATCCCCCTGAACCCACATAGGGAACAAAGACCCAATCCTAGAGGAGTAAATAAACATAACCTTAAGCAAGTTGCCGTCACACAGAACACCCGAGTTACTTCTAAACTCCATCTCAAATGTATACTGCTCAATTGTAGATCGGCCACAAGACATGCAGTGGATATTGCTGATCTTATACTCTCACATGGTCCTGACCTTCTAATCCTGACAGAAACTTGGTTAAATAACTCATCTACACCCATCCTCGACATACTGGTCCCCCCTAACCATGGTATGATTAGACTAGATAGAACTGGTGGAGGCATTGCCTGCATACACCGTAATAGCCTTTCTGTGAAACAATCTCACTCACCGGTGTTATCCTCATGTGAATACTTATGCATTGAAATTTCATGCAATAACAGTCCAGTTTGCAAACTGCACACTTTCTATCACCCGCCAGGGAACAACCTTACTTTCATTGAACACTTTATGGATATCATCACAACTAACACAGGTCAACATTGCACCCACATCTTCCGTGGAGACTGCAACCTACACTGGAATGATCAAAATGACTCTGTAGTGAAGAGCCACAAAACATTCCTTTCGAACCTCAAGTTGATTCAAATCTGCAATAGCCCCACACATGACAAGGGATCAACCTTAGATCTTGTTGTTGCCAAGGCCAACTCCATCCAACTTGAATTGATCCTCCCTGTTGATTGGTCTGACCATTTCTACACCACATTCCTAATCAATCAAGCTGTGAGAGTTAACACAGCGCAACCAATGAAACCCAAAATCTGGAAAAGGAGTTTGAGAAATATCAACACTGATCAGCTGACATATCTGAGCGGCAACCTCAGGCCTTCCCCTGAAGCCACATCAGATGTACGGGTTCTTAAAAATCACTGCCTCAGCACCATGATAACTATTCTAGATTCCATTGCACCGTTACAACTAAAAAGACCCTCCACCAAAGACTCCAAGCCATTGTATAATGGCAGAAAATAATGAAAGGTGTACTAGTGGAACATCACGTCAAGCTTTTGAGAACAACTAGAAATTCTTACTGCAAAAATATCAGAAGGTCGAAAGCTAATTTCTTTAGAAACCAATTAGACCAAGCTATAAACTGACCATAAAAACTATTTGAACTGGTTAAATAACAATCAAATGGCCATCTAAACCCTCCCCAAGCTGGATCCGGTTTATTACCTAGCTACAAGAAATTTGCCTCCTTCTTCCTCGGGAAGACTGAAAATATGAAGACTGAACTGCAGAGGACATTGGAGCAGCATACTCTCTCTCCCAGTGCCATCATCTCCCCCTCCCTCACTGTCTCACCCACTTGCCCATCCAAAGTCCAATGCCTCATGGACTCCCTTCAAAACATTTAACAATGGCAACATCCTCAAAATTCTTGCAGCATTGAAACCCGCTAATCTCTTTGTCGACCCTCTGCCTTCTAATTTCTTCAATGAGATTAAATCATCGATATTACCACTATGGACCAAGATTGTTAATGCCTCACTACTTGAAGGCCTTCTCCCTGACTGCCTAAAATGGTGGCAGGTGTCCCCCATCCTGAAAAAAACATCTGCGGACCACACGCATTCAAACAACTACCGCCCGATCACTAATATTCCAACTCTGGCGAAGCTCCTGGAAAAATGTGTGCACACCCAACTCTGCCATTGCATCGAATAATTCTGCCTCTTGGACCATTTACAATCTGGCTTCCACCTGGGGCACAGTACCAAATCAGTTCTGACTCACATAGTGGATGATATGCTAAAAGTGCTGGACCAAAATGAATCTTGACTCCTAATCTTGAGTGACCTATCTTCGGCATTCAACACAACACCTTATTAGATCTCCTGAGACATAGGATGGGCTTATCAGCATCCACCTAAACTGTTTCACCTCATTCCTCCAAAATAGGTCTCAAAGATTCGAGGTCAATCAATCTCTATCTAAGACAGTTCATCCTCATTCCTGTGGAAGCTGTAACATTACATGGAAATTTACATTGTGATTTCTTTGCCTTCCACCTAAATCAGTATATGTTCCATGGTCTTTTTCTCATTTGCTGTACCTGACACAGATAATCTCTATTTATAGACCTATTTACTCCATTCGCTTACAACCCTCGACCCCACTGTATTGCCTTCATGCGCCTTCCATCCGTTTGCCTTTTCTAGTTTTTCAACATTTTACCTTCGAGCACCACAAACACACTGGAACTTTTCTCATCGGTATCAGACCTGAAATCTCCCTGCAAATCTAGAAACAGTTTTAATAAAGCACATCCTTCACATTGAAGACTGCCATCATTATTACTTCAATAGCAACGTTCGTCTATCCTGGTGCCTGACTACATCACAGAATGTTTTCAGATCCTTCATAGATTCTAACCAATTGCTGCATGATCTCAGTGCTTCCTGTGTGGTTCAGTGACCTTGAGTATAAGTATGTATGTTAGATCTTTAATGTTGCATGCTATACTACCACAAAACCAGTTTATTTTAACCATGTACCACTAATACCCACTATGCATTAATTTTGTTTCAGATATTCAAAAGTATATTTTAACTAAGTTATATTACCAATAGTTCTGACTGTAGTGCAAAGATAATTGATATGCTGCTGTTAGACCTATCAGCCTTAGGGTGGTCTTCCCCCATACCGTTTGCCTTACTCGTCCGTATTTTTTTTATCTTGTTTTTCTTGGACTTAGGACTCGGTGCACTTTATCAATGCTAACCAGCGCTAAAGTGTGTGTGCTCACTCCTTAAAACATGGTAACATTGCCTCGTCCCCAACTGGCATATTTAATTTACGTATACGTCCCTAGTAAAGTAGCACTACATGTACCCAGAGCCTGTAAATTAAATGCTATTAGAGGACCTGCAGCATTTCATGTGCCACCCACTTAAGTAGCCTTGCAAACCTGTCTCACGCCTGCCGTTGCAGCCTGTGTGTTCAGTTTTAAACTGACATTTTTGACCCGGCAAAATAAACCTTTTGCCTGGCTCAAACATGCCTTTTTACTACATATAAGTCACCCCTAGGGTATGCCCTAATTGCCCAAAGAGCAGGGTACAATGATTTTAAAAGTAGGACATGAAATTTGAAGTTTAATATGTCCTAGTTGTGAAAAACTCCTAAATTCGTTTTTTACTACTGTAAGGCCTGCTTCTCCCTAGGATAACGTTGAAGTTACCTTATTGTAGTGACCGGGTGGTCACAGTCTAGTGTTTCAATATTATGTGTTTCCACCAGCCACTCTTTGAGGGCTGGATTCTACACTCACCCCACACCCATCCATCACAGGTGCCACCAGTCAGGTGACCCTGCTAATAAAAGGGGCTGGGCGAACGTGTCCTGGGCCAGTTGCCAGTATCCCAGCTATGGGGCCGATTCCGATCTCGGCCGGTAGGGCTCTGAATTGGATTCGGCATAACCGGATCCGATTCGGAGCACTATTTCCCGACCGATTCGTACGCGCGTCCGGACGAGCGAGTACGATGCGAATTCGCCGACCGACTCGTTCGGGCGTCCCAACCGCTCCGACCGACTCGTTCCCGGGTCTAACCGCACCGACCGACTCGCTCGGACACGACTCGCACCGTGCAATGGAGACGTTCCCCGGCCGGGTAAGTACGATGCGCGCCGCGAGCAGTCCGACCGACACGCGCCGTCCGGCTCGAAAGAGCAGTCGGAGCCATACTTCGGGGGTCCGTGTCGGACCCCCCTGTACGCGTAGCCGCGCGAGTCGCACATAGGGGGGACCCATGGGTCCCCCCTACCTGTGCGTGTACAGCGCGAGTCGCTTCGCCGCGTACCCGCTGTAGGGGGCGTCCTTGTTCGCCTCGCACCCATTGAGGCAATGGGAGCCCGCGTACGCGTTGTACGACCGGCTCCCATTGACTTCAATGGGAGTCCGACCGACTCGAGTACGATAGCATACGGACGCATCGTACTCGTTCGGTCGGGCTGCACGGGTCCGATTCGGTCGAAAATCTCTCCGGGTCCGGCTCGGTCGGAGAGATTTCCGGCCCGAATCGGAATCGGCCCCTATGTGTCTGTGTGAGTTATTTCACTAGAATTAGGGCCTAGGGCCCACATTATTACAATGGTCACGCGCGGGTTGGACCTGTGCAGCTGCCCTGAAGTCTGGTGAGGGGGAAAGTGTAGCCTGTGTATTAGGCACCCCTGCCAGCATTCTGTACCTAGTGGGTGAGGACGTGTCGCAGCAGGCACTGTGGTAGAGGCGCCTGCACGCTGCCCACCGACACAGAGAAAGAATTCCCCACCTGCAGGGGAGAGGGCAGTGCAACAAAAAGGGGCAGCGCCGACAAGAGAATGTGCACCAGGACACTGAAAGTAAGGAAGGGCCGGTGCATTTCACTGCTGCGATGCCCACAAGCAACCCTGCCTGCCGCCATCAGCCCGGTCGGAGGAAACCCTGATTAAAAGCAACTGACACATGACTGGAATAGAGACACCCGCATCTGCACAGCCTAGAGCGGTGAGTCCATAAGTGCCAGGAGCATGGCATTGAGGCAAAGGGAGGGCTGCACCTGAAAGAATTAGCCTCCCGCACCTGCAGCAAGACATATCTGATATCTGTAGTCCCCCCCCCTACCTGTGGAAGTGCCCATCGGAGGCGCCGGCCTGCCACCTCTCGTCCCTGCAGGTGAGGGGAGAGTGGTGTGCCTGCCACGCATGCTTGCGGAACACTGGAGGAGGTACTGTGGCTGGCGAGAGGCATCACGACACCTGGCCCTGGTGCCGCTGTGCCGCACCTGTGTGGGTACCCCATGCCTGTCTCTGTAGTGGCCTGGTGGGAGGCCGGAGTGAAGCGCAGCTCTGCTGCCTGTGGTTGGTGAGAGGACACCCCAGCAGGCATGGAGGATGGTCTTCCCCTCCAGAGGTGAGTTTGGTGTGGCCTGTCTAGGACCGCCCAGTCATGCATGTGAGAGGAGCCTGCAGGACAAGAGGAATGGCGGCTGAAGCACCACCTTGCAACTGTGTAGTGATACCGCACTCAGCGGTTCTAAGTCTGCAATATGGACAAAGAGGAGAATGGCAAAGCTGCCTAGAGTAAGGGAAAGCCCCCTCACCTTGCTCTGGTCGTCTGGAGATGAGCACCCCCTCTCTGGGAGTGGAGAGGCCAGCAGCATCTGGAAAGCTGCTGGGGGACTAGAATTAGTGTGACAGTACTGCCTAGTGGCCATAGGTGGTTACTGCCCCAGTGTAAAGGAGACACCTGAGAGAGGAGGAGCCCGCAGCTCCAAGAAGTCTGTTGTGACCCACAGTTGGATGGGTGGCAGCACCAACTGGCAGGCACTGCCAAGAGAAGAGAAAGCAGAGCAGAAAGAGACTGCAATGTCTGTGCCACACACCCCTGGTGGGCTGCCAAGTGTTTTGGAAGGAGATAGGCCATGGAGCCTTGCTGAGAAAGAACCCCAACATAGCCCAAAACTGCCCTGGGCCCTGTGAAGTAAGCTGCCAAGAGGCAGTAAAGCAAACTGAGTGAAAGAAAGGAAGGAGAGGATTAGAACTGAGGATCACCCAGGCAAGGCCTTGATTATTAGCCTGTATGTACTGCCCGAGTCCATCCAGATGGAGAGAGTCCTCTGAGAGTGAGAGGCAGAAGCCGCACCAATCAGTCACACCATAACCGAAGGACCACTATTGGCCAACCAAATGTGTCGCATGGAGTGACCAACAGTGATAAGCATGCCCGCACTTGGGCAGGACCAAGTGCCGCCACGGTGTAGCCTTGAGGTGCAAGAAGTGGGTCCTCAGGTGAAGACGAAGAGGTGAAGGAGGAAAGGTGACCCTCCAGTCAGGGAGTGGAGTGCCAAGAAGATCCCTCAGGGACAGGACTTGAAGGAAGACCTGTGAGAGGTCCACGAGAAGAGTTGAGTCTTACAGATAGGAGTGGACATGACCAGGGAGGTCCCTGTGAAAAGAAGATCACAGCGAGAGGCCTGGTCAGGTGACAGAGGAGAAGAGAGTCAGTCCTAAGGGCAGGACATGACCAGGAAGGTCCAAGTGAAGTGCACGTCACATGGAGAGGACTAGTCAAAAGGAAGAAGAGAAATCACAATACCACGTTGAGAAGGACAAAATTGAAAGATAGAGGAAGAAGGATGGGTGATGTTAGATCAATCACCCAGAAGATCACCAAGAAAGGAATGATGAGGTTAGACCAGTCACCCAGAAGATCACCAACAGTTATTGGTGATTGTCATCACAATCCAGTGCATCAATTTAACCACCTAAGGAGCAACGCACATTTAGAGTGCAGCAATATGTCAGCGAAAAACCTGGAGAATAACAAGGCATCCGGCACCGTAGGAGGCTGGCCACCCAGAAACCGTCTGTGAGCCCCAGAGAACATGATGCCTGCTGAAGAGAGCACTCTCAACCGTTGTACCATCCGCTCTTGGGATTTCCCGAGAGGCTTGAACGTGGCCCTGTTGGAAGTTTGCTAGTGACCCCTTGGAAATGGCCTATGAGAGGCCCTGCACAGTCCACGTAGTGCCATGGCAATCCAGGAGCAAGGGCCTCAAGGGATTTCCATGAGAGGGAAATCCCATCAAGAGAGATGTGTGTGCAGCTGCTCCACGACAGGTATCAGGAAGCAAAGAAAGTGCGTATGGAAACTGGGTCACCCAAAGACTATCCAGTAGATGCCGATGCACCAGAGTCCAGATGGCAAGAGTACACAGCCCCCGAAACAACCACCCTTGAGTCAGAGCGAGTGACTTGAAGGTGGTGCGGTTGGAGATTCCCCCATGGCCCTGTGGTGTGGCATGGGAGGGATACTGCACAGTCCACACAGTGCCTTGGAAGCCCTGTGAAAAGGGCCTCAAGGAATTCCTGTGCAAGGGGAATCCTGGTAAGAGAGGGAAGCCTGAAGTTGCTCCACCAATGGGCACCGGGAAACACTGCGGGATCCGAGGAAGACTCTTTAACCATCGCAGTGACATATCTGTCTTTACATGCATGCTATCCATGGAGCCAGGGTGCCTTTGAAGAAATATCAGCAGCAGACTCCACCATTGCTCCAGATGCACCATCAAGTGAATTTTGTAAATAGACTTCCATATAGTAATTCCAGGTGGGACAGGACCTACAGTGCCCAAGTGGACTGTAACAACATGGACGGGCGATTGAGAAATCCGGATTTCCCCCACACTGCCATTCATGCCCAGAGTAGTCTGGTGAAACTACGGCGGCATGCTGTGATGCTGGGTGCTCCCAGCTGCACCTGTCCTGCAAGCAATCTGAATAGATCAGTGGAGTTTTTGTTTTGTTGTTTTGCTCTCTCCCACAGGTTGGACTCGGCGTCCATTTTTTAATAAAGTCTGGGAGGGATGTAGTTACCAACTGGTCACAGTCTAGTGTTTCAATATTATGTGTTTCCATCAGCCACTCCTTGATGGCTTGCTTCTACACTCACCCCACATCCATCCATCACAGGTGTCACCGGGCAGGTGACCCTACTAATAAAAGGGGCCGAGCGCATGAGCCCTGGGCCAGTTGCCAGTACCCCAGCTATGTGTCTGCGTGCGTTATTTCACTAGAATGAGGGCCCGAACCATTACACTTATTGCATTTAATAATCTGTAACTTCCAAATGGTAGTAGGTAAACAGTTCATGTTTGGTGTCTTTGGAATTGTAATGAAAAATCCTCTTTTATTGTAAAGTCAGATTTTGAATTACAATTTTGAAAATTTCACTTTTAAAAAGTTGTAATTTTTCTGCCACAGCTATTTAGTGCTTGCAGCCTGTCTCTGGGTCATATGACGTGGTGTAATTGGCAGTTGGTCTCTGTGTATTCCTCCTAATCGGTTACACTCAATAGAGAGCTTAGGTGTGCCTGGATGGGTCATCACTGGCAGATGGGAGGGCAGAGTTAGGCACAGACCCACTTACACCTGGATAGGTTGTGTCTTGCCTTCACAAAAAGGATTGCATACACCCTGTAGTTCATCTGAAGCCAGGGCAGGGGATACAGGAAAGCTGAGAACTTGAAATGGAATCCACTAGAGGTTTCTCCCACTTCAAACAGGTATAAATATTGTACCTCAGACACCAACTCTTAAGTACACCCCTGGACCTGTGGATACTACAGGAGAAGGACTGCTGTGCTGCTTTGCTGCAGAAGGACTGCCACTCTGCTGCCCGGCTAGGTTGCTGTTCCGCTGCCCGCTGCCCTGCTTGCTGAGAAGGAAGATTGGACCTGCACCCCATACCAGGCTGAAGTGACTCCAAGGGTCAGCCAGCTGACCTCCTGTTCTGAGTTACAAGGAAATATCAAGCTCCATAGGCTCCCTGCAACTACCCTGCTGACCTGTTGCCTGTATCTGCAGCTGGACCTGCAACTGGGCCTGCCTGAACCTTGTTGGCCTCTGCTGGAACGAGTTCCTGACCCCCAAGTGGTGCCCCTCTGGTCCTGAACTCTTGGTGTGGTCTCAGTTGAGCTACCTTAAAGTTTTTGGGATTTTCGTGAATGCAAAAGGGCCAGTTCACACAAAGATCTTACCACCTGTGCCGCTGCTAAGGTGAAGTTCCGGCGAAAGTGACTCCTTGTACTAATGAAAAGGGGATTTGTAGAGCGCGTGGTTACCCTGGAGCATCCCAGCGCTATGTGGTGAAAGAGAGGTCGGGCTGACGGTTAGGGGAATAGCCATGTCTTCAACAGCTTCCGGAAGCCGAGATGGTTTAATTCCCTTTGAAGATGGAGAGGGAGGGAGTTCCATAATTTGGAGGCATTGTAGGAAAATAGCCTACCACCACTTCTAGCTCTCTTAATTCTTGGCATTTTGGCTAGACGGAGGGAGTCGGATCGAAGATTTCTAGAGGCTTTGTACGGATGGATCAGATTTTTAAGAATGGGAGGTCCATTCCCCTCCAAAGACTTGTGGGTCACGCAAAGGGCCTTAAAGTTGATCCTTTCCTGCACCTGGAGCCAGTGCAGCGCGCGCAGCGCGGGCTTGGCCGAGCAGTGATGATTAGTACCAGTGAGTAATCGGGCTGCCGAATTTTGGACAGTCTGAAGTCTGGTAATCACTGCTTTGGGGGCCCCAAGGTATAGGGCATTACAGAAGTCGATCCTGGATAGGATCAGGGCTTGGATCAGGAATTTTTTGGCTAGGAATGGAAGTACCGGGAGGATTTTTCGGATCGATTTAAGCATGCCATAGCATGCGGCAACCGTCTTCCTGGCTTGAGTTTTAAAGGTCAGATCTTGGTCCAGCCATATGCCTAGACTTTTTATTTCGGGCTTTGGGTCCGGGGCAATGCCCATGCAGGCTGTCCAGATAGCATTCAAGTTAGTGCTAGGGTGGTTACCCAGAAGCATTATTTCAGTTTTTTTGCCGTTGAGTTTGAGATGGGAGAAACTCATCCATTTTGCCACTTCTGCTAGACAAGTGTGAAGGTCGGTCGGTGACTGATTAACTTGGTTCAATGCCACGACCAGCTGTGTATCATCAGCATAAGACACAATGTGAACTCCAAATGGGGCGACTGTATCCGGAAAAGGGGCCATATAAACATTAAATAGTGTCGGGCTCAGGGAGGAGCCCTGAGGGACCCCACATTGCAGAGGCAGAGGGTCAGATACAATATCGTCTTCGAACACCTGGAAGGTCCTGCCTTCCAGGAATGATTCGATCCAGGAGAGAACCAGACCTGACACTCCTACGTTCTTGAGACGGTGAACCAAAATTTGGTGGTTCACCGTATCAAAGGCCGCGCTTAGGTCAAGGAGGATAATGGCTGAGGAACCTCCTGAGTCAAGGATCTTCCTTGCTTTCTCCACCACCATAAGCAAAGCGGTTTCGGTCCCTTGACGTGGGCAAAAACCGGTTTGAGATGGGTGGAGCAGATCATGTGACTCAAGGAACGCTGAAAGAATAGTGTTGACATATTTTTCAGCGATTTTACTCACTCCTGGAAGGAGCGAGATGGGCCTATAATTACCAAGATCCTTAGGGTCGAGGTGAGGTTTCTTCACTAAGGCTTTCATCATGGCTCTTTTCCAGTCGGACGGGATCAGGCCCGAGGTAAAGGAGGCGTTGAGCATGCTAAGGATGTAAGGAGCGACAATAGGGACGGCCAATTTCAAAATATTTAGAGGAGCAGGGTCAAGTGGGGACCCACTTTTAACGGAGGCCAATGCCAATGCCAATGCCGACGATGCCTGGCAGCGCAAAATTTGCACTTCACGCTACAGCATCTACGGCTCGCCGCAATGACCATTTGAGGTGCCGACAGCAGCGAACATCCATCAGCGACCATCCACAACGCCTGGCCTGCTATTTGCGCTACATCAACAACCATCTGCAACTCTCTCTTTGCTCCTCATGACCCCTTCCGCCGTCAACTGGACTCTTTGTGCTGGACTTTGAAGATAACTCTTTCAGCAGGACACACATGACCAGATAGCCGCGAGTGGTGCTTTGTTCTCTTTGGCCTGATTTTCACTCTAATCTTTAAACTTTCTACTAATTGCATTTTGTCGTTTTGGTGTCGAATTATTTATGAATTTCTACTCATCATCATCATCATCATCAGAATAACCTTATTCAGTCAACCTAGACCATAAAAGTACAGAATACCACAATTAGATACATCAATTATTATCAACAAGATACATCCATATCAATGAGATAAAATCAATAAAAGAAAGCCAGCTGAGACCTAATACATTCGCATAATGAATCAGCTTATCATTATTGGGCTATACATAATTAAAAACAAGGTGAGACTATTGTGCAAAGAAGGCAAATATATGAGCCATCCAAATAGAATGAAACTAGGGCAGTACATGTATTTTTAACCCCTTAGAGCAATGATGGAGGAACATCGAATCACAATAGAGGAATTTTGAAGTCAAATCCATCACACTGTTCATTTCTAGGCCATACTTAGTTGAGACAGAGTAAGCATAGTGTGGAAATTAGGCAATAAGTATACCATCCAAGCAGTTCAGGGCCGGATTAATGCATGCTTAGTAAAAACACAAAGCAACAAGTCACAATAAAGTGTATTACATTAAGAGCCAAATGTCCCAACAAAATATTAGACAATCATAAGAAATCTCGTAAAAAAAATAAAGGGGCAGACTTACAAGAAAGTGGCGCATCTGTAGAGATGCGTCACTTTCCCTGCGCCACACTGACAAACCCTTGCTCCACCATGGATGCGCCGTATTTACAATACAGAGCACCATGGCACAAGGATTGACAGATGCGTCAGAAATTCTGACGCATCTGTTGGGGCAAAAGTCACGCATTGCTGGAGTCGTGTCGCAAGCACGACGCAACTCCAGCAATGCTTTTTGAGGCCTATTCCCACTACACTGCGTCACTCCTTACGCCTGCTTCAAGCAGGCGTAAGGTTTTGACACAGCGGCATCGTAAAAGTGACTCAGTGAAATCTTGTAGATTTCACTGCGTCACTTTTACGAGGCTTTCTTGCGACGGAACGCCCACCCTGCATACATTATACCTGATGCAGGTATAATGTAGCGCAGGGCTTTACAATGTGACGCATCTCCCTAGATGCGTCACGTTGTAAATAGGCCGCATTGTTTGCGCCACCGTTGCATCAAAAAAAGTGACGCAATGGCGGCGCAACGAAGCGCAAGGGGCTTGTAAATCTGCCCCAAAATGCATAATAATAAAAAGCGAATCAGGCCTGCCCAGAATCCATAACAAACACATTCCGCAGCCTTAATAATGATGCCCGGAATCAAGCAACAACACAACTTATATAAATATCCGGAATTAACTCTAGGTGGATGAGAGCGGGCTTAACCTTAACAAAATTGTAAAATTTCAGCAATGGTAATAAAATTGTTCTTCCAGGAGTATCATAAAAGCCACAAAAGAAAACAAAATTCACAAGATCCCGAGGACAAAAGCTATCACATGTTCAAGGACTCAGCCTCACATTCCAGACAGTAGGCTTAGGAAAAGCCAGCAACAGATGGAATTGATTAAACCTAAATCTGGTAAGGAGAAACCGATTGTGACCATTGGGCACATTGAGTAAATAAAGTTCAACAGCTGGCCCTGTTACAATCTGTCCATGTCTTTGGACCAAGGACTTCTCAAGTTCTATACCCTTTCTTGCTGCTTTCCTCCATGATAGAAAATAAATCAGTGTCTAAGGGATATCTGCCTGCAGGATATTAAGCGGTGAGTGTTAGAAATTGGGTCTCAAGTTGGCAGAGGTTTGCAACCTGTCCAAGTAGGGACCACAAACAATCCTTTTCAGGGTAAGCTAGAAACACACTTTAAATTAACCTGTGCTCACCCTCTGATAGCATGGCACAGAGCAGGCAGGCTTAGCTTAAGTGGCAATGTATAAAGTATTTGTGCAATACACACACAGTAGCATTATGAAAACACCACAAAAAGACTCCAAACAGGTTTAGAAAAATTGAGAATAATGTTATGAGTAAATCAATACCAAAACAACAAAGATCCAATAAGTAGATCCGGGGTTATGAATTTTTCAAGAATAATAAAAAACATGCTTAAAAGTCAACAGCGCTTAAAGGTTCTTTAAGGTCGCTCTAGACCAGGGTAATATCACAGTTCAAGCCAACAACGTTGGAGGGCAGGCCGGCTACAGGACTCAGACAGGTCCCACTGACAAAGTACCTTGGATGGCGCAAAGTAGTGACGTTGAGGGGGGCGCCACGTCGTCGTCGATCCAATGGAGATGGAGGCGAACATCGGCGCTGATCCGCGCTGTCGATGGATATTCGTCGATAAACCCTTTGTATGATGCAGGCACTGAATCATTGTTGAGCCGTGCAGGCCGTTGTCGTCGTGCTGCACCGGCTATAAAACTGCTGTTGTCAGATAGCCCCTGTGTCGGCGTCAAAAGGTGGTTTGTCAGTTCCGATCGGCGCAAAGCCATTGCTGCGTCAGCGTCAATGTTGAAAAAGCCACAAAAACCCACTTCTGAGGGCCAAAACTGGAGGGGGCCCCTCAGGCAAGGGTAGGACTCACAGATGGCAGAGTCCAGCAGCACCAGCAGCATTGCAAGAAGTCTTTTATAACCCTGAGACTTCAGAAAAGAGGAGGCAAGCCCTTGAGTCACTCTGGGTTGAAGTGAGATAGGTCCAGTCCTTGTCCTCAGCAGGGCAGAGATCAGCAGAGCAGTGAAGCAGTTCCTTGGAACAGTCAGTCAAGGTCAAGCAGAGTGGCAATCATTGTTGTGTCGTGTAGTTCCTAGGAATCCCCAGGACCTGCGCGTTTTAGATGACCTAAACGGAGGGCTTGGTGTCCAAACCGCTTCCGGACACCCCTACAGGATATGTCAGCCATTAGACCAGCTAGCTCTATAGTGCCACTACCACCCCCCTGTATCTTACAGTGGTGTAGGTAGTTTTTGGCAACCACTGAACATGACAACCCCGATTCCTCAGGGATCGTGGAAAACAGTACAGTTCTTTTCGCTCAGTCACTCGTGCTTACTTATTCTCAGAAAATACACAGGATGTTGGTTAGGACGTTTCAATAAGTATTTATTGGTCCAGCGTCAGTCTTGTGTAAAACATATTTGCTGCGACAATCAGGAGACAGAAGCATACGAAAGAAATCGCAAGTACCAATATAGTAAACAGAAGGTTCATTTCTACCATAGTGCTAAGAAGATGAACATATACCGTTCAGATAAGACAGTAGCACTTGCATACTCCTATAATGCGCGCCCTACATAATTTGCCTAAATGTACCCAGCCTAGATATGTAGGTGTAGAATGTATATGTGTATAGACATATAATATATGCATGACCCGCCCGCCTCAAGACAAAACGAAGGATTTTCCTGGCATTTAGAGGCGAGCAAGGGATTTGAGAGGGGTATTCTACCACTTCTTAATGACATCGGAGGCCCGGGCTCTTTTTTGGACATTCACGATCTGTGGCATGCGGAATAAAAGGCACTTGGGAGTACGCTTACTTTGATCAGTGTGCAGTAAGCAGGCACTTGCAAAGAAAGTACTTTACATCTATATGGGCACTGCTTTCCTGAACTGGCGTGATTCTTCTCCCTTGATGCATATTGGGTAATGTAGGACTGGACTACAATGCAAGGTTAGTCTTCCTTTAAATTTGACCACATGGCAACACAACCCAAATCACCAATGAATAAGGCCACACGGCTGAAACGCGTCTGGTAAATTGATTTTAAACTGCCGCCCTGCGTCAAATAAAAGAGCTCTGTTTCCTCTGATGTCGAGCCTTGGCATTTGTTTTTTGCTGTGATTTCAGATGCAGGACACTCCGTTCCTGCACCGCCGAGGCCGCCCTGCCAGGGTCAGTGGCCCCTCAGCACGGAGATGGTTTTGTGAGATATATATATATATCTATATATCTATATCTATATATATTCCTCTCCTGGCCACAATCCTTCGGAAAAACGAGTGCAGACCTCATTAAGTGCAAATATTTCATTTATTTTCACCAGTCCTCTGCCATTACGCGTTTCGGCCGTACAAGCGGCCTTGATCACATGACCAATATATATATATAGCCAAAAATCCCCTAGGGAAGAACCAACCCCCTCACCTGATGGTAGAGAATGAAGGACCCCGTCTCTGCTTCGAAGATGGCACACCGCAAGGGATGGTGCACAGACATAATATCGAGTTTTTATTTTCGTTGTACAAAAATATCGAGTTGGAAATATCGAGTTGGAAATATCGAAGGGACTGAATATCGAGATCAAGAATATCGGTGACCAGAATATCGACATGAAGGTAAGAAATATCGTTTTTGTTAATATTGAAGTCAGTAATATCGTTTGTAAAAATATCGTTGTTAATAATATCGATGTTTATATTAGTGTTATGTATTTTAGTATGTATTTTATGGTTTAAATCTTTTTATTGAGTATGCTGCAATCTTTAAACATTACGCCCACCTACAACCACCGGCCGGTGGGGAACGTCTTATTCAAAAGCAAACTTTATTAAAGAGAAAAGGGAGGAAGCAAAGAGGAGGGGAAAGAAAGCAAGGAAAGACTGAGAGAAACAGAGAGGATAGGGGACCGGTATCCACCCACAGCGTATGGTGTGACTCGGCAGGGGTCTAGGGCTGAGTGACCTTCGGAGGAGGCGGCGGGTCCGTTATGTGAGTTGCAGGGAATCACAGGACTCGTAGGCAGCGAGGGCAGGTAAGCTCTATGAACTCTGAAGATAGGTAAGCCACCGTGGACCCCCAGGTCTTATCGAATTTAGGCAGTGTGTGGTTTATCCCCGCTGTAATCCGTTCCATCCCCACAACCTCCCACATTTTGTATAGCCAATCTAACTTGGTCGGGATGGCGGTCGTGCCCCATTTTGCCAGGAGAACCTGCTTGGCTGCCCCTAGTGCTAAAGTGATCGCCCTGCCCCACAAGACCGGAGAGGGTATGTGAGAGGATTGGGTAGCCCCAGCAAGATATAACTAGGAAATTTGGGGGAGTTCTGTCTGGTATATCTGATCGACTATGGGCAGAATAGTCTCCCAGAATGCCTGTATCTTAGGGCAATGCCATAGGATATGGGACAGTGTACCCTCCTGCCCGCAGTTGCGCCAACATAGATTGCTGCTACTGGGCTTCCATTTAGCGACCCTCACTGGGGTGTAATACCAATAATGTGCAATTTTCAGGAGCATTTCCTTCCCTGAGGTGCTGCATGAGGATGCCCGGGCCCTGTGAATGATATCCGCCCACTCCTTGGGGGAGAACTCCCGACTCAGTTCCGCCTCCCACCTACGCTGTGCCTGGGATTTGGCCTGGGTTCCTGCCCTGTTGAGAAAGCCATAAATATCTGACAGAAGGCGTTTGTTGGAGGTGCGGGCGATGTACCAAAACTCAAATTTTGTGAGGAGCTGACTAGCATGCAAACGGACCTGGGGCTGTGTGACCCAATGGCGCAGCGCCAAGTACTGCCAGTACGCGTCTTTGGGGATCCCATAGTGAGCCACTAACCTGGGGAAATCCAGGTTTCCCCGCTCGTCAAAAAGGTCGCCTGTACGCTTACAGTTTGCATCTTGCCATTTCAGGTAGGCGTTTTCCACTAGGGCCGGGGGGAAATCTGGGTTCCCAATAAAAGGGGTCAAGGGTGAGATAGCCGAGGACAGCTGACACTTCTCCTGGACCCTGTCCCACACCTGCATAGTGGCTCGCAGGACTGGGGAGAGGTACGCGACCAGCAGCCGATGACGTCTGGGTAGCCATGGAACCTTCCAGATGTGGATCCTTGTGACCCCCTATCCATAAAACACCAGTGTTTTTCCAACTCTAATTGATACCATTCAATCATCCATCGCAATTGCGCCGCTTCGTAATAGCGCCTGAGATGCGGAACACCGAGGCCGCCCTCGTCCTGCCTCAGATATGTGAGATGTCGAGCCATGCGCTGTGCTTTCCCCCCCAAATGAAGCTGTTGATGAGTTGCTGCAGTTGAGCCAGCGTCGTGGGTGGCGGACATAGGGGGAGCGTCTGCATAATGTAAAGCAGACGGGGCAAAATCGTCATTTTGACGGCCGCAATCTTGCCCAACCAGGAGAGGGCGTGTTTCTTCCAACTGTTCAGTTCGAGGCGCACTTTGCTCAGAGCCTCCATATAGTTCACCTGAGCAATCTTCGCGGTAGTAGAAAAAACCCAGAGCCCCAGGTATGTGACATCGGTAGCAGCCCAAGAGAATGGGAAGTGAAGCAATAAGTGGTGCCAATCCGCCGCTGGAAGTGTGAGGCTCAAAGCCTGAGTCTTTTCCAAGTTAATTTTAAATCCCGACGCCGCGCTAAAAGCCTCGACCTCCGCCAGCAGAGGGGGATGCGTTAAGAAAAGGAGCACGTCATCCGCGTATAGGGAGATCTTATGTTCCCTGTCACCCATCCGGATCCCAGTGACCATAGGGAGTTGGCGGACCCTTTCAGTGAATGGCTCCATATAGAGCGCGAAGAGGAGGGGGGAAAGGGGGCACCCCTGCCGCGTGCTGCGTCCGATCTGGAAGGGGCGAGAGACCACCCCATTGACCCGGATGCGGGCCTGTGGACCATGGTATACGCAGTTCACCCATTTCCGGAATCTGGCCCGAGTCCGAATCGACAGAGGACCTGTTGCAAATAGGTCCAGTGGACCCGGTCAAATGCCTTTTCGGCATCCACTGAGAGAAGTATCGCTGGGATCTGGGTTCGTTGCGTCTTGTCCAGTAGATGGCAGAGTCTTCGAGTCCCATCCCCGCAATTGCGGTCCGGGATAATACCCGATTGGTCGGGGTCCACCAGGCCCTGCATGTGGGGAGCGAGTCTGGATGCCAAAATACTGGTGAATATCTTCAGGTCCACGTTGAGCAGGGAGATGGGGCGGTATGAGGCACACTCGCGCGGGTCCTTTCCCGGCTTGGGAATGACCACTACCTCCGCCATGGACATCGACGGGGTGAGTTTCCCAGAGGTACTAAAGGTGTTGAACAACCTCGCCAGGAGGGGGGAGAGGTCAGACGCAAAGGTTTTATAAAAGTCGACCGGGAAGCCATCCTCACCCGGTGCTTTACCAACCGAAAGTCCCTGAATGGCCCGCAAAACTTCATCAGGGCTAATGTCCGCGTCCAGACTGGCCGCAACCGAGTCCCCAAGCGGGGTCACCGGCGCCTCTTGCACATAGTCCCTTAGCCACATTAGGGTCCAGACTATCGGCTGAATAGAGAGCCTTATAGAAGGCCTCAAATTCGGACGCAATGTCTCCATCTGCACGCAGGAACTCACCCAGCTCAGTCATGAGTTCCGCGACTCGACGGGTTGCCGTCTCGGCCCGCAGAGCATGTGCAAGGAGTCTCCCTGCCTAGTTCCCTCCTTCGTAATATCGCTGTTTGGTGCGGAGCAGGGCGTATTTGGCGCGGTCGAGATCTAATGCCCGCAGTTGCCTCCTCGCCTGTGTGAGGAGGCGCCGGGTTTGGACCGCCCCCGTACGGCGGTGCACCCCCTCTAGCTCCCAAATTTGGTCCTCCAATTTCCCCCTCTTGACCTTGCTGTCCTTATTCAGGACTGCCGCGATAGCGATACAGCGTCCGCGGATGACAGCCTTCAGGGCGTCCCAAAGCCTATCGACCCCCACCGAGCCTACATTGTTTACTTCCAGGTATGTTTTAATAGTGCCTCGTAGCTCAGCAATATTAGCGTCGTAGGTGAGTAGTTTGCGGTTTTAGCGCCACAAACTCTGCCGCGAGGCGCCGCCAGGGAGAAGCAACGTCAAGACGACCGGTGAATGGTCTGAAAGCGCCGCCACCCCGATAGATACATTGTCAGTGGACGCCGTGACCCTAGGTGAAGTCCAAAAAAGGTCGATGCGGGCATACATTTGATGGGCCGTGGAGAAGAAGGTGTACTCCCGTGCTGTCGGGAAGCGATGGCGCCAGGCGTCTGTGAGACCCGCCTCCCTCAGTCTCTGAAGCATCGTGTCCGAGATCGAGCCGTGTGCCCCATCTGTAGCGTCGACCTATCCTGCTCCACAACAGGGACCAGGTTAAAATCCCCCCCGAATACGAGGTCCTCATCAGGAGACTCCAGAATCGAGCTTATAGTGTCTCGTAGGAAGGCCTCTTGGTGCTCGTTAGGGCTATAAACCGAGGCTATCGTGTGTACTCTCTCTCCCAGTAGCACCCTCAAGGCCAGGAGGCGGCCCGCGACCTCCGTATAGGTTCCCACCACTTTCCCCTGAAAGTGCGTAGCCAAAAGAATCGCCACTCCAGCCTTCTTTCCGGACCCCGATGAAAAATATTGCCTGTCAAACCAATGGGATCGAAGCCGCTTCCAGTCCGTCCGCATAAGTTGGGTCTCCTGTAGGAGGCAAATATCGCACCTAGCTTCCCTCAACAAAGCAAGAAGCGCATGCCGTTTGGCTGGCGAATTAAGACCCAGCACATTGAAGCTCATGATGACTACTTTAAGACGTGTCATGTGGGAGTAAGAGGGGGCTCAATCGTGCACTGAACTAACCTATCATGGGGGAAACTAGCGGCAGCGGGGCACCCGTTCCCCCCCTCACACACCCTGCCATGGGGTCCCAGCGCCGAAATCTCCCCACCCGCAGCGGCTCTACCAATTGTCTCCCTAATTCAACAGGGCGGCCCCAACATGTGTAAGGGGAGGCGGGGTCAGGGCATCGACTCAAGCAGCCAGCGCGTCTCAATGGAGGAAGAGCAAATAAAACACACAGGCATCCTTCCCCCGGTATGCACAGCAGGTCCAGCCTCCTACCTAAAGTGGCGCCCTCCTCCCCATCTCCTCCCGCCGCACCCAGCCGCCAATGTCGATGAGTCACCTTACCTGTCCGTGGGATGGCATCTGCTCTCTCAGTCTGCAGGAGGGCTGCAGCTCTCTTGTGGGTAGAAAGGGGAGAAAGGAGGAAAGAGAGAAAAAGAGAGAAGGAAGAAAAAGAAAAGAGAACATAAAGAGACGTCAAAGTTGATTTCCAATGAGAACAAATTGCACCAACGTGCAAGGGTCCATGAGTCCGATGGTCGGTCAGCACCATTCCGAGGGTGGGGCTCCCCCCCCCCCAAGACCGATATCTCAGGGCGCTAGGCTCGGACCATTCTTTCCAACATTTGAACTAGGGGCAGCGACTGACTGGATCAATCCCCGGCTTGGGCAGCAGAGTCCTCCCGGTCTAACATCTGTCGCAGCAGGGCTCCCTTTCCGTTCGGCGTTCCTCTTCAGAAGGCTTTGTCTGGGCCCCCTCCTAGGGCCCTGTCTCCTGCCCGATCTCCGCAGCCTCCCGAGGCTGGGACTTCCTCCATCGCATCCGAATCTTCAGCCACCGTCAGGGCGGTCCCGAGGACAGCCTTTGCTTCCTGCAAGTTACGCACCCCGTGCGTTTCTTTATTCCAGACGAAGGATAGTCGAAACGGATGCCCCCATCTGTAGTGAATTCCCTGCTCGCGGAGGAAGGTCGTGGCTGGTCACAACTCCTTACGCCTCTGGAGGGTGAGGGGCGAGAGGTCTTGGTACACCCCCACCTGGAGGCCCTCGAACTCCACTGTTGGACAGTCACGTGTGGTGGCCATAATAACCTCCTTCTGCCTGTAGGAGTGTAGGCAGGTCAGGATGTCCTGTGGCTGGTCAGGGCCCGATGCAGGGCGCCCAGCACGGTGCGTGCGATCCAGCGTGACCTCCTGATCCCTCAGGTCTGGAGCCATGTGCTTAAAGAGGCGGAGAACCCAGTCCTCGAGCCTGCCGCCGTCTGCTTGGAGTGGTACGCCTTTGATGCGAATATTGGAGCGCCTCGAGCGGTTTTCCAAATCTTCCATCTTAAGGTATAGCTCCTCATGCCGCTCCCGGAGGTCAATGAGTTCCCGGGCTTGTTCAGCGAGCTCTTCCTCTTGCCTATCCCCATTGCGCTCCAGAGTGTCTGAGGAAGTGTGCCTCGTAGAAATGAGTAGAAGGAGGCGCTTGAGGGGAAGACGTCGTTTATTGCAGGTAAGTCATATGTAGACCCCATCCAGCAGCAAGCCAGGAGCAACTGCCACAACACATTCGAGCAGTGCTTGGTAACCAACCCCACGCTCCAGGTTCTGGAACTAGCAGCAGCTTACAAAGCATTTACCATGCCCAGCTTAAGAACACTTGAGAACACCACATCACCTCCCCCTTTATTAACAAAACTGAACATTGTACATCACAGAAACCTTTGATAAAAACAAGCAAACGATGAAAGCTTACATGTCTCAATCTTGGAGACGAAGAGGAACCCGTTTCAACCGTACAGGCCTCGAACTGCAACTAGATAATTGAAGATCACTTTCTCTTGAACATCCCACAGAAGTCGTCCCACATTTAACAACCCTTTCCAAATTCCAAATTTTGTGATCACTTGTCCTCACCGCATTTCTAAACACCTTGACCACCTGAAATGGTCGACTGTATTTAGATATTCCAGAAGTTTTCTTTGGTAACCTGATCTTGACCCAGTCACCAACAGCAACAACGGTACTTTTCACAGCCTTCCTTAGATCGTAGCTAATTTTCCTTTTCATCATACCAGTTCGTTCCTTGTCCTTCCACCCATCCACACAATCAAACTTCTCATCCACCAAAGCTCTTTTGCCGGAGATCCATGCTGGAGTTATCTCCACATTTGCTAACCTCCCTTTAAAAAGGCGAAAAGGAGTCACCCCCGTAGAGGAGTGTGGAGTGAAACGATACTCTCTCACTTTCTTTTTTACTGCCGCCTCCCAACACACTCCACACGACCTTGCTTGCTGTATAGCTTCCTTGAGGACGCGGTTAAACCTCTCAACCACGCCGTTACTTTGTGGATGATAAAGAGAGGTTGTTTTGTGCTTAATGCCCCTTGCAGACAAAAATTCCTCCACCGAATGTGAAGTAAACTGCACCCCGTTGTCGGATAGCACAGTCGAAGGAAACCCTTCACGCTCAAATAGCTCATCTAGGAACTTGATAACAACATCAGATTCAACCGAATTAACAATCTTTATCTCTGGCCACCGTGAAAACATGTCAATACACACAAGGAGATAACGAGTCTGTGACTTCAGATTAATGGGACCTAAAATGTCTAAGGAGATGTCAGACCACGGGGCAACAGCTTGTTCTCTCACCACCATTGGCTGAGTTCTGCATTTGTAAGACTTATCACAATTGGCGCACTCAGCACACTCACGCACCAGTCTCTCTATTGAAACATCCATGGCGGGCCACCAAAATCCTTCTCTGACTCTTTCCTTAGTCTTTGCTATACCCATGTAGAAGCGTGGGCACTCCCCACCAACCTTTCTTTCAGGGCCAGTGGGGGAATGAGCTTGCTCCCACGCATAAGCACGCCATCAACAACAGCCAAATCTTCTTTGACATGCCAAAAACCTCTCAGGTCGACCTCGCAGTCTTTCTTTTCGCACCACCCGTCCTTCACCATTACAATCACCTTTTGCAAGACCACATCATCCAAAAGGTGCTCTTTCCATTCAGATTCTGAAACGACACCTTCGCTAATTGTACAAACGTTGACATCTTCTTCCAAATCTTCACCTCCAAAATTGTTAAACTCTTCCACAAGGTCAACTTCATTACCCCCAACCTTGACAAGCAATCTGCTAGAACATTGTTGGAACCAGGTATATACAAAAGATCAAAATCAAATTCTTGCAGCGCTACCACCCATTTTCGAATTCTGTGTGACACAAAATCTATTCCCTTCTTTGTGAACACCTCTTTGAGAGGTTTATGATCTGATAAAATAGTGAACTTCTTCCCCCACAAAATGTTCGTAACTTGCGTACAGCCCAAAACACAGCCAACGCCTCCTTCTCAATAACAGAGTAGTTACACTCTGCACCCCTTAAAGGCCTGCTGACGAACAAAATCGTCTTTTCTACACCACCTGTTTTTTGTAAAAGCACAGCTCCTAAACCAGTGGCGCTTAGCGTCAGTCATAAGAGTAGAAGGTTTGGATGGGTCAAAACTACTGAGGAAGGTAGCACGATTAAGTTCATCTTTTATACCGATGAACTCCTTTTCACAGTCCTCCGACCATGAAAACTCTGACCCTTTTTCAACAACAGTCTCATATGAGAAGTCTTTCCTGCAAAGTCTTGAATGAACTTGTGGTAAAACTCCGCCATACCCAAAAATGTAATGAGCTCATCTTTACAGGACGGAGAACGCAGACCAAGAATACAATTAACTAGAGACTGCTTAGGCCTAATTCCTTCACCTGAGACAGTGTGCCCAAGATATTCAATTTCTAGCACATTAAATCTGCATTTATCGGCCCGTAAAGTCAGACCTGCTTTCTCTAGCTTACTTAAGACTGCTCTCAATCTCAGATTATGTTCGCCTGCATCACCTCCGAAAACTAGCACATCGTCTTGGTAGACCTTCACTCCACCCAGGTCTCTGAGAATGCCCTCCATCACCCTCTGAAACACAGACGCTGCAGAGATGAGGCCAAAAGGCATCCTCAGGAACCTAAAGGTGCCAAACGGTGTGACAAACGCTGTGTAGTCTTGGGAAGAAGAATGCAGCTTCACCTGGTGATATGCGGAGCTCAGATCTAGCGAGGAGAAGTGCCTGGCCCCTTCCAGGGAACACAACATCTCAGCGATGTTGGGCAATGGGAAATGATCCACAACTACTGATCTGTTGAGTTCTCTCAAGTCCACACAGAGACGTGCCTCTCCGTTGGCCTTCCGTGCCATGACAACCGGAGAGACCCACTCTGTCGCTTCTACCTCTTCAATCACACCCTTAGCTAGTAGTTTGTCTAATTCCTTTTTCATATTATCTCTCACCAGGAGAGGTACAGATCTGACTTTAGCAACCTTGGGAACGACATTCTCTTTTAGTTTTATCTTGTGTACATAATCCTTACAACATCCTAACTCATTCGCAAACACAGCAGGAAATTCCTTAACCAAATCATTTTCAAAGCTATTGACCACTTTTACAGAGGTAACTTCTTTAGACGGACTTGCGGAACTTTGTTGGGATCCAGAAAACGTTAAGGTCCCTTTGGTGAAGCCAACTAATGAGAGAGTCCCCTTTCATAGATACATAAATCTTTCCAGAAACCACTCTCCCTTTGTAATTTATCACACCCCAAAAGTACCCAAACAGATCTATCGGAACCCCTCCATAACCTTTGGGCCTAATGTCGGGTTTCTCAAGAGCAACCTTTCCATGTAGGTGCTCAACATAGAACACCTTTGGAACCAACGTAATTTTAGCCCCCGAGTCAAACAGCATATTGACTACCGCATCGTTTATCATAACATCTTCATAGGGACCATCAGGTTCCATTCCCTTGACTTGACTAATTACAAACTCATCAGAGTCATATACATCAAAGTCAACTTCTTTCACAGTCTTGTTGACATTAAAGTTACCAGAGTTGCAACATTTTGAAACATGACCCTTCTTCCCACAGAGTTTGCACGATGCTCTCCTTCCTGGGCAATTTTTGTAATCTGCCATGTGACCTGAGTCCCCACACCTATAGCACTTCCCATAGAATTGTTTCCTAGCCCATGGTTTTTGGTTGGCTTTATGATTGTCATAGGTGAACCTCTGAGGTTGAATATATTGTCTTTGATAAACATGACCCTTAGGCTTAATTGACTTCTCCGCCACAACTTTAACATCACTTTGATCACCTTTCACCAGACTTGTGTCTTTCCTTATAGTGTCAATACACGCTTTAGAGTGTTCATGACTCTTGGCTATAGTGATGACTTCATGCAGCGAGGGATTATCTTTCTGCCAAAGAGAATCCCTTGTCTTATCTTGCGCACACCCTAACATAAACTGATCCCTGAGACGTTCCTCCAGGTTAGCCCCAAAGCTGCAAGTTGACGCCAACTTGCGTAAAGTTGTGACATATTGTTCAACGGATTCATCTTCTCTTTGCATCCTCCTTCCAAAGTTCCATCGCTCTAGCACAGTGCTGACTTTGGGTAAATAGTGAAGGTCAAGTTTTTTAAGACAAATTTCATACTCATTGAGGGAGGCTGCTTCACTATCCGCGAGGTCTGGAAGGTGTTCAAATACTTCCTGTCCCTCAGACCCTAAACAATGCATAAGAAGAGAAGATTTTCTCTCCGCACTTAGAGAGGTCCCACATACACGTGCGTAGTTATTGAAGACCTTTTTCCATTTCTGCCACAAGATTGGAGGAACACCTGGCGAACAAAGGAAAAACGGGGGTGCCGGGACATTCTGCATTATAGGAGGTTTAAATAAGGATTCTTAACACTAGTGAATTGTCTGTGTCAATTGCCTGTGTGAACCAACCAATATGTTAACAAACATACGTGTTACCACTTTAACCCAAACAATTTTTAAGGAGAGAACCATGCGCATATACCAGCGAACAATTGAAAAGTAGTGCACCAATTGTGGAGAAAAGAACGAAGCTGTGTGCATCAGCGTGTGGTAATCATCTGTGCACTAACATTTGTGAATAACTGCACTCTTACATGGACTTAAATCAACATTGGTGACAGGATTACCCAGAGACAGAGGAAGAGGCTGTGCGGATCACCTCTACATAAATTATTTAAAGGCATAGAAGAAAGCTGTGTGCATCAGCGCGTTGTCAACAGCTGAGTGAAATGATCCGCTGAAATGATCCGCTGAATAAGGGCCGTGCGCACCGGCGTAGAAAGCTGTGCGCGTCAGCGCGTTGCCAACAGCTGTGTGAAATGGTTTCCTTAAGGAGGACCGTGCGCACAGGAGTCTTATGTTGCTAGGTAACGTGGCACCGACTTGCAACCATAAGATATGAAAGAAAATGGACGCACGCACGCAGCGTTCATGTGCGTCACGTTGCGTCGTCGAAGGTCAGGCAGGACAGGCTGGGGAGGCGCGCGCCTGCACGCGATCCACTGCAACACAGCACGAGAGGGGTCTCTTGTGAAAATAGAGGAAACTGCCACCACTACGGGATGGAATGAAGTGTCACCAGCACGGCCCCGGTTTTATGCAGACTACAGGAGAACGAGGCTGCAAAGACCGGTAGGAGTCCTCCTTCCCCCCTTTGCTCCTTACTTGACTTGTGTTGGCTGTGCTCCCCTTTGCTCCTTACTTGACTCGTGCTTGGCAAAGCGGGTGGTGAAGAGTTGTTCCGGTTGCCTTTCGTTTGTTTCAAGACGGTGAATTAGTCCATGAAAAACTCTGTAGAGCTCCGTTTGATTGTCGGTCGCTTCAGTTGTGCTTTTGTCTCCATGAACGTATGGAAGTGCTGTTGGGGTCTAACGTTTGAAGTTGCGTGAGTTCTGGGTCGTCGCCAAAATGAGGAAGTGTGCCTCGTAGAAATGAGTAGAAGGAGGCGCTTGAGGGGAAGACGTCGTTTATTGCAGGTAAGTCATATGTAGACCCCATCCAGCAGCAAGCCAGGAGCAACTGCCACAACACATTCGAGCAGTGCTTGGTAACCAACCCCACGCTCCAGGTTCTGGAACTAGCAGCAGCTTACAAAGCATTTACCATGCCCAGCTTAAGAACACTTGAGAACACCACAGTGTCCAACCTATCTCCCACCTCGCCAAGATCCGCTCTGAGCTGCTTAATGTCAGCGGCCAGGTCTTGTCGCAGCCCAGCGAAGTCGTCTCGCAGCGCGCCAAAAAGAATTCCTTCGTGACGGGCTCGGCAGCATGCCCAGTGACTGAGTCCATCGTGGCATCGCCAGAGTATGACCCGTGAGAGTCAGTACTAGGCCCCCCAGTTTTCTTCCCGCACATCTTCTGGAGGAGGTCTTTAATGGAGGATTCCTTGCTCAGAATTTCCTTTTTGGCTCGTTGAGCGGCCATGGCCCACAGCTCGCAGGTGGGGGACCAGTGCTCCTACAACTGTGAGTCCCGTCGTGGGGGGTGTTGCCAATCCTCTGTAGCTCCCCGCGCTCCTCTGGACTGGCCGCTGCGAGAGGCGGTCAGGCCTGTTGCCACGTCCGGGCCCTGAGCACTTCACCCGACAGCTGGGGCAGTTGCGGGACTTCGGGGGCCCGCCTAAGGCTGCAAGGGGCCTGCTCACCCCGCCTCACTCGTTGCGGCTGGCGCGAGGGCCCCACGTGGTCAAGGCCTCAGGGAGCAAAGACGCACACTGCAGGGCTACCTCCAGGCAGGGCGATCCACTGCGCCACTCCTTGCGCCGCTGGGGCTCCTCAATACAGGCTGCGCACACCCACGGCCCACCTGGTGCACCGGCCCCCACCACTTCAGGCGCTACCACTGCGCAGGGCCCCACCACCAAGCCCGGGAGAGCCTCGTGTCAAGCAGGACAGCTCCGGGATAGGAGCGACAGGGGGGAGTCACCGGCAGCAAGGGTTCACCAGGCTCACATCCCCCACCACGCTCCTCGTCTGCTGCACAGGCCCCAAGTGTCCGAGGTCGCCGGGAGCGTTAGGCTGGAGCCCGAGATCCAAGTTCCTCCAGGGACTACAAGACCACCGCTGCACGCCACTCACCGCGTCTGTGTTGGCGGCCTCACGTTTGTTCCACACGTGGCTTGCCGCACCAGATCACTAAAGTCCTTCCGGGCCGCACTTTTCCAGGTCCTGCACCGCGGCTCCCGAGATTCTGCCGCAAATTACCCCCGGGGGCTGCACATCACCGCCGCTCCACTCCTAGTCACTCCCGGGTGGCCGAGACCCCCGATCTCGAGGGCCAAGGCTGCCCGCACAGTGGAAGCCGCGCCTCACCCTTCGGCGCCGTCACCAGGCCTCACCGCCGTTCCTCCACTGGCTCGTGGGCGCGGACTCCAGCGCGGGTCTGCGAGGTGCCTGAGATCGTCAGGCCCCGTGCCCTTCTGAAGCGCTGCTCTTCACTGGGGGCTCACCACAGCTCCGCAGACGGGGGATCACAGCTCAGCGCACGGGCCCGCGCCCCTCATCCAACGGCCTGCCCCTCGTTGCGGCCTCCACCGCAGGCCCAGCTCCGCAGCCGTGGGCCTCCCACTGACTCCTGCCGCAGAGAGCCGAGGACGGTGCCCCCCTCCAACACTTGGAAAAAACGACAGGAGTTTGACCCATAAACCAATTGAGATCTGGGTAATAATATGACAACAAGCAACAATATCTCAATTGGTATCAATGACGGAGACAGTTAAAAAAGTGTGTAACATACATTACGAGGAAGGAAAAAGGGAGACTCACGCAAGATTTCTCAATTGTGCACATGGCATCATATAATTCGAAAGAAATATTTGGAGACGGTACAGTTGTATCAGCACTGTAAACATGAATCATATATACAGCCCAATTTGGACTTGGTGCATAAATGTGCTCGTGACACATATGAGTGGCGATGCATGTGACAAAGTGCAAGCAGCGAAAAGGCGCGTAGTGAAAAATGGTGAAAGTATGTACAAGTGACTGTGTGGTTCAGCACAAAATGATTCACAATAGTTGCGTAGGGATTGATGGCATGAGTTAAATAGAACCACACGGGGTAAGGGAACCTTCAATTGCGCTGAGGGGTCGACGATGTTTCGATCCTATTGAATCAGGATCATCTTCAGGACGGGGCTGCTGTATTGAAAGTGCTGTACAGGGAGGGAAGGAAAAGTGTAAGAAGGGGGGCGACAGGGGGCTGAAAGGCGCGCTGGAAGTGTGATCAAGGATGCGTGACGGGACCTGACCAAGGGTCAGGCTGGTGCCTGGGGGCAAAGAGGGCGACCTGCCTGTGGAAAGGACTAAACGTGAATGCCGGTGCCTGAGGGCAGGGGAGTGGAGGGGCGCGACCGGACCTGTCTCTAGGTCAAGCTGGGGGAGGCCTAGGGCTGGGGGAAGGGGAAGGAGGAGGGGCGGGGTGGGGGGGCGGGGGGGCCAGGGGCGCAGGGAGGCAAGGTGGGCACGAAACCAACTTAGAGAGGAGCCAGAAAGTACCTGAGGATGTTGCGGTTCCAGATCCACAGTAGGAGGATGAAGGTAATCCGGCGTCTGTGGTGAGGTGCACCAAGGAGTGTGCAGAGCTCGCCGTAGGTTAATCTGAAATGCTCTGCCTCGCTAATCATAATCGCGCTCTGCCTTGAGCCATTATTGACTGCTTGCTCCCCCTCCACCAACCCCCCAGCCCCCGTCCCTTCATTTCAGATTAACCTACGGCGAGCTCTGCACACTCCTTGGTGCACCTCACCACAGACGCCGGATTACCTTCATCCTCCTACTGTGGATCTGGAACCGCAACATCCTCAGGTACTTTCTGCCTCCTCCCTAAGTTGGTTTCGTGCCCACCTTGCCTCCCTGCGCCCCTGGCCCCCCCGCCCGCCCCTCCTCCTTCCCCTTCCCCCAGCCCTAGACCTCCCCCAGCTTGACCTAGAGACAGGTCCGGTCGCGCCCCTCCACTCCCCTGCCCTCAGGCACCGGCATTCACGTTTAGTCCTTTCCACAGGCAGGTCGCCCTCTTTGCCCCCAGGCACCAGCCTGACCCTTGGTCAGGTCCCTTCACGCATCCTTGATCACACTTCCAGCGCGCCTTTCAGCCCCCTGCCGCCCCCCTTCTTACACTTTTCCTTCCCTCCCTGTACAGCACTTTCAATACAGCAGCCCCGTCCTGAAGATGATCCTGATTCAATAGGATCGAAACGTCGTCGACCCCTCAGCGCAATTGAAGGCGCCCTTACCCCGTGTGGTTCTATTTAACTCATGCCATCAATCCCTACGCAACTATTGTGAATCATTTTGTGCTGAACCACACAGTCACTTGTACATACTTTCACCATTTTTCACTACGCGCCTTTTTCGCTGCTTGCACTTTGTCACTTGCGTCGCCACTCATATGTGTCACGAGCACATTTATGCACCAAGTCCAAATTGGGCTGTATATATGATTCATGCTTACAGTGCTGATACAACTGTACCGTCTCCAAATATTTCTTTCTAATTATATGATGCCATGTGCACAATTGAGAAATCTTGCGTGAGTCTCCCTTTTTCCTTCCTCGTAATGTATGTTACACACTTTTTTAACTGTCTTCGTCATTGATACCAATTGAGATATTGTTGCTTGTTGTCCCCTCCAACACTGGGCAGCTCTTCTGTGTTGCGGACACGGTAGGTGCACTTTGCGGCGTTGCACAGGTCTCAAGCTGCAGATAGATGCCTATCTATCGGCCTGGGCGAGCGGAGCCCCTGAGAATCGGTGCTACTCCGCCGCCATCTTGGCCACACCCCCTTAATATGTATTTTAAATGTATGTTTTTTATATTTTTTGTAAAGTATTGTATTATTTTTTAAATATATGTATTACATTTTTAGAAGTCATTAATTATTTTTAATTAAATTTAGCGTTTTAGTTCTGTAGCAGGTTGTGGGTTTAAAAGGTGAATAGGGTGGGAAGTAATTTAATTATAATAAAGTAATTATTAATTTTTATTTATTGGTATTGATAATTAATTTATTGTTAATTAATTATTAATTGGTAATTAATTTTTATTAATTGATTCATTGATAATTATATTAATTGTGTAAATTTTTTTAGGAGTGGGTTGTGGGTTTATAGGGGAATAGGGTGGGAAGTAATTTAATTTTAATAAAGTAATTATTAATTTGTATTTATTGGTATTGAAAATTAATTTATTGTTAATTACTTATTAATTGGTAATTAATTTGTATTAATTGATTAATTCATAATTATATTAATTGTGTTATTTTTTTTAGGAGCGGGTTGTTGGTTTATAGGGGAATAGAGTGGGAATTAATTTAATTATAATGAAGTAATTATTAATTTTTATTTGTTATTATTTATAAATAATTTATTATTAATTAATTATTAATTGGTTATTTAATGAAAAAAATTATTTAATTGATAAGTATGATAATTTTAAACCTCTGCTATCCAACACTTTCCCTACTGTTGCACTCTCTGGAGTGGGAATAGTAATTTTTACCCCTTCGCTATCCAACACTTTCCCTACTGTTGCACTCTCTGGAGTGGGAATAGTAATTTTTACCCCTACGCTATCCAACACTTTCCCTACTGTTGCACTCTCTGGAGTGGGAATAGTAATTTTTACCCCTACGTTATCCAACACTTTCCCTACTGTTGCACTCACTGGAGTGGGAATAGTAATTTTTACCCCTTCGCTATCCAACACTTTCCCTACTGTTGCACTCACTGGAGTGGGAATAGTAATTTTTACCCCTACGCTATCCAACACTTTCCCTACTGTTGCACTCTCTGGAGTGGGAATAGTAATTTTTACCCCTACACTATCCAACGCTTTCCCTACTGTTGCACTCTCTGGAGTGGGAATAGTCATTTTTACCACTTTGCTATCCAACGCTTTCCCTACTGTTGCACTCCTTGGAGTGGGAATAGTAATTTTTACCCCTACACTATCCAACACTTTCCCTACTGTTGCACTCACTGGAGTGGGAATAGTAATTTTTACCCCTTCGCTATCCAACACTTTCCCTACTGTTGCACTCTCTGGAGTGGGAATAGTAATTTTTACCCCTCAGCTATCCAACACTTTCCCTACTGTTGCACTCTCTCTCCAGTGGGAATAGTAATTTTTACCCCTACGCTATCCAACATTTTCCCTAGTGTTGCACTCACTGGAGTGGGAATAGTACATTTTACCCCTACGCTATCCAACACTTTCCCTACTGTTGCACTCACTGGAGTGGGAATAGTAATTTTTACCCCATACGCTATCCAACACTTTTCCTACTGTTGCACTCACTGAAGTGGGAATAGTAATTTTTACCCCTACGCTTTCCAACACTTTCCCTACTGTTCCACTCACTGGAGTGGGAATAGTAATTTTTACCCCTTCGCTATCCAACACTTTCCCTACTGTTGCACTCACTGGAGTGGGAATAGTAATTTTTACCCCTATGCTATCCAACACTTTCCCTACTGTTGCACTCACTGGAGTGGGAATAGTAATTTTTACCCCTACGCTATCCAACACTTTCCCTACTGTTGCACTCTCTGGAGTAGGAATAGTAATTTTATTCTCTCCGCTATATAATATTTTCTCTACTGTTTTAGTTAATGTAGTGTATAATGTATTTTAAAAAGATTAAAAATATTCTAATTTTTTAATTTGTTATATATATTTTTATATATTTTTATTTATATTATTGGTGTTTGTGTATATATGTATTTATAATTTTTATTATGTTTTTTAACAATTTATAAGTTATTAAAATAATTATTTATAAATATTATTAAGTAAGTATGTATATTATATTTTATATATATATATGTTTAATTTATTTTTATATTATATGTATTAGTTATAATTTTAAACATTTTAAAATAATTGTAACTATGTTTCTTTTAATTATATGTATTATTTACTTTATTTTACATTATTTTTTAAACATAAAAAAACTATATTTTTAACGATATTTTTGACAACAATATTTTTTTTTCAATATTTTTGTACGTACCATTATGTAGATAGGACTTCGATATTCTTGACATCGATATTTTTGTGTTGATATTTTTGTACCTCGATATTCTGACTATCGATATTCTGTCAGTGATCCGCAAGGGATGTCAGACCGCTGCGTGTCGAAGATTCAGCATGCAGAACCCCGTGTCAGCGTGAAAGGAATTCTCATCTAATTTGCAGGGGGGAATAAGGGTCTTAGGGGCCCATTACGATGGCGGGCGGAAGCACAACCGCCGTGCTGGCGGATGCAAAAACCACCAGTTACCGCCGGCACGCAGCAGTCCACACGCCCGCCCAATTACGATGCGAAAAGCAGGCCAAACACCGCCGGCAAGCCAGCAACACCGTCCGCCATCAAAGTGCGCCCGCACACGTAGCGGCGCAGCCCAACTGACACACACCGTCCGACGAAACACGTCCCGCCCGGCGCATAAATTACGATGCCGCAAACAAACGGCTCCCACGGCCAAGAGACACCGCACGTGAAAGAGAGGCGGAAACACGGACGCAGAGCACGGACAACGAAGAAGCGGCACCCCGGGCATGAATCCAGCACTGCAGGCCCTTCCCATGCTTCTGCTGATGCACCACCAAGGACGCAACGTACCGCGGAGACGCAGGTAGGCACACACACAACAAGTGCACGCAAACAGCGCACACAGTGCAAGGGCGGAAAAAGCGGACAACCCCCCACCAGCGCGTGCACACTACACATCCACCATTGCATCCACATATGACACACAGGCCAAATCCTAACATCGCAGAACACATGTGTACACACCACCTGGGACTAGGAACCAACCACCCCGTCACGGCCCCAAAGCGCCGATGACGCCGCCACACATGCGCACAACGCAGAGGCCAACCGCAGCGCCATGCATGCGTCGCACACAGACACAGGGACACAACCAAGCAGCACACACACCAGCCCCACCCCGAACGCACATGACACGTGACAGGCCGGCCACAGACATGTCCCCAACGCCCAATTCACGGACAACACCCAACGCCACACAACCGACGCACACATGTCAGTGAAGTCACGCAACAGCAGGACACACCCCAGTGTAACAAACATGGCGAAGCACACAGCGGCGGCAACACCAACTAGGAGAAGCAGGGCTCCTTCGGGAAGAGGAACGCCAGTACCACACTGAAAAACCCATACCACCCTGCACATATGAACAAGACACATGAAACGGAACACCAAAGAGCCCGGTGACCGACAACAGGTGGCCCAAGAATTACATCCACACACAAGGCCCAACGCAGAGCGGAAAGGCAGCCTGCCGCCCACACAAGGGAGAGCAGACAGCACTGAATGACCTTCCATTCCAACACCGAAACCACAGCCCTACGACAGAAGCCGGTGAATACAGCCATTGTCCAAGAATAGACCAACACAGGCATGCCGAGGAGACCGACCACAGGGCAGATAGCGCATATCACAGAAGCACACAACGGACGGGGAAGAAAGAAGAAAACACTCCCCCATGTCGGCCACATGCAAGTTAATTGGAAGGAGTCACACAGCACCGACCTTGAACTGTCTGAGAAGCATGTGGGAAGAGGGCCCGTGTCCTCCAAACAAGCCAACAGAACACAAGTCCTGTCTCCCCACGACTACACAGAGCTCACAGCAACCCCGGAGCGTGCACATTGCAGACTGCACACACAGCCGGAGCACGCCACCTCTACGAACCGCTGCGAAATGGCAACCGCAACACACCTACCCAACTACGCCGAAGAGCTCAAGCTGTACCAAACCAACACGATACATACATTGGGATGCGATCTCCTGTCCCTGCTGAACGTAAGTTACCGACTGACTTACCGCATCACATTGTTCAGCTGCGTCATGCCCGTCTTCTACTGTCGGAGGTGTCCCTACCAGCATCCCGTCGAGATATGCCTCTCCAACCCGGCATGTCTGAAGGCGGACCTGCTACCACTACTCCTCCCTCTGGACGCACACGACAGGGCCTGCTCTGCCTATGGGGGCATGGCGTATGTGGCCAACATCGCACGCGCACTGAAATGGAACCACTGTGCCTCCACACGACGGATCATCGAGAACAGCTACATCGAATGTCACCCAGCATGCCCCATCATGGTCCTCCAAGGGACAACCTACGAACAACACCTTGACAGCCACCATCCGCTTCATTGGCTGGCAAACATGTACACCACCAATGACATGGAAGCCCTGCTGGACGGCATCGCATACCTGACAACCTGTAAATACGTCGGACCACAACGCAGGTTCCCCGAGTGACCTATGAAGTCCAACCCCGCACCCATGCTCAGCTTCCGCACGGACTGGCCAGTCACCACCACAACAGCCATACCAAACGACCGGCAACTGTAACCACACCATCAACGACATCGCCATGACATCGGATATGACCGGGACATGCACACTGTTCCCCATCACATCCAGGAACACCGCATGCATCGTGGGAGGCAGTGGCATGGGCTCTGTGCATCGCACCCACATGGACGGAACTGCACGAACAACCAGGACACGACATGGATCCAGCGCACATGGACACACACACTGCTCAGTGGACATGAATAGGTCGCCTGGAGTCTGTGGGTGCTGCACCCCTCCCACCCCCGCCCCGGGAATCCCATACCAGGACCTTTGCATGGACGACAAGTGCATACAACAACAACACGACCCCAGTGACTGTGACATGTCCAGTAACCACCACAGTGCAACAACAAGTGGCACGCCGCTGCATGCACGCAAGCACATGCCCTGATGTCATCTCACATGCACGCGTGCATGAGGAACAACCGCAGCAAACCTGTCACATGGAACTGAGATGGACTGTGCCCATGATGCCGAGCGGTCTGGTAGGCTACATGTATACCGTCTGTGTCAAAGTCCGCAGCTCCGCAGCTAAATGTAAATGTACATTAGCACAGCCTTGGCCAAGCAGATGTAACCCCACACCCTATCCCATTTGTAATCATGCTCAGTATATCCTCAACATGTATTCCGCTCCCAGTAGTGTCCACTATACTGCATCACAGAGGACAGAAGACTCAATATAATGTCTGAAACCAAAACTGTCTCCGCTGACTCATTTCACAAGTACGAATGAGAGAGGATGAGAGTATGTGAAGTACACGGCAGTCGTGACATGACCATGTAGTCCACTGGTATTGGATGTCAACGCAAATGAGTAGCACTACTGTGGAAGACACACATGTGTCGTGTGAAGTCGTATGGACGCAGTGCTCAGGTGGGTGGGTGCGACGGGTAGATGCGCACATGCCAAGTTGGAGCACGCCGTGTTGGGAGGGGTCATGAACAGTACACCACCGCTTCCCTGGGCATTGTGAGAGGACACCTGTCGGGGGGAGTGAACACGTGTGTGCACAGCAGCCGGGCACACGTACAAAGCGGTACCAGGCGCACCTCAGCCCACCCTCTGTGGACAAGCTGGATCCTGTTGTGCGCCCGCCATGCCCCTTGACAAGGCACACACAGCCCCAGTCGACCAGGTGTAACCCCAACATAGTCAATCCGCACAGGCGATACAGGGCACGGGATGGCAGTGGAGCATGGTGTGTGAGAGGTCTCCTCGCGCTCCTCCTGGTCATATCACGCAGGCAATAGAACCTCAACGTCTAGCATGGCACAAGTCAAATGGAAGTGTAGGGGGACGCACCACAGCACGAGCAGCACTGACGTCACGGGAGGTGGCTCGCACCATCCCATCCATTGCCCATCATACCAACCACGCCACATGCCATTGCGACTAAGTGCAAGCGCGTGCGCCACCACCCCCGAGCCCTCCCCAGAGAGGCCAAAGAGTGAATGTGTGGGCCATCAGCCACAGACGGACGCGGCCTGGCCGCAAGGGCAGCCACAGCCACTGGGTGTCGCAGGTGGCGGATCCGGAAGGCGAAGACTGTGATGCATAGTCCATGCAGGCCGGGTCTCCATTTGGGGCACCACGCAGGTGGACGGCGTCCCGCCACACATCATACCCTGAGACAGCCCACTCGTGCAACTGGACCCACACATACACTCCTTGCCCTCTCTGGTGCGAGCTTGGGGCTGCCTGTGCAAGCGCTAGCCTCGCAGGTGAGCATGCATATTGGGGGGCGAGGGAGGACATGAGGGCTGGGGCGAAGATGACTGTATCACTGTCAGTTAGTACAAGGGATGACCCAGATGTGGAAAGGAAGAGACGTGTCCCGTGTGTACTGCAACTAGTCGCCAATCCAACTACCCCCCATGTCCGGAATGTAAGCCCGCACCTAGGCCCGCCCATCCGCCACATCGAACATACCACCAGCACGACAACCTTCCCATTCGAAACACTGACTGGGGGTGGCGACCAGTGAACAATCATGTGTAGCCTACCCACGCGTACATGTGGGCCCTCCATGATCCATGTCACCTGCGGCAAAGACATGACATGCGCAATGAGGGAAGTGAGGAGAGCTGTCCGCCCCACGCGCAGAAGGTGCATCAGCTCCACAGACCCAGCAGCGAGTCCAGCAGGGGTCACATGTGCAGGGGCAGCTGTGCCTGGTGTGAAGGCACATGCATATAGACAGCACATCGACCAATGTGTAGTCTGCCCACATCCACAGTCCATCATCATGCGGACATAGGAATTGAACACAGGGCAACACATCTTAGTTGGTGCACCCACCGTGACCAACAATGCGCAATCATCGACGTACCCGCCCTGTGCATGGCCCCCCACCCAACGGAGGCACATCCAGTGCCACCATCCCACACACACAAGCCTTCCACGGAACATGCTGTGTCCAATGGTCAGTACAGAGTCAGCGCCCATCTGGTGGATCCTGAACAGGAGACACATGCACACACATGCCAGCTCCCACTATGTACGTCTGCCACCTGGCACGTGCAATGTAACCTCTCACCTGTGACGTGTGACTGCAAGCACACAGCCGTCTTGGCATGGGGCTGTCAATGTGGACACCAGTCAATGTTTCGGGAGCTGTGATCCGTACAGTGCTGTACATAGGGTGCAGTGCTGACACCTACTACTGTCTCATATCCCCTCGTGCCACAGGTCCCACTTGTATTGGCCGCTCAGCCCGTGCCCACATCGTCGTCGTCGTGTGCCATACTCATCCAGCCTCGGAAGCAGTTCCATGCTCAGCAGACACTCATGTTGCCGTGGCGTTGCCGCTTGACGAATATGCAGTCAGTCCCCATCAGCACGCCCCGCAAGTCATTGGGGCCTAGATCCCCATGTGCATGCACATGGCAGTGGTATGTCTCACTTGCCATTGCCATTGTTGGGAGACCTGTGTAAGTGTATTGTGGCCGTGCCGTCCCAGCTTGACAGCTGGGCTGTGGCTCATGTGCTTGCTCAGTCATGTCAGTGATGTGTATGCGAAATTGCTATGTGCCGTGTTGCTTTGACATGTGTCCTCTGCCATTTAACCCAGGCGGAGACCGAACATTGACCGCCCATACCAATTGCTGGCGGACATGGACGATACAGAGGTAATCAGGAAGTTTCGGCTGGACAGGCCAACTCTGCATCGACTGTGTGCCATGTTAGAGCCCCATCTCCGTCCCCGCAGGGTGTATCCGACTGCTGTCACCCCCACGGCTAAGGTGATGGCCGCCATGCATTTCTTCGCCACTGGGTCATTCCAGCACACAGTGGGCAGTGGAGGAGGGATGTCCCAGCCCATGTTCAGCAAGGTGCTGAGGGATGTACTGGCAGCCATGATGCTGTACCGGAACAGGTACATCAGATTCCCCAGGGCTCGTGAATTGGCGGCAGTGAAGGGTGCATTCTATGCCCTTGGCAGAATCCCACACGTCGTGGGAGCCATTGACTGCACTCATGTTGGCCTTGTTCCACCACAGGCCACTGAGCACCTGTACCGCAACAGGAAGCACACGCACTCCCTGAATGTGCAAGTGGTGTGCCTTGCGGACATGGTGATCACCCACGTGTGTGCCAAGTTTCCAGGCTCGGCCCATGACGCACACATAATGCGCAACAGCATCTTGCCACGACTGATGGCCAATCTGCAACAGGATCGTGGCTGTATTGTCGGTGAGTATGTGGAGTGGTGTAGCGTGCTGGTTGTGCGATGCTGTCCCCTGTCCAGTTGGAATAGCAACGGTTCTCTGTGTCCCTCACACCCAGGTGACTCTGCGTATCCGAATGGGGCATGGCTGCTCAGTCCATTGAGGAATCCTCGCACCCCAGCAGACGATCGATACAATGAGGCACATGGGAGGACCAGACGTGTGGTCGAGCGTACCTTTGGCCTCCTCAAGTCCAGGTTCAGGTGCCTGGACCGCACCGGGGGTGCACTGGCGTACTCCCCACAGAAGGTGTGCCAGATAGTGGTGGCGTGCTGCATGCTGCACAATCTGGCCATTCGGAAGCAGATCCCCCTCATTGTGGATGACGGAGATCAACCAGGGCCCCAGCCCGCAGACCAGGACAGCTCGAGTGAGGTGGACAGCGGAGAGGAGGAAGCTGGGAATGTGCGCCAGCAGCTCATCGCCCGCTACTTCACTTGACGGTGAGTGTCCATGTACGACGGATGATGTGTCTGTATCTATGCAGGTGTGTGTGTGCTGTGTCAGGGTGGCCGTATGTTCACTGCGTGCAGTGTGTCAACGCTCCATGGCCAGGGTAGTATGCCACTGTTGGTGACTGTGGCATTGTGCCCTATTGCTCTGTGCGATGTGTGTACATTGCTTGTAGTTGTTGACATGTACTGTGTGATGGGTGTGTGACACACTCATTGAATGTGCTCCTGTTCTGTCTCCCACCCCTAGGTCCCTACAGGCCCTCCGGATTCCATTTCCATGCCACGCATCAGGTGCCCTTCCGCCCAAGGTGGCCGTTGTATTCCGTACAAATAAAACACAGGGCACAAACAGCAGTTAGTGAAAAAGGTGCATTTATTACGAACTGTGACATGTGATTGTGTGTAAGGTGATGACAAAAGTGGTGCGTGCAGTGACAATGAGCTGTCGGTCATGGCTGCGTGATGATCAGGGTGTACCCACTGGTTCTATGTCCATAGTCCAACACACACATGCCATCCAGCTGGCTGTGTGGAGTGGGATCGTAGAGCAAGTCAATGCAGTGGCTGGTCAAGGAAGGCTGGCGGAAGGCTGGCTGGCTGCCTCACTTGTGACTGGAGCGTGCGAAGTCCTCCCGGGAGATCTGTTTCCTCTTCGGACGGCCCCTTCCACGTTTGGGAGGGGGTGTGTGGTGGCGACCTGCTGGTGGTGGGTGAGGTGTGCTCACTGGCTGTGGACGCAGGGGAAGTGGACACTGCTGGCCGACCCTGCGCCCTAGCAGGTGGTGGCGGAGGTGGTGTTGCTGGCCTTGCCTGTGACCCCACCGCCACCACCAGCTGGCCCATGAGGTCCACGAGTTGGTCCATACGGGACACGAATTGGCCCATATGGGCGTCCATGGACCTCAGCACCCCCAGCACCTCCCGCGTGTCAGTAGCAGACCTGGCCCATTGTCCTTGGGCCTCTTCATAGGCCCCAAGGACTCTGGCCATTTGAGGCAGGGCATGGCTCCCAGGGGAGGCTGGCGTTTCCCTGACCCTGCTCCTCCTACCAGTCCTGCTGCCACCGGCCTGCCCACTAGCCACATTGCTCACCACGGTCCTCGCTGTGGCTCCCAGGGTGGATCCAGTCGGCCGGGCCACCACCTGCGCTGGGGCTGGTGCCAGCGAAGACGTGGTGGTGGTGGAGGCGGTGGTGGTCGGTGCGGCGATGGTGGCGGTTGCGGCAGTGGTAGTGGCCGCAATGACCGTGGGTGTGGCCGCAACGACAGTGGCAGCAGGGGACTGGGACTGTTCAGCATCCCTGGATGATGGGTTGGTGGGTAGGAGGGGTCCTGGGGAGCGGCTGGGCCCTGCCACGCCAGATGGGCCAGCTTGGTGGTCCGTGTCCGAAGAGGTGGACAGATCCTCCAGATCCGTGTGTCCTCGTTGGGGGCTTGTAGGCTGGCTGTGCTGGCTGCTGTCTCCATCCCCAGCGTCCAGCAGTTCGTCACCTGTGGAGAGAATGAGATTTGTTATTGTGTTGCACCTGGCGAAGTATGTATTAGTCGTCTGACATTGGCAGTTCGTGCAATCTCGTACATGGGTTTCCCGGAGGCGAGTGTGTGGCTGTGGCATCTGTAGTTGTGTGTGCTAGGCAATGGGACTGTGTGCTGTGCACATGTGGCATGGGACGGATTGGCCATGCCGATGGGTGTGTTGCTTTGCCCCTACTCATTGTGACTCTGGTGTATGCGGGCTCCTGGCCCATCCTGGGTCTGGTTTGTACTTTGCTTTTGGGGTTCAAATGGAACGCTTAGGAACGCATATGGCAACATGGGGGCCATGCCCCAGATTCGCATTTGGGATGGAATATGCTTTTGGGGTTCAAATGGAACGCTTAGGAACGCATATGGCAACATGGGGGCCATGCCCCAGATTCGCATTTGGGAGGGGATATGCTTTTGGGGTTCAAATGGAACGCTTAGGAACGCATATGGCAACATGGGGGCCATGCCCCAGATTCGCATTTGGGAGGGGATATGCTTTTGGGGTTCAAATGGAACGCTTAGGAACGCATATGGCAACATGGGGGCCATGCCCCAGATTCGCATTTGGGAGGGGATATGCTTTTGGGGTACATGCTGTGAGCCATGGGTGCCGAACGTGACATGTGTTGTGGCAGCATGACAGTGCATGGTCTGAGGTGTGTGCATGCCTGACATGCCCTGCATATTTGCTGTCTGTTGTGGTTACTGGACATGGCATTGGACGCATCGTTATGAGTGAGTGATAGTTGTGTGCCAGCCAACGTATTGCAGTTGTCCCATCTCCTTGGTGTGCGTGCTGCCCTGTGCCATGTGCATCACTGCAGTGCTCGGGGGGTGTGGCCCATGTTGTGTGTTGTTGCTCACAGTGTGTCGTGCGCTTAATTGACTTCTGGCACATGGTTGGTCATGGGCATGTGTCTTAGCGTGACTGCTGTATGTGTGGCAGCTGTGCGGATGACATGCCTTTCATGTGACTGGGGCTGACGGATGGGATGGATGGTATGTTGTATGTGCATGGTGTGTCTGTGAGTTTGATGGGTTCAGTGGTGTTCGTGTGCATTTCTGTTGTTCCGCTCTGTTGCGTCTAGTGTTGTTTGTCTTACATAGGCGTAGTTGTGGGGTGTGGGGTTGACAGGCAGTGGGGGCTACATGGACAGGACTTCAATGGTGTTTCGGTTGTGTGTGATGAGTTGCACAGTGGCTGCCGTGTGGGACTATATTCAGTGTGGCTTGTGCATGCAGACGTGGCTCCTTGGGTGTTGCTATGTCTGTGATGGGTCATGTGGGGTGTGAGTCTGCTGTTCATGTCCGTGTGCACATTGTTCACTTGTTCGTGACGGTGGGCGGTGCTGCGTGTCCGTGTGCTACGTGACATGTCCCATGTGTTGGTGGTGTTATGGTCCTCATGCCTCCAGTAATCCAGCCCTGTCCAGTTTCCCACCTGCAAGTTGTTCGTGCATGCACTGTACTGGATGCCACATGGCTCTAAGCGGGGGTGCTCCATGTTGCAGGTCTGTGGGGGTGGGGGGTGTAGTGGGTCGTGGGGGTGGCTGTACACCCACTGACACCGATTGCTGTGGACCGTGATGTCTGCCTTTCGGCTGTCGTTGTGCACTGCGGTGGCTGACACGTGGCTGTGGGGTGTGGGGGATGCTCCTCCTTGCTGTGCTGTGGGACTGGGGCCTGGTGTGTGTTGTACTTGGGCTGTCCACCGTCCCACCCACTGCACTTTGTGTTCCTGCCACTTACCTGTTACTTGTCAGTTAGTGCAGCTGTGGCGGACACATGGGTGTGGTGGGTGCTCGTTGTGGCGCTTCTGGCATATTTGGGGACCTGTTGGTGGTTACGTGGCTGGCTTAGTGTACACATGTCCCCACGCATCTTACAGTTGTTCGGTTTGGGCTGTGTGTGGTAGTGTCTGTTGCATGTGTGTGTGATGTGTTGTGTATTGTGTGCTGGACATGGGGGTGTTTGTCCCTGGGAGCTGTGGCATGGTAGTTGCGCATGTGAGTACATAGCGGTGTGCTGGTATACATTAGTTTGTACTTACCAGCCTCCACTCCCTCTGCTAATCCGGCGAGGATCTCCGGATGGATTACGACTCGCACCTTCTCCTCCCACGCTTTGAAGGTCTTAAAGAGCGCGGGATTCCCTCCGCCAGTGACGGCAGCCAGCTCTCTGTTTTTGCCCTCCTTCTTCTTGACCAGGCTCTTTACGTCATTCCAACGTTTGTTTATCTCGGTTCTGTTCCTGGGCAGGGTCCCGACTGCATTGACCTGGTCTACGATCCGGGTCCACATTCTGTTTCTGGTGGCTAGTGGTGTGTGCTGGACCATGTTCCCATAGATTTGTGGGTACACCTTGATGATCTCGTCGACCATGACCATCAGCTCCATGGGCGTGAACTTGGGCATCCTTTGTGGTGCCATGGTGTTTGTGGTGCTGGTGCGGTGTGTGTTGTGTAATGTGCAGGGGGTTTGTGGTGCCGGTGTTTGGTGGTGGTGGTGGTGGTGGTGGTTGTGATGTGTGCGTTTCTGTGGTGTGCTGCTGTCCTTGCTGTGTCACTGTGTCCTCTCCTCTCCTCTCTGGTTTGCAATGTAGCAAGGGGTTGTGGTCTGTGGGAGTGCTGCTTTTGTACTCACCTATGTGGGTGTGTCCTCATGGTCTGTTGTTTTCAGGTGTGTTGTGTCTGGTGTTCTGGCCTTTGTATTTTTTGTTTGTCCGGGGGGTGTTTTCGGGATGTGTACTGTGCTTGTGTATTTGTGTGTGCCTTGCTGTGTGGACTTGTTGGCCATGTTGTGTGCTATTGGTTTTGTGTGCGGATGGTTTCTGTGCAGGTACGTGGGCGCCATGGCTTCTGCCGTGTCGATTCTCATCGGCGTTGTTTGCGCTGGCGGGCGGTATATTTGTTGTTTTTCCGCGCTCATGGGGGTGCGATCGTAATTTCACGTGCGGTGTGTCGGCCGTGTGGGCGGGCGGTTTTGTGTTGTCGTGCGTGTTTCCGTCCGTGGCGGGCGGTTTGACTCCGACTCGGACGATGGCGGGCGGTATTTTGTGTGATTTTTCGCCGATGGCGGTTTTCGGTTTGTGTACTCATAATGGCGTGGTCGGTGTTCAGGCGGTGTGTGCGGGCGGATTTTTGCCGCTTCCATGCCTGGCGGATTTTTTTACGCCGGGTATCGTAATGAGCCCCTTATATTCTAGAGTGGTCACTTCAGGGTTTCTTCTAGAATCAATATGTTTTGAAAACAATCATAAATGTTTTGAAAACAATCATAAATGTTTTTCAAAACAATGCCATCATGCACAGCGGGCCTGTTGGACAAGAATGAAAAATAAGTGATGACCCTTATGCAGAATAATTATGCAGTGCCTGAGGACATGATTATGTGTGTCAGGTACAGGGATTGTGATAAAGTACCAAGAGCCTGGTGTCGAAGAGACAGGGGCACACTACTAGGTAAAAGGTCACCTATTCAAAACCGTTATTGTCCTGTGGATGGGACAATGTATGTAAAAAGGGGGCATTCATGACAGGGCTATCCTAAAGAACATGACACACACTCCTCATCAAAAGGTCAACAGGTTTAGCTAAATAATTATAAAGCTAAGGCCAAAAAAAGCATTAAAATTATTTATAACTAAAATCTAAAATACTAAAAGCATTTTAAAAGCCTAAAAAATGTCTTTAAAAAAGCATTTCTCTAAAAGCATTCAAAAGGTCCTCTAAACTCGTATATGTGGTTATTATTACACTGAGCACCTTGAAAGCCATTATGTTCAGTTAGAGCAGAGAAGGAAAAATAAAACAAAGTCGGTTCCGACCTTCAATTTGGTAAATGTTTAAAAATTTGCCGAATAGTTCCCAGCACAGGAAAGGCCAGATTGTTTATGATTCCCGTGCTGAAGACTCAACATTGCTGAACATTGTGTCCGCAGGTGGCAATACCTCCAGCACTTCCAATATCATGTTGAGTGAGCAAAGATGGTCATCTCTGATTCCCACAGCAGCCGCCGGGGAAGAATTAGATGCCTGCATGCCTGGAACTGATGCCTGTATCTCTGGAGCAGAGCCGATTTCCCTTCCAACAGGAGCAGAAGCATCCCTTGGAGGCTCTAAAAATGCAGTCATCAACATGGGAATACGCTGTGGACAACTGTACACGTGGGCCTGCAAGGGCTCCAGGAGCATGCCTATGTCCAGTGGCGCAACCGATGGAAGTGTCAGACACAGGTCCAACACACATCTGAATCCGCAGAAGAGGCAGTGGAACACAGGCAGTACACAGTCTAGCCAGACTGGTCTAAAAGACATGAACCAATGCTCACTCAGCTCTCAAAGCCGATGCGTACCCAGGTAGAACACCATACGCTCACGACAACGTCGTTCCAGCAGTGTTCTCTCCATGTCTTGAGGGACTGAGACATCCATTGCGAATCAACAGTATTAAAATCAGAATGCCCGCCACTGATAGCAGGACCAGAGGAAGTCCTCCAAAACCGCTTCCAAGTACGAAGTGTATGAAAGCTGGAATTACTTCGAAGATGGTCTGAAAAGTGGTTAACAGACCTGATCCAATACGCTTAAATAAGTGTACAATCCCCTTTGCATCAGACATGTTTAAGATGCGATGAACCATTTCTCCAAAATGGAGCGGGAAGTTCGTACGGACCGGAGCCTGTATCTCTGCCGAAGACCTTGCAACCTGGAGATCAAAAGTCTTTTGGGCTGCAGTTAAGGCCACATTTTGTTGAAACAACGTGGCTTTCAGTCTGCTCAGCGAATCAAACCTTATACTGGAAACATTCAATGAAGGCAACAGTGGTGCCTCCCGAACTATGTGAGCTGGGGGAAACAATACTTGCTTACAACAAATAGCCCTGGAGTTTACTGTGACAAAATATGCAATGCCTGGTGCCATCCCGCAACAGCCTTGATCATTCAGCATTAAATAACTCCCATTCGAGAGTAACTCAAAACCTGGATGAATCACAGCAGCTGGGGAGCCTTTGAAGTAGCAAGATAAGTTTGCTATTGAAGCATTACATGCTCCGTGAAGCGAGACCTCTTTACACACTAAAGACCCAGTTAAAGCCTTATCACAGTCGGTACTACTTAAGAAAACTTCAGTGTCCTTCTTCTTACACCGATATCTGTACGGTAACTCCCAGGTTTCCCATATGTGCCCCTCATCCAACGCTTCATACCTGCCTGCCTGGAGGTATTTAAGGCAGTTTTGGAATTGGAATGTCGTGATTGGCAGTGTGATATTGCCATGAATTAACCATTCCGTAGATGGTGACTCTGCTAGTGTAAAAGGTAACTTCTCTTATTTTTCAATAAGCAGCATGGTGTACTTTGCATCTCTGCGTGCCATGGTCATTTGTCTGTCGGTCAGATTATAAGCCGAAAAAAGATTTGTGCTGTTAATGTACCACCATGGCACGTGGTCAGAACGCAATGATTGTAGCGACCAGCTTAAAAGCATAACGGAGCGCAATTGAGATTGCCCATGTTGTAGAATATACAAATCTTGTTCCATTATGTCAATTGCTGAGGACATAATGTTGCCCAGTTAAGAAATACGTGAAGAAAGTGTGGTCATCCCATTGTCTATCACAACCAAGGCCTTTTCTAGGTTAATTCTATCAACCTCACGTAATCTCTCAGCAGCTTCCTGTTGAGAGACTTTCCACAGTTCATTTTAGAGGGCATATAAAAAGCGTTTTTTATGTGGTTTCTGGGGACCTAGCAAGAAATCCCTAAGATCCATGTTATCAGACAGAAGGGACAAGTGTTGTTTCACCTGTACTAGTGTTGAGGTTTTCAGCCATTCTAGGCATAACTTCCCAACACTACAAGAAGTTATACACCTGGGTCGTCTGTGTGTACATAGCGTGGGTCAGGCCCATGGATACTAAACCCTCCGGTGGTACCCTTGAATCTTGATTGACACCTAATTGTGTTGATAGGCCAACCCAACCATCCCTTCCAATTGGGAGCTGATGAATTGTATGTACCATTCTGAATCATTGTACAGTACCTCCTCACTTATCAGTGTACTATTCGATATACCTTCAATAGGTGTGGGCGAGCGGATGCTTGGTGTATGCAGGTCTTTTGTTTTTACAAACCTGCAACAGGTAGTCTGTTGCACTGTTCAGTTCAGGAAGATTATCGGTAATGGTATGAGGTAAGCTCTAAATAAAGCCTCAGATCCCTGAACTAGCCATTCTTTTGTCCCCCAGATGGATTATGTGTCTATTGTTTCCCTCCAATAGTCAAAACCTTGTATAGACAGTTGGGAGATAAAAGGTGCTGAATATATAAGCTTGGTGTTTGTCAGCATAATTTTCTTTGCAGTTGCATTCTTTTCTGCAAGCTTATAGACGTTGGGTCTGATGTATTGAACCCTGAAAATTATGCACATTTCTGTGCGAGTGTGGCAGAACAACCTTTCGGTGGTTTTGGGCAATATTCCCATTGATGATAAGTCTTAACAGTGCATGGGACACTTGCTTTGTGCAAAAAAGTGATGACCATAATGTTGGGAACAATACTGGGGGGCCGATTCCGATCCCGATCCCGGTCAAAGGCGCACCAAATACCATTCGGCCGGGAAAAAAGCCAGGCGAATGCCTGTTTCCCGACCGATTCGCACATACGTCCGAACGAGCAAGTACGATGCGCACAACTGCCCAAATCCCGACCAAGTCGTACTCACCCAATACAGGTCCAGTTCTCCGACCGATGCGGATCCGGAAACGCAGAATCGAGTCGCACGGAAGCCAAAATGCAGCCCCGTCCGGCCGGACAAGTACGATGCGCTTTCCGTACTCGCCGAACCCGTCGCTACGCACGGCACATCAAAGCATCCGGGAGAGGCGCACATAAGCTCCGATTCGCGCCACAAGACGATACACGGCTACGAGACGAACACGCCAGCGACGAGGACGAGGCGAAGCAAAGAGAAAGACGAACGAGACGAACCAACCATGAATCCCATCGTGCCGATCCTACCAATATTCTACATCTATTACCGGAACAGGCACGGACGCGTACGGCGCAGAAGGTAAGTCAGACACCAACCACAAAAACAAACTACACGTACCCGACATATCACACACACACAGAGGGATGCAGAAAGTACTTACACCAGCAACAGCAGCACCATAGGGGCGGGATGGCCATCACCAATGCCACATATACACATAGGGGCCTGGATGCCAACAACTAACACCACCCCTACCCAGGGGGTGCCAGATGCCTACCACTACTACCACCTCTACCCATGGGGGCTGGATGCCTGTCACTACTACCACCTCTACCCATGGGGGCTGGATGCCTACCACTACTACCACCTCTACCCATGGGGGCTGGATGCCTACCACTACTACCACCTCTACCCATGGGGGCTGGATGCCCACCACCACTACCACCCCTACTCAGGGGGCTGGATGCCTACCACTACTACCACCTCTACCCATGGGGGGCTGGATGCCTGTCACTACTATCACCTCTACCCATGGGGGGCTGGATGCCTACCACTACTACCACCTCTACCCATGGGGGGCTGGATGCCTATCACTACTACCACCTCTACCCATGGGGGGCTGGATGCCTGTCATTACTACCACCTCTACCCATGGGGGGCTGGATGCCTGTCACTACTACCACCTCAACCCATGGGGGGCTGGATGCCTACCACTACTACCACCTCTACCCATGGGGGCTGGATGCCTACCACTACTACCACCTCTACCCATGGGGGCAGGATGCCTACCACTACTACCACCTCTACCCATGGGGGCTGGATGCCCACCACCACTACCACCCCTACTCAGGGGGTGCCAGATGCCTACCACTACTACCACCTCTACCCATGGGGGGCTGGATGCCTACCACTACTACCACCTCTACCCATGGGGGGCTGGGTGCCTACCACTACTACCACCTCTACCCATGGGGGGCAGGATGCCTGTCACTACTACCACCTCTACCCATGGGGGGCTGGATGCCTACCACTACTACCACCTCTACCCATGGGGGGCTGGATGCCTACCACTACTACCACCTCTACCCATGGGGGGCAGGATGTCTACCACCAACAACACCCCCACTCACAGGATGGCTAATGCATGACACAACAAGCACACACCAACATAAGGAATGCAACAAAAAGACATCCCCCCAACACCATGACAAGCGTGTGTAGACTGTGTCAAATGCCTACAACACTGAACATGACTATGAACATACAATGTGACCCCCTATCACATGTGTCACACATAAATGTGTGTGGCACCCACAATGCAAGCAGACCATGACCACTGTGGCAATGGGGTCCAACCCCCATCATCACAGTGACCAAAAGGTAAGTGTGGGGTCCATAGCTGAAGCACATTTTGAACATTGTGGCAATGGGGTCCAACCCCCATCATCACAGTGACCAAAAGGTAAGTGTGGGGTCCATAGCTGAAGCACATTTTGCACATTGTGGCAATGGGGTCTAAACCCCCATCATCACAGTGACCAAAAGGTAAGTGTGGGGTCCATAGCTGAAGCACATTTTGAACATTGTGGCAATGGGGTCCAACCCCCATCATCACAGTGACCAAAAGGTAAGTGTGGGGTCCATAGCTGAAGCACATTTTGCACATTGTGGCAATGGGGTCTAAACCCCCATCATCACAGTGACCAAAAGGTAAGTGTGGGGTCCATAGCTGAAGCACATTTTGCACATTATGGCAATGGGGTCCAAACCCCCATCATCACAGTGACCAAAAGGTAAGTGTGGGGTCCATAGCTGAAGCACATTTTGCACATTTTGGCAATGGGGTCTAAACCCCCATCATCACAGTGACCAAAAGGTAAGTGTGGGGTCCATAGCTGAAGCACATTTTGCACATTGTGGCAATGGGGTCTAAACCCCCATCATCACAGTGACCAAAAGGTAAGTGTGGGGTCCATAGCTGAAGCACATTTTGAACATTGTGGCAATGGGGTCCAACCCCCATCATCACAGTGACCAAAATGTAAGTGTTGACATTGAAAAAGCTGCAACTGCCAAACTGCATGGATGATTCCTGGTCACAGAACAACAAACACATCAGTGGCAAAGTAGTGCTTGTGTCCCATAGCAACATAGATTGTGTGAGGCAAACAGTGCAGTGCAAATAAGACATACCTTTGGCCATGTGCAGACAAACATCACGCATGGGGGCTGACACTGTCAACATCCATCAATGACACAATGACAGAAGTGACCATCATAATGCAGACCCACATATTTGCACCAATGGGCACACAAATGTAGATACCCTGTGGAGACTGTAGATGTCAGGTGAACAAATAACATACCATGGCAGCAATGGGACACACAAACAATGATCATTGTGGTGACTGATGACCTAGGAGTCCCAGGGACAGCAGGTGAAACCCACCAAACAACATACAGCCAATAGCACACTAAAGATATGCCAATGCAGTGGTGCAGATGCACAAACAGGCAGACCCACACTGCACATCAAACACAACAGGTGAGGGGGGTGCCAGTGTCCCCAGGCAACCACACAACACATGATGAGGCCTGAATACCAATTACACAGATGCACATACAGTGCCACACAAAAGTAACTCATGGATCCAAATCCCCTATGTGGGCAATCAGGCATTGTTAGATGAGAGGAGCACAAATTACACATGTCACACAAGCTTGTAGGAACAGCAACTAACACAGCAAGAGACAGACCCACCACAGCACTACCCCCAGGGACCCCATATTGTGCTGACACTAGCCTGCATGATAATCCCACTGTGATGACAATGTCAGATGTCGATCACACTGTGAACCCCAGCCATGTGTCCTGAGCAACTAACTACCATCACACCTACACAAGCTCCAATCAATCAGCATGGCCTGCCAGCCAAGGCCAATATGGAGGTAGGGGTCTGGCCGTGCAACAACTCACTTTTGCACACACTCAACACCACACACCCTGATCTCCACCAATGTGCAGCAGTGAAGCTCACATGGACTGCTGACATTGCACATGCACCCATGACAATACCAGGGGTGGTGGTGGGAACCAAGGTGCAGAAACCCATCACACATGGCCAGTCAACAAGACTTGTCAATGTCTGACACACAGCACAGTATGCTGTACATGGGCATGATGTGAAATCCACCACAATCAATGGGATCCTGGCCATAGTCACACACCAATGAAGAAGCCAAGGTGACACACGAAGAACACACGTACACAACTACCAACATTGCAGCTCTGACCCTGAGCAGTGGCAGCAGTCACACACACAACGTGTCACAATCACTGTAAGCTAACACAAACTGTAAATCACATTACTCGTGTAAACAACAAGTGCCAAGGGGAATCATGAATGTGTCCCATCTGCGTTTGCCCACATCCCCAGCACTGACAACAAAGACAACCTGGGATGACAACCTCATGAACATTAGTTTGCCATGCACCCACATCACAGAGAAACCAGGTCCAAGATGCTGGATGAACACAGAACAACTCAGCAAGCATCACAAACAGGAACATCCCTAGGGACACAGCCTGTGTAGGAAAAGGGAAGGGAACACGCACAGACATGCTTACACAACACAGGCCCACGCAATGTCACCAGATTACACACTGCCATGAGGGCACACCACTCCTGTGGAAGGTCCGCTGTGCAAAACCTTGTCTGTGCATGACCCAAACATGTCAGCAGAACACTCCGTCAGTGAGTCAACAACCACAACACACAGAAGGCTCTGCTCACATCAGCCTGGGCACGGGGGTGTCACGTCAGTCATCTGCACACACACCAAACACGTGTCAAGCAAGTTGCACTGTATACACAGATGAGTCCTTCGACATTGATGTGCAAAACTGCATGTCCAGTGGAGCTGGGTACACAGTCAGGGAAATCGGAACATTGAACAGTGGTAAGCCCACCAGATGTGCATCAGTGTAAGACAAAGATGTTCATTTACAAATGCAAAAAGGACATCCCTGTGTCAAATGCTGAACATTACACCCTCAGACTGTAGCAAAGGATGCCATAGATCCAGAATACAACAGGACACATATCCCATGGACCACATGGAGTCCATCACTGCAACACTTCATCGTCCTGATGTGAACACTATTACAACTGCAAATGCAGGATGCTACTCATCCACATCATGTACATCAAAAGAAAACCCAAAAGTAAACAAAGAGAGGCTTTATTCAGCAAATGTCAGGGTAAAAACGGAAGTCCAAAAGAAACTAAGGCCAATGGCCAGTCCAAAATCACAGTACCAACGGGGTGAGAAGTGACATCTGGTCACACATTGCTTGCCTGCACTGGTACGGTTGGGGGACATCACCCTTGGAGGGGCATACAAGGGGCAGGCCAGGCACCGCAGGGACAGGATCAGGGGATGGCAGAGTGAGGCAGTGAAGGGGTGGTGGGTGCAGGAGTGTCACCGGCAACTGCAGTGGAGGTGTCTGACTCAGGGGGGGGCCGGCACCACCGTGGTACACAAGTCAGTTGGTGTGGGTGCCGCAACCACTGCAGTGGGCTGGACTGATGTAGTGGACTGGGTACCCACTGCAGTGCCCGAGTCAGACGTGGTGGTTGTGGACTCCACTGCAGTGCATGACTCCAAGGGAGTGGAAGGGTGGGCAGATGAGGTGGGCAGGACAGAGGGGGGACCCGGTCCCCACAACAGTGCCACTAACAGGCAGAGCATCTGGGTTAGGGGTGGAAGAGCAAGTGGCAGGGGGGGAGGGCCTAAGCAGTCTGGGGATGCGGTATCGGTGTGTGGGGGAACCTGGGGCAGGGTGTGGCGGGGGAACCTGTGCAGTGGTGGCCTGGGGGATGGAGGAGAGAGACTGGGCGCTGGAGCTGCGTGGTGGTGGTGGTGGGGTCTTGCTCTTCCTGCTCCGGGGGACTTCTGAATGGGCTCCTGTGTCTGCCTGCGCCTGGGGGAGGGTGTCCGGGGGCGAGGGGCACTCCTCTCTGTGTGGGTGGACTTCCTCTTCCCCTGGTGTGCTGGGTCAGCAGGAATGGTGGGGAAGAGGCCGAGGTCACACAGGAAGAGCTGCTGTGTATGTGGGGTAGCAGGCGAGGCAAGGGAAGGGGTCTTGGAGGGAGAGGATTTGGAGGACTGCGGAGTGAATGTGGATGCCTGTGTGTGTGTGTGTTCCCTATCCCCTGTATCTGTGGTATCAGTCCCCTGAGGATGCTTGTGTGCACGTCTTGCCTTACTCTTGGGTGTGTCTGTGCTGCTCGTGTCTGTGTGTTTGGATGACTGTGCAGGTGTGCATGTGCTTTTGGACAGGTAGGGGGGGCAGGAAGTGTGGATGGGGCAGAGGTGGGAAGGGTGAGGGACTGTTGGAGGAGGGACACTGCTGCCATCAGGGAGGAGTCCATGGACCTAATGCTCCTCTGTAGGGCAGACATACCCGTCGAGCTGCCCTCCATGAACAACACCAACTGTGTCAACAGAGTGGTGTGTGCATGGAGGACACTCAGCATTGCTGTCTGCCCTACATGGAGCTGCCGAAGGAGGTACACAGACTCCTCACTCAGGGCAGCAGGGGACACAGGGGCAGGGGGTGCGGTGCCTGGCACGAAGGAGACACGCTCCCGAGCACGGGAGCCTCCACGGACCTCAGGAATGGGAGCCGATGGGAGGGCGGTGGTGGTGGTGGTGGTGGTGGTGGCGGGGCCAGACAGACTAGCTGGCCTTTGGTGGCTGCCGAGACCCGCCTCCACAAGGGAGTCATCCTCCGAGCTGCTGTGGTCCCCAGCTGAGGTGGATGGTGCTGAGGACTCCTCGGTGTGGCTCCCCTCGCCCTCCGTGCCACTGGGTCCCTCTGACCACTCGTCCGATGCTGACCCAGTCTGGCTCCGCTGCTCCTCCTGGTCCGTGGAGCTGTCCCCTCCTGTGGGCGTGGATGTATCTGCAAACAATTAGGGAAACAGACAAACATCAGTCACCTGCACTGACCGCACACACCACAGTAAGTACAGCACATTAGAGAGCAAGCCCTGGCATCCTTAGTTGAACATTGCCTAAAGTCCTCACACAGATTCGGGGAAGCCAATTGTCAGTCTGATGGTCAACCATGGGACTCACACCCTTCCTGCCCTTGCACCCATCTGTCTGGTGCCTGTCTGATGGTAAGACCCCAGTGTGGACACATGCACCACCTACACAGTTGTTGGACATTGCAGGGAACACGGTGAAGTATGTGAACATGCACACATCACATCTCTTGCCACTGAGTCAGTGCAGGTGTCCGGATAAAGGGATGGCCAGATTCTAATTAGAAATGCATGTGATGCATACCAGCACCAGACACCATGATGCACCCATGTCCGGATAGTCAATGCCACAATGGGGTGCATGTTGCACATGTCACTCACCTGCAGGATCAGTCCCAGGAAGTTGAATGCCATGACACAGGAATGCGTGCAAAGTCATACATTACTGTCTCAAGTCACATGGCCATGGCAGCCAGACAACAACAGTCTGCACTGTGTCACAATCCGAGGGCATGGGGAATGCAAGTTATGTGACTGACAAGTGCACATGTCCATCCCCCAAAAACCACATCATCTGTACTACTATTTGTCCACGTCATACCAACTGGACATATGGGGGACATGAAACACAACTCTCTGAACATGAGCACCTCACAGTGTGCTGTGAATGAAAATACAGCTGCCTGAAAGTCACAGTTGCAAACACCTGTGTGCACAGTCAAGTGATCAGACACCTATAAGTCACAGAAGTATCGTCTATCATGGTCACATCTCAGATGGCATGCTGAGCCCCAAACGATGAACATACCAGTAGTCCTGACAACGAAGACACAGCACAATGACACAGAGGCAGACACCTGAGGGTACATTTCACTGATCACAACATGCCAGATGATACACGGGAGTGGGAGTACAGAGTGTATTGTATGCACTGGAGTAGGCATGACTGTCCAGCTCCACCTGTAAGAGGGATGAGTCCTGGACAGTAGGCAGGTGGCTAAGCATGTGTGACACACTGGATACACATACTTCTGAGGCCCAAATATTGTTCCCACCAGCAGCATGGGTGTGTGCCACATTCCCCAGGGACATGTGGTGAGTCAGAGCAGCAAGCGGACCACATATCAAAGTTACACGCAGATCACATGTCAGAACTTAGGCATTGTGTAAGCAATTGACCCACCCATGAATCGCACAACATAGTCACGGGAACAAATGCTGTCCCCCACCTTGAGCACAGCAAAATGCAATGACACAGTCCCCAAATGACACAATTTCCTGACTATAAGGGCCACACATATGCGTATCAGAGGAGAAGTGGGCATGTAACAAATGAGGGACATGGGTCCTGGACCACATGACTGATGTACTGTGGAAGTTTAACCAGGCCAGAGGAGGGCACATAGCATGGCAGACAAAGTGCACAGTGCAGTCATGGACTCACCCCTCCTTGCTGCTGTCTGTCCTTCAGCTGCCCATCCAGGTCAGGGAAGACCACCGCCAGGATCCGGAGCATGTGGGGGTTAGGGTCCGGTGTCCGCCCCTCCTGCGAGGAGGCGACAGCTTCAGCTGGACCCTTGCGATCCTCCGGGTCCAGCCACGAAGGTCCTGCCACCTCTTTTGGCAGTTGCGGATCCTGCGCCTGTAGACCCCCACGGATCTTACTTTCCGGGCGATGGTCAGCCAGATGTCCTGCTTCTGGTGGGCATCAACCTGTGAGGATGACAAAGTGAAAAGGCCATTACTACACATGCAACATATACGTGCATCACACAGTTGGATATACATGTCTCAATTACAGGGGCATATGATGTACACAGGCAGTGCAACAATGGCTATGAACAGTTTGCCAGCAGTCACTACATGGTATCATTGAATGGGAAGTAAACCTATTTGGAATGCACTGTTACTGCACTGTACCAGTTCAGTGCATGTAACTACACACTTTGGGGTGTGACAACTACTCAGTGGGCATGCTAGCCAGTGGTGTGCACAGTGAAAGTCCTGCTAGTCAGACAACATGCACAATTAGTGATGCAGTGGACAGCACACTCACCTGCTCCCCTGGATTCCCATACAGCTTGCTGTACTGTGGAAGGAGGCTGTCCAGCAGGGCCTGGTTCTCCTCAAGGCTGAAGGCTGGGGCTCTCTCCACAGTACGTGCCATTGCAGGAGCCAGAGGATGCATAAACAGCAGCAGTGTTGGTGGCAGATGTCGTCCTGGAGCATGTAGTGCAGGCAAGTGAGCTCTCAGGGGATCAGCCAGCATTATATGTCTGCTGCAGAGGCAGATACTGTCCCATGTGTCCAAAGTGATAGGTCCAAGTCGTTTGCATCTTCTAAATCTGACCAAGCCATGGTATAGCAGCACTAATACACGCCCACAGCATCCTTCAAATCTTCAACTTCATGACACCCATGATTTTGCAACATTGTTGTGGTTGGCCAACTGAATTCACTGCATCAGACTCGTTGGAGCTTCGAAAACGCGTCCGTTGCCATGCCAGGCCCTAGCTAATGTGTGCGCACCGATCGGTCCATTGCTGTACGACGCGTACCCGGGATACAACGCGTACCCGCTCACATTGAATGCAATGGGCCGGCCGGGCACACCGATCGGTCCATTGCAGTTCAACGCGTACCCGCGATACAACGCGTACCCGCTCACATTGAATGCAATGGGCCGGCCGGGCACACCGATCGGTCCATTGCTCTACAACGCGTACCCGGGATACAACGCGTACCCGCTCACATTGAATGCAATGGGCCGGCCGGGCACACCGATCGTTCCATTGCTCTACAACGCGTACCCGCGATACAACGCGTACCCACTCACATTGAATGCAAAGGCCGGCCGGGCACACCGATCGGTCCATTGCAGTTCAACGCGTACCCGCGATACAACGCGTACCCGCTCACATTGAATGCAATGGGCCGGCCGGGCACACCGATCGGTCCATTGCTCTACAACACGTACCCGGGATACAACGCGTACCCGCTCACATTGAATGCAATGGGCCGGCCGGGCACACCGATCGGTCCATTGCAGTTCAACGCGTACCCGCGATACAACGCGTACCCGCTCACATTGAATGCAATGGGCTGGCCGGGCACACCGATCGGTCCATTGCAGTTCAACGCGTACCCGGGATACAACGCGTACCCGCTCACATTGAATGCAATGGGCCGGCCGGGCACACCTATCGTTCCATTGCAGCTCAACGCGTACCCGGGATACAACGCGCACCCGCTCACATTGAATGCAATGGCCAATGTGTGCGCACCGATCGGTCCATTGCTGTACAACGCATCCCTGTACAAGTCACTGGCATATGTCACCATGCCTGTCACAGGTGAACATATGCCAGCCACATATACTTCCCAGGGAGTGAGGGGCACACCTACAACATCACAGCCTGTCCACACTGTATCCTAAGGCATGTAAGGCTGCATTACATATTCCGTGTATGGGGGTCAACATGTTGTTTTTTGGGTGGCACTTGGGGGCAGCCACTCCCAGGCTGTGCACGTGTTCATGGGGACAGAATCCTTGGTGTGTTGTGCACATGAACACTGTGGTGTGCAACTGTTCATTTCAGGGCATGTGGCATGGTCACATTTCACGGTTGTGTATGTGTATGTCATGTCACATACCCCCTGAGTCCCATGTGGGACGGTATGTACGTCCCAGGATGACCCATTGCCACAATTGTGATTGCCCTCCACAGTCTGTGTGCATGTCGTGTTTACAATGTCTCTGATTCCATGTGCACAATGGGAGACAGTCTCCACATCCACGTTGTTTGTGCATGGACTTTGATGTTGTGCGTGTGTGTGTCACAGACGTCCATGTCTGTCCTGCCGAGGCAACAGGGACCACTACCTGTGGGGGTCATGGTTGTTTAGCTGTGGTGTATTAATGATGCACCATGTCATGCCAGTGTCCATGTTTCAATACAGGGTCCCTGGGAATCTACCTGTCGATGAGCTGTGATGCCTGGGGCACATCTGTCCTCACATGTCACTGTGGTGTGTGTTTGGAACGTGACAGCAGTACATGGGTACTGTGACACAGCCTAATGATATCCCATAGCACAACCTGGGACTTGTTGAGGACACATGTTGAACTGTGATGTTAGATGTTAGCCATGTAGGTGCCATACATGTCCTTACGGAACGGCACACGGATCATGTACTTGTGTCTCGTAATGATGTATCATGTGATATTGAGTCTGGTCTATGCCACATATGTGGGGTGACTGACAATCTTTCTTTCCTCACCTATGCACTGCAGGGCACCAGCTGTCCATCGGCCATTCCCTGACCTTGCAATGGTGGTTGAACGGGACTGCATCCGACGGTACCGCTTCACCAGGCCACTGATTGAGGAATTGACGGTGCGGTTGGCCCCACATTTGCAACCTGGCCGGACATACCCTACAGCGCTGACCCCCAAGGTGAAGGTGATGGCAGCCCTACACTTCTTTGCCACCGGTACCTTTCAACACACTCTGGCGACTGCTGGTGGGATGTCACAGACCATGTTCAGCCGTGTGCTCCGCGACGTTTTGGAGGCTATGTTGAGGTACCTGAACCAGTACATCTATTTCCCTAGACTTCAACAACTCACTGACGTGAAGAGTGACTTCTATGCCCTGGAGAGGATGCCGCATGTCATTGGCTCCATTGATGGGACACATGTGGCTTTGGTACCACCACAGGCCCAAGAGCAGGCATACAGGAACCGCAAACACTACCATTCGGTCAATGCACTGGTGGTATGTCTTGCAGATATGAGCATCACACACGTCTGTGCCCGTTTCCCCGGTTCTGCACACGATGCCTACGTGATGAGGAGTAGTCGCATCCCAAGGATGATGTCACAGATGCGGAACCAGCGTGCCTGGCTTGTTGGTGTGTACTGACTTTGTAGCATTGTGTGTGTTCTGCAATGTAGTGTTCCACCCTCTTTCCAACTCAGCTAATGTGCAATTGTCTGTATGTAGGTGACTCCGGATACCCCAACATGCCGTGGTTGCTGACGCCCCTCAGGAACCCTGTGACACCAGCCCAGATGCGCTACAATGAGGCACATGGTCGGACCAGGAGAGTGATTGAGCGGACATTTGGTCTCCTGAAGAGCCGCTTCCGCTGCCTAGATAAGACAGGAGGGGCCCTCCCATATGCCCCAGCAAAGGTGTGCAAGATTGTCATCGTCTGCTGCATGCTACACAACCTGGCAGTGCGGAAGGAGTTGCCTCTCATCCTGGATGACGATGACCAACATCCGCCACCTGTGGAGGATCCTGGCCTGGACCACGATGCCAGTGGTGATGATGATGATGAGGGTGATGTCCGCACACAGCTCATCACCAACTTCTTCAGCTGAATGTGAGTATCCAGGGATGTTATGTCAATGATGTGAGTTTGCATGATATGTGTTGGTGGTGCTCTGGTGCTGTTTGAGTGTGTCCATGTGCTACTTGACTGGATGCGAGCAGCAATGTGTCCTTACAGGTAGTCTGTACTCCACAACAGTGTTGACATGCTAACTTGGTCCTGGGTGGGTATCTTGTGACATGTATTGGGCATGAGTATTGCAGTTCTGTCCTGTTCTTCAGTGCTTTTGACTGTGTGTTATTTCTGTCCTTCACAGGGTACTTTCAGAGTTGTTTGGTCAACTGTGATCCCCCGACACCGTGAATCAACTTCCAGGGTGGTAGCTGTCGTTTCCCTACAGGAGATGTGCGCCACACCCATGGACTTCCTTTCTTCTACACTTGTTGACTGTGTGCCCACTGCCAGGTGGGATTACCTTGCATCTGTAGTGGTTACAACATGTTGCAAATGTGTAATAAACCTGTGCTTCACTTTGTGATGTGCGTTGTCTGTGGTCACACATCTGACTGACATTTGCTTCCTGCACCAGTGGGCTAGTTAACACAGACTGTGAATAGGTGTTGTGTCTGTGCATTGCACCGTATTTCCTGGCAACATCAGTGTAGGCGATGAGTCAGATGGCCCTGGTGTGTATGTGTTGTGTAGCCCTGGTGGTGTGTCTCCCTCATATGTGTCACGTCGCCATGACTCACATGCCGGTGTTGTACTTGCTGTAGCAGTTAGCATGCACAGTGTCATTTCACAGATCATCATCTCCACTTCAGAAACAACGTTGTAATCACAACAGAGGCAAGTATGGTGTATTAGTGAGTTTATTGACATACATGTGTGAGTATAGTGCACAGGATGGTGGGTGCTGTACATTGTGATTGTAATCCAAAGTTCCTAGATGATTTGGAAGTCCTGATAGCAGAAATGTAATGAGTAAAGTCCACAGTCATCTGATACATTGGTCCAACTTGAGCTCCCCATGTCATGTGGGAGAGTTGTGTTGCATTGGACAGGGTGAAGAGTTTGCGCACAAAGGTGATTTTCCGGAACAGGTGTTGGCTTCCTGGGGGTTGTGCATGGCCATCAGCCTCTCAGTTGTCCTTCTTCGGACGACCTCTCTTCTTTGGGGGGGACCCTCAAGTGCAGGCTGCTGTGGTGCAGGGGACTCTCCGCCAGAGTCATCCTCCCTCCCTGTGGCAGTTGCAGTTGTTGCAGCACCAGATGTTGTGGGCACACAGGGAGGTGTTGACATGTTGGTGCACATCTGGCGGAGGCATTGTAATATGTCCCTATGCACCGCCGTCTGTTCTTGCAATGTGTCCCACTTGGACTCCATGCGGGACATGTGTAAGTCCAAGCGGGCATGATGGGCAGCCTGCTGCTGTTGAATGTCCCTGAGGATCCCCACTACCTGGCTGAACTCTCCGGTGCTAGTCTGGTACGCATCAGCTATGTGTACCAGTTGTGGGTCATCATGCAGTCCAGACCCCTCTGCAAGCAGCGACCTATGTCTACCACCCCTCCCACCACCCCTGGCGACACGTGAAGGACCTGCGTTGGCACGCACAGATGACCCTGGGCCCCCTTGGGGGTTGTTGCTGGTGTTGGTGCCCGTAGCTCCACATTGGGCCGGGGTCCGTGTGCTGTTGGTGGTGGTGGTCCTTGGTCTGTCCGTGTCGGCAGGGGTGGTCTGTGTGTTGGCAGTTGTTGGAGGGGTGGGTGCAGGGGGTGCAGCTGGTGGTCCTGCTGGTGCTGCATGATGACTCACTGCGGAGGTGCCAGGTAGGTCTTCGTCATCCGAGGTGGGCAGAGGCTGTTCCACACCAGTGAGCTCAGTGTCCCCCGGAGCCTGGGACAGGGACTCCTCAGCGTCTGCTGCTGTTTCCCCATCATCACCTGTATTTGGAAGAGACACACAATGTATGTAATGTTTCTACAGGCATCAATGGTTCAAACACCTGACTGTTGTGACTGTACCTCTGGATGCGGGCCTGTACATTGCATTGTCCTAAGTTGTCACAGTCAGCTGTTGATATTGGTGTAGCGCATTGTCCTGACAACATGAAGCATTTCAATGTGAATGTTGAGGTGTGTGCATAGCCAGCATTGGTGGTATTTGGTTGACATCCGGACATCCTTCTCCCTCCAGCCCAGTTCTCCCACCATGAAGCATGCCACCCTTGCAGTGGGTGCAGGTCGACTCTCAGGATGTCAGTCAGTGGTGTCCTGCTGTTGGTTGGTGGCCAGTTCCCAGCATGGCCTTGTGCTCCCCACAACAGAGCAGCAGTGTCAGACATCTTTGATGGGGCTTTCCACTCTCTGTGAGGTGAGCATGCTTCAGTGTGAGCTTGCTGGGCCATGTGGGGGGATGTTGAGCTGTGACTACCACTCCCATCAAGCTATTGCCTCCACCCCCTTCCCAGCATGCCCATACTTCCTTCCTTTTGAGTGTACTTCATTGTGTGTGGGTGTGACAGCAATGGCAAGATGGCTGACAGTGGTGTCCTGCTGTTGGTTGGTGGCCAGTTCCCAGCATGGCCTTTTGCTCCCCACAACAGAGCAGCAGTGTCAGACATCTTTGATGGGGCTTTCCACTCTCTGTGAGGTGAGCATGCTTCAGTGTGAGCTTGCTGGGCCATGTGGGGGGGGATGTTGAGCTGTGACTGCCACTCCCATCATGCTATTGCCTTCACCCCCCTTCCCAGCATGCCCATACTTCCTTCCTTTTGAGTGTACTTCACTGTGTGTGGGTGTGACAGCAATGGCAAGATGGCTGACAGTGGTGTCCTGCTGTTGGTTGGTGGCCAGTTCCCAGCATGGCCTTGTGCTCCCCACAACAGAGCACCAGTGTCAGACATCTTTGATGGGGCTTTCCACTCTCTGTGAGGTGTGCATGCTTCAGTGTGAGCTTGCTGGGCCATGTGGGAGAGGGATGTTGAGCTGTGACTGCCACTCCCATCATGCTATTGCCTCCACCCCCTTCCCAGCATGCCCATACTTCCTTCCTTTTGAGTGTACTTCACTGTGTGTGGGTGTGACAGCAATGGCAAGATGGCTGACAGTGGTGTCCTGCTGTTGGTTGGTGGCCAGTTCCCAGCATGGCCTTGTGCTCCCCACAACAGAGCACCAGTGTCAGACATCTTTGATGGGGCTTTCCACTCTCTGTGAGGTGTGCATGCTTCAGTGTGAGCTTGCTGGGCCATGTGGGGGGGATGTTGAGCTGTGACTACCACTCCCATCATGCTATTGCCTCCACCCCCTTCCCAGCATGCCCATACTTCCTTCCTTTTGAGGGTACTTCACTGTGTGTGGGTGTGACAGCAATGGCAAGATGGCTGACAGTGGTGTCCTGCTGTTGGTTGGTGGCCAGTTCCCAGCATGGCCTTGTGCTCCCCACAACAGAGCAGCAGTGTCAGACATCTTTGATGGGGCTTTCCACTCTCTGTGAGGTGTGCATGCTTCAGTGTGAGCTTGCTGGGCCATGTTGGGGGGATGTTGAGCTGTGACTACCACTCCCATCATGCTATTGCCTCCACCCCCTTCCCAGCATGCCCATACTTCCTTCCTTTTGAGTGTACTTCACTGTGTGTGGGTGTGACAGCAATGGCAAGATGGCTGACAGTGGTGTCCTGCTGTTGGTTGGTGGCCAGTTCCCAGCATGGCCTTGTGCTCCCCACAACAGAGCAGCAGTGTCAGACATCTTTGATGGGGCTTTCCACTCTCTGTGAGGTGAGCATGCTTCAGTGTGAGCTTGCTGGGCCATGTGGTTTGGGGATGTTGAGCTGTGACTACCACTCCCATCATGCTATTGCCTCCACCCCCTTCCCAGCATGCCCATACTTCCTTCCTTTTGAGTGTACTTCACTGTGTGTGGGTGTGACAGCAATGGCAAGATGGCTGACAGTGGTGTCCTGCTGTTGGTTGGTGGCCAGTTCCCAGCATGGCCTTGTGCTCCCCAAAACAGAGCACCAGTGTCAGACATCTTTGATGGGGCTTTCCACTCTCTGTGAGGTGTGCTTGCTTCAGTGTGAGCTTGCTGGGCCATGTGGGGGGGGGATGTTGAGCTGTGACTACCACTCCCATCATGCTATTGCCTCCACCCCCTTCCCAGCATGCCCATACTTCCTTCCTTTTGAGTGTACTTCACTGTGTGTGGGTGTGACAGCAATGGCAAGATGGCTGACAGTGGTGTCCTGCTGTTGGTTGGTGGCCAGTTCCCAGCATGGCCTTGTGCTCCCCACAACAGAGCAGCAGTGTCAGACATCTTTGATGGGGCATTCCACTCTCTGTGAGGTGTGCATGCTTCAGTGTGAGCTTGCTGGGCCATGTGGGGGATGTTGAGCCGTGACTACCACTCCCATCATGCTATTGCCTCCACCCCCTTCCCAGCTTGCCCATACTTCCTTCCTTCTGACTCTGCTTCCCTGTGGGGTAGTGTGCCTGTGCTGAATGGATGGCTGACAGTGTTGTCCTGGCGTTTGTTTGGCTACAAGTCCCATGTGTGTCACTGTGCTTCCCACAGCATGACCCAGGGTGGTGGTTCTTTGTGGGATAAATATTTTTAGTGTGAGGCAATGCATTTTCCCAGGTGAGTTGTGTGTAGTTTGGGTTAGGGGTGTGTGTGGGAAGAGCTGCTGGTAACTATGGTCATAGCTGTCAGTCCTCCTTCCCACCCAGCCAGATATCCCACCACGGAACGTGCTTCCATTGCAGGGAGTGCAAGTTGTCTTTCAGGATGTCAGACAGTGCTGTCCTGCTGTTGGTTGGTGCACAGTTCCCAGCAGGGCCTTGTGCTCCCCACAGCAGTAGCCAGTGTCAGCCATCTTGTCAGTTGTTTTCCACTCCCTGTGATGTGAGCATGGTTCAGAGTGGTGTTGATGGGCGTATTGTGATGGTGGGCAATATCTGTGACTACGACTCCCATGATGCTATTGGCTACACTGACTTGACCAGCATACACAGAATTCCTTCCTTTCTGTGGGATTGCCTGTGTGGTGGTGTTGTAGTGGTGGCTACATATCTGACAGTGTTTGTTGGTTATATTTGTGCCACTGCCTAGCTTTATTTGTTGTAGGGTTTGTACATGTCATGACACAGTTACATATCACTATGAGATGGCATGTGTTGTGTTTATCTGACTGACATACACATCTTGGGATGATTCTGTTTTTGTTGCTGTGTATTTGCTAAGGGTGCATGGTTTGACTATCCCCTTGACAGTGATGTGTGTGTATTGTCACACGATATTGGGCATATTGGTTGTGTACTCACCAGGCTCCGGGATGTCTTCTAGTCCATAGACGCTCACTGGTGGTAGGATGGCCCGCACCTTCTCCTCCCAGGGCCTGAGGTATAGTGGTTTGGCAGGAGGGCCACTGCCGGTGTGTTGGCTCAAGATGTAATCCTTCTTCAGTAGGTCCCTGACCCTCCTGCGCACATCATACCACCTGTTCTGGATGTCTTCCTTTGTGCGCAAACATGGTGATTGTGCGTTCACCCTGTCAACGATCCTCGCCCACATCTTGGTTTTCTGCGACATGGGGGTCTGTTGGACCAGTGTACCAAACAGCTGTGGCTCTACCCTGAGGATCTCATCTACCAGGACTTCCAATTCACTATCTAGGAACTTTGGATTCTTCTTGGGGGGCATGGTGATGGGTGGTGGTGGTGAGTGATGTGTGTGTTGGTGTGCAAGTGAGGGTGTGTGAGTGTTAGTTTTGCTGGGTGTATGTGAGGGTGCTATTTGTTGAGGTGCTGATGGTGTGTGGCTTGTGTGATGGATGAGCTGTGAGTGTGTGTGTGGTTGCTGTCTGTTGGTGTTCTGTGCTGGCAGGTCATTTGAATTTGCAAAGGATCATGGTAGGGATTTGTGTCCTTTATATGGGTGGTGTTGTGGGTGTGTCTTTGTTCCCTGTTCCCCCCCCAGTATTTATTGGCTTTGTAATTGCTTGTTTGGCCTTTTTTTGTGTGTTTTTCCCTTTGTACTTTTTGTGCAGGTAGGAGACATTCTTCTGACCGAGTCGGACCCTGCAGTTGTCTCGTGCGAGCTTCTCTGAGTCGTTCACGCTGTGTTTGTGCTGTTTCCTGTGCTGCGTACGCGTCGGTCGCGGTGTATTGGGTTGCTTCGGCTCGCTGTTTTGTATTCGTGTCGGTCGTACGGCTTGAGCTCCGTGCGACTCGGTCGTGTTTTCCACGCGTTGCATCGTACTTGGCGGGTCGGAGTTCGCGGGTACGTTTCATTCGGGATTCTTCCTGGTGCGTGTCGGTCGGTTCGATTTGCGTGCTTTTCCGGCCAGATAGCTGTTTTCCGCGCGGTTCGGTCATTCGGCTTGTGTTCCGTACGAGTCGGTCGGATTTTGCACGCTTTTCATCGTACTTTGCGGGTCGGGCTGCACCGGTCCGTGTCGGTCGGAATTAATTCCGGCTCCGAGTCGGTCGGTACGTTTTCCGGCCCGAATCGGAATTGGCCCCATAGTGTCGAAGTCAGGTTTATGTTCATACAATTCCCTGTAAGAAAATGCAGCAGATTGTTCTCAATCTGATAGCATAGTATTTACAGTTTCAATGTCCCGATCATCAGAAAGTGTACTCTTGTGATGAAATCATTCAATGAAATTTTAAATACATGTGGAATTTTCAAATGTTCAGTGGGATCAAATACATCATATGAAACCCTATCCCAAACTATACCATCAGGTACTGGAAATGCTGTGATGTTCACTAGGGACAGGGCTCTCTGTTCACAATGTGATGACGTATGTGATTTCAGGACCAAGTTCACAGATTGTACTACAGAGCGGTGTGGAAGGTAATGTCCATTCAGTAGTAGGAAAAACAGTTACTATACCAATCCAAATTAACAGGAACAGGATCCCTAATGCAAACCAAAGATGCAATCAAGGGTACACAAAGTAAGTCTTTTCGGCCAGAGATAGAATTGTCAAAATTTTTCTTTTTTGGAAATGGGTGGCGTTTGCTCAGGTTCACTTGGATCTGAAGAAAAGTCATTGAAGTTGATGAAGTAGCCAGACGCAGTTTGATCTATCTTTGGTAGCTCAGCAGGTTTTGTAGAACTGGCAGGTGCTTCTTGTGAAGGCACCTTGATGTAGATTTCATTGCTGGGCCGAATTGCAATTTGCGTTTCAGTTGTATTTGGATTTTGTTCAATTTCAACTGGTGTGATTCGTACTCCGTTGTTTGAAACTCCTGCATTTTGCGCCGAGGGAGTCTTGAAACATTATTAGTCTTTCCATCTGAACTTCCTGTATAGTAGCGAGAGGAGATCTGCGGCTACTCAGGATTCAACGTGGCCTACTGTTGAGAATCGGCCACATAGTGTGGTTTGATCAGATCAATGGAGATGAATCTTCTTTCTTTTTTGCCGGCGAGAGGCGGAAGAAGTACTGTTCTTGTTCCTTCGACTGCCAGGACAGGTACAGGTGTTCTGTAAGATGGCCCAAACTCCTTCTTGTCCAAGATCTTTTCTCTGACCAGGTCCCCAATCTTCGGGACCCAAGTAGGTCTTGCCAGAACCGGTTTCACTTCTCCAGTGGCAGTGTGTTTTACTTGAATGTTGCTTTGTAATGCCCGGAATTCATTGAGTTCCTGTAAAACAGCCAAACGATCATTAAATTCAAATGGTTTTACATACGCCACTGTGCTGGCACAATCGAGGTCAGATATGCACATTCTTGTCCCAAAAAGGATCTCATAGGGGTTACGTCCTCCCAAGGATTTTCTTGGTATGTTATTAAGTGCCCTTTGGACCCCATATAGGTAATTGACCCAACTACCGCCTGCACCTAATGCCCTTGCTGTTAAGGATTGCTTTAGGTCCCGGTTCTTCCTCTCCACCACCGAATTTCCTTCGGAATGGCAAGAGGGAGAAGTACCACAAGGCCACGCCCATACTTCCCATGGCTTCCTTGTAAGCCCGTGAGCTAACCGCAGGGCCACGCTTGGAATGTAAAGTGCAAATTGTGTATGTTCCTATGAAAACTGGCAAATCCTTAATAACAGTTCGGGCGTGTAAAATGTGTCTACATGATACTATGGAATGTCTTTATCACATGCTCTACGAACAATGTTCTGTAATGTCTGATTTATGAGCACTGTTAATAAAAAGATTTATTAAAAAAAAACAAAAAAATAACAGTTCGGGCGTCAGCCGAGCGCTGAGGCCAAACCCATAGAAATCTAGAGCATGAATCCACTGCCACCAAGATGTATTTGTAGGCCCCATCTGAATTTAATGGGCCGCAGTGGTGCAAATAGACACATGCGAGAGGTCTGTCTGAAATGAGTAATAGTGTATGCGGTGGCCATGCTACGGTGGAACCTTTCATCTGTTGACAGATGTCGCACTTTAGGACATAACCCTTGGTTTGTTTAGACTAACCTGGCCACCAACATCGCAGCTTCAGTAATGAAATTGTAGCAGTGACTCCTGCGTTTGCTGAGCCCAGACCCTCGTGTGCAGATAGAATCAAACTTAATCTGCAATCCATGTTTGGTATACCTCTATCCCCCACTCCTGGAATTTGAGCATACAGTGCATTTTGCGCATTTAATTTATAGGAGTACTTGAGTGGGAAGCCCTTTGGCATGGCTGAGCAATTTTTCGAGGTGTTGACAGTTTTTAGTATGTCTCCGTCTATAATCGTGCTAGAACGAGTGATTGCAGCAACGGCAGTAGTTCGCACGGTCACCTCTGCGGCTTCATCAGCCAGTGAATTCCCTTCAACGTGTACGCCAACATGCTGATGACTCAAGGTGTGAATATCTTGAGCCCTTGGCAGGCATTCCTTCAGCTTTGCCACTTGTTTCCGTAACAATTTATGGTTAATTATGCAACCCTTGGAATCTCTAAACCCATTCTGGCTCCAGTAATGAAGATATTCATTATAAGACTGTACACAGTAGAACGAATCGCATACTATCAGTGAGGGGAATTCCCGATCCGTATATTGTAGTGCTAGTATCAGGGCTTTCAATTCTGCCAGCTGCGCTTCACAATCTCCTAGAGATTGTGTAGTTGTATTGCTGGGATGTAGTCCGACCGACACGCGCCGTCCGGCTCGAAAGAGCAGTCGGAGCCGTACTTCTGGGGTCCGTGTTGGACCCCCCTGTACCCGTAGCCGCGCGAGTCGCACACAGGGGAGACCCATGGGTCCCCCCTACCTGTGCGTGTACGGCGCGAGTCACTTCGCCGCGTACCCGCTGTATGGGGCGCCCTTGTTCGCCTCGCACCCATTGAGGCAATGGGAGCCCGCGTACGCGTTGTACGACCGGCTCCCATTGACTTCAATGGGAGTCCGACCGACTCGAGTACGATAGCATACGGACGCATCGTACTCGTTCGGTCGGGCTGCACGGGTCCGATTCGGTCGGAAATCTCTCCGGGTCCGGCTCGGTCGGAGAGATTTCCGGCCCGAATCGGAATCGGCCCCTATGTGTTTTCCCTGTGCTAGTGCTCTCTCTCTCACTACAGCAGTCTGTACTGCTGTCAGTATTTTTTCTGTGGCCGCAAATCACATTTTAGCATTTGTGTATAAATGTGATTTGTATGCAATTGGGACTGTCTCACCGTCATTGAATGTGATGTATGTATATCCTGATAAACGTGGGACCACCCGGATCACCAAGTTGGTAGAATTCACACATGTGTGCAAATGCTTTGATGCTATCATGTCAGCCTGAACGGAATGTAGAATATCTGTATGTTCCTATGTCCACTGAAGTGCTGTGAAATCAGGTCTAATTAAGTCGTAGAAAGGTTTTACTCTTTTTGCATAATCCAGAATGTATGTTCTGCCAAAATTTAGAAATCCTAAAATGTATTGCAAACTCTTCAGAGTCTTCGGAGGTCGAAGCAGCACACACTTTTCTAAAAGTTGGCTGCCAGACTCTTGCCTTCACTTGATAGCTCCTATTCCAAAAATAGGACATTGAGATAGGCAATTTTTGATTTCTTGAAATTAAATTTGTAGCCCAAGTTGGCGAAACCCACAATTATGTTGTTCACCCTGCCCAAGTGTTCAAGTAATTCATCGTCCATCAGATAGATATCATCTACATAGGACACTGCCTCCTCGTCGCATGTTTGTAATAATTCTGACACTCTGTGCCGAGAATAGCCCCGGGCTGTTCTATACCCCTGAGGCAAACGACAAAAGTGACGCTGGCAGAAAATGCTGTCAAATATCTGCTTTCTGGAGCTATATTTTGGCAGAAGACTCTGATGGAGATATCTAATGTCGTTTTGTATTTCTTCTGCAAATACTTTCTTCATTAATGCGGCACTATGTGCGTTTTGAACTGCAAATGTTCGTGTGCATGTATTTAAATTTCAGTAATCTAAAACTAGACCATATGAGCTTTCAGGTTTCATTAAGGGAAACAAAGGATTGTTCATTGGGGAGGTGCAAGTCTCAATCATCCATTGGTATTCAAGTTGGTCTAAGATTTATTTGACCTGTATTTTTGCATTGTTTTTAATATTGTACTGTCTCTGTGGATTTGGAGTAGATTTTAATGGGATTTCGTGGTGAGTATACTCCACGTCTCACCCTACATGGTTGCGGTATAATGCCGGAGCTAACACTAGCACCCACTCCTGTGTGTATGAATGTTTTAAAGATTCTGGAATGAGGTCGGAGAAAGCAGGCAAAATGATGCTTTCCCCTTTTGGGCAATCCATCGCAAATTCTGGCGGCCAATCTTTTTCTGCTGACAGGATGTCATATCCAAATGTTAGGTTCTCCCAAAAGAGACCTCTAACTTTTCTTGAGATGTCCCCTTCTATTTGAAGTGTAATTTCATATAGTCTGTGTGCTATGTGGGACACTAACTCTTATATCAGGTGCTTCCACCATGATATGTTCATTCAATACTGCTGTCACCAGAAAATCCTTCAGGGTCTGGCGAGCTATTGTTACTTCTGCCGCGCAGTCTAGCATCGTCAAAGCCCATTCCCCGTTCATGAGCTGAGTCCGCAGTAACCTGGGCATGTCTAATTTTCAAGCCAGCTACTGTCTTCTTTTGAATTGAGGCTTTGCTTTTGGTTGTTCATTCTGCTTGATAATGTAATTTGAATTACGATGTGTTTCCCTTTCTGTCTTCAGTCGATCTTCTGTCTTTTGTTCTGATCACACGTCCCTCTCCGAGTTTTTTGATGAACCCTGAAAGGAACGAAAGGAATGAGTATCAGTGTCCTGATACCTGTCAGGTTTTCTAATGATATCACGATTCCTAAGGTTATTCAGAGGACTCCCATTGGGGAGACTTACCCCTTGATCATGTATTCTTTTCTGTATTGTTATTTTTGGGATTGTTTGTTGTTCCATTTCTTTTTAGAAGAAGAGGGTGCTTGCTTCGAGTTGTCCTTGTCAGGACTACCCCCCATTTGTGGTTTCCGTGGTTTGGCTCCCAAACTATCTCTACCTAATGCTGCATACGTTTCTTTGATAATTTTTGGTAACTCTCGCTCTGTATTTATAGGAGCTATTTCCCTTAGGCGGTGGTGTATAGCTACTGCTGCTGCCTCCCCTTTTATGTTGCTCAGCATTATTGCAGAGACTTGGGCAAAATTACCCATTAGTTTCATCCCCAAGTCCAGGGCAGGTCCTGCTCCGAACTCATTCTGTATCTGTTTCAATACCTCTTGGATGACTGCTATGGACGGGGTACAGTGTATTCTGATGTAAACAGCAGCAAAGATTATTCCCCCATTGGTACAATCCTCAACCGAGGGAACCATCCCCATTGGCAAGCAAATGGTTAGCATTCTATGTTTTTCCTGCGGACCCGTATGGGAAAATACTGCTTCCTGTGCTATCCAGAACGGAATTTGCTCCTGTTTGGAGGGGATTGTCCCCATCACTGATTTTAGGGTCTGTGGGTTAATTGTAGGTGTGGTCTGATGTGAACCGACTGGAGAATTTCTCTCAGGTTGGACTGTTAATGTTCGCATAACTAACTGAACAATGTGTCTACATAGCCAGACTATGTCTTTGTATATTGTACGGACTTCATCCACTGGTAGTGTATCTATCTCAGGATGTGGAGTGTATGTCGCTAAGACCGGTCAAGTCGCTCCTTCTATGCTGAGTGGACCGAGTCTTATAACAGATGTTGTGTGTGGGAGGGCGCCTTTAAACCAGTTTCTGTATTGCTAGTAAGTTAAGAGGACTTCAATGTCTTCGTATGGAATGTATTCTTCCGGTGGTTCAACTGAAATGTATATGTGAAACAATTTAGTCTGTGGATCTGCAGATGGGAACTGAACCCAAGAATAGAATACCTCTGATCCAAACACCTTGTGTGCCTCAATCACAAAGGTAACACAGCCACCTATTGCGGGTACGCCGTGTTCTAACAATTTTATAGTTACTGCATGTCTACAGTTTTCTGTAATATTGAGAGCATTTGCAAATTCGTCTTCCCCACCCCCCAACCACTCGCGTTGTCAAGCATTCCCATAAGGAGAAGAATAAAAGTTTTAGTGGTTAAGGGTTTTGCACAATGTGGGAACCTTCTATCATTACAAGCTTGTTTAAACCTTCAGCCAATACACAGGGTATATCTGCTCAGCTGAGGCGGATCTCCCTTCCCACTTCAGACGTCTCTGAAAAGTGTGAGTAGGGCTTTCTGAAAAAGCACGACTGAACTACTCAGATTTTAACTGTTAATATAAGAACCAAACCAATGTTGGTGGCGCCATGTTGTGTAGTTCCTAGGAATCCCCAGGACCTGCACGTTTTGGATGACCTAAACTGAGGGCTTGGTGTCCAAACCGCTTCCGGACCCCCCCACAGGATATGTCAGCCGTTAGACCAGCTAGCTCTACAGTGCCTCTACCACCCCCCTGTATCTTACAGTGGTGTAGGTAGTTTTTGGCAACCACTGAACATGACAACACTGATTCCTCAGGGATCGTGGAAACCAGTACAGTACTTTTCGCTCAGTCACTCATGCTTACTTATTCTCAGAAAATAAACAGGATGGTGGTTAGGACATTTCAATAAGTATTTTTTGGTCCAGCACCAGTGTTGTGTAAAACATATTTGCTGAAACAATCAGGAGACAGAAGCATACGAAAGAAATCGCAAGTACCAATATAGTAAACAGTAGGTACATTTCTACCATAGTGCTGAGAATATGGACATATACAGTTAAGATAAGACAGTAGCACTTGCATACTCCTATAGTGCACACCCTACGTAATTTGCCTAAATGTACCTAGCCTAGATATGTAGGTGTAGCATGTGTATATATATATATATATATCTCCCAAATTTTGCCCTGCAAATGAGTCCGCACTCACAACCAGGTAAGTTGCACAACAACATTTATTTACGTGGATGAAGCAAGCATTTTAGTCCGAGTCTTGTTCCTGTAACTGCCTGACGCGTTTTCGAGATATCATATCTCCTTTTTCAAAGGCGCTTAAAAACCCAGCATTTTCGCTACACCGTTGTCGCTTCTGCTCTATTTCAATGATTTCACCTTCCGGTGCCCTCTTGCAAGGTATACTGCTTTACATAATTGATTAGTACTCCACTGTTTTCTTGCAAGGCATTACTGTACTTGTAGTATAATTGCTTTTTACCCTCAATTGGGTTTCTGTGGTTTTCACAATTTTATCAAGGGAACCAGCCCTCCAGTGGGTTTCCAGACTGAAAGTCCTGCTTCCATCCGATTTAAAATACCTGTTTGTCCGTAGTTGGAAACCCACTGGAGGGCTGGTTCCCTTGATAAAATTGTGAAAACCACAGAAACCCAATTGAGGGTAAAAAGCAATTATACTACAAGTACCGTAATGCCTTGCAAGAAAAGAGTGGAGTACTAATCAATTATGTAAAGCAGTATACCTTGCAAGAGTGCACCGGAAGGTGAAATCATTGAAATAGAGCAGAAGCGACAACGGTGTAGCGAAAATGCTGGGTTTTCAAGCGCCATTGAAAAAGGAGATATGATATCTCGGAAACGCGTCAGGCAGTTACAGGAACAAGACTCGGACTAAAATGCTTGCTTCATCCACGTAAATAAATGTTGTTGTGCAACTTACCTGGTTGTGAGTGCGGACTCATTTGCAGGGCAAAATTTGGGAGATTTATACACGGCAGGTCCAGCCGTGGAGTTCGACGCAGCGCCCAGAAAGAAAGGGACCGTGTTTTGGACTTTTGCCAAAGCAACTACGGACAAACAGGTATTTCAAATCGGATGGAAGCAGGACTTTCAGTCTGGAAACCCACTGGAGGGCTGGTTCCCTTGATAAAATTGTGAAAACCACAGAAACCCAATTGAGGGTAAAAAGCAATTATACTACAAGTACCGTAATGCCTTGCAAGAAAAGAGTGGAGTACTAATCAATTATGTAAAGCAGTATACCTTGCAAGAGGGCACCGGAAGGTGAAATCATTGAAATAGAGCAGAAGCGACAACGGTGTAGCGAAAATGCTGGGTTTTCAAGCGCCTTTGAAAAAGGAGATATGATATCTCGGAAACGCGTCAGGCAGTTACAGGAACAAGACTCGGACTAAAATGCTTGCTTCATCCACGTAAATAAATGTTGTTGTGCAACTTACCTGGTTGTGAGTGCGGACTCATTTGCAGGGCAAAATTTGGGAGAGATATATATATATATATATATATATATATATATATATATATATATATATATATATACATAGAGCCAAGAATCCCCAAGGGAAGAACCAACCCCCTCACCTGATAATAGAGAGTGCTTCGAGGATGACACCCCGCAAGGGATGTCAGACCGCTGCGTGTCGAAGATTCAGCATACAGGACCCCGTGTCAGCGTGGAAAGAATTCTCCTCTAATTTGAAGGGGGGAATAAGGGTCTTATATACTAGGCTGGTCACTCCATGGTTCCTATTCAGGAGAGGATCCAGTTTAAGGCTCTGTGCATCGACATAAAGCATTATCAGGCATGGGATCGCCCATTATTCGTTCCATCATTTTGCCCTACCGTCCTAATAGGGCTTTGAGGTCGTACAACAAACAACTGGCGACAGTACCGAAAATCCGAAAAACACGAAGTGGAGGGCGTCTTTTTTCGTATAATGCTGCCAAACTATGGAACCGCCTCCCCCTCCACATCCGTCTTGAGCCTAACTATCTTATCTTTCGAAGACAAATAAAAACCTACTTGTTTCCTTAACTCTGCTCGGAGTCTGTGATTGCACCGCTACTAGTGCTTTAGAAATGCTGATTCATTCATTCATTCATCAATATATTTTGAAAACAATCATAAATGTTTTTCCAAACAATGCGATCATGCACAGCAGGCCTGTTGGCCAAGGATGATAAAAAAGTGGTGACCCTTATACAGAAAAATTATGCAGTGCCTGAGGACATGTTTATGTGCGTCAGGTACAGGAATTATGATAAAGTACCAGGAGCCTGGTGTCGAAGAGACAGGGGCAAACTACTAGGTAGAAGTTCACCTATTCAAAACCGTTATTGTCGTGTGGATGGGACAATGTATGTAAAAAGGGGGCATACATGACAGGACTATCCTAAAGAACATGACAGTAGCACAGCAGTCCTTACTCCTGGCAGAGTTCTTCACAGGTCCAGTAGTGTACTGTCTTGGGAGGGTCAGATCCCCAGTACTTATACCCAAATTTGCCTTGGGGTGAATTCAAAGCATCTCCTTGAAGGGCACAGGTCCCTTTTCATCCCAGCCCTGTCTGCCAGGCTATATGTGGGGGGTAATCAGTCCTTTGTGTGGGAATAGGACACAGCCTGTTCAGATGTAAGTGTCAGCTCCCTTCCTCATTCCTGCCCAAGAAGGCTATCGGAATGCAGATGAATACAGATGAGTCCTCCGTCACACCCACCCATCCTGTTTTTGTGGCTATCTAGAGGGGATGCACAAAGTGTAGCTGTTTCCCAGCCCAGACATGTATTGGAGACAGGCTGCAGGCACACAGAGCTAAGTTAAGAGCAGAGAACTGTCCATTTCTAAAATAGCAATGTCAAATACAACTTAACCATCGAAGAGGATTTATCATTACCATTTCAAAGATATGAAACATTATGTAGCTACTCCTTTCTAATCAGGAGTTACAGCTTAAACGTGTTTTAAGGAATTCTCAATGCTGGGTCTGGTGGCTTAGTGGACTGATGTGTCCACTGTAGGGGCATGCGTTCAACCTCATGGTCACAGGTTGAAATCCTGGTGGGTCCACTCATCCTTCTGAGGGCAATAAAATGAGTACCATTGAGTTGGGTAACAATAAACATCTGTTATGCAGTGCCAATAAATCCTTCTGGGTGAATGTGAACGTTACAAATACACATGTTATGTTATGCAACCTATGAGAGGAGTAGGCCTCATGGTACTGAAAAACAAATTTGGCTTTTTGTCACTACCAGGACATTAAAAACGTAAAATTACATGTCCTGCCTTTTACTTACACAGCACCTTGCCCTGAGGGCTACCTATGGCCTACCTTAGCAGTAACCAGTGTGTATTAAAAGGGGAGTTTAATGCTTGGCAAATGGTTTTAAATGCCAAGTCGAAGTGGCAGTAAACTGCACACAAGGGCCCTGCAATGTCAGTCTTGAGACAGGTTTAAAAGGCTACTCATGTGGGTGGCACAACTAGTGCTGCAGGCTTACTAGTAGCATTTAGATTACAGGCCGTGAGTATATGGTATACCACTTTACAGGGAACTTATAGGTAACCTAAATATGCCAATCAGGTATACACCAATGTCACCATGTTTAGGGGAGAAGCACATACACCTTAGCACTGGTTAGCAGTGGTAAAGTGCTCAGAGTCCTAAGGCCAACAAAAAGATACAGCAAAAAGTGGAGGTAAGCAGGCAAAAATTTGGGGAAAGTCCATACTAAGGATGACAGGTCTAACAGCAAGTCGAACAGGGCGGGTTTGCCTAACTTGACAAATGTGTCCTGTGTATATGCCAACCATTTGATTGACTTCCACCATTGAAGCTGCGTATAATCTGTAAGTATCTCCCTGCTTAGATGATTCTAAGGTCACGCCCAGATAGTGACCCAACTGACCAAAGGGCACAGAGCAATAAGGTCCGACAAATAAGGCAATCCCAGCTCTTCATGAACCATTAAAGTGGGGGTAGAAGCTGGTTCTGACAATAGACATCTGCAAAACCCATTCTCCTCCACTTGGAGCTCCCTTGAATCCATACATTCCCACACATCACTACCAATTGTGACTACAGATACCGATTTGGCCTGGTAAATCTTCATCAGTGCACCCAGTGTCTTACTGCCAATTCTAGAGAAGAAAGAAAAGAGCACCCTTATAGACCGGGACAAAGCTAGTCTCTTAGATCATTTCAATGGGGCCCAGGAGGATCGATCAGCAAAAACCACCCTTAGATATGTATAAGTCTGAATCCTAGACAGCTTATGGGCCCTGAACATTAAAGGATCTTGACTTGGTCCCAAAACCATTACCTGAGTTTTACCGTAGTTGGTTTACAGGTCAAGACTATTCATGTGCGTGACAAAGCCATCAAGCAGTGTCTGAAGACCCAAGGCAGTTCTCACCAGCAAGGCGGTGTCGTCCTCATATAACAATGCAGGAAACTGGCGAGAACCTGCTTGTGGACATTCCACCTTTTTGTCTAACAACCTGGCCCCTAAGTTGTTCATATACAGGCTGAACAAAAAAGGGACCATTATACAACCCAGTCTTACTCCACTCTTCAAGCAGAATGAGCAAGAACAGGAACTATATTGGACAGCTGCCCTCATATCTCTATGCAGCTCACTGAGGAAATAGACAATATCTGTATCCAATACAATATCCTACAAGATCTGCCATAGTTTGGATCTATTCACTCTGTCAAAGACAGTGGATAGGTCCATAAATGCAATCAACAATGACCCAATGACCTCGGTTTTGCCACGGTGTACTTGTTAATTAACAGGAAAGAATTTAGGGCCTTATTTTGAGTTTGGCGGTCCAATGTACCGCCAAACGCACAGTGGCGGTGCAGCTACCACCACACCGGTGGTCTGACTGCCCTATAACAAGTTGGGCGGTCGGACCGCCATGGGACCGCTGCTGCCACCAGGGATCCGTGATGCACGGCCGTCTTGCAGTGGTCTGAGGATCCTAATATGCTGGCGGTGCTGCTGCTGCACCACCAAGCATATTAGGAGTTTCCTCACTGCCACAGTTTTCATGACAGTGAGCCCGCCATTAAAAATGTGTAGTGGTGAGGAAACCCCCTGGTGCCTCTGTGCCAGGGGATGCATGCAGGGGGGCACATGGGGTGCCCCCCTGTCTGTCTGCAACCCCAGTTCCTGCAGGGCATGGACTTGATAGTCCATGCCCTGCTGGAACATGCAATCGTTCCCATTGCAGTGCCTTGCTAAGGCTCACCTCTGAGCCTTAGCACTGCACTGCCATAGGCCAGCTGCTGCAGAACCGCCCGACCTGGATTCCAGTTGTAATCCGGCGGGTGGTCACATTATGGCTTTGGCGGTGTGGCAGCGAGGCACGCTGCCACACTGCCAAAGTCATATTAAGGCCCTTAGGCTTTAATCACATGTGCCTAAACCTGGATGAAACCCAAACTTCAGATCAGAGAGAATGGAACCATCCTCCGCTCATTACATAGCCCTCTCCAAGATGACCCTACCCATCACCTTGACTACCGAATCTATCAACGAGATGGGCCTGTAGCAGCTTGGAAGATCTCTAGAACCCTTTTTGTTTACACGGATGATGATGGATCGAGACCACGATTACGGTTATTTTAACAAAGCTGTGTGCTCCCCCAGAGTTTAGGAGCGACACAACCTCTGGAAGGACACTTTTTTCAGAAATTTTTTCAATTTCCATGAATTTGATAAGGGTGGATCCCTGTGTTTATTTCATACTTACTGGTGGAGGACTTATCCACCTCTTATGCTTACTTTGCTCTACCTCTTCACACCCCCTCTTTGTTTTTTTGATTCTTATATGCAATACATCTGTTAGCTATTAGATGTCGGTCTTTGGGCTGAGCTTTAAGTGCAGATATGAATGATTTGTGTGCATGTGAACAGTTTTTATTAAACCAACAGGGATTAATGTTTGCTGCCAGTTTAGGGGGAGTGATAGCTTAGATTTAACTTCAACCCCAATCTCTGAATAGGCATTCAGAAAGGCACTATCTTCACACAAATTCCCCGGACACAAATCAAATTCTCTACGCTTAGATTTCCACAAGACATCTCAGAAAGTTCTCAGGGACAATCCTTGACCACCTAAGTCTGCTTCCCTGACCAGTCACCACGCCATACAGATAATTGAACGCACCCTGTACCGGCGACCCGTACAAATAAATCATTAATACAGACAGAAATATCATAGTGCTCGCTAAAGCCAGAAATTATACTGTCAAAATAATCTAGAACTACAAACAGATAGAGAGGCAAAAAGGAAAACTACTCTGGAATACAGACCTCGTCCAATAAAATTGGGGGCGAAGTTGCCATCTGTGCTTTTAAACATTTTGGTTATAACACATTTCAAGTTAAATTCCGCAAGGATGTTATTCAAAGATAGCGCCTGCTTGGCTATATTCAAGATGCAAAGATTCATCATTGTACGCTTGGCCACATGTGGTTAAGGAGTGTGGACAGGGGTGAATATTAAAATCTCCTACTAATATAAATCCAGCTCTTGCTATACGAAAGGTGTCAATATCCAACAATTGGACCCTGAAAGTGGAAAGTGTATTGCAAAAGGTAGAACCAGTAGTTGCATTATAAAAATTTAACAGAGAAAAAACACCAATCACCGGAGAAGTGAGCAAAATTACTTGCACATTAGGTGAGATTATTGCCATATACTTAATCCTGCAATTTGATGAAAGAGAGACCAGAGTCAACAGGCCTCCATTTGGGTGTCCCCTTAGTGAGGGCACAGCAGGGTCAAAATATGATTTGTAGCCATCTAGAAAAAAGGAACCCTCTGCGTCCCATACCTCCTGTAAGCATATTATGATAACTAATCTAAGAGATGCCAGCCAGTCAGAATCTAGTCTTTTGCTTTTTAACCCTGTCACATTCCAGGAGGCGAACCTAAGGGAACTAACGGGGGGACTAATGGTAGTATGTCCTTTGATTATATAGCTTTCAGGGAGGCCAGTAAAACTGCAGAGATCTTCCAAATCTGTGGTGAGAATTACACCCTTAGGTGACCCCCTACCAATGGTTAGCAACTTTACTTCTCCAGAGGTGTTTATCCTGCTACAAGCCTCCTTGCTAATAATATTGAAGACTGGCCACCAAAACTGCCCCCATTATTAGGACAGTCACCATTAATAGTTTGTGCCAAAAATCGATGGCATCTCACCTCAGGTTCACAATGTATCCTGATCAGCGAAACCGCTTGTTTTACTATCTAAGTTGTCACTCTACTAGCCCCAGTCACGGGCCTCTACACAGTAGGCTTCACCTCATGAATGGGACAACACAATTAATCAAGTTTGTCTGCCCGTTCGAGGTATGTAAAAGAGAGTCACTAGCCTTGGGTAGTTTTGTGGCCCCCATTGCAGTTGCTTTGGTATTTTCACTAGACCACAATTGAGTTTGGACTGCCAACGGGCGATAAAAGTATCAATATCCAAGAGGAAAGGCCTGGATAATAGAAGTACAGGCTGGTTTCATAGCGAGATTCAAAACCATTGAGACAGCTCTGGGACAATCAAAAATGATGACAACACTGTCCCCGTAGAGGGTTTTGGAAGTTGGTCCTCCAAGCCATGATGAGCCTATTGGCCAGAGGTCGCCCTTCACCACCCAGTTGGGACGGCCAGTAATTCACTTTGCTCTTAAACTGGGATAATCTTCTTCAATGTCTTGTATTATGGCAGGAACTCCAGCAAGTACCATAACATAAGGGGTGATGCAGGAGAGAGACTTTGAACAACTCAGTGGGTTATAAGACCATCTTTACTACTTATGGCACCTAACTCCCCCTGGGATGCCTTACCAGCTCGGTTACACCTAAAATTTCCACAAAAATCCAACAACTTTGAGTACCCTAAAAACCAGGCTGCAAAGACTGAGTAGTACAATAGGAGGTGATCCCAGTATACAATAATTCAGCAATGAACAAAATGAACATATATTGCCAACAATCATATAAAGAATCAAAATGCAAGAATGAAATGAAACAGTGTTATTTAATCACACTGTCACCTTATATTATATATACATCATAACATGTACTCACATTGGTATACAAGTGCCCAAGGGAAAGAGGGGTGTGGGGTGATTGGAGTGGGAATAGTGTGATATAGAAAGATAGGGTTAATGTGCCAGAAGCATATTCATTATTCAACAATACAAAACAATAGCTCCTTATTTTCGCACAAAATCACAAAAGTCTACATCAATCTCTTTCGCCATGCATATAGGACAAAAAACACAGTAAAACAATCTCTGTTGTTTTATATGCTGGCTCAAACAAGTAGTGTCGACGTTTCGACCCCGGAGATCTGTAGGTTCATTAACACCTTACGGTGGGGTCTTCCTCAGGACAGGGAGAAGGAAATAGGCACCATATAAAGCCTTATTAAAAAGGCCGGTCTTGATAGCATATTGGGCACGGGGCTCCAGTATCACGAGAGCGGAATAACTGCACGCTCATCCAATTATATCGATATCCCGTCAATCCTATTTGGCGGTCAAAACCATGTCAATCCGCTATGACCTCATAATTCCAAATCTAAAAACTGCTAGCGCCACAAACGTTGCGGTGTGCCAGAGGGCCTTGAGTCGCTCCTCTCTGCGGCACCGATGCTTCGGCCCAGCGTGGCAGCGTCGCTCCACGTCCGATCGAATCTAAAACGGAGAGTTGGGCTGACTGAGTAGGCAAACTTTCCTGTGTAGAAGATGACTGAGTGGGGGGGAACGTAATACCATCATTAGGTAAACCATGTAGTCCTCTGGAACCCTGTACTGGTTCCCTCACAATCTTTATCCCCATCTGCCCATCCCCCCAGATACATGGCTCACAGAACCAAACCCTGGTCATGGCATTGACATGTTAGCTTCACAAAACTTTATAAAATTGTTTAAACTGCCTTCAATAGATAGTTTTTCTAGACATTTGCCAACTGCTGCCTCAATCATAGACTGAACCATAGGGACAAACTCACTAAAATGAGTATTTACAGTAGGATCTCTAGGCAGAGGCTGACCATTGTCCTTTATAGATGAAGAGGAAGCTAGTTTGCACTTCACTTTAGTCCCAATCTGCATCACAGCTGCATCAGTCTTTCTGACTTTTTTCCATTTAGATGCCGGAGGACCACAGTCCAATGGGGAATTCCTAATGAAGAAGATGAGTAGACAGAGGAGTAGCTACAGAGGTCTCTATTTACTCCAAGGAGTCAGATCAAATACTCAGCTTCTCCGCCACTGTGCAGATTTCATCATTATTTCCCCCCACTGCTGTTCTTAAATAAGAGAGAATTGAGGACTTAGAGATGCCATTAGAAACAAGGTCCTTAGGGCCTACACTGAACTGTGAGCCTTTTGTGTCTGTTGAGGCGTTTTTACGTTTACTCATTTCTGATGCAGTGGGATAACTGCAGAGCCTGGAGAAAGAGGGGACGCGATCAAGCGGTAACACCCACGCAGCAGGGAGCAGTGTAGCACTTCATAAGCTAGTAAGCTCCTCCTCTAAACTAACAATATTTTAAAACATGTAGCCCTTCACTGACAAAAGAGCATAGATAACAATTACCCGCTAAGAGTCAGCTATAAAAAGAAATACAAAAAAAAAAATGGGCCACCAGCCCCTCAAAGCATGAACAAACACCATGCAGGACTCCCCGTGCAGGTCCCAGAGTTAGTATTAAAAGTACACAAAGATTCCCATGTGTATCTTCTAATCTGCTGGATGCTAGAGGGGTGGCCCAGCCCAGCCTCCTGGCGCTAGACGGTCCTGCCCTTGGCCCACGCGTGTTTTGCACAGCGGGTTTAGCAGCAGTGCTATCAGGCGATGGTAGGGGGAGCTCTGCCCCCTTGCTACAACGTTGGGGCCTCCTGGTGTGATAGTCACTGGTACTTGGAGTTGCCTCTTGCAGCAGTAGAAGTCCTGCGCAGTGGCCTTGGCGACAGTGTTATAAGCTCAATGGTATGGGAGCTCTGCCCTCTTGCTACAACATTGGCGCTTCCTAGCTCAAGTGTTACTGGGAGTTGGAGTCCTCATTGGCAGCAGTAGAAATTCTACTCTATTTTTCTAAATTGGTGTGGGATTTTTCTTGTGTTGTGTTTTTACTTTCTTACTGGTTGAAGTGCTGCATAAATACTTTACAAATTGCCTCTACGTTAAGCGTGAGTGCCCTGTGCCAAGCTACCAGAGTGATGAGCACAGGCTAATTTGGGGTTTGCTTGTGACTTCACCCTGACAAGATTGTGGTTGCTGCTTTAGCAGAGTTTCACTCCCCTTAACCAGTAACCCCATTTCTTTCAGCTGCTGAAAGGAACAAGCCCTTTGGACGTTCTACATCCTATGAAGTGTGTCCATGAATGGGAATGTGACAACATGCCAATGGGAAGCATTGTGAAAATAGTCGCTTGTTAGGGTCAGCAAGGTGTCCAGGGTAAGAGGTTACTGTTTTGTAACTGTATCTTTTTTCAATGTCTGAGATTGACTCGTATATTAATCTTACCATTTGTGTTTCTCGAAATTGGGAGAAATAACTCTAAAAATGCAGGTGGGCCTTTTGCTCCTTTCACAAATAGTCTTTCAAGAGTTAACATTTCGTTATGTGCGCTCGCCAAACAGTCTTTCCTTACATTATGTGGACTTGAGAAAGTTGTGTTTTTTTCATCTGATTGTGTTAATGCACTCTTTGGCAGTTCCCGGAACTTTGCAACAACCCTTTCATGAACTTAAGAAAGGTTCGTATAACATTTTAAGCTTGTATGAATTTTTCACTAATAATACTTTTGATATGCAACGTATATTTTCTTTCTGCAGACATTCTTAAACTTTATGATCATTTGGAAAAAAAACTAATAATTTTCTAATTGGATGCTTACATGCTTACTAGACTTGTGTCTTGTCTTTGAATTTCACATTTTTTAGCAGATTGTAGGAAATATGCCTAGCGTGACCAAGCTGGAGGGGGGGGGGGCTTACAAATATTTTAATTATTGATGAGTAACCACTATGAGTCGTGGTGGGCCCTTCACAGCGTTCATCAAATTACTTTTTGATGTGATGCCCTGCTCTGAATTGGTGAGCCTAAGGTACCGACAAACCTCTTACCAAACATAGGGGGAGATTTACAAAAAAGTCGTGCAACGCAGCGCAGCCCCCCGCGAAGCTGCGCTGCGGTGCGTGACAGGGAGGGAGCAGGGGAGCGCCATGTCTTCAAAGACATGGCTCTCTCCTCCCCTTTCCCTTGCGCCGGCGCTGATTACAGTTGCCGTGCGCCATGCACACACCTTAGCACCGCAGCGCTAGGGTGTGTGCATGAGTCCAGCATAGGTTTTGTACAGGAAGCGTACCCTTCCTGTACAAAATCCTATGCTCGACACAAGGGAAAGCTTTTCCCACCTTGTATGCGTGCTGCACAGTGCAGCACGCATGCAAAGTCGGAAGAGGAAGGAGAAATTAAAGCATTTCTCCTTCTTTGCTCCTAGTTGAAAAGGGCGCAGTTTTTTCACGCTAAACCCAATCTACTGTTTTTAGTAAATTGGGTTTAGCATGAGAAACCTTGGGTGGTTGCATGGAAACGCCCATGTACCACCCTTGGTACGCCTCCATGGCGGAAAGTAACGCAAAGCAGTGCAATGCGCTGCTTCGCATTACTTTTACGTTATTGCCTGGAAAGTAAATTACAAAAAAAAGATTTTGCGTCGTTTTGCGTCACTTTTGTGACGCAAACACGGCGCAAAAGCTTAGTAAATCTTCCCCATAAAGTCACTGTAATAAAGTCACCTCTGCCCAACTCCAACTCCAGTTACCTTTTAAAATACCCTTAAAACAGACTTGCAAGCCTCAGGGCTCGGACCCGCATCTGTGTGAAATACTGCATGACGTCGTTGTACTACGCAACATTCTAGAGTCATTTTCCCACTTCTCACAAACGCGTCTACAGATATAGCCTCAGCGGCTCGGGGCACGGATTAATAATTCTTTGAACAACTGTTCTCCAGCTCTGCGCCCGTCATCTCTTGAAGCTGGCTGTAGTGTACACAGCGGCCGTAATGGCATTTTCAGCGCTCGTGCTGTGATTAAAATGTCAGTCCACGCAATGGTGCACTTTTAAATTAGCCATTACAGCCTAACGAGCATGAACTGTACTGCACCGCGTTCACCCATGCTTGCTGTGACCTTTCGGTACTTATGAATTTATATGTATTTTTTTCGTCATTCGAATGAATAATGGAGAATGGAATTAACTGTGGGATCTGGTTCGTGGGCAAGCTTCTTTCTGCGTTTAGATTAGTAATCGATCCCCACCTCGCCCTGCTGGTTACGGATGTGCTTGTCCGCGTTTGTGATTGGATCTAAAGGGTATGCGTGACATTATTTTTTTTACATTTTCTGACTATGGACAAGCTGGTTTCATAATTGCCTCTTGTGATGTAATTTGACTAGATGTGCTGCTATGTGTTCTTTTGATATATGTAATCATTGTTTGCAACGGTAATAATTAACACACGTACTATTGATTTTTCTTATTGTTTTGGCGTACTTTCTCCTGATATTTTACTATTGTTTTGGATTGCTTTCTCCTATCTTGTCTCTCGACAAATGTTTCAGACCTTCATTTGCCTAGAAATAGACTGCTGGGATGAAACCCGTCCACATTATAGATTTGTCAAATAATCAAGAAACTGTATTGCATTTGCTAATTCCAGTGAAAAACGGTATTGCATATAAAGCATTTTGGCAAAAGCTACAAGCTTTCAAAATGTCTACCAACGTCTTTATTTTGTTGTATTCAACTTTCATTTTGTTATTTTGCTCCTGAAGACTAAGAAGTCACATGTGTTAAAAAATGGCTTGTCTTTAAAAAATAATGAAAAATCAGGAGGGCGTGTACATGCTAGTTACTATTAAAGAAAGGATGATGGAATTGCAAAACAATAAAAACAAATATCAAAAGACAACTTTTAAGATAAAATGCGTATCTAAAACGTAAAAATGTATTAAACTGTTACAAAATGTAAAGTGAAAATAACACACTGAGGGGCATATTAGCAAGGAATAGCGATATTTATCGCTAACCGCGCTTAGCGCGACTTTGGTTAACGCCGCCTATCGCTGGAAAATATCGCTGAGATAACACCCTATTAACAAGGTTTATCTCCATAGCGATAATATTTCCAGCGATAGCGGCAAAATGTGAGAATATCGCTGGAAAAGCAGCGATATTCTCGCATTATCGCTAAGGTGGATTCAGCATTAGAATCCACCTCCTATACTTTAAACAGGTAAGTCATCCTCACTAGCAGGAGATAAAATATAGCGATAAACGCGCTTAGCGCAAATTATTTTATCGCTTCGCCTGCCTTGCTAATAGGGGGTAGTGGAGTTAGCGACTGTTTCCAGTCGCTTTTAGTAGGGAACGCCTTCCTTGCATGTCATTAGCGAGAATTATCGCTGACATGCAAGGCGATGGTAAACGCGGCCTCTAACGCCTGAAAGCTGTCGCTAACTCCTGTTAGCGACAGCTTGCTAATAGGGAGATAAAATTATCGCCGCTTTAGCGGCAAAAAGTGCCGCTAAAGCGGCGATAAAGCCCTTGATAATATGCCCCTGAATTATTTAGAGAAGGTGACACACATGTTTCCTCTACAGAGTCGGTTAAGTGGGGGGAAAAATCGTTGCATCTGGTGTGAACCGTGCCAAAGGATTTAAAAAGATTTTTCTATTTAAAGTCATGTAGTGTTGCAACATCAACTATTTCATAATACCATATTACAGTACAGGAAAGACACCCCTGTTATTTCGAGCAAAAAATTCTACCCAGTATTTACGTTTATTTGTATAGTTTTGTGTTACACAGCGCTCATCTGGAGGTATCTAGGCACTGATATACACAGCCCGTGTGGAGGGCCCTAATGAGTCAACCCTAACCCCTACCTGAACATGCAAAAGTCATGATTTTAAGCCTTTTCTAAACTTTATCAAAATAGGTTTAGCCCTAATGAAATGGTGGGAACTCCATTTGGCAGGTGCAGGCACTAAGAATGCCCTGCCACCAACCGATATCCGTTTTGACATGTGGGACGTCAAGGTAAATTGAATACACTGATTTTAGAAAGCGGTGTAACAAGTACCAACTGAATCAGTGGGACAGAGCAGTTTGTTTTGCTTATTAAGGGCGTAATACACAAGATAAAGGGACTTGAAAATATTTTTTTAAACAGGGAGTCAATGCACTAGGGATAGGGCCGGGGTGAAATCATTCCTTAACTTCAAATCCAGGATCAAGCGGCAGCAGCATTTTGACCCAGCTCGAGTTTTTGTGGGACGAATGATGAAAGTGCCAGGTAAAGGTGATTACGGCAGTAGCGGTCTTGAATAGAGTTCCGGGCCAATGCGATAGTAGTCCTTGGTCTGTCACACCATTCTGTGTAGCCGGTCACAGCACTCAGCACTCAGCACACAGCACTCACAGCGCTTCTTGCTCCACCCACCAAAGTAGCCTTTCAAACCAATCTCAGGCCTCTGCCATTGCAGGGTCTGCGTGCGCAGTTTACTGCCGCTGTGACGTGGCACATAAAGTGGGTGCCATGTCTGTGACTCCCCTTTTACTACATATCAGTCACCCCTAAGGTAGGCCCTAGCTAGCCCTATGGCAGGATGCGCTGTAGGTAAAAGCAAGGACATGTGCCTTAACTGTGTGGAATGTCCTGGTTGTGACAAACAGCCATTTTGGTTTCTCACTACTGTGCGGCTGCCCTCTCATAGGAATGCATTGGGGATTCCATGATATGTGTTTCAGTGCTAATTCCTGACATGAGAGGAGTAGCGTGATCAAGTTTGGTATGTTTGGAATAGTGGTGATAAATGCTGCATAATGGTGTTCGCAGATTTATTATCACTATTTTAGAAATGCCACTTTTAGAAGTGGGCATTTCTGTGTGCTATATGTGTTTGTGCCTGCCTGTTGTGTATTGCATGTCTGGCTCTGGATGACAGGGGCTGGGGAGGTGCAGTGGCTCCAGAGGGGCTGGGTGAGTCAGCGCTAGGCTGAATAGGCCGAGCTGCATTTAGAGTAGTGGGAGGAGTAGCACCTGGACCTGAATAGGACTGTGCCTGCCTTACACAATGCTGGCTCCGCCCCCCTGTGGTGTGTCTGGGGCCAGAGCCTACACTGACAAAGGAAGATGCTGTGCACTGTAAAGATATGTGTATGTGCCCCCCAGAACTGGTATGGACCGGGCACAGAGCCCTTTGCCAGGGGGAGAACAAAGACATTAGTGGTATAAATATTGGGGCTGTGACCCCATGTGCTGTTGTACCTGCTTGGAGCTGAAGGACTGCTGGGTGCCAGGATGAACCGCCACAAAGGACTCCCCCTCTGCTGGAAGGCCCTGTGAGCTGGCCTGCCTGGGCCCAGCACTGTCCTGTGTGCTTTTGGGACTTGGGGCGCTGCAGGAGTCCTAGGTGTTTAGCCCCTGGTGTAGGCTCGACCCGCAGCAGCTCGTGGTGAGTGCTGTGCTTGGTGCATCACCCTGGAACACGAGGAGCACTTTGCCCTTACTGTGCTCCTCAGCGCTGTGTCCGCGCACCAGGAGCGCATGGTGGGCACTTTTGAAACTTATTGCTTGAGCCGGAGAAAGGGGCTCGTGGGGCATGATTGCCCAGGAGGCGCAGATAGAGGAGTCACGCCGGTGCTCCAGAATCGATGGAGATCTCGCTCCGTAATTAGCTGCGGGCCGGAAGTCAGGCGGAGACTCTAGCTGACTGTGGGCGCGGCCCGTGCAGCAAGAGCAGACGGTGAGGGCAGGCCGTGGCCGTCAACGGAAGTCAGGCGTTGCCTGGCTGTGGGAGAGGCATTCAGCGCGTGGTCCATGTGGCTGAAGAGGCACCTGTGTCTTTCCTGTGGGAGTCTGGAAATGGCGGTCTGGGAGAACCCGAAGGATCCTGGACGCGCCGCACCATTGGGGGCAGAAGCTTTTTGGTTGCTCCACATGGGGGGAAGCAGCGCTCCCCCTTGCCCATAAGAGAGAGAAGAAGGAAGGTGAGGAGCCGAGTCGGCGTCACCGCATGTGGCCAGGGTAGCAGCTGCCCCAGATGGTAGTGGGCAGCTGCCGGAGTGAACCTTGGCCCCACAGCCCTACTTTTGGGGGGTATTCTTCCTTTCTCTGCATTCCTGGGCAAGCCCAGTAGGGGCCCCGGATTGGGAAGGGTCGCTCAAGAGGGGCATTGATTAGGCTCACTGAGTGGGGTGGAACCTTGATGGAGTCCCCCGAGCCTGGGTGGAGCAAGGAGTCTCCACAGAACTACCACGCAGTCCAGGTAGAGAGCGCAGAAGCGCTGGGACTGCTATTTGGGGGCCAGTGGGCTCTCAGGGACATGGTGGCATATTGTTGTCCATGGGCAATTATTTTTATGCCCAAGAGGGGCTAATGAGATGTGCACCATGGCAGGTGTTACTGTGGTGCACTGGTGCTAATTTAGGATGTATGCCTAATATGTTTATGCCTAATGTGTGGTGCTAGGAGCACCTATACCAGTAGTTACTGGTTGGTTTCTCTGACTGTACATTGTGAGTTCTAATGGTTATGACAGTGGCCCGATTGGCCCTGTAAGTGTATATAATCCCTGTAAAGTAATACCTAGTGCCAGGTGGCACAGTGTATTTGTGTGATTACATTCTAATGTATTTTATGAGCAATACAAAGGCTATTTTTGATATAACCTTGTGTGGAGTTTCTTTTGTGGTGTGCCTAGTGTGTTGCTCCTGTGTGTTGCACAAACGCTTTACTCATTGTCTCTGCGATACGCCTGACTGCTCTGTCAAGCTACCAAGGGAGTGAACAGGAGTTATCTTCAGCGTGTAACTCCCTTGCCCTGACTAGGTTGGTGGTTTCTGTCTGGCTTAGGCACGTGCCCTAGCCAACCAGAAATCCCATTTTTAACATTGGTTGTCAGCGGTGAGGATAGGACGTGCGTTTGCGCAGTACCACAGTGACACATGGGTGCACTACAAACTCTGCATTTAGACAAAATCACGTGTTTTGGGATTTCTCCTGATTTATTTTTATTTTCAATATAAACCAAGGAGAGAGCGAGGAAATAATGGGGTGCGTCCCTATCCCCAGTTCAAATATTAGCAAAACAACGTGGACAAACCCACTGTGAAGAAAATTCACAAGACTCACTGTTGTGATAAACAATGTCAGGGGGCCTTTAGGTTTTGTTAAAAGACCCTTCACACACCAACCTGGTTGGTGTCATGCTTCATCATTGGGGTCCCAACCGGGTGGCCGAAAACCCCCCGGTTGTGCTACAACGCCTGATTACAGCGGAACGGGTGTAGTGTATTTGTGTGAAATAGTGCGGATTAAAAATATCTCTGGGAATCATTGCATGATGAATTTATTGGTGGCGGCCCAGGATACTGTTAAAATCAAATGGTGCAACTGATGGAGAGATTTACTCCTAGTTGTCAAAAAATGGTCTACATGTTACAGCCCAGAAAAAAATGTGAGTGGGCTTTCGTCAGGACCGGGTGAATAGTGCGTGAGTGGCAAAAATCACGCCACATGATTGTGAATATCCAACACACGCGCTAAGGTGTGTTGTGGTGCTAGGTGGTGTTGGTATACTCACGGACACACAAATGAAAAACCTGTAAGGAAATAAAAGACAAGACAAGACACATAATGGAAAAATGCAACATAAAATGCAATCTTTTGCGTGTTCAGTAGTGCCACTAATCAAATCTCAGGTAAGTAGGCACAACAGTGAGGTAATACATAGCCATAGCCGGGTGAGAATGCATGCTGATTCGACATATGATGCACGTATGTCTCACGGTGGATATACGGCTGTGACTGCAATGTGGCATGCAGCGACTCCAAACGGGGTGTGTCTATAGTACCATATAGTTTTGGACTGACGTGTGGCATGCTAACGAGATATTTATTAGAACAGGGGCTACGTATGACCCTGTGCGTACCATTGGTGCATAGAGTCATAAGGTACATATGTGCCATATGATCTGCAAGGGTATGGCCACAAGTAGCAAAAATAGGTGCAGCCACTATTGAATATAATACAAATGGAAATAGATTGCGTGCAGGGAAACTTTAAAAAGATAAAAAAGTGCATAATTACACTAAACTATGGTGTTAGGCAGAGATTCGGGGCCCGGGAGGGGTTTCATCTGTAGTCACACTCTGAGAAATTGGGAAAGAGCAAGAGACATCATGAGCAATTTGCAAGGCATAGCGATTAGCTGTATCTAAGGGAAAAAGGAAAGGAGAGGGTCCCTACGTCTAGACCTTACTTCGTCAAGATGAAAACCCGCGGTAACCTATTGCGGTCTCCCGTGGTCCTGGCTGCTGATTTCTCCCCGAGTGTAGGAGGATTAAATCAAGAGGTCGCGGTCTCTGACGTGCGGGCGTGCGCGTCGGAATGCGTAATGCACGTACTCAAAAAAGACTAGACACCTGTCGCAGCCAGTAGCGCATGCGTGGGTGCCATCTTGAGTGAGGGAAATGCTGATTATTGGGATATAGGGGTATAACAGAGTGGCAATGATGGCATGATGGCAGAATTAGGCATGAATATGTGTGCTCCTATGGATAAGTAAGCAAATTGTGGAGCTGCCGAAAAATGCTCGCAAGCTAACCCTATGTGTAGGAGGATTAAATCACAAGGTCGCGGTCTCTGACGTGCAGGCGTGCATGTCGGAATGCGTAAGCCCGTAGTCAAAGAAGAATAGACCCATGTTGCGGCCAGTAGTGCATGCGTGGGTGCCATGTTGAGTGAGAGAAATGCCGATTATTGGGATATAGGGGCATGGCAGAGTGGCAATGATGTGAGTGCCATGTTGGGAAAAACGGCAGTATTAGACATAAATATGTGTGCTACTATGGATAAGTTGGTAAATTGTGGTGCTCCCGAAAAAAGCTTGCAAGCTAACCCCTTGGCAATTAGGTCAAATGTGACCGGGAAAAACAAGGGAAATAGCTAATGGTCAAAGAACAGCAGACAGAATAGTATCAGAAATGCTGAGAGATCGTAATAGCGAGTGATATGCCTATAGTGAGGCTAAAGATGGTAGTGAATGGCCACTATACTGATTAAAGTATAAGGATGTATTCGCAGGTGTTCTGCAAATGATGTCAGGATGGTTTACTCAGGCAATTCCACGGAATATTGTCATTTAAGCCAGTCAGGTCACTGGACAAGCGGTAAATCCATCTTTGCTCCTTCTCCAAGAGGCGGCTCTGTAATGATATTGGGCATTTTTGGGTCTAATGTTTCTATCACAACCTATCGCATGTCATTGGTGGTGTGACCTGCCTCTAGGTAATGGTTGGTCATCCGTGTAGTATTTTTCTTGCATCTGATGGTACTGCGATGCTCACAGATGCTGGTTTTTATTTTGCGGCTAGTCATGCCAATGTATGTAAGGCCGCAAGGGCAGACAATGCGGTAGATGGCATGTGCAGTGTTACAGTTTGTATGTTGTCTGATATGCCATGTCTTGCCTGGTTCCAATTGTAGGCTTTTTGTGGTTTCCGTGATGTGACAGACGCTACAATTCCCGCATGGGAAATGACCAACAATGTTCGGGAGACCCCAAGCATTAAGAACTGTGTTTGTTGGTTTTGAGGGTTGAACAGGACGTGTGTACACCAGGGTATCTTTAATGGATCTGGCCCTCCAGTATGAAAGTAAAGGTTGTTCCCACATGTAGACCATTTTTTGACAACTAGGAGTAAATCTCTCCATCAGTTGCGCCATCTGATTTTAACAGTATCCTAGGCCGCCACCAATAAATTAATCAGGCAAGGATTCCCAGAGATATTTTTAATCCACACTGTTTCACACAAATACATTACACCCGCTCCACTGTAATCAGGTGTTGTAGCACAACCGGGGGGCATTCGGCCTCCTGGTTGGGACCCCAATGATGAAGCATGACACCAACCAGGTTGGTGTGTGAGGGGTCTTTTAACAAAACCTAATGGTCCCCTGACATTGTTTATCACAACAGTGAGTCTTGTGAATTTTCTTCACAGTGGGTTCATCCAGATTGTTTTGCTAATATTTGAACTGGGGATAGGGACGCACCCCATTATTTCCTCGCTCTCTCCTTGGTTTATATTGATTCTGCAGCGGACAGCTGTGAGAGCTTACCTGTACCTTTTTAATTAAACAAATAAATTGCATCCACAGCAGTTATCATGGCAGAAAACCCGGGACTTGGGTTTACGGCTGATGATGTCAATCTCATCCTTTCCGACCCACCCCTTTTGGCAGACCTTAATGTAGCAACATCCATCGCACAAACCGCTGACTGGGAAAACTTGAATGAAAAAAAGCGGAATAGAATACGGACTATCCTCCACGGAGTGATTCTCACAGAATACTTGAGGAACAATACGGCCCCTAGAGGGCTCATTGTCACCAATGCCCCACGCATTTTCCTAGAGGAAGCCACCTTTCGCAAAGACGGGGCTCAGATAGCTTGGCGGTGTACACGCAATTGGATAATTCTCATCATCCAGACGGCAAAGAGACTATCCGATGCAGTCCTAATCGAGATCCAAGCCACGGAGGCCCACTTCAAGACTACGATAACCTCCTTCAAGAAAAAACTGGAGGAGACTAACAGAGAGATTAATGAATATAAGGAGGGACTCACTCAAGCCAAAATTCACAAGTTTCAAAAAGACTTGAAAAAATTCTTATATCTCAAGACTTACCCGTACGCTGACAGCTACTACAAACCTACAAAACGCTCAGATACATCAGGAGGCTCCTCGGACGAGGACTCATCTGCCAGCAGTGGCTCCAGCACGAGGAGTTACCGGAACAGACAACGGGGGAGAGGCAAGAACAACAGTTGGCAACAACCATGGCCACAACTACCCCCAGGGGGCAACATGCATTTTCAAGCCCCCTACCCCCAGATGCATCCACAATTCATGTATGGATGGAACCCCCTGTCGGACCACCACCTCCCTACATGAACCAGAACCAAAGGTTTCCTTTTAGGGGGCGGCCAACGCGGACGGGGAAGAAGACGGCGACAAACCCATGTCCACTGGGAGGAAGATCAACACCCGGGAGCCCAAACAAGGAGCAAGACGAAGGAACATCAACCAGGCCCCAGCTCGAGATAAGCCTCATGACCAATCTTTCCTCCCATGTGCTCACACCATCTGAAAAGACAGTCCTGGATAAAGGACTAGGATATGCACCTACAGCCAAGCTGGATAAATTCCAACTGCATTGTGAGCTGGCTGAATTTTTCCGCAAGCTCAAACTAAAAGCATTTTTTGAGAACTCCCCTGAGCAATCCAACACGGAAACACAGGGTGACACTCAATTCAGAACCAAGTCTACATTCATTCCACCACTAAGTGCCTTACCACCGGAAATCACAGTGTACGAGCAAGAGGTCTTCAATGAGATAGAATCCCTGAAGGAAGACCACATATTCCAAAACACCAGCAATATGGAACGTCAAGCCTTGAGATCTCTCAAAGCAAATGAAACAATGACCATCAAACCAGCGGACAAAGGCGGTGGCATCGTCATCTTGAACAAGGAAGATTACCGCTCAGAATGCAAACGCTCGCTGAACGATACCAAGAATTATTAAAAATTAACCAAGGACCCAAGTGAATCTCTCAAAACCAAAATTCACAACTTGGTTGAGGAAGCTGAAAACACTGGACAAATCACAAAACAAGAAGCAAAGTTCCTCACAACCACCCCAGGGAAAATCCCATATTTTTACACAGTCCCAAAAATACATAAGAACAAGATACCAGCACCCGGACGCCCCATTGTTTCGGGTATAGGGTCACTGATGGAACCCCTCTCATGTTATTGTGACTTCTTTTTACAACCTATAGTGCAGTCCACCAGCACCTACTTGAAGGATACCAAAGACCTCTTGAGACTTATCAACACCCTGGCCTACAATCCTGAGACCTCATTTCTAGTCAGTCTTGATGTTGAAAGTCTGTACACGAGCCTGCCACAAGAAGACACACTAAGGGGCATATTCACAAGCCCCTACCACCGAATTATCTCCACCTTAACCCATCAAAAGTGGAGATAAATTTAACACCCCATTCACAAGCGGGTGAAAACTGCAGACATCGCCAGTATTCCCGCGATAACTGCCCCAAAACTTATCCCCACGGAGGACACCACCAACTAACCCTAATGAGATGCAGAGTAGGCGTTCCCGTACAAAAACACACAAAAACACCACAACACCACTTTCACAACGAACTTCCAGATCTGCGATGCGAGTCAAAGCCACGCAATAAGCCGCGGTAGCAGCAGGTATTTAACACCTGCCTCCTGCTGGTGTAAAGCCGGACGACTACCTGCAGTAGGCAACGGAGCCCCGCACACAGCCACACCCGAAGAACAAACGACGCCATGGAGCTACTCATCATGCAGCTCAGAGCCCCAACAGGGCCACAACACCCACCGCCACCACCCCCAGGACCGCCACCAGCCCCCAGGACCGGGACCGGCACCACCCCCCCAGACCACCACAGAGGCAGCGCAGAGTAAGACAGCAGACCTACCGAAAACGCACCAGTCTCACAGAACTAACGCCCGAGGAAGTCATTGCCCACTACAGGCTCAAAAGGACAACCATCATCCGCATCATGACCCACATCGCCCACAGGTTGACGGTCCCAACCCAGTGGAGAACCAACATCCCTCCGCAGACAAAGATGCTGGCTGTGCTGCACTTGTTGGCCTCTGGTACCTTCCAACCAACAACTGCCAGAGTCGGAGGAGTCTCACAGCCAGCCCTATCAAAGTTCTTCACACCTGTCCTGGATGCCATCATCAGCTTCATACCCCAGTACCTTCACTTCCCCCACACTGCGCAGGAACAGCTGGAGACAAAGCAAGGCTTCTACGCCTTTGCTAGCTTCCCACACGTGTTGGGGGCCATTGACTGCACACATGTCCCACGTGTGCCCCCTGCGGATACTGCACACCACTACCGCAACAGAAAGCACACGCATTCCATCAATATGCAGGCAATAGTGGACCACTGGGGAATGTTCACCAATGTCGTCGCAAACTACCCCGGCAGTGTGCACGATTCCTACATCTTACGACAGTCCATCATCAACCAGCGCTTCCAGGATGGCATCTATGGAACTGGACTGCTCGTTGGTAAGTGCCAAATCAACACACCACACACCTCAAAGCCACCATCACACAACGCACAACTGTGGAAATGCACACGTGACCAAACCACATACAACATGTCAATCAACATGCCCACCTACCAGACACGACAACACAACTCCATGGTGATCATGGGCCTCCCCTGCACACAATACAGCTATATCATGGCACCACAGCCACACAACAGCTGAACGTGTGGAGATGCGGAATGCGGCCATGTGCGAAGGATGCAAGTGACCCGTGAATGGGAATGTACTCAACGACAAGTGAGGCGTGGATGTGCTGGACAGACATGCGTATGCAAACCACAGATATGTCCATGCAGACATCAATTGCTGGTGACTGGAGAGTAGTGAACAGTGGACGCAACCATGTCACCCCAGGCCGTGGGTTAGATCGCGTAAATGTCGCTCTCTACGTCCCCCCCTGTGTGCGTGAGCGTAGTGGTTTGGCCCGGAGTACACCAGGCCTGCGCAGGGGTCTGTACAAAAACCCCGTGGCACAGAGCGTGGTTCTCTCCCGGAAAGGCCAACGTCACTGCCAGGGCGGCGCCTTGCAGTCCGCCACGAGGCCGATGCCGTGAGCAGCGGGTCCTGCAAGCCTGTGCGCCTGCTGCACCCTAGGACGCTGATACCCAGACCAGGCCTGCCCGCCCCAGCACTCCAAGGCCGCGCTGCTCACCTGCCGACACCGTCGTGTGTCAAAGAGGGCCCACCACGTGCCAGTGCTAGCTCCAAGACCCATGCCAGCGACCTTGGCAGGCCTCCTCAAGCCATCGCTGTCCTCCGTGACACAGGCCTCCAGGGGTCCCCATTCGTTGACATACTCCACCGCTGCAGCCGGGCTACACTGCAGTCCAGCATGTCCCACATCTTGAACTGAGTCATCAGTATTCAATGGCCGGGTCCATGCCAGTGTACACAGGGGGAGGACTGAGAGTGAGATGCGTCACAGTCCGGTGGAAACACGGATCACGGTTATGGAGGAGGTCAACCAGTAGCAAGGACTGACCTGGTGCCACTAACCCTGTGCGCCGTGAGTGACCGTCAGCCTCCGCCGGAACATCGTTGGTGTCTGAGCCTGTGGCCTGGGGGTTGTCATCAGCAATGGGCAGGTACGGACTTGGTGTCTGGCATGAGTCTGTGGCATTCATATCCGCCATATTGCCAGACACAGCTGGCATGTGCCCTCTGCATCATGCCCTGGGGGTACACCTCCCATTCTCCCCCGAGACACTCCGCGGAAGGCACCTCTGAGACATACGAGACCCTGCTCTGCCCCAATGACCCTACCCCAGTCTCCCGCAGGTCAGCGTCCCGTGGCGGTAGGCCCGTGTCGGCCGCTGTGCATCCGGGGCCACTAACCCTGTGCGACTCAAGTCATGCTCCCTTGTTGTTCTGACATTGCATTTCTGAGTGCCTGATGACTGTTGGAGTTGTTGCCAGCACCTGCTACTCCTTGAGGGCTGGCTTACACTCACCCCAGCACAGGCGTCACTGGATTAGTGGGCCTGCCATCACATCATGCCGAACCAAGTATTGACTCTTTTCTCTCTGCACTGTCCCAGGTGATCAAGGATATGCACTCTGCCCTTGGGTGATGACACCCCTCCGAGACCCGAACACACCCGCCCAGAGGCAGTACAATGCGGCCCACATACGCACCAGGGGCATCGTTGAATGCACAATTGGCGTGTTGAAGTCATGTTTCAGGTGCCTGGACGGCACAGGTGGAAAGCTCCTGTACAGCCCGGACATCGTGTGCAAGATGATCGTTGCATGTTGTGTGTTGCACAACATCTGTGTATGCACCAATGCCCCATGGATCCCAGTTCCAGAAGTACCGGACGATGATGGGGACAATGGGGCAGGTGGCCCACATCCCACTGCAGCTGCGGCAGGAATGGCCCGTAGGAACACCATCATTGCCAATTTCTTCTCATGAGAACGTCACATTGTGGCCGTCCCTGGCAATCATGGGACAGTATAAAATGTCCACAAGCACAGCATGTGTAAATAAAACATATTTGCAGGTTACAGGTTGTACTTGTACATTGTCATGTCCCAGTTTCCTGCTGTGCCAGATGTGATTTTCCATGTTGTGCATATTTGCGGCACCAGTTGTGTCCTGTGTTCTGTTGTGGAGGTGTTGCTGTTTGTACCTGGATGTTGTCAATGTCGAGGTGCACTTATTCATTCTATGTGCATATGCTGCACGGTGGGTGATTCGCTCCAGCGGCTCGGATTTGTCTGCCACTGATCCCTTTCATGCGGTGTGCCTGTCAGTTCTGTGCTTCCAGGATGCTGAGATGTTGCAGACTTGGGTGACTTGTGCTCTTTGTCGAGTTGTGACTCTTGGGCATGGTTTGTCCGCAGATGTGTCGTTGACGTCAGGGGTTGTTTGTGCAGGAAGTTGTGTCCGAGTATGACCTGCTCCTTTTCGGGTGTTGTCCGCACTCAGCCACCTCAGTGTCGGGCCGTGTACATTGCCATGATGATAGGACTGCAGCCAAGCTACTCATCATGTGGTGTCTCTTGCATTGTCAGTGTGGCTGACGTATATGCATGTTTGCTGTGTTTCGCACGTGGGCATGTGTTGGTTGTGTGAATGTTGATGTGTTGGGTGGGTGCCCCTTTGGGCACATGGTGTTTGTGGGACTACTTGGTGTTTGTGTGTGTGCTGAGGTGTCCCCGTGGGATCAGGGACATGATCCAGAGTCATTGTGGGTGTGCAGTGTGCCCTGCTTGATTGTGCATGTGTGCCATTGTGCCCATCTCCTCCCGTCCCCCCACTCCCAGGTCGCTACGCACCATGTTGATGTGATGTTGGGTCATGTTGGGCAGTGTCCAGATCACCAACTCATGTCACCATCTCCCGACTGGTGACTGTGGCCACCATCTTATCCATGTCATTCAGCTCCTGGTGTTCTGCTGGCCCCCCTCCTCCGCGGTGCGTTGCTGCTTTCGTGTTGGCAGCGAGTTTCTGCTTGGTTTTGACATTCACATCAGTCCAGCGCCTCTTGTGCTCTTCCATTGTCCTCTGCCATGCGACAGCATTCACATGGTCCGAGGTAGTGTGCCATCTTTGCCTCTTTGTTGCCAATGACACGTTGGAGGTGACGTACAGTTGGTGGTGGTGTTCTGTCTCATCCGTGGCGATAATCGGGTTTTCCTGTAGACTGTACCCCGTCTTCCTCTTCTCATTGACCCTTCCACGAGCCCTGTATTCCTGGGTGTTCCTCTGTGGGGAATGTGGGGTTCATGTTGTCCTCTGCAGTCGGTCAGGGTGCATCCGTGGTACTCCGCAGTTGGTTTTGCTTTTAGTGGCATTTTCCGTATGCTGTTCTCGTGCTTTTTCCCGCATTACGCGTGGGTATTGCTGGCCTCTCGCTGGTTGTCACTGTTTTCTTATCGTGTTTGGGCCCATCGCGTCTTTTACGCGTTGGGGTTTGTGTTTTTATCTCTGTCGCGGTGGTTGTATCGCGGACATTGGCCGCGTTTTCGGGGGACTATCGCATGGTACTGCCATGTTGTAAATTCCACGTTAACACAGGGTTATTTTCCCGCGATAGGCTGCGATGTGTAAAGTTGCATTTTTTGGAGATGTTCAGCACACGTTCTTGTGAATATACCCCTAACTGTATTGAAATTGGCATTGGACAACACCACCTGGAATTATCATTCCCCGAAAAGATTCATACTGTAATGTGCGACGTTGGCACTCAACGACAACTATTTTGAGTTTGAGGGAGAAATTTACCTACAAAAGTATGGAACTTCCATGGGGAGCGTTTTCGCCCCAAGTGTGGCAGGACTTTATGTTTACAACTTTGAGATGAACCACCTGTTTAACCACAACATGCCACAAATTCCCCAGATCAAATTTTACAAGCGTTATATAGACGACATCCTTCTGATCTGTGAGGGGGACAATCAGTCCCTCGAAGCTTTTTGCCAATGGATAAACACCTGTGACCCTAATCTTAAATTCACACACAATATCCATAGGCACAACATGATTTTCCTGGACCTGGAGATACTAGCAACAGAGGGTAGACTAAAAAGTAAAACACACTTTAAACCTACAGCCCGTAACTCCTTATTACATTACACTAGTTTTCACCCCAAAACCCTACGTGAAAACCTTTCTCCAGTTGCGCAGAAATTGCAGTGACATACATGACTTTAAGGATCAGGCCAACGTCCTGAGCACAAAACTACAACACCGAGGCTATCCCAAAAGAATAACAGAGAAGGCAAGGAAACGCGCACGTAACCAGAACCGGGAAGGACTGCTAGAAACGATACAACGTGCACCCACGCCTATCCCCCTCACGTGCGTTGTAACCTTCAATTCTGTTTCTAACAAAGTCTCCCACATCATCAAGAAAAACTGGAAGATCAGGAGGCAAGATGGCGACCGACTGATATCGGCGTGAAGATGCCCCGCAGAGCCTCCCCAATTGCGGCGGCTTTGAATGCTCTCTACTCGCCTCTTAGGTAGAGAACAAATGAGGAGACCGTAAAGACTTACGATTTAAACCCCCATAAAGCAATGTGAAAGAAAAGGGAAAGAATGCGGCTGAAACCACAAGACTCACCTCGTCTGCTTGTCATTACGCTCTGCCTTTGCCGTGAGGACGCCGAGGTAGCTCTTGGTTCATGGATGGAACCTGGCCTGCGTGAGTTTTCCCCGGCTGAGCAGCGGAGGGTTGTGCGGAGGACGGCGCGATCTTCAAGCAGAGCGGAGAAGTCTCCCGCTGTGGCAGCACTGTGGCGCTGCAATGGGTACAGGATTGGAATCGGAGCGTGGAGCAGGGTCAGCGCCGAGATACTTTGTTGCAGCAAAGGCGTCTCCTGCCAGTTCACCCAAGTAAGGATGACCGGCAAGGGGGCGAGGGCTGGGAAGACTCTTCTTGTGCCCTCTGAGTCAAAAGCAGCGCTGGCACTCACACGGCAAAAAAGAGTGGATGCCTTAAACGCGAAAGGCAGAGGTGGTGGTGAGAAAGGTGACGGTGCAAAAAAGACCTCGCAGGAAAAAGACTCGACACTGATGGCCGTCAGGAAGAAGGGCACCACTCTCACACCCAAGGAAACCGATGGCTCACAATCTTTAATTACTAGTCGCTTTGCAGCAACAAGTGAGAAAGAGAACAATATGCTTGTCAGCGGCGCAGATAGCCAGGGTACAGGAGGGTCGACATGTGCGTCAGGGCAGATTTTAGATACTCCTTCATCTGATGATACAGGTAAAGCCCTCGCCCTTTTACCGGTAACCTTGCCAGCAGAGGTTAGCCCGGAGGGTAACTCGACCAGCATGCACAATAACCCTAGTATTTTGGCAAGCAATTTGTCTGCTTCTAACAACACAGCAGCCACAGCTAACCCTCTTCCATTAGCGCCCCTTGGTGATCGTGCGCTTATAGACTGGAATTCAAAGACGCCAGACAATCAGGATAAGTTTTACTCTCTGACAGAGGAATCCGAAATGTCAGATATCAGCATCTCGTTGTCTAGTGGGGAGGAAGGAAAGAAATGGTACAGCAGTCCCAATACTGACTCCCAGAGAGGTAAACCTGGCACTAAAGAACTATTTAAAAAAAAAAGTAGAGATCATGCGCAAAGAAAGGGCGACTTATCTGATAATGATAATGCGGGTGTAAAAGAGCTGAAATGGGACTACAACAACACCCCTCTCACTTTAGTCTCAGAATCCTCCACAGCTTCTGTGCATAATCAAACAAGCATTGGCAGTGGCAAAGGCGGCGATCACCGAGACACAAGAAGTGAACCTGCCTTGACAGATGTTTTACAGTCCATCAAAAGCTTCCAGGAGGAAGTCAAGGCAGACAGTCGTAGATCCCGTATGGCGGCCAAAAAACTGCAAGGGGCAGTTAGAAAGGTTGGCAAAACCTGTGCCGATATTGCGGATCGAATGGCTATGGTGGAGGGAAGGACGGAACAACTGGGAAAAGATGTTGCCTCACTTCACGATGAACACGAGGGGGTGGTAAAAGACATGATGTGGAAACTGGAGGAGCAAGAAAATCGACAGAGACGCAACAACCTCCGCTTCTTAGGAATTCCGGAAGGGGTTGAAAAAGATGATCCCAGGAAATTTATGATTACCTTATTGAAAGGGGCTTTTCCCGAACTGCAATCATGGGATTTGGACAGGGAAATTCAAAGAGCCCATAGATTTCCCTTGTTTCCCGGCGAGCATGCAGCGGCATCACAGCACCCTCGTGCCATGCTTTTATTTTTCGGAAACTTTTTACTCCGCCAAACTCTTTTTGACTTGGCCAGACCCACAAAGAAACGAACCTTTGATGGAATAACCTTCTTCACCAGACCCGATTTTGCTCACGCCACGGTGGAGCGCAGGTGGAGGCTCTGGCAGTTCTTTGAACCATTTCAGAAGCTGGGGGCCGAGGTGTACCTACAGAACCCGGCCCGGTTGAAAATAATATACAAAGGGACTACCCGCAGTTTTGTTTCTGAAATTCAGGCGCAAAACTACTTAGAGGAACTCTCGGGGCACAAATAATGTAGCTAATTATCTCAAAGTACACTTGGGGCAATGCGCTAAGTATGGCTAGATAATGTTCGAGTAGTATGTTGAAAGGGAAGGCAGGCTACAAGGCTTAGCAGCTCCTTCTTCCGCCGAATCCGCTTTGTTGTTTATGACATAGTTTAGTTATTTTTTTCCCACATGGTATTAGGCATGCGGTTGTTTTTTTTGGGGGGTAACTGCTACCAGAGGTTATGGAAAATGTTTTTCTCTTTTTTTTCTTTTTTTCTTCTTGGCTATGCTCGGTAGGGAGGCTCAGCGGGATCGCGTGGCTCTACACGTCGGATGTCAAATCCCTGGCTTGGCCAGGTAACCTCCAAAGGTGGTGGAGGGTGGGGGTTTGGAGAGGGGGGAGGTCAGACAGGTTGCATTAAATGGTAACTGTAAAAAGAAAACTACAAAAATGAGCCAAACTAATTTAGTTTGTTACCCGGTTTTGATTGTCGGTAAAAGGGGGAAAAAGGAAAAAAGTGTGGCTATATACACGGAGCATGTAGTGGAAAAAGATGGGTCTGTTAAGGGTATTATCAATGAATATTTGTGGCCTAAATGATCTTAGGAAAAGACAGGCGGTGGCAGTAGGACTTCAAACTTGGGGCACAAATATTGTTTGTTTGCAAGAAACGCATATTGAGGGGTCACAAGCACATATCTTAAAATCATTAGGATATAGGTTGATCTGTGCCACGTCAAAAGGAGATAGCGTAAGGTGGGTTGCTATTTTAGCCAGGGGGAGCGGGCTCGTCTTTAGTCACTCTAAGGCAGATAAATTTGGTCGCTGGGCAATTACAGAATGTCAATATGGGAGTGGGCAAAAGATGACTCTATGTGCCATTTATGGCAGCAACAGCGATGAGGCATCAGTTTTTGATGAGATCTCAAACGAATTGATGCATTGGCCACTACCTTTAATGATTTGTGGGGATCTTAACATTAACCTGCCAAACAACTGGTCCTTAAAGGAGGGGTGGCACTATACCGGCCGCAAACCCAAAGTATTTAAAGCATTAAGACAAATGTGTTGCATACACGGGCTGGTGGATGGCTGGCAGACCTTAAAATCTGATGATCCAGGGTTTACGTATTTCTCCAATCCACATCTCACCCATGCAAGATTGGATTATATTTTAATGTCCAATGCAATAAAAACCAAGTGCCAAATCATGAAACTCCCCGGATCCTTTCGGATCATAATCCTCTAATTTGTTCCGTGGAAATAGACAATAGAAGTGACACTCCTAGCTCATGGACTTTCGAGAAAGCCCTGCTCTTAGATGAGAATTATTGCAGCCACATCAGAGAGTGGATCCCTAATTTTTTATCTGACAATGAGGGGAGCGCTTCAATTGAAATAGTCTGGGATATGCTAAAAGCAGGGATCCGAGGGGAGACCTTGCAGTATTCTTTAAAAGCTAACAAACTAGCTAGGGAAGTTATGCAGGGGCTACAAGATAACCTGAAGAAGGCTGAGGAAGGCTTAATAAGTGTTACAACGGGAAATGTTCCAGTAGGGAAGGAAGAAGTAGAGAAAGTGCAGAACCAGGTGGCAATCGCTAAGGCTTTAATTATGAATATTTTCATGGAAAAAGTAATTAAAAAGCACTCTCTCAAAAGGAAATGATATATGAAGTGAACGAGCAAATTGGACACCAACTAGCCATTCGTATGAGACAACAGGCCTCATCAAACTTGATTCGCGAAATCCAGGATCCTCAGGGAGTCCGAGTAGCAGACCCTAAACTCATAAGAGAAGCTTTCTGGCGGTTTTACCAAGATTTATACACTGAATCGGGTGGTGGTGACCAGGCAAGCATTGAGGATTACGTAGATCAGCTTTCTAATGAGATATTTAAAGATGAGGATGCAAATCTCTTAGAGGAGCTACCCACAGAGGGAGAAATCATTGGCATAATCAAAGATTTGCCAAGAGGGAAAGCTACGGGGTTAGATTGCATCCCATCGGAATTCTATGCCTCTTTTCTAGATCAAATTAAAAGCATCTTGATAGAGCTCATTATACATATCTTTAAAGGAGGCCATCCCCCGAAATCTTGGTCTCGGGCAAAAATAGTCATCTTCCCTAAAAAGAACAAACCGCCGGAACAGATGGGTTCATATCGCCCCATTACCCTCATTAACTCAGACTCCAAAATTTACTCAAAAGTCTTGGCTAATAGAATTGCTCCCATTATCCACAAGGTGATTGCTCAGAGCCAACATGGCTTCGTTCCAGGCAGGTCCACTATCAACCACATTCAGCGAGTAATCACCTTGTTCGATGGTATGGATGTTACAGGAGACCCTATGGCGCTGATTCTGCTTGATGCGGAGAAAGCTTTCGATAGGGTCTCCTGGCACTTCCTGTGGACTGCAATGTCCAGAATGGGTATCAAGGGAGGCTATATACAGGCAGTCCAAAAACTGTACGTGAATCCAAGGGCCGTAGTATTGGTAAATGGGATTTTAACTGAAGAGCTGATAATATCACGTGGAACACAGTATGGCTGTCCTTGCTCGCCATTGCTTTTCGCAATTTATATAGACCCATTTATCCGGCGATTGGAAAAGGACGGAGAAATTAAACCTATAATATCACAGGGGTATGCCACTAAATCGCTAGCCTATGCGGATGATATCGCTATCGTGACATCCGATCCAAACACGGCTATGACTGCTATCGAGAGGGAGGCTAAACAATTTGGAGATGTGTCCGGCTATGCACATAATCAGGCCAAAACTCAGATTGTTTTAAATAGGAAAAGTGAATGGCGGGATCCTCGAGTTGTGGAACAGGCTACTTACTAGGAGTCTGCATTACATCTGATCTTGAAAATCTGGTTGATATAAATCTGAAGCCAATAACAGGTGCAATGCGGAAAGATCTCCAACGCCTTGACAATTTACACCTCTCTATCATTGGAAGAGTGAACGCAATTAAAATGGTCTTCTTTCCTAAAATTTTGTATATGTTTAGGGCAATCTGCCTAGAATTCTCTTCATCCTGGCTCAAATCAATAGAACAGATGTTCTCTAGCTTTATCTGGGCATATTCACAACCTCGGCGGGCCTACAAGTTCCTCACTCTCCAGAAGGAGCGAGGTGGACTAGCTCTCCCAAACTTGAAGGCATATTACTGGGCTACCGTGTTATTGTATAGCGATGAGTTACTTCAGAATAACCGGGAAGGTATGGAGGGAGAAGCCTATGCACCACCTATTTTCCAATTACTACTAGGCAGGGAGAGCAGAGGATACTGGTGGAGACATTTGCACGACAGTTAGCACAAAAAGGTTAAATTTAAAACACTATTTAGTGGATTCAAGGTGTGGAAGACCATTAGGAAAATGCTTGGTATAGGGAGACTGTCTTTCTATACGCCCTTAAAGAATAACCCAGATCTGCCCGAAATTTTATTGATAGTTATATACATAAGTGGCATGATGTAGGAATTGTCCAGATCGGCTGCCTCTTTTCCTCCGTTGGGATTCGGTCCTTCGAAGAATTAAAAACCAATTTTGGATTAGACTGGCGGGACTTCTTCAAGTACCTGCAAATTAGAGATTTTTTGTCACGGAAGCTAGGCGGGAGGGGGGGGGGGTGGAAAAAATCGACCTAGTAGAAATACTTTTATCTGGCACCAAAAACACGATTGGGGGTATTTATTCACGCATTAATGCTATGTTTCCAGATGATATGGAGAAAACTGCGCAAAAATGGTTAGAGAAAGCAGCAATTCCAAATGATGAGTTTAATTACGCTTATGAAATGTCGCAAACAATTCTAATGTCAACCAAACTCCAAGCACAATTTTTTAAAACCTGTTTTTTCCTATATTATACACCGGACAAAATAGCCAAGTGGGAAACTGGTAAGAGCACATGTTGTCCTAGATGTATGCTTTTTAATGCTGATTGTATACACATTTTTTCCGCCTGCGAAGGGTTAACATCTGTCAAACAAGAGATAGGGAAATTTCTATCTACAGTGGTGCATAGCACGATAGTTTTATCCAGCGGTGTTATTCTACTAGGGGCAACAGACCCCGGAAACGCTAGAATAGGGCATGAACTTATCTTTATAGCAATGGCCGTTTTTAGGTTGTGTATAGCCTCAGTGTGGTTGGATGCCACTGCCCCGACATTCCAACAATGGTTAGCCAGATTTCTCGCCATCTCAAATATTGAAATTGCTATCTATAAACGTAAGGGCAGGAGGCGACGGAAAAGAAGTTTAAAAATGTGGACCCCTCTAATAGAATGGTGCCAATTGCAAGGTCGCACGGAATGAATTATTATTTTTTTTTTACTTAAGGTGCAACCGGATCTGGGCGTACTAATGTATGTATCAATTTTGTCTTTTTGATAATGTAACTCATTTTATAAATGTATGTATACTTGTCTGACCTGGAGGGAGGGGGTGGGGGAGGGAGAAAATTTGCTGTTTAAAAACTGAATAAAGATATTTAAAAAAAAAAAAACTGGAAGATACTGCATACTGGAAAACTGAAGTGGGAACACCCTTTACTTTCATACAGGAGGGCCAGATCCATTAAAGATACCCTGGTGTCCACACGTCCTGTTCAACCCTCAAAACCAACAAACACAGTTCTTAATGTTTGGGGTCTCCGGAACATTGTTGGTCATTTCCCATGCGGGAATTGTAGCGTCTGTCACATCACGGAAACCACAAAAAGCCTACAATTGGAACCAGGCAAGACATGGCATATCAGACAACATACAAAATGTAACACTGCACATGCCATCTACCGCATTGTCTGCCCTTGCGGCCTTACATACATTGGCATGACTATCCGCAAAATAAAAACCCGCATCTGTGAGCATCGCCGTACCATCATATGCAAGAAAAACACTACACGGATGACCAACCATTTCCTAGAGGCAGGTCACACCACCAATGACATGCGATGGGTTGTGATAGAAACGTTAGACCCAAAAATGCCCAATATACAGAGCTGCCTCTTGGAGAAGGAGCAAAGATAGATTTATCGCTTGTCCAGTCAACTGACTGGCTTAAATGACAATATTCCGTGGAATTGCCTGAGTAAACCATCCTGACATCATTTGCAGCACACCTGCGGATACATCCTTATACTTTAATCAGTATAGTGGCCATTCACTACCATCTTTAGCCTCACTATAGGCATATCACTCGCTATTACGATCTCTCAGCATTTCTGATACTATTCTGTCTGCTGTTCTTTGACCATTAGCTATTTCCCTTGTTTTTCCCGGTCACATTTGACCTAATTGCCATCGGGTTAGCTTGCGAGCTTTTTTCGGGAGCACCACAATTTACCAACTTATCCATAGTAGCACACATATTTATGTCTAATACTGCCGTTTTTTCCAACATGGCACTCACATCATTGCCACTCTGCCATGCCCCTATATCCCGATAATCGGCATTTCTCTCACTCAATATGGCACCCACGCATGCGCTACTGGCCGCGACATGGGTCTATTCTTCTTTGACTACGGGCTTACGCATTCTGACACGCACGCCCGCACGTCAGAGACCGCGACCTTGTGATTTAATCCTCCTACACATAGGGTTAGCTTGCGAGCATTTTTCGGCAGCTCCACAATTTGCTTACTTATCCATAGGAGCACACATATTCATGCCTAATTCTGCCATCATGCCATCATTGCCACTCTGTTATGCCCCTATATCCCGATAATCTGCATTTCCCTCACTCAAGATGGCACCCACACATGCGCTACTGGCTGCGACAGGTGTCTAGTCTTTTTTGAGTACGTGCATTACGCATTCCGACGCGCACGCCCGCACGTCAGAGACCGCGACCTCTTGATTTAATCCTCCTACACACAGGGAGAAATCAGCAGCCAGGACCACGGAGACTGCAATAGGTTACAGCGGGTTTTCATCTTGACGAAGTAAGGTCTAGACGTAGGGACCCTCTCCTTTCCTTTTTCCCTTAGATACAGCTAATCGCTATGCCTTGCAAATTGCTCATGATGTCTCTTGCTCTTTCCCAATTTCTCAGAGTGTGACTACAGATGAAACCCCTCCCGGGCCCCGAATCTCTGCCTAACACCATAGTTTAGTGTAATTATGCACTTTTTTATCTTTTTAAAGTTTCTCTGCACGCAATCTATTTCCATTTGTATTATATTCAATAGTGGCTGCACCTATTTTCGCTACTTGTGGCCACACCCTTGCCGATCATATGGCACATATGTACCTTATCACTCTATGCACCAATGGTACGCACAGGGTCATACGTAGCCCCTGTTCTAATAAATATCTTGTTAGCATGCCACACGTCAGTCCAAAACTATATGGTACTATAGACACACTCCGTTTGGAGTCGCTGCATGCCACATTGCAGTCACAGCCGTATATCCACCGTGAGACATACGTGCATCATATGTCGAATCAGCATGCATTCTCACCCGGCTATGGCTATGTATTACCTCACTGTTGTGCCTACTTACCTGAGACTTGATTAGTGGCACTACTGAACACGCAAAAGATTGCATTTTATGTTGTATTTTTCCATTATGTGTCTTGTCTTGTCTTTTATTTCCTTACAGGTTTTTCATTTGTGTGTCCGTGAGTATACCGACACCACCTAGCACCACAACACACCTTAGCGCGTGTGTTGGATATTCACATTCATGTGGCGTGATTTTTGCCACTCACGCACTATTCACCCAGTCCTGACGAAAGCTTACTCACATTTTTTTCTGGGCTGAAACATGTAGACCATTTTTTGACAACTAGGAGTAAATCTCTCCATCAGTTGCGCCATTTGATTTTAACAGTATCCTGGGCCGCCACCAATAAATTAATCTGGCAAGGATTCCCAGAGATATTTTTAATCCACACTATTTCACACAAATACACTACACCTGCTCCGCTGTAATCAGGGGTCGTAGCACAACCGGGGGGCATTCGGCCACCCGATTGGGACCCCAATGATGAAGCATGACACCAACCAGGTTAGTGTGTGAGGGGTCTTTTAACAAAACCTAATGGTCCCCTGACATTGTTTATCACAACAGTGAGTTTTGTGAATTTTATTTTTATTTTCTCCTCAAAAGAGTCATTTTTGAATTGTGTACTCCTGTTGCAACTCTTACACCTAGGTCTACTGTGTTGCACTTTTTTCTTAGTGCCTTGCAAAAATGGAATCTGCCTTTATTGTACCAGATCGGCTCAAATACAGTATGTTAGAGTTGAGGGGGTTCTGTGATGAGAGAGACATAGCATTGAGTGGGTCAGACACCCAGTGAGACCTCCAGGAAACCCTGCTCCGATGGCAAGAGAATGAATGGGCATGGGAGAACTATGAGAGGAAGGTTTCCCAGTCCGCATACCAAGAGGATGGTGGGTTTGAGGCTGGTCCTGAAGAGTCTGCACAGGAGGGAGAAAATGACAGGGCAGGGACACCAGTAGATAGTGAGGACCCCGTAGAGAGGGAGTCCATTGCTGGGTCCAGTGCCCCATCCCTTCCCCTGTCCCCAGAGGAGTGGGTGGATAAGAGGGAAGAAAGGGAGCATCAGCTGGCTTTGGAGAGGCTCAGATTAGAGCATGCCAAGAACATAGCACAGCTGGGTGTGGAGGAGAAAAAGGCCTTGTTGGCTCAGGAGTTGAGTCTCAAGGAGCTGGTCCTTGAAGAGAAAAAGGCTGAGTTTGAGAGAGCCTTAGTTCAGGAGAGGATGGCGGAGGCAGAGAGGGCCTTCGCCAGAGAAAATCTAGCTCTTGAGGATATGTCCCCTGAGTGTAGTTTTAGTGGTCTGGGTTCACCAGTGAGGGTGGAGTCCAGTGGTGGCAGCAATAGAGAGTCCAGTGTAGGAAGTCCCACTCCCAGATCCCAGAGCCTGGTACCTAGTTCCCAGGAAGAGGGTGTCACACCTGAAGGGTATAGGTTGAGGTTCAGGGCCAGTAGGAAACTGTCTCACCAGTCTTGGGGAGAGTGTTGTGATGCACTAGAAGGTTGGGTGATGGGTAGCACGGCAAACAATTTTGAAGGGCTGTTCAATCTGATTGTCAGAGAGCACATGTTCCATTGTTGTTTTCCAGGGTTACGCCAACACCTGTTGGAGTGTGAGTTCTCTGATCCCAGGGAGCTTGCACCGGAGGCAGACCTCTGGGTGAGTGCCAGAGGGTCTGAGAAGGCATTTGGGAATGACCCTAAGGGGAGGGGCTCAGGTATTTCCCAGCCCAGGGCGGTGGGAAAAGTTCTTAGTAGCCCAGATAGGTCCCGGTGTAGTGGGAGGGGTGTAGGTACTCACGTCCTGTCTCCGCAGAGAAGGAGTGAGAATGGGATGCGTCCCAAGGTGCCCGAAACCCAGTCTCAGGGCCTGGAGGGTTCCTTTGGGGAACACCAGGTGGAGAGTCTAAGCTGTACTGGTAGGCCATCCGTTGAGGGGGCTCTCCTAGTGTCAGGAGAACTTGGAGCGTCTGTAAGCAGAGCTCCATCAGTTCTGGTGTCTGGCGGTGCCACTCCTGAGGGGAGGGTGCAGAAGTCCAGATGGAGGGGTGACAGGGGGATGCGGTCCCCAATGGGAGAACCAGTGGGTCAGGGGCCAGCATAAGGGCTGAGCCTTCTAGGAGTGACCATGGTGACACCACTTCTGTTTTGGGGGTCTTCGTGCACTGTCAGATGGACAGGGGTATGGGAGACCAGCGCCAGGCAGACTATCACAAAACACATGAGGTATGTGTTACCCTTGGGGGGGGCATGCATGCTCCCCAGGAAGTCCTGGTGTGCCAGGCAGGTGCTCAGCCGCAGGGTATACTCCCTGGGTTGGGAGGTCAGGTTCAGGTTATGCCTGACCTGGAGGGAAGGACATCTGTAAGCAGTGTCCCTACCGTTTTGTCTTCTGGGGGTACCACTCCAGGTGGGAGGGTGCAGAACTCTGGAAGGGGTGCAGAGGGAGGGAATCCTCGCCTCTGACCCCTGTTCAACCTGAGGGTTTAGACCCTAGGTTGGGAGACCAGTTGCAGGGTAGAAATCCTGAACTGGTGGGAGAATTTTGTGGGAGGGCTTATTCCAGCGTCCTGACAGTTTTGTGTTCTGAGGGTGCCTCTCCTAGGAGGAGAGTGCGGAACCCCAGAAGGAGGGGTAGGGGAGGAGAGCCTCAACCGTGACTCCTGATCAGCCTGAGGGTGCATACCCTGGGTTGAGGGATCAGTGGCAATTTAGAACTACACTGATGAGAGGTAGAGTGGAGAATGGATACTATGTACCTGGGGCTACTGCCCCCCACTCTGTGAGATGGCAAGGACCAGAGACATCTGGATGGCCTAGGGCCTGGTCCTGGTCGCGGACAGCTAGGGAGTCCCAGTGGGGTAGCTTAGTTGGTCCTGGGAGCTTAGACAGAGGGAATCACATGGGTCCAGATTGGCATAGAACTGGAGTGTGCCCCTGCAGTTGCAGGCCCACGTCCATGTTCTATCGCCCCAAGCAGGGAAGCCCATCAAGGTATTGATTGGTCTACCCTGGCTTTAGGCTGGAAGGGTGTTGTGTTGAACTTGGCCCCTTTTGCAGGGTCATCCCAGAACTTTTTGCCTTCCTCCTGGTATTTTTTCTGACCTGGTGTTGGTGGTTTTATGGAACAAATCTTTTTATTCGAGTTTGAAAAAAGGAAGAAGGAAAGCAATCCTGTGACAGTACACCGCTATGTGCCTACAACCACACAGGCCGGCAGCGTATAGATAGCATATGAATCATAGATACACAGCTTGGCGCCTACAACCCGGAGGCTGGCAGCGGTGTTGGTGGTTTTAGGACTCTGGGCACTTTATCACTGCTGTTCAGTGTTAAAGTGTATGTGCTCTCTTTGGTACACGTGGTAAGATTGGTCTACACCTGTTTGGCATATTTAATTTACCTATCACTCCCTTGTAAAGTGGTATATCATATACCCAGGGCCAGTAAATTAAATGCTACTGGTGGGCTTGCAGCGCTGCTTGCGCCACCCACCAAAGTAACCTTTCAAACCTGTCTCAGGCCTCTGCCATTGCAGGGCCTGCGTGCGCAGTTTACTGCCTCTGTGACGTGGCACATAAAGTGGGTGCCATGTCTGTGCCTCCCCTTTTACTATATATCAGTCACTCCTAAGGTAGGCCCTAGCTAGCCCTATGGGCAGGGTGCGCTGTAGGTAAAAGCAAGGACATGTGCCTTAACTCTGTGGAATGTCCTGGTAGTGACAAACAGCCATTTTGGTTTCTCACTACTGTGCGGCTGCCCTCTCATAGGAATGCATTGGGGATTCCCTGATATGTGTTTCAGTGCTAATTCCTGACATGAAAGGAGTAGCGTGATCAAGTTTGGTATGTTTGGAATAGTGGTGATAAATGCTGCGTAATGGTGTTCGCAGATTTATTATCACTATTTTAGAAATGCCACTTTTAGAAGTGGGCATTTCTGTGTGCTATGTGTGTTTGTGCCTGACTCTTGTGTATTGCATGTCTGGCTCTGGATGACAGGGGCTGGGGAGGTGCAGTGGCTCCAGAGGGGCTGGGTGAGTCAGCGCTAGGCTGAATAGGCCGATCTGCATTTGGAGTAGTGGGAGGAGTAGAACCTGGACCTGAATAGGAATGTGCCTGCCTTAAACAATGCTGGCTCCACCCCCCTGTGGTGTGTCTGGGGCCAGAGCCTACACTGAAAAAGAAGATGCTGTGCACTGTAAAGAAATGTGCAAGTGCCCCCCAGAACTGGTATGGACCGGGCACAGAGACCTCTGCCAGGGGGAGAACAAAGACATTAGTAGTATAAGTATTGGGGCTGTGACCCCATGTGCTGTTGTACCTGCTTGGAGCTGACGGACTGCTGGGCGCCAGGAGGAGCTGCCTCGAAGGACTCCCCCTCTGCTGGAGGGCCCTGTGAGCTGGCCTGCCTGGGCCCAGCTCTGCCCTGTAGGCTTTTGTGACTTGGGGTGCTGCAGGAGTCCTAGGTGTTGAGCCCCTGGGGTGGGCTCGACCCGCAGCAGCGCGTGGTGAGTGCTGTGCTTGGTGCACCACCCTCAAGCGCGAGGAGCACTTTGCCCTTACTGTGCTCCTCAGCGCTGTGCCCGCGCACCAGGAGCACATGGTGGGCGCTTTTGAAACATATTGCTTGAGCCCGAGAAGGGGGCTCGTGGGGCATGATTGGCCAGCAGGCGCAGATTGAGGAGTCGCGCCGGTTCTCCAGAATCGATGGAGACCTCGCTCCGTAATTAGCTGCGGGCCAGACGTCAGGCGGAGACCCTGCCTGACTGTGGGCGGGGCCCGTGCAGCGAGAGCAGACGCCGAGGGGCAGGACGTGGCCGTCACCGGACGTCAGGTGTTGCCTGGCTGTAGGCGAGGCGTTAAGCGCATAGTCCACGCGGCTGAAGAGGCACCTGTGTCTTTCCTGCGGGAGTCTGGAAACGGCAGTCTGGGAGAACCCGAAGGATCCCGGACGCGCCGCAATGTTGGGGGCAGAAGGTTTTTGGTTGCTCCACACGGGGGCAGCAGCACTCCCCCTCGCCCATAAAAGAGAGAAGAAGCAAGGTGAGGAGCCGAGCGGGCGTCACCGCATGTGGCCAGGGTAGCAGCTGCCCCGGATGGTAGTGGGCAGCTGCCAGAGTGACCCGTGGCCCCACAGCCCTACTTTTGGGGGGTATTCTTCCTTTCTCTGCATTCCCGGGCAAGCCCAGTAGGGGTGCCGGATTGGGAAGAGTCGCTGAAGAGGGGCATTCATTAGGCTCATTAGGTGGGGTGGAACCTCAACGGAGGCCCCCGAGCCTGGGTGGAGCAAGGAGTCTCCACAGAACTACCACGCAGTCCAGGAAGAGAGCGCAGAAGCAATGGGACTGCCATTTGGGGGGCCAGTGGGCTCTCGGGGACATGGTGGCATATTGTTGCCCGTGGGCAATTATATTTACGCCCAAGAGGGGCTAATGAGATGTGCACTGTGGCAGGTGTTACTGTGGTGCACTGGTGCTAATTTAGGATGTATGCCTAATATGTTTATGCCTAATGTGTGGTGCTAAGAGCACCTTTACCAGTAGTTACTGGTTGGTTTCTCTAACTGTACATTGTGAGTTCTAATGGTTATGACAGTGGCCCGATTGGCCCTGTAAGTGTATATAATCCCTGTAAAGTAATACCTAGCGCCAGGTGGCACAGTGTATATATGTGATTATGTTCTAATGTGTTTTATGAGTAATACAAAGGCTATTTTTGATATAACCTTGTGTGGAGTTTCTTTTGTGGTGTGCCTAGTGTGTCGCTGCTGTGTGTGTGTGTTGCACAAATGCTTTACACATTGCCTCTGGGATAAGCCTGACTGCTCTGCCACGCTACCAAGGGGGTAAGCAGGGGTTATCTTCAGCATGTAACTCCCTTGCCCTGACTAGAGTGGTGGTTTCTGCCTGGCTTAGGCGCGTGCCCTAGCCAACCAGAAATCCCATTTCTAACAGCTATGCAGCTGAAAGATGCAAGAACTGATCACTGAGTTAATTTGGTAATCAGACTCAGTTGTGAATCAAATGTAATGTCCACATTTTATAAACAAGGAACTGGAGCAGGTTTAGCACCAGAGATTTGGGCTAAAATGAGAGATCCCACAAAGGAGACAGTCTAAAAGTTAGTCGGGTCTTCAGGGCTGATTACAACTTTAGAGGTGCTCGAGAGGGGCGGTGGCATGCCGCCCGTTCCCACACTGTTAAAGTCAACCGCCAACCGCCCCCCAGATTAGGAGGTTTCTTCTGGTCTGGCGGGCGGTCCTTTGGCATTCACATGGCGGTGCCTTTGAAAAAGACACTACAATGGGAACACTAAAGCAAGTTCCTGCACGGCATAGACTGTTTAGTCCATGCCATGCAGGAAGTGGGTATGCATGCACACAGGAGGGCACACCATGTGCCCCCCTGCATGCATCCCAGTGTACAGGAGCAACAGGGGGCCCTCATTGCCACGAAAAGGCTGACAGTGGAGAACCTCAGAATATGCTTGGCAGTGCTGCAGTGGCACTGCCAAGCTTATTGTTGCCCCAGACCGCCCCGCCACTGCCAGGGAACGCTGTCCCTGGCGCCGGTCCAAAACGGCTTGACATTCGTACTTGTAATATGGCAGTTGGACCACCTGTTCGGCGGTCCGATAGATCGCCAAACTCATAATCAGGCCCTTTGTCTTTTTTATGTTTAATCTGAGATGGTCGAAACATATCCAGTTTTTAATCATGAACAGGCACTCCTCTGGATTCATGGCACATTGAGCTTGAGGACCTGTGATTTATAAAACATTCCTTGAGCCTGATTAAAACAGAAGCTTTAATACTGAGAACACCTAGGGCCTGATTACGAGTTTGGCGTTCTACCGGACTGCTGAACCCGTGGTGGAGGTGCGGTGGCGGTCAGGGACCACCGGACCAGTGGTCTGACCACCCTTATCACAAGTACGACCACAGTCAGTCAGTCAAAAATCTTTATTCGGCTCAATGACAGCCATGAAAGAACAGATAAAACTTTACCAATAATACACATAATAACATTTTAACCGACTCAGATGTTACCCATGAATTCATTTCCCAACAATTTTACGAAGTCGAACTGCAGCAGAAATATACTTATAAACCATGAGGCAAGTGAATTCATTGTTTAAAAGAAGTAAATGACATAATGCTGATTGACACTTTCTAATATTTAAAAATCTTAATAATGGTTTTAAAAAAATGCGTCTGGGGTTAAAATACAATTTACAGAAAAACATAAAGTGCAAGGTGCTTTGTGCAGAAGTTGAGTTACATGGGCACAGATCTAATTTGGCGTCACAATATGCATCGCGTGGGTATGAGACCAATAAATGAGCTATACCCATCCTGAACCTGATCAGATAAAACATATTTGCTTGGTTAAAATAGAAAGAAAGATAGGATTCAATTCGTGGGGAGCTGATTAACAATGAATGCTCAACAACTCTTTTTTTTGCCAGCTCTAGGCTATCTCTTTCGTGCTTCAAAAGTAAAAGAAAATCACTTTTAAGCTTAGCCTTGGGAACTGCTGATATATTTCCCGGGCATTTAAAACAATCCTGCAATCCCAGCTTCACCAGTTGATCCTGCAAATTAGAGAGCCATGGGATTTTTTTGACATGGTCCAATTTCAAGCAATCTAAAATTAAGTCACGATTCAAGGCTGGTTCTTCTTTTACCCAGATGCTACGCCAAAGCATCAATGGGGCTAATTGCATACGAAAAGATAGTGGAATAATGCCTAATTCGTTGTGACACATAGTGGCGGGGGTGCTTTTAGGTAATAGCAGCACACGTTTTAGTGTTAAGTTCTCTACTCTTTGGAGGCCCGGTATGTTTGAACAGCCCCAAACTCCAGCGCCATATAGTGTAACGGCGCAGGTTCGTGCCTTATAAATGTCAACAATTACTTTTATGAGGTGAGTGCCTAGTTTTTTGGTGAACCTAAAGATGGCCTCCATATTTTTATTAAAACCCCCAATCCTGGCATTGACTAAATGGGACCATGTATTTTTTTCATTAAAAAGAATACCCAAATAAGAAAAAAGTTGGCACCTGATGTAGTATATCATTCTTTATGTAAAAGGTTTTCATCCTAGAGGGAGCCTTTCCTGCTACCAACACGTGATTTCCCAACGTTTGTTTTTAGCCCAAGATCGCTCATAAATTCATTAAAACTGGTTAAAAGCCTTTGTAAACCCACCCCAGTTCTTGACATTAGGACACAATCATCCGCGTATAACAGGGCTGGTAGAATCCTCTGACCTATTGAGGGGGCATCAACATTTCCACTACTGATATAACTTTCTAGATCATTTATATATAAGCAGAATAGGAAGGGAGCGAGTACGCATCCCTGTCGGACCCCACAATCCATCTTTATAGGTCCAGTGAGCTCGCCAGTTGCTCCATAGCGTACTCTCCCTGTGACACCCTGATGCATTGCAGCTAAAAAATGGACGATTGAAGGGTTAATGCCCATAAGGAGCATTTTTTCCCACAGTTTCCCCCTCTGCACCCAGTCAAAGGCGGATGTCAGGTCCATAAATCCCATATATAGGGTCCCTGACTTAGCCATAGTGTATTTACCAATGACCAGGTGCAGGTTAAGGCACTGTTCTTCAGTGCCCAGGCCTTTCCTAAATCCATACTGCACAGCGGAGAACTTCCCATTTTCTGTGACCCAAGTCTCCAGTCTCTCCAGTATTACTCGACCCATAATCTTGCAGGTGCTGTCGATTAAAGAAATTGGTCGATAGCATTTTGGGTCAGATCTGTCGCCCTTTTTGAATATGGGAACTATTGTAACTGATCTCCATGACTCTGGTGGGCCCTGAGCTGCATAACATCGTAATATATTTGTTAATAGCGGGAGCCAGAGGGGGATATTTGCTTGAAATAGGTCGGCGGGTATGCCGTCCGGCCCAGGGGCCTTATTCTTTACAGTCTGAGAAAGTGCCCTATTTACCTCATCTAGATTTGGGGGTTCTAAAGGACATGCCTCATATTGGGAGTGGGCAGCACAATATCTTTCAATGCTGTTGCTATAGAGGCCGGAAAAATGTTTTACCCACAGTTCGGGCATTATTGTTGCTTCAACATTACCATTTTTTGTATCACCAAAGTACTCATCATTAACAGTTTTCCAAAATAGTTTGGAATCTTTACTCTGGGATGCCACATATAATTTGCCCCATGCCTCTTGCCTAATTTCCTTCTTACGTTTTTCCAGTACGCGTTTATAATCCGTGCGTGCCTGTCTCACTCCCATCCCATCTCGTGGTTTGATTTTTAAGATCTTGATTAATTTACTATGTAATTGGGAACATTCCCTGTCAAACCACCTTTTATATTTCTGTGAGATATTTGATTGATCTTTGGTTAAGATTGCCTTTATCGTCTCAGTTATTACATTAAACGATTTGATCATAGACTTAGCACTTAAATTTTCATCCAGACAGTCCAGTACTTGCACAAAATTACTCTCTATAATCTTTCCCAGAATGCTATCTGGATTAACATTGGACCACTTCCGAGTTAACCCCTTGTTTTTAGTATAGGATAAGGGAACTACCTTGACTGGTGTGGTGGGAGAATCTACTAGGATCGATAGTTGTAATGTTAGTGGGTAGTGGTCACTAAAATGATTTTTAGATATGTTAAAAACCATAGTTTCAGACTTAAAATAATCGGACAAAATAATGAAATCAATCAACGTACCCATACCTCTTCCAACATACGTTACCACATCGGAGTTTAAAAACTCCATGAGATCTAAGGTCAAAAAAAGTGAGAATTTTGACAGTAGAAAATTGAAAGTGTTCCCACAAGGAGTGTGCTCAAAGTGGTAACCGCCCTTCATATCCCTCGTTAGATAATGACAGGCCTCGCATTTAGACAGTGAGCACAGTTTACAATTGAAATCACCCCCCCAAAGGATTACATAGTCCGTTTTTAACTCCTCAATGTGTATCGTAAGTGCAATTTCGAATTCCCGGGCAATAGTGATATTTGCACTGTTAAAATTATTATGATAAAAGTTAATAACCACAAGGGTTAAGTTTCTCTTCAATATAATGTTTATAATCTGGAAGTGCGGAGAATCCAGCTGCAGTTTCCTGACTCTGCCATTTAATGTTGTAGAAATCAGAGTTAGTAGGCCGCTTTTATCATGTCCACCCTCAGATGGTCTAGCCGATGTATAAACAGAGTAAAAACCATTTATATACGCTGATTCACGCATCCAAGTTTCCTGTAAACAAATTATGCTGAATTTAGTAACAAACTCTACCCAGTCATTAATACCTAATTTGTTTGACAAACCCGCCACATTCCAGAAGAGACTACCATATGTAGATGTACTGATATGTGAAGTATCTTTATTCTCGACACGGCCGGTATCTATTGTGCACCCTTCTACTGTCATCATCTTGGTTATTGCATTAGGGTTCACAGCTTCTAATGCTCCATCATTAAGTGGACTAGAGGAAATGGGCCCAAAGTGGATTATCGGGGTCAGTAAACATTCCTCATTTGGGTAATGGGGATTATTTAAGATTTTGATATTAGGGAGAGACGGTGGGCTATTTAAGGGTACAAGACAAATATCTCTTTCCATGTCAGTTAGGGCTTGCAAAGGAGTCAAATTTAGATCTTGATTACCAGGCTCCCTAAACAGCCGGCCATTCAGTCAATCCACTTGTTCTAGAGGAGAAAAAGAATTATAAGTTGAGATCTTGAATGGGCGAAATATTTGGTTTTGGAGGTGTGCCTGGTCAATGCCCGCATTTGACGGTGGCCTGTAAAAATAACCTAGTGGTACAGCTTCGATAGTTCCCCCCATGTTATTACTCAAAAAGAGTTTGTCCGTGAGCCAATGCACAAAATTTTTGTCCCTGAAATTTACAACAATACAATCACCCATTTCCGTTTTCACCTGAGAGCCCATCCATGACACACGTTCTACATTGTTAATTTTGCCATTTAAAACTTCACAGCCCAGCCAATCCAAAGTCTTCGCCAACCAGTGCACCGTTTTGTTTTTAAGCTGTTTCCAATCTTCTGTCTTGTTGTGAGGCAGAGGTGGGACATTTTTAAGAACAACGACATAAGGGGTAGCTTCCGGGGGTAGGTGGAGTGTTCTTGGGCTATTATTCACACCAGCTAAGAAAGTGTTATAATTTCTGCCAGTAGGAATGTTATCGCTTCGTTCTATATTTGCTAATGAAGGTTCCGGACATACTTTATCAGGTTGTTTAGATGTATGCCTTGTGCTCACTATATTAGTTGCCTCACCGACCCCGAGGCCTGATGTCTGGGAGAGTGGAATTGCCTGAGAAAGGTCCAGGTTTGTATTTGGGACAGAGTTTATTAAAGTCTCAGTGCCTGTGTTGATCTTTGAGTTACTTGAACCAATTAATGTTTTTAGCGAGGCATCAATGCTGTTCAATACACCTACCAGGGGGTCTAAGATTGATTTAATGATAGCCTCCATCGAGCTTGTATAGTGGTTGAATAATACCTTGTCCCCCATGCACTCGATGTTAGTAAGGTCCTTAGTGGTACCTGTTGCTCGTGTTACTGGCTTGCGTGTTGGAGCCAGGGTCTTCTTTCGTGTCACTATAGGGTCTGTGTCTTTCTTGGGTTTCCCACACGCCTTAGGTTTTTTAGATGGCGGTGGGCAGAGAGTGTCCACGAATCCCCCCTCCTGAACAGTACCAATATTAACTTCATCACCACTAACTTCCAAACTGGTAGACGATATTCTATCCTCTAATGTTCTGACATGCTCGCCTACTATTGTCACTGTAGTGCCATTCTGCAGGGCCCGCTGCGTTTCCCCCAACCTCTCCTCTACAGACTCTATCTCACTTGTTATGGCCCCCATCGCCGTCGTTAAAAAGTTCGTAATTGATGAGGTTAATGGCCTGGCCTTCGTGGTCATAACAGTCTTGCGTTTCCCCATCTTCTTACTTTTTATGTCTTGTTATCCACTACAGTTCAGACTCCTCTCTGCATATTGAGCAACCAACCAAGAGCCCTGGCCCAGCCCGGCCTTATCCGGTCACGGACGGGCTCAGACGGGCCCGCCCTTGGCCCGGGCTTCGCCCGAAGCGGGAGCCGCGCAGGCCTTTATGCGCCTCCGGGCGCGGGAGAATGGCGGCACCTCCTGGTGCGAGGGTCAGCAGGGCAGTCTGGGATCAGTGGTCCCCTCGCGGCAAGTAGAAGCGGTACGACCACATTTCGGTCGCAAAACATTTCTACATACCAATGCGAATTGGTATTAGGAAAGAAAGCCCTAGAAACGCCCCTTTCAAATACCGATTTTCAATCCCAAGTTGCGATTTGGTAACAGGTTACTGAATCACAATTTGGACTTGGGACATTTAAAAATGCTTTTTTGCATTCGCAAAAATGCAAAAAATCTTTGTACATCTGGCCCTTAGTGCCATGCTTTATTTCTGCAATTCCTGTTACCTGTTGGTCCTCTAGTCCCTACACCAGCTAAGACAAGCCTGTTGAGAGGTTATGGTTGTGAAAACTTGTCAATCCTGTGACGTAGCGGAGTTCTAAGGACATTATTCAGTCAATTTGAAGTCCACCCTCCCATGGCCCTCTGCCTAAGCAATAGTGGGTGATACACCAGGGGGCAGATTTACTAAGATTTTGCCTCGGTGTTGCGTCACTTTTATGATGAAGTCCAGAAGCAAAATACTTTTTGTCATTTACTAAGTCATGAAAAGCCACTTTGCATGGCTTTGCATTACTTTGCATTGGGAAGGCGTTCCATGGGGGGAGCATGGATATTTAGAAACATGAAGCTGATACATGAATATGCGTCAGTCCCAGGATGCAATTGCAACCACCATCTGATTCGATGAAAAAACATCGTACACCAAAAGTTTATCCGTTTTAAACTATGTTTAATGTTTCCATCTTCTTTTATGAATGAGATGTACAGAAGTGATACTTTCGATTTTCAAACGCTTGTATTATGCTAATCATGGATATTCCCACGCATCCACCCATGGATTTTGGAGATTCTCAGATTTACTAAAGTTCATAAACCTGGGAATGTGTCAAAAAGCTGCACCTCCCTGAAACAGGTGTAACGAGGAGAAATATCTCTATTTCTCATTACTACTTCCTCTTTCTATGCGTGCACAGAGAAAGAGGAATATGTCCCTAAGGATTGTTTTTGTGCAGGAAGGTGTTCCTTCCTGCACAAGAACAATCCTGCCTGTAATGCAGACACCCTTTGAACACGATGCAAGGGTGACTACATTGATGCTACGCTCAGGGCACAAGTCCTAAAAAAAGAAGTGGGGGGACTAACCAGGTTAGGCAGTATGCAAGTGAGATCATGACGCATGCCATCACAGCGCATGATGTCACGACGCGTGACATTGCACATGACATCACAAAAAGTGACATTACAAGAAGTGACATCAGATATTAAGACCTCACACATATGTTTATCAGGTATATCATGAGTACATTTAAGCGCATTATGAGATTTAAAAAATACGATTTCGACGTTGGGGTTGTGCCAAAAAAGTGGCGAAATCCCGACGCAAAATCTGTGCCTCAACTAATACATTTATTTTTTAAACTCTGCCACAAAGAAATTGCCAACAAGGAGAAGCATGGTAATAGATCTGTTATGCTTAATTGGTTGCGAAGTCTACATTTTAAAAAATTTGATTGGGTTAAGGCATCTGCTGTAAAGGTGCCCAGTAAATTTCAGGGAATAGTAATAATGGTTAGATAACTCTGGTGGTTAATGTTCTTGCTGGAGAGATCTTTGGGGCATATTATCAAGGGCCTTATCTCCGCTTTTTTGGCTTTAAAAGCCAAAAAAGCGGAGATAATGTTTTCGCCCTATTAACAAGAGGGTGATAACATGCATTAGCGCATGTTAGCACCCTTTTACCCGACGCCTCCCTCTGCATCTCTAATGAGATGCAAAGTGGCGTCACTGGGCAGAACATCCTTATAAATATCGCTGATGTGCACATCGCGATATTTACAAGGAGGCCCAGGCATTTTTGCAGACGTTAGTTTTGGCGAAAACCGCGGTTTTCGCCAAAAACTAACGTCTGCAAAAATGCTGACTTACCTATACTTTGTATTGGAGGTGGATTATGCTGATACGACCACAGGGTCGTATCAGCAAGGTTATCGCCGTTTTCCATGGAACATCGCTAGAAAACCAGCGATGTTCCATGGAAAACAAGCTATCGCAGGAATAATTATCGCCATTGCGCTATGCGTTGTTAATACAGCGCTAGCATGGCGATAATTATCTGCGGTAGCCGGCGATAACAATTCTCACGCTGAGAACGGCCAGCGATAATTATCGCTGGCCGTTGATAATATGCCCCTTTGTTTTGTAAAGTCCCAGATTTTAATCAAAGTAGTATAAGGTTAATGTGTCTCCTGCAAAGCACATCACTTAACATGCAGATGGCAGATTTTTATTTTATGTAGATAGTAAAGTGGGTTACTGCTTTTAACACCGAGATCCTTTTGTTACTTGCAGTTCTTAAATTGTAATCATTGTAATATAGCACATGAGCTATGAAGTACATGTGACTCCTACACCTTGTAGCCCTGTCTCATGTAACTCATCTTGTACATTGATTTACACATGTACATGATTTATTGTCAATGTATAATGTGTATGTTGCGTAAAGAGCTCTGACACCCAGCATTGGTTGCGTAGCGCTATAAAAGAAATAAATTAGTGCTATTACAACTGTTATTTGTGTATATACTGGAACAGACCAACAGATCTGACATCTTACAGTGCATGCATCTCTTATATACAGGGACTGAACAAAGGCAAAAGCGCCTCTCTTAAGTACCTGGGAAGAGATAACAAGCTGTGTGCCTTTGTTTCCCCTGTTCCAGGCCGCCTCCAGTCAGGATATTCAAACAAAAGGAGGCCTGGTGGCCCTTAACTTTCAGCCCAGCTGGAGGTGAAAAAAAAACTCCCTCATGCCTGCACGTTGCTGCAGGGAATGGATAGCAGACAACGTACAGGCGCTGCTGAACGTGTCCCGGTGTCGGAAAATTACACCGGGACACGTTCAGCATATTTCTGTGGGGCCCAACTTCTAGGCATGGGGGGCGGTGTCCACTGTACGCTGTACAAAGTGTGCCAGGGCTAAGAGACAGCAGATAAGGCACATTTCTACTGGCGGCCTTTGCAGAGCAGCAACTTTGATTGCTGTCCTGCATTGCATGAAATGCAAGTAAATATTCCCCCAGATATGTGCACTGTTCAGTAAGGGCCAGCTAGGGCTCAGTGGCTGAGGGTGCCAAAGCTGCCACATGAGGGAAGTTGCATCATTAATTCTCAGGCAAGGATTTGAGTCGGCTCTATCATTTCAGCGTTTGTTATAATTTACAACAGAAACCACATTACAGGCGTAAGTGTTGAAAGTCAAAAGAAACCTGTTCAGAGCTTTATATTTTGACAAATAATATTAAATCGGCGCAATCTGGCGCAAATAGCCACAGTAGGAGAAACAATAAATGGGATACGTGCGTATGCACATTCCATATTCCATCTACGTCTGCTCACAGAACATCACAGCAACCCACCGAGTTTCACAATCAGCCACGCTTATGGCAGAAATGAGTTGGCAGTCGGCATGCAGGGGGTGCGCAGATAACAGGAAAGCATTCTTGGCAGAATGCCCTCTGGGCCGTGTTCCGCAGAAGCACAGTAGCTAATCTGAAATGGCGTGAAATAAAAGTGCGAAGGTTTCGTCATAGGAAGAAAGCAGGAAGTCCTGTCACCAGGGGCTCATCGCTAGAACAGGTTTTCATGTCTTGTATTTAGTTCAATTCATTATAGCTTTAGCATCGAAAGAACACCGAGGCACCGCGCGCTCTGTGAGGTCGCCGGGGGCAGCTGCGCGCGACAGGAGCAGTCAGAGCGTCAGCTTTTCAAAGGGAACCTTCAAGTGCAGACGAAGAAGCAGCGCGACCCGGCTCCGCAGGCTCTCCAGAGAAGAGATTAATCGTTTACTTCTGTAAAGAGACGTACAGAAGATGAGGCCCAGGAGCTGAAGATGACTGCATGCTCAGGAAGACACTGGCAAACTGCTGATGGACCACGAAGTTGGTGGGGCTGCATGGCCCAGACTACAGGCATCATTTGCAAAGGCCATTGTGCCGCCAGTGCAGTGTGCCTGCCCATATTTACAAGGCCACATAGTCAACCTGCGTGACTTTTCATGGCCTTGTAAATATGGGCCCCTTTCATGCATTACTCTGCATGAAAGGGGTGGTCCATGTGTGTTGCTGTGGGTGTTCCCATGCAACACCCATGGAACCGGAGACGTTCCCAGATTTTCAAAGTTTTGTAAAGCTGGGAATGTGTCAGAATCATAGGTCTCCCCATGGAAGGCATAGGAGTGGCACAACGAGGAGAAATACTTTTATTTCTCCTCATTTTTTCCTCTTTCTATGCCTGTTGCATTCTGCAGCACGCATAAAAAGAGGAAAATGCCTTTAATGATTGTTTTTGTGCAGAAAGATGTCTCTTCCTGCACAAAAACAATCATCCCCACAACGCAAGCACCCTTGTAACATGATGCAAGGGTGCCTGCACTGGCGCATTGCAGCCAATTGTGCGGCAGCGCAGGGGAAAGCACACGGATGCGTCGTATTGTTGTTAATACGATGCAACCCTGTACTTTTGAAAAGAGGCAGTTCGGTGCAGCAAAGTTGCTTGTGGCGCCGCGCTGCATCATTTTTTTTTGTAAATGAGGCCCAAAGGGTGAGTGAAGCTGCAAAGTTTTTCTCTCACGAACTTCCAAAAGTTCTTGCAAATACTACGGCTACTATACCGCATGAGATTTCACGTTAAAATCTAGACTTTCACACCCTTCTTATTCGCCCCTACAAAAAAATAGGTCGCCAGTATCCACCCAGTTTGCAAATTAGGAGGAAAACGATTTTTATCGTAAATCGGTAGAAACAGCACACCCACTTTCAGCACCATACAGCACCCGAAAATAGATATAACCAGTTTGTGTGAATAAAACGTCCCAGTGCCTTGAAGTAGGGAAAGCAGGAGGTGTTGCAACCACTAGAAGGCTCCACAATTTGCCTTCACGCCAGACTTCGTTTGCAAAATAAAACTTTGCTAGCCCCTACTGCAGAGACATTCTTAGCGGCACCACCCCGGATCTGTTCCCCCCCACACCCCCACCTTGTTTTACAGAGCAATGAAAGGCTAATGGTTTATAAGATTAGTGTTTAACTTACAGATGGCCCTTGCATTAAACAGTATTGTGCTCTACACGAAAAATGGCTGTTTCTTAAATACTTCATCAGGGGCGAATGCGTCCCTGTCATGTAGACTATAACGAATTACTTCTGGATGAAAACAATTTCCTGAATAAGACCTTTCCAAATGCACTGCCTTCAGTGGCCCTCGCAGCATGGGATTGGTGGAGCTTGTGCCACAGCACCGAGGGGCATATTACCAAGCCCCTATCGCCACCACAACGTCACTTTTTGTGACGTTGTGGTGGCGATAGGGTCAGCGCTCTATTACCAAGGCAGCGTTAAACCACATAACGTGGCTAAAAGCCACGTTAAGTGGCTTAACGCTGCCTTGGTAATAGTGCCCCTTTCACGCTAAACTTAGCGTGAAAGGGGCGTGCAGTGGGTGTTGCGGTGGGCGTTTCACCGCAACACCCATTCACTTCGACGCTGCCACCTATTATCAAGAGAGGCGATAATAGGTGGCAGCCTCGAACTTAAGACCAGGAAAATCCTGGTCTTAAGGTGGTGATACGAGGAGAAATGCTTCATTTCTCCTCGTCTTTGCTTTTCTATGTGTGCTGCCTTGTGCAGCACACATGGAAAAAGCAAAATGCCAAGGTATGTTTATGTACAGGAAGGTGTCCCTTCCTGTACATAAACAAACCTTTTTAAAATGCCATTTTGTAACTTACATGTGTGCTGCATGAAGCAGCACACATGTAAGTTACAAAATGGCATTTTAGGTTTGTTTATGTACAAGAAGGGACACCTTCCTGTACATAAACAAACCTCCCTGCTCGCAGACACCCTTGCACTCTGGTACAAGGGTGCCTGCGTTGGCGTTAAGTCGTGAGACTTAGCGCCATCACAGGGGGAAACGCCAGGCTGCACCATATCCTTGGCAATATGGTGCAGCCTTGCGTTTCCGAAGTGGCGATGAGAGACGTTAAGCTAAGGAGGCTAACGCCTCCCACCGCCACTTCCTGGATAATATGCCCCTGAGTTGCAAGATTTGGACGCAGATTTACATTATTTAGGGAATGCTACACGTTTCTGCTTTTGGAGTGAGACTAGTACATTATTAGCCTATGAACTATTTTGATCAGAGCTGCACTTTTTCCAAATATTGAGGAGTGGAGTTAGAATGGCAAGTAAGGCTTCCAATGCAATAAAAACGTCTTTGTGTCAAAGTGCTCACTTCTAGAGCATGTGCTTCTGGGTCACAATTCACTGCCCGGTTCCGTGTTTAGCTCCATTATTGATGAGGATGGAGCACCATTCCATTCTTCACAAGGCCTCATTTTCATGACTCCACAGTGGTCTTTGGGTAAGGAAATGCAACTACTTTTCACTTGGAAGTCTTGGTATTTCGTCAAGATATTGTCTCCTTGATTTTATGCTACCAGAATTTCATAGGCAATATATTGAGGACCAATATATTAATTGGGTCAGTGAATATAGGTAAGTTAAGTTGAAAACGGATGGACTTGAGCACCCAGAAGATGAGGCTGGTAGTTCTTCCATAAAACGAATCCCAACACGTTAGTTACGATGCAGCAGTGTTGATTGCACCCACATGTATTTGTATTGTTCTATCACTTGTGAACAATACACTCATACCCTTACACACCGATCTCATTTTCACATGGAAACTAATTGCCATGCTTGTGAGCAGTGTACAATTAGAGTGATTACTAAAGTGCTCACAAAATCCAGAGTAACTTCGAATGCCTACAAGTGCTTTAGTCAAACTCGGTATACTTGAAATAGAGAGAGTTCATTTATCTGTTTCAGTTACCACAATATTACAGTAAATCTATGAGCTCATGTAGTATGTAGTGTCAGACACTTCACTAAAACACAGCGTGGTACAGCACATACGTGGTCTGATGTCCTAGGATGGTGTCAGAGGCATGAAACACATGATGACACAGCACTTTAGTGATCTCTTGAAGGACTGCAGTTTGAGGGATGTAAAGACATAATTCAACAGTGATACAGGGACCTGTGCAGTAATGAGAGGATCAGCACCTTGGAAGACGTGATGATATAGTATCACACAACCGCATGACCTGTGAATAGACAGAATAGTTAGGGCAGAGTAGACAGAAAGACGGAAACTCCCGTATAGTGTTTTTCTTATACCAATGTCTAGAAATAGATGGTAAATGCTGCAACATGTGAGTGATTGGCAGTTTCAGAGGCTTCAAAGTCTGGATATTATAAGGCATCAATTTAATAAAGTGTGGCAGAGTCAAATTCGTTAAAGGTTTATCTTACAGGACACTCTGGAAAGGAATTGTGGCACAAGAAGTACCTTGGAGAGCTCGATGGAACAGCACATCTGAATCTCGTGCACTGCAACAGTGTTGGAGCCTTGGAGGCAGCAGCTCAAGGATCTTGTGAACTGTGGCACCGTCAGAATATTGGATCATATAATGGTGCCACATCTCAGAGTCCCATGAACTTTGGCACTGAGACAGCATTGAAAGCAGCATTTCTAAGATCTCAGGAAGTGTGGCTGCATTAGTACCTTGGATGACACGATGGGACAGCACCTGAGAGACCTTATGAATTGGGGTAACATAAGAACATTGGACGAAACAATGGTGCTGAGCCACAGGGACCCCATGAACAGTGGCGGCATTTCTAGTTTGGACCCTGTGATGGTGTAGCATCTCTGTGATGTCATGGTCAGTGGCAGCCTCATTAGGTTAGACCATGTGTGTTGCAGCATCTCAGGGATGTCATGGTCAGTGGCAACGTGTCATACTTGCTGCTCAGCCAGTGTGAGTGTGGTGTGGAATGTTGAATGAGTGATGATGCAATGGAATGTTGGATGAGTGAGGTTGGCGGTTGGTGTATGGGCAGAGCAGCAAGTAGGCTGCTCCTGGTGGGGCTCACTGTACTTCTACTCCTGAACTTACCAAAGTAATAAATACTACCTAAAGATACCCTGGAGTTGGATCATCGTTCATTCACAACATTTTTGGCGACGATTTTTAAAAGTTCCTGCGTGTAAGAACTTTATAGAAGCTGAGACTAAGTAAAACTTAACCTGGATTGGAATTTGAATCTTGAAGTAACTCCTTATTGAAGAACCTCATCTTCAAACTAAGCGCAAGAAGTTTATAAGCAGATTGGCAGTCCTGAGCCCCACCAGTGACCTTAAGACTGGTCAGCCCCAACCCGGGTGTGCCAGTTCCTGCTGTGTCTTCCTGCTTTTTCTGGAATGGAGCTGTTGTGTTTCAAGCTGTTCCACATGTAAGAGGTGTTCCCCTGTCCGTGTTTTGAAGCAACATTTGGAAGAGGAGCCCACTGTGTATCTGTCAACAAGAGCGTCGAGTAAAAGGAGTCACCAGTTCGTGATCTGAGTAAAGGAGTCCCTGGTCTCCATGTCACGAATGAGCAAACTGAATGAGTTTTTTCCCACAGTCCATGCCTGGAAGAGCGACAAGTAAGAGGAGTCCCCAGAGCCTGTTTTCTGAAATGCCATTAGGATGATGAGTCCCCAGAATCCGTGTTGTGAAGTGCAACTGCGACAACTGCTTGGAATCTCCAGAGTCCTTGTTTGGAAGTGTCACAAGGAATAGGAGTTCCCTTGGTCCACGCTGGGAAGTGAGTCAAGGGAAAATTGTCCCCAGAGTCCGCGTTGGGTGGTGTTACAAATGAAAGGAGTCCTCTCAGTGCGTGTGGCGAGGAGCAACTTGCGAGGCGCAGTGAGGAGGAGCTTTTCCACCCACCTGCGTGTTTTCCCTGAACCTGCTGGGTGATGTGAGGTGCGGTAATTAATGCTACTGAGGTAACCTGTGCTCCTTGTTAGACTTTTTGCCGCCGCGCCCGTTTAAAAAAAAAAAAGAAAATTATTCTTTTAAATCCGTTTACTCACCTGTCTCCAACTGTCTCTTCTCGAGCGTTGTGACCAGCGCGAGCCATGGAATCGGGAGCTCGCTGAGTTGGGAGGAGCTCTCACGCTGTACAGCAAGTGCGTGCTTAGAGCCACCCGGCGCTCCGGAAGACTGCGTGCCGCCATTTTCTGTCTGGTCCCCTTTGCTGAGGAAGTTGTTGCCTGTGTTACTGGTTGCCGGTGAGCGTCTCTTTTCATTGTTTGGAAAAAGGGACAGCCATTTGGTATTCCGGTGAGCATCTCAGCGACGCGATGTTTATATTCTCCATGTGTTCTGCCTGCACTGACATTGCCACAAAGCGACTCAGCATTTATCTAATGCCCTAATTTGGAATAACTTTCTGGGGAATTCTGCCTACACTGACTTTTGGGAAAGTTGGTAAAATTACTTTTGCTCGAGAAGTTCCAATGTTTTTTTCTTTATTCTTAACAGGGAAGATCTTGGTTTCTGTTGACTATGGTTTTAATCCATGGGGTAAATTATTCATTTGAAAATTTAAACTTCGGGACACTTCACTATAAATGTTGATTATTTCAGGGAAGAGCTGTTTATTTTTCTTTATCTCAGCCCTTTTGGTGCTGTGCTGTGGTGTGTGCTACGGTCAAATGTCAGTTCATTTATAATTAGTGCCGTGTGTTAGTTGATCTTTAGCCTTAAGTCACTCTGGGTTACCACCCTGGTTTTGTTGTGGGAAGTGGTTCTCTCGTTGTTGGTATGTTTTGTTTTTGTTACCACTCTGGTGTTGTTGTGTTTCCTTCACTTTAGTGGTGTGAGTGTGTGATGTTTTTTTTTAAGTGAAAAGATTCTTGGGTAAGCCCTCTGTTGTTGTTGTAGGCGTGGGTTGATTTTTTTTAATCACCCTTTTAGGTGTAGTGTTTGAGTTGACTGGGGAAGAGTCACTCGCGTTCACCACCTTTTTTGATGGTGATTGACTTTAGCAAACACCCACTGGCATTGGTCTTCCTTCCACCTTTGTGTGGTTGCGGTATTGTTTTGCTATAGTCTACTTGTGCTCTTACTTTGTTCTTCCTTCCACTTTTGTTGTGGTTGCGGCTTATTTGTGCACTTGTATTGGTGTTCCTTCCACTCTTGTGTGGTTGCGGCCTATTTGTGCACTTGTTGTACTTTTGTTTACGTTCCTTCTACTCTTGTGTGGTTGTGGCTTATTTGTGCATTTGTTGCACTTATGTTGGCGTTCCTTCCACTCTTGTGTGGTTGCGGCTTGTTTATGCACTTTCTTTGGTTCCACTTTTGTGCATTTGTGCACTTGTGTTTTCTTTCCTTCCACTCTGGTGTGGTTGCGGTAGGGTTTTTCTAGTTTTTTTTGTGCACTTGTTTTGGTGTTCCCTCCACCCTTGTGTGGTTGCGGCATTGTTTTGCTATAGTGTATTTGTGCACTTATGTTGGCGTTCCTTCCACTCTTGTGTGGTTGCAATATTGTTTTTTTTTCTGGGTGTTTTCGTGCTTTTTTGTTTTGTTGTGGGGTGATTGCTACGCACCGTTTTGTTCGGTTCCCTGTGTGTTCATGTCCATTTCAGCCTGGCCAGCTGGTATGTTTGTGACATGTGGGGTTTGGTCGGTTATGTGTGGTGTAGTTGAAGGCGAGCTTGTTTGGTTTTTATGGAAAGGTTGAAGATTTGTTTGTTTTGTGTTGAAAGGGAGAGGATGTGTGTATGTGTTGTCTTCTTGCTTTCTTGAAGACAGTTTTCTCTTTGTCTAGTTTGTTGTTTTCACAAATGTGAGTACATTGGTGGGCATTGTTCTATTTCCATCATTTTGTATCTTTTGTTAACATGCAAGCAATTTGTTACATTTTCCAGTGCTTTCTTTGCATTGTGTTGTTTACTTGCATGCTCATTGTACTGTCCTATATTTGTTTTGTATCTTAAATTGTTTGCCCTCAGTCATCATCAGGCCCTTGCAATGGTTCCTCATGTTATTTCCATTCATGTGCATCTTACCTGTGTATACATTTTCTTGAACCATTGCATTGTGTTTTGTTTACTGTAAAGAAGGGGGATGTGTCATACTTGCTGCTCAGCCAGTGTGAGTGTGGTGTGGAATGTTCAATGAGTGATGATGCAATGGAATGTTGGATGAGTGAGGTTGGTGGTTGGTGTATGGGCAGAGCAGCAAGAAGGCTGCTCCTGGTGGGGCTCACTGTACTTCTACTCCTGAACTTACCAAAGTAATACATACTACCTAAAGATACCCTGGAGTTGGATCTTCGTTCATTCACAACACAGCATCTCTAGTTTGGACCATGTAATGGTGAAGCATCTCAGGAATGTCATGGACGGTGGCAGCATCTGTAGGTCGAACCATGTGATGGTGCAGAATCTCAGGGATGTTATGGTCAGTGGCAGCATGTCTAGGTTGGAACATGTAGTGGTGCAGGATCTCAGGGATATCAAGTACAGTGGCAGAATCTCTAGATTGCACCATGTGGTGGTGCAGCATCTCAGAGATTCCATGTTCAGTAGCAGCATGTCTGGGTTAGACCATGTGATGGTGCAGGATCTCATGGATATCATGGACAGTGGCAGAATCTCTAGGCTGGTCCATGTGATGGTGCAGGATCTCATGGATATCATGGACAGTGGCAGAATCTCTAGGCTGGTCCATGTGATGGTGCAGGATCTCATGGATATCATGGACAGTGGCAGAATCTCTAGGCTGGTCCATGTGATGGTGCAGGATCTCATGGATATCATGGACAGTGGCAGAATCTCTAGGCTGGTCCATGTGATGGTGCAGGATCTCATGGATATCATGGACAGTGGCAGAATCTCTAGGCTGGTCCATGTGATGGTGCAGGATCTCATGGATATCATGGACAGTGGCAGAATCTCTAGGCTGGTCCATGTGATGGTGCAGCACCTTGGGATCTTATGAAATCTGGTCGTATGAGAGCCATGGAAAACATAATAGTACAGCACCTACAGGACAGCAGGAACTGTGGCAGTGTCAGGGTACTGGAAAGCACAGATGTACATCACAATAGTGATTTCTTGCACTTGCACGATGCAAATAATAAATTGAGATGAAAACATCACAGACATCGCATGGCAAAATATTGGCATGTGCGTCATGATTTACGCAAGTGTCAGAAGTCAGATTATCAACTGTTCTATTACTTCATCTTAGTTAGTTGTGCATTTCTGTGAATTGAGAATTGCCAAATTTGCCAGAAAGCAGTAACAGAGTCATGGCATTATGAATGAAGCAATGTGGTTGAAACATTGTCTGATGGTAATAAGTTGAATTACTGGTGCACTTGCTTTAACAAGGAGTGTTTGCCTTCGAACGTGGAAAGTCAAATCACAGGAAGCTGAAAATGAAGCCATGTGTCGATGACCCACTGTAGTCTGGCAATGGTTGTTCTCCTGACTTTATGGGTGTTTGTGACATATGTGATTGTTTCATTAACCACTGTAATTGCTGTTCTGCATGTGAAAGAGTGCATTTGACACGAAAGGAGACAGTGAGCCCAATCACAATGGAACCGCACATCGACAACTATTGTCTGCACTCAAAACAGGATTATAATATGTGCAAAAATCACGTTTATTTGCTCCCACCCTAATGTGCATCAAGTGAAACCTGGCACAAATTGCAGGAGTATGTAGCACATATTCGCCGTATGCACTACTTGAATGAGGAATAAGATGGACGATAAGCATGCTATTTATTCCCTATTCCTAGTTATCAAACACCTAATGGGAATGCAAATTGCTTCCTCGCTAATTTGCAAAAATTATGCAATTACGAATTAGTGGCTACAGAATTTCTACTGCATATTTGCAGCTCAACTCTGATCAGAGCCTGTGTATGGGCTACATAGGGCAGATTCCAAATCTCACCCCTAACATTTTAGAACAGACAGCAAGGTGTCAGATTCACAGCCTAGAAAGGTAGTGCCATAGAGACGACACAGCATGCCAATGATCATCTCTCCCACCTGTTCATCCTGACCTACAGTGTGTGACTTCTACAGGGACTTCCGAGTCTTCTCTCCAGGGCCAGTCTGGGCTGCAGATCATGGCTTTCTTTTTCAGAGCTGGGTATGACGCCATGACACAACCATGACATCCCCTATAGTACCATTCTAGTCTGACCTCCTGCAGCCTGGGGCTGGTTTGAACATTTTTGCCAGCACCGATTTTGGGTTTCCAGCCCTGCTTCTGCAGCTGCCCTCGATTGCAGAACTATCGGAGAGAGCCAGGCTGAAAGCTGAAACGCAAGAAAGATCAAATGTAAGGTAAACTACATAAATGCAATAAACACCGTGCTGAGTTGTGTGCAGATACGGGGTGCAAGCAAGCTCGACAGGCTTCAACACTTGCATCATTTAATAGGAGCGGTTCCATTTCATGAGCTCTCTGTCAACCTTGAACCATGTGGTCGCCGCGGCAGCAGGCTCGCTTGTGTTCTGTTGGAAGGCGGGTAGGCGGAGGTTGTTCGGGGAGAGCTGCTGCTTGCTAACAGATCACAGCGCTTAATGCCTAAACAGTGACGAGGATCATGCAGTTTGACATGAAGCTATTTGGGTGAAAATGAATCACTTATACGAGTCATAACGGTCGTGTAGATGATTAGCCAAACAGCCTGCACGTACACCGACATTTACGCACACACTCCCAAGGGGAGGCTCATTCCGCAGGCTTGCGGGGGAGGAAGGACGCACTGTCATCAGCAATCACCATAACTCAGCGAGCTGCCTGGGCGATGCTTCCGCAGGCCGGGACTATGCAAATGAGGCAGTCTGGACATTTATCGAAGGGAAGGAAGGCCAAGGGGTGCGCCTCCTTTGCTTTTCATGAATATTCAATATCAAAATATTTAAAGGGCGCCGTGTGGGAAAGCGGCTGCTCATGAAGCCAGCTTATGTAACCTCCCAACTCAAATAGGCCACAGGGAAGGGGTGAAGACAAAGCAATGTCCAAGCCCATTAAATATCTGCACACATCTTAATCATACCATAAAAATGGGTAACAAGGATGGAATAGTTTATTAGAAAGCTTCTGCAGATTAAACAAAAGCAAAAACTTAGTCATGAGGAAAAGTACATTAATTGGGCCAAAGGAGGCACAGCACAGACCACAAACTCCTCTATATGTGTGAAAAAGGTGCACCTCACAATGTTAACCTTGGCCTTTGCCTTACAAAACTACATCTAACTATACATTTGTTCCCCTACTTGGCTTCTCCACCCACCCCTAAGGTTCCCCCCTTATATACTTTCCTTGCAACTGAATAAAACCCCTACTCGGTCATTAACTGTTGAACTTTAACCCCTGTAACCTACTTCTATAAACATCTACCTATCCAAATAGCTCCTATCTTAACTTCTCATTTATAGATTCCTTCTGGTGTAACTTGTTCACAGCCGTAAACTTAACATGTAACCATGTAAAAACTAGCTGCCAAACGCCACTCAGAAAAGTCCTTCCTCCTCCCTGACTTTTCTGACCCCCCCACTAGGAAGATCTAGGATACCTCCTTATGTTCAGAGCCTTGTCCAGAGCCTCCTTTATCTGAACCACTCACAGCTCCCTCCCGTAGCGAGCACATGCCTTCCAACTCCTCTGAAACAATTCCACCCCTGGAAACCTCAACTCAAGGAGCTCTACCCTACCAAAGCCTTCCTCCCTACAGAACTTCTGATGTACTTACAAATCTTTTTCCTTGCTTAACCATTGCGCGGGCCTTGCTGCCCCCTCCACTGTGATTGAGGAATAAATTCCGACCACATGCAAATACATCCAAACCACTACTGACTTATGTCCAGTAAACCCCTCTTCATCTGCTTCAGCAGCGCCAAAACTTTACGCCACCAAGTCATACACGCCTACATGCAATATTAAAGCAGCGGTTCAAATGCAGCAGTTCCTCAATTTGACCAATAAAGCAGAAGCACGTGCCACGCATACTACCCTTTCATGAAAAGTCTGCCAAGATTCAGACCATTCCTATTCCACACTTCATGCCGTTCCCCATTGTACGAAATGAATATCCTACTCACAGGTAGACAGATCCGCCGCTTCCATCCCCGCTACTGCACCTGAAAAGACAGACAAGTAAGCCATGGAAATGAACATTTTAACAAAACCCATGCACCCCCTGCCGGATAATCTGCGAAAGCAATCAGAAGTCAATTACCCCATTGCCTGAACCAGTCCCTGCCCCAACCCTGTCACGCTGCATCTATAGCAACCCTGCTCCTGAAAGAGTGAGAGCCAAATACACTTGAGGGATCTCCCAACTGTGACAACGCCCTCCTCATGAACCCACAGTAGTTGGGCAGTGGCCACCCTCTCCTGAGACTCTGTAGGAAACATCACCCAAAGCATGGCTAGGCATATTGTTCTGCTAAAAGCCCCCAAACAACAGGGCACCAGGCCGATTGCAGACAAGCCTTCATCAGCACCACTTGACTTGTACCTCCGTGATCTGGCTTAGAGTGTCCCAGCGGCAATCATACAGAACCTATATCCCCCCAACTACCTCCCAATCCAACCCTGGCACTCCTCCTCTCCCCAAGCGATCGGCCCTCTAAACGTGCTGACATAAATCCAAGACATCAAGGTGGAAAACAACGCTGTCTCCTCACAGCCTTTGCATCTCTCCTGCAAAAACCCCTAACATGGTTGCCAAAACTGTCTTAGGCATAGCTAACCCTAGATCAGATCCCCATTCCTTTACCCACCCTTCAAGCATGCGCCTGTCCCGTTCACCTGCCGAAGGAGCAAACCTCAGAAGATCTTCCCCATGCATGCAAAACCCCACCAGTTTGACGGCAATCCTAATTTGGGCAAACCTTTGTCAATAAATGTCAAGATGAAATGGACAAAACGCAAAAAAGCGCCACCCCAGGGGCGGCGTCCCCAGAATGCACTGCAAGGTGTCCAATAAATGGAGTATTCTGAAATTGATCAAGGGTGAAACAAGTTAATCTGTTTTCAAAACATAGAATTCATTGTATCTTCATAAATTCTTATTTACAAATAATGCAGTGTGTTTCCTTCACATACTGCTGGCGAGAAACAGTTTCTTTTTATGATACCGAGAGTTGTTGCTCCCAAGTTATTGGTAAGTTATTGGTCCCAATGCATTTCGGGCTGAGTGAAGCCCTTCGTCAGGGGAACATTATACATCTGAAGAAAAGAAGGAGGAGAAACACGGGTCACAGAACGGTAATGAGGTGGTGTGTTAATGTCATGCATCGTGTTCAGTAACCCAGTGTGTTGAGTACACAACTTCTGGTGGAGTACCAATTTCCATCGTGTAATCAATGCCAGTGGGAACAGTTGAAACTGTGGGATGTGGGGTCACCACGGGTTAATCGTAAATTAAATGTGGCCCTGGCTGGCGTGTTGTATCATTGCCGGTGCATCACCGAGTAAATTGGACCCTGTGAGCTTGTGCTGTGCTCTCATGCACCTTTGTCACAAACAATTGTATCTGTGCTATGGTAAAATACAGTAGAGATCCAGGGTGGTTATGGTGAGCGTCGGTGGGCGTGACAGCAGTTGACATGTGAATGGGACACATCTTCCTAGAGCGAACTCAGGATGTCAGAGCTCGTGAAACAAACAGGTGATCACATGCAACTGAATCTAACCCATCTTAAAGCGGTGGGTAAAAGAAACGAATGTCAATCTAATTCTTACCAGCGTCAGTCGGTAGAAAACACAACATCGAAGCTTGTACGAACCGGGCAGGTGGCCCGACCAGTATGATGTGAGAAAAGTTAGACGACAGACTGATGGACTAAGTAGACCAATGTGTGTGTCTGAATGGAACAGGTGACCCAATGGTGACATGCAGGGAAAGTTAAAAGTGAGAACGGACTAGTTTACTCAAAATGGAGGAACAGAATTGTTTAGGGGAGATAAGGAAAACAGATCATGACTGCCACCTGATGATGGCTGTTCTCATAAAGAGTAAGCGGATACAACTACGGTGACCCGCGTTTTTCCTGCTTCTTTTCTTCAGATGTTTAATATTCCCCTGACGAAGGGCTTCACTCAGCCCAAAATGCATTGGGACCAATAACTTAACAATAACTTGGGAGCAACAACTCTCGTTATCATAAAAAGAAACTGCTTCTCACCAGAAATATGTAAAGGAAATACACTGCATTATTTGTGAATAAGAATTTATGATGATACAATAAATTCTATGTTTTGAGAACAGATTAACTTGTTTCACCCTTGATCAATTTCGGAATACTCCATTTATTGGACACCTTGTAGTGCATTCGGGGGACGTCACCTTTGGGGTGGCGCTTTTTTGCATATTTCTACTGACGCTCATGGATCAGAGAGCGAAACCCTGTCTGCACGCATTACCTTATCAAGCCTATAGGAATAGTTGAACATTTGGATTACCTTCCAGAGTGCATGAACCACTGTGTCTTGTATTCGTCCTCTGATCTTGGCTCACAGCACCCAGTCACAAGCATGTCATATGAAGACATTTCGAATCTTACTGATAACCGAGCAAATACATTTGCATATTCTGAGGATGAAGCTCAAAGAATCTACGCCTTAATTAATGAAGTGGAAACCGCTGGTTCCAGTACTGGCAACATTCAGAGCAACATCAAACAATTATTGTATCTAACCAAGAGAGAAATCAGCCAACGACTCCACGCCAGTACTCTTATCAAATATCACCGAACACAACGCATTCCAAGGGGATTAAGAATCTCACTTAAACCCTCACTTTGCAAAAATAACACCAGGCTCATCAAAAGATGGTACGACATCCTCAACAAATGTTCATTAGATTTAATCCTACTCATCGTTGGAGAAATGTCAAAACTCATCGAGGACCTCAATGTTGAAATTAATCAATTAAAACAAGAATTGTCCACCAAAATGGACGCTGATGATTGGTCCAAAACTCTCAGCGATATCAACAACCAATTGGAGAGACACACTCAAGAAATCAATGAACGCAAAATACGGAAATACAAATGGGATATCATTGACTACAAACTGGGCGAAGTGTATACATGGGCTGAGGTATACACAAGACGGCAGCAAAATAATCCATCTTACAAAACGTTGGATACTGAAACAACATCAACTGACAGTGATTCAATGACCATAAGAACCACCGGACGCAATGTTCTGGTTACGACAGTACCATAGACCCTCCACCGCCACTGACTGAACAACAAAGTGGAGCCATCTCTCAGGTGCCTTTTTTAGGACAAGGCCCGCTGCAAAACGATGAACCAAGCGGGGTAAGAACAAGTGTAGAAACAATCACCGACCCGACTACCGTGAAGAGAATAACCAGGAGTCACAGAACCTGACTTAACATGAATTGGTGATTAATATTTCTTCACAGCAATAGAGTCAAATTGAAATGGATACCTTATGTAAGGGCACATCTTTTGTCCCAACTTACCATTACAATCGATTAGAACTAGAGGTGAGCTTCTTCAAGTTCATGCTTACACTTCGCCTCAAACACTTTTTCTCTAATGTAGTTGACCACCTACGACCCGAAGCCAAAAACACATTGAAAGGATTGAGAACCAAAAGCACTTTTATGGCTCCTGTTAGCCATAAAATCTAGGACTCTTTCGAAACCATCATCAAACAAAATATGCAAAACCTGCACAAAAGCAACAGAACCAAACATACAAACCTTGCCACTAAAGAATGTGGGATTCTTATTAACATTGCCAGCAATGCAAACATCAGATGTACCATGGCAGACAAGGGAGGAGCAATAGTAATTATGGATTCATCATTTTACACCCAGAGTGTCAACGAACATGTATTTGACTCCTCGACCTACATGAAACTTGAAAAAAATCCAATCAAATAATTTGTCCAGATTTTGAACATCCTCTTGGATTTAGCCGTTTCAAAAGGAACCATCACTGACAATGACAGACGATATTTACTTAAAGCAGATCCAAGATGTCCAACCATCAACATGTTGCCCAAAATTCACAAGAACCTGTACAAACCCCCTCTTAGACCTATTGTGTCAACATGCAGCTCTCTACATGAACCCATAGGCAAATATTTGGATCAATATCTGCAACCGCTGGTTGAACAAATGTCAACCTACGTCAAAGATACCACAGACATCTTGAACAAAATCCAAACCATCCACCTTGAAGATGATTCCAACATTCTGCTATGTACCATAGACGTCAAATCACTCTATACCGTCATCCCCCATGACCTAGGAATAGAGGCGGTTTAATATTTTTTGACCAGAACCGATTGATACGAAGATCTAAAAATCTTTCTATTAGAATTGTTGCACTAGACCTTGTATCACAGTTACTTTCGCTGGGAGAATGAATATTTTTTTCAGCTCACGGGGTCATCTATGGGCAATTGCGCAGCACCCAGCTACGCTAATCTATTCATGCACAAGTTTGAGATGGAACACATCTTAAACAACGACATGTGGACTGAAAACCTATTGATGTTCATAAGATATATTGATGATATATTTTTACTGTGGAAAGGGATCCCGAAATGAACTAGCACTGGCGATCCAGCATCTGAACTTGATCAACGATCGCATTGAAATCACATACAACTCCAACGATACCATGATCAGTTTCTTAGATGTGAACATCTTCAGATCTGGCAGGAATTTGGAAACTGACATATAGAGGAAAGAAACGGACCGCAACAACCTGCTGCATTTCAACAGCTTCCATCAATTTTCTTTGAAACAACACTTACCATATTCCCAGCTGTTACGTGTCAAAAGAATAGTTTCTGATCCTGGCATATTATCCACAAACATCTATGACATGCTTCAAATGTACAAAGATAGGGAATCTCCACCCAAAATATATGAAAATGCCCTACAACGGGTAGCATCCACTCCTAGCGAACAACTCCTGGCACCGACCACAAAATCTAACAAGGAGAACCGTACCGTTCTAGTGTCGAAATTTTCCACATGGAGCTCGGGATTCAAAAAACGAATTTTGAAATATTGGCCAATGGTACAAACGGAACCAGACTTTAAAGGTATCTTTTCCACTCTCCCCATGTTTGCATATGAACGCAGTAAAAACATCAAAGAAATCTTATCCACACCTGCCACCAAACCTACTCAACAGTCGTACAAAGGAACGATTCCATGTTTCAACTGCAACAACTGCAATAATATCATTAAAGGGAATTATGTAACACATCCATGCAAAGGCAACAAGATTAAGCTACACACTACTGCCAATTTCAGAATACTTCATTTACTGGACAACTTGCAGTGCATTCGGGGGACGCCGCCCCTGGGGTGGTGCTTTTTTGCATATTTCTACTGACGCTCATGGATCAGAGAGCGATACCCTGTCTGCACGCATTACCTTATCAAGGCTATAGTAATAGTTGAACATTTGGATTACCTTAAGGAGTGCATGAACCGCTGTGTTGATTCCCTTGGCCAAACTGCTGTCCTTTGACTGCTGCCACCCCACCCCGAAACATTGTACAAGTGGGTGTCAGCCAGCACATTTCAAAAACGCATATCAGAATCTGCAATACTCTCTCACACAGAAACCGTTGTCAAAGTCCCCACAGACTCCTCGAACCCCTGATTCATTTTATATATATATGAGGACATCGTCCGCTGCAACGCTCCGTTTCACAATGCTACTGCGACGTTTGCCCTGACCGACTCACACCGACGTGTTGGTCGCAACAAGAAAGGTACTGTGTCCGAGTCTGTCGACGCATTAGCTGGCCCGTATCGACGCGGTCAGCTGGAATTGTTAGACTCTATCGTATTCAGTATCGAGGTAGCCCCAGGAGGAGCTACCGAGACAGAAGAACTGTGTTTTGTTGATTTTTCTGCAATGTAAAGGTTATTTTGCACAAGTACTATTTTTCAAGAGTATTGTATGTTGGATTTTTATCGTATTTGGTCTTGGTGGTCTAGATAAAGATTTACTATTTTTCTAAACTGGTGTGGTGTCCATTTGTAGTGTTTTCACTGTATTACTGTATGTGTTCACAAATCCTTTACACACTGCCTCTGAGATAAGCCTGTCTGTTTGTGCCAAGCTACCAAGGGGGTGAGCAGGGGTTATTTTAGAAGTGTATCCCCCTTACACTGACTAGAAGCAAGGGTCCCTATTTGGACAAAGGTACCTACCTCTGCCAACTAGAGACCCCCATTTCTAACATTGATCATGTTGTTTTATATCTTTTTCTATTTTTTTGCATTCAGAGTTGTATCTTGGAATGTAAAAGGTTTTATTAACCCTATAAAGAGGAAGAGAATTCTATCTCATTTAGCCTCCTATAACCCAGATTTAGCTCTTTTACAAAAAACCCATCTTACGGAGACAGAGGCTTTAAAGCTCAAACGGAATTGGGGCGGTTCAGTCTTAGGGGTCGATTACGATCTCATTAGGAAGGGCTCCGAATTGGATTCGGGTTTGCCGAATCCGATACTGAGCCCTTGTTTCCGACCGAATTGTACCCAGTTCTGAACGACCGATTATGATGTTCGTAAACCGGTAGGGCTGTCCGAATCGGTTCCAAAAGGCATTCGGATAGGTCGAGCCTTTCGGATCCGATTTGTACAGCTCTATGGGCTCGTTTTCCGAGCGAGTAAGTACGATGACCGATTCGGACAGCCGTTCCAAATCGGTTTCCCTGGAACAAATTGGCTGTCGGAATCAGACTTTGGGGGCCCGTAGCAGGCCCCCCTTCACCTGGAATCCTCTGAATCGGGCCCGTGAGGCTACCCAAGGGACCTCCCTTTTCAACCATGCACAGTGTGGCATGCACCATGTGGTGCCTGCCACAGGGTGCAAGGTTTTCCCCAACCACCCCTTTCTTCAATGAGAGCCTGTATTCTCGTTCTGTACACACCCTCCCATTGAAGTCAATGGGAGTCCGACCGAATCGTATCCGGATGCATCGTAATCGCTCGGTCGGACTCCCCGATCCGAGTCATTCACAAAACATTCCCAAACCGGTTAGGTCGGAATGCTTTCCGAACGAAATCGTAATAAGCCCCTTAGTGTCTCCTATGTTCACTAAGAAAAATGGTGTGAATATTTGATGTCATAAAAAGTTAAAATGTTCTGTTGTATCTCAAGAGATGGATTCCAAGGGCCGTTGGTTATTAGTTAAGTTACTTAATAATAATATTTCACTGACTGTGTTTAATGTTTATGGTCTGACTCAACCGGATTATTCTTCCTGGCCTAACATTACAAAAATATGTATCCAACATAAAGATGAATTTTTCATTCTAGGTGGTGATTGCAATCAAATCATTGATCCATTTATTGACCGTCAATACCAAGTCCGCTTTATCCCTCACAAAACTCATAAACAATTTTGTAGTACAATTTTGCAGGCGCATCTTGTAGATGCCTGGAGATTATGTAACCAAGATGTAACAGAATTTTCTTTTTTGTCCCCTCCTCATGGTTCCCTGACTCCGTTAGATTAAATATTTCTCTCTACGCCTTTGACTCAAAATCTTATTTCTTCTTTAATTGAGCCCATCGTGATTTCTGACCATGCCCCTGTTGTTGCTGACTTTGATTTGTTCCTCTCACAACCCAGGACTCTTAAACGGAGGTCTAATAATTCTCCTGTGAAGGATTCTGCTTATTCTTCCTCTTTCATCTCTTTTGCTGAGGACTTTTTTTCTTTAAATGCAGATCCAAATGCTTCTTCTCCATTGGTATGGGATACTTTTAAGGCTGTTGCCCATGGCTTTATTATATATTTTTTTTCCGAGAAAAAGAAACAGTTTCTTAATCAACATAAAGTTCTATTAGCCAACATTAAATGCCTAAAGCATCAATTTTATACTTCCTTTTCTGACTTTACTTTACAGAAACTTGTTTGTGCAAAGCTAGATTACAATAAAACAACTACGGATCATGCCTCATCCATACTTCTATGTAGTAGTGCTCGCTATTACGCAGGAAGAAATAAAGTTGGCACACTTTTAGCTAATTACCTTAAATCCCGGAAAGAGCCTGTATTGATTGACTCTATTCAATCACTAGAGGGAAAGCATCTTTTTAAAGATTAGGACATCCTTGGGGGCATGGTTTTGCCGAGCTGCAAAACGGCCGCTTGCTAAGAGGGCTCTGCCGGCCGGGACCACAATCCTGAATATATCCGCAGCCATCGGGGTGATCGGAACCCAAGTAACTGCCACACACACTCAGTAGAATAGAGGGTTGTGAAACGGCATCCGGCGCGCTGATACAACACGCCAAACAGCACAAATTGTTCCTGCAGAGCCTGTGGGGAAACAACTGCGGCACCATGGAGGCCTGCTCCGCCACCGCTGTGGGCCGTAGCTGACAGCCCCACGATCGGATATCTGGCAGTGGTCAATACACTGAGGCTCAACGGAAGCTGATCGAGTGACACCGGAGTGAAGTTGGCGTTAAACTGCGGCCCGACACTGGAGATCCCGCTGAAGCCCAGCGGAGCGCGGAGCCCGCTGGGAAGCACGGCAAGCTGCGCAAGAAGAAGATCGGCAGAGAGCAAGAGAATATACCAGGATTGGCGCTTGGGATGCTCCGGGGATACAGCGACCCGCTGAGCACCTGTCGGCCCCCACCGAAGATCGTCAAATGAAGCTGGGCCCTAGATCCCAGGCGTGGACCGCGTGAGTACGCCTTTGGGCCTGGGGAGCTTCTGGCCTCGGTGCGGGTGGGCAGGCCTCTCTCCCCGTCTGAAGCGCCACAGCGGCAGCCCCCCATCCGTGGGCGAGAAGGACCGGGAGCCGTCAAGCGAGTCTCAGGGGCGTGGTGCGAGGCGGGCACCGGAGCTGTGCTGACGCTGGAAGGCCGTAGCACGGGGCACCCGGTACCCTGATAGGCTGGCATCGCTGGTTCTGCTGGAGGCCGGAGAGCGGCCCCGTCCGTCCGGTGCTAGGCGCTGACCTGTTGCCTACCTAAGAGATGGATACTCCGGAGGCCAGTAACTTTAGGAGCTTCCCTCAGCACTCAAGGCCACAGAGATTTCTTGCCTGATAGGGGTCACACGCACAGTAGAAGGCGATCCCCTCCAACCACCACACGCAGTAATATAGCCTAGTGGGCCCCGGTGGCTGATGGGTATCTCGGTGCGGTGGGCTCTGAAGAGGAAGGGAGCCTGTTCAGGCCTATAGTCAAGTGCCTCCAACCTCCAACAACATGGGGAAGAACGACCCCAAACAGTCTAAACTACCTTTTGAGAACAAGCGCCTCACCCACACCACGGAAGCGTACTCAGAACCAGAAATAGAAGCAAACATTGGGGAATGCGGAGACAAACAGGAGGAAGACCTGCGTACCATAATGTTGGACGTCCGCACCAACCTAAAATCCATTGACACTAAAATAGAAGCTCTCACCTCCAGGCTAGACAGGGTAAAACAGCAAGTAGACTCCCATGAGACTCGTTTGGACATGCTACAAAATCACGCCTCAGATGCGCATGACTATCAAGTTGAGTCTAAGAAACACCTCCTCAACATGGAAAACATACTCACTGTAATCAAAGCAAAAAACAAAGATTTAGAGGCGCGCTCCAGACACAACAATCTAAAAACTGCTGGAATACCAGAAACTACAACCATACCCAAAATGGAACCTGTTGGAAAGTGAGTTATTGGTAGGGGCAAATGTAGGTCTGCCACTAGTAATAAGACCACACACACTTGATAGGACCCAGCATAGGTCTTAGAAATATAATCCTATGCTCAGCCCTTGGTAGCTTGGCTGCGAGCAGGCAGGCTTAACTTCAAAGACAGGTATGTAAAGCATTTAAAAACACCAATTCAGTAAATAACTAAGACACAACTCATAATAAAAATCCACCACCAATTTATAAAAATAGGAAATATTTTTATCTTTAAAATGACACCAAAACGATAAAAATCCAATGTTGGGAACCTGAGATATGAATTTTCAAAGTTTAAATAAAATATAGCACTTAGAAGCATATAGCACCATATTGGGACATAGGCTCTGGATAGACTTGGCCAAAGTCAAAGTTTCAGGCCGACCGCGATGGAGCCCTGAGCGGCTACCACCCTCGGAAGGTACTGGTTAAAGTTTTTACCTTCACACTTAGAAACTTTTCTGGAGCTTTTTCTCGCGAGGCCCCTCGAAGCTCCCAGCCAGTCCGGATCCGGTGAGGGTTCGCCGGCTTGACTTGTGACGAGGTCCCGGTAAACTTCCCTGGAGCGGACTTAGAAAATTTCTCAAGATCGCTTCAGCGGGGCAATCCAGAAATCCAGGCCGACACGTGAGTGAAGACAGGCGGCTTGGCTCTCGCGGTTGTTCCCGGTCGGCTTTTCTACGAGCGGACTTAGAAGCTTTTCTGGAGCTTTTTCTCGCGGGGTCTCTCGATGCTCCTCATGTAGCCGGATCCGGTGAGGGTTCGCCGGCATCAGATTTTCTCTAGTCCCGGTCAATCTCTGGAAGTCGATGCAATGGAGCTTTTAGCGGGATGAACCTGGTGGGCTTGGCCGGCTCGCGGTTGAAGGCAGGCGGCTTGGCTGACCAGGATGAGTCGGTCCCCCTATGGAGCTTTTTTTCAAAGTTCCTCCAAAGTTCCCCAAACTTCTTGAACTTCTTCCTGAAGTTCCTCAAAGAGTCCCAAAGTGTCTCAAACTTACTCCAAGGGTCTGGAAGCTCCAAGATGGTCCTTGAAAGTTGAGGACTTCAATTCCCACAATGCACTGGACGTCACCCTTACAAATCCACTGGTAGCTCCCCAGGTTGATGATTCTTGGTGGTGAGGGTCCAGATGAGCTCTGTTAACCTGTAGCTTGCAGGGAGTCCACTCTTGACTTCTTTTACTCAGCACAGTTAGTCCACAAAGCTGTAGTTTCAGGTGGTGCAGTCTCCAGAGGTCAGGCCTTAGAAGTCTTTGCACAGCAGAACTTTTCAGTAGGGCCAGTCTTGCTTTCTTCAGTTTCAAGCAGCAGATCTGAGGGGCTGGGCCTCTCTCAGATACTTATTCCACAGTCTCTGGGTCATCCAGAAGGTCAAGCTTCACCAATAGGAGTAGGGTAACTTCCCACTTGAGTGACTCCTTCCTGCAGAGTGTGGCATTATTCTACCCCAGAGTGCAACAAAGCTTCCAAATCCATAATGGCTGATTTTCCAGCAAGGAGGTAAGAGCTGGCTAAACACTCCCACTGAGTTGGCTAATTAACCTAGCCTCTCCTCCCTACATCTGCACATATCTTCCTTAATCCTGCCATCTGGCTGAGGTGGGGGTTCAAAGTTGTAAATGACACTGCTCTGGGCTCTGCCCCTTTGAACCTCATTGTTTACGACCCCTCCCCTGGCCTGGCATTCTTGCAGAACAGCTCACTGCCCTCCCAGTCCATCTGGCTGGCCCCAGGGGATCTTTATCACCTCTTCAGGCAGGCTGGCTAATCCCCTTAACTCTGACCAATCAGGGCAGAGCACTGGAAGGCTGGATTTGGAACTAAAACTAAGAAAGTGTTATAACTTCTTGTCTGTTCACTTTGGGAAAAATTCAATAACATCATATTGTAGGATTTATCAATACCATTCTAGTGAGTCTTTGAATGGAATCTTTATCCCTCTCCTATCAGAAGTTATTGTTTAATAACTTTCCCCATGTTAACCTATGGGGCATGGGGTTTGCAATGGGAAAAATGACATGGGCCATTTTTCCAGCACCAGGACTTACAAAAACATATTTTATAAGTACTTGGCTTATTTTCACAGGACCCCCACCCCATAGGTCACCTAGGGAGACCCTAGGGGTGCTGAATCTGAAAAAATATTGCAGATCCTCCATGCCCAGTGCCCCCAGCATCAAAGTCGAATTTGGGCAGCACTTTACACAATGGGGAGAGTGAAATGTGAATTTCAGTTAACCCAGGGCATATATAAACTCATTTTATAAGGGTCTACCTTATAGATACCTGACCCCCACCCCTGGGATACCTAGGGAGACCCTGGGGGTCATTAATATGCCAAAACATTTAAGGTTGATCCATTTTAAGTGCCCCAAACCCCAAAGTCGAGTTTGGCCACAATTTACATGTTTAAGAGCAATCCTGGCGCACAGAGCTGCTTTTAAACTGACCACAGGCTTCAGCAGTGCACACATGCAAGTGCAAAAAGGCTGCTGGCCTCTACACTGCCATGCCCTTCCACATACAAGGGACTTATAGGTAGTTTCACTCCCCTGCCCTATTATATACTAGGGGCTTATAGGGGTAGGTCATGCCAATCACAGGGGTACCCCAACCCAAAGTGTACCCTAGTGTATGTAGGTGTTTTAATGTTATCTAAGTGTTTCAGCATGGCACTGGCCCTGGGCCTGGTTAAACAGAGCCCAGGGTCAGTCAGAGTCAGTTACCACCAGTTCCAGTCAGCAAAAGTTGGGGGTGCCCAGGGCACAGGATGACTTTACAACATAGCCCCCCAAACGAAAGGTGAGGGGTTACTAACCTACACCCTGGTAGTCCTCCTCAGCTAAGTGGAAAAACCTGGAAAGTCCATCTGCATTTGCATGGGCAACCCCAGGTCTGTGTTCCACTGTAAAGTCCATTCCCTGTAGGGAAATGGACCACCTTAACAGCTTGGGATTCTCCCCTCTCATCTGCATGAGCCATCTGAGAGGCCTGTGGTCAGTTTCAACACGAAAGTGAGTCCCAAACAAATATGGTCTCAACTTTTTCAGTGACCAAACCACAGCAAAAGCCTCTCTCTCAATGGCACTCCATCTCTGCTCTCTGGGAAGAAGCCTCCTGCTAATAAAGGCAACTGGCTGATCAAGGCCCCCTTCATTTAGCTGTGACAACACTGCCCCAATCCCTTGCTCTGAAGCATCTGTCTGAACTACAAATTCTTTTGTGTAGTCAGGGGCCAGTAACACTGGTGCCGAACACATAGCAGCTTTCAGAGTGTCAAAAGCCTTCTGACACTCTGGGGTCCAAATCACCTTCTTGGGCCTCTTTTTAGAAGTCAGTTCTGTTAGGGGCCCCACAATGGTCCCATAATTTTGAATAAGCCTGGGCGTAGTTCGCGAAGTAGCGCTACGCGAAGCTACGCAAAGTGCAGTTCGCACTACGCGAGCTACGCGTAGCACTACGCGAACTGCCTAGTTCACTGTTCGCAATGATTGCACAGTGCCGGATGCTTGTCCGCACTGTGCAATCATTGAAAACGGCATCTTGCACAGTGCGAGCTGTCTTTTACTGCCGCTCGAGTAGATTTTTACTCGAGCGGCAGCTTTCTCAACGCGGACTGGTAGTTTCTCATGGCGAGCGGTCGCAAGCATACGCGACCACTCGCAATGAGAAACCTGACCTCCCCGCGTTGAGAATCTCACCGGGAGGTTTATTTTCCACGCTCGCGATCGGCAACTTGATGTTGCTGATCGCGAACGAGGAAAAAGTCTCGCCGGGATGTCATTTTGCTTGCTCGCAGTTGCCAACTTGACGTTGAGGACCGCGAGCAAGCAAAAAATGACCGCTGCACTATGCTACGCTATGCTACGCGTGTTTGCACTGTGCTACGTGCAATTCGCGTTGCGCAAACTTCGCAAACTACGCGAGCGTAGAGTAGTGCTTTGCCCAGGGTTAATTTTGAACAAACCTTCTATAGTACCCTGTCAGTCCAAGGAATGCCCTGACCTGAGTCTGGGTAACAGGTGCTGTCCAATCCAAAATAGTTTGGATTTTAGCTTGGAGAGGCTGTACATGGCCCCCACCTACCAGGTGGCCCAGGTACACCACCGAACTCTGCCCTATTTGACACTTACTTGCCTTAATAGTCAGGTCTGCCTGCTGCATGGCCTGAAGCACTTCCTTCAGGTGGCTTAAGTGATCTCCCCAGGTAGAACTGTATACAGCTATATCATCCAGGTAAGCTGCACTGAACTGTTCCAACCCAGACAAGACCCTGTTCACCAACCTTTGGAAGGTGGCAGGTGCATTCTTTAAACCAAAGGGCATTACCTTGAACTGATAATGTCCCTCTGGGGTGGAGAATGCTGACCTCTCCTTTGCTCCAGCAGTGAGGGCAATCTGCCAGTAACCTGAAGTCAAATCAAAAGTACTCAGGTACTTAGCAGCCCCTAACCTATCAATGAGCTCATCAGCTCTAGGTATAGGGTGAGCGTCAGTCTTTGTGACTGCATTCAATCCTCTGTAGTCCACACAGAACCTTAACTCCTTGGGTCCCCCTGAGGATTAGGTTTGGGTACCAGCACCACTGGACTGGCCCATGGACTCTCAGACGGTTCAATTACCCCCAATTCCAGCATCTTAGCGACCTCAGCTTTAATGCTGGCTCTGACATGGTCAGACAACCTGTACAGTTTATTTTTGACAGGTAGGCTGTCACCAGTGTCATTGTGGTGCACACACCACTCAGTGATGCCTGAGGTCAAAGAGAACAGGCCAGCAAACTGCTCCAGCACTTGCTTACAGTCTCTGTGCTGCTGGTCTGTCAACTTGGGAGAGAGTATCACCCCCTCCACTGACCCATCTTGCACATTGGTGGAGAGGAGGTCGGGCACAGGCTCCATTTCCTCCTCCACACCCTCATCAGTGACCAGTAACATGGTCATGTCTGCCCTGTCATGGTGGGGTTTCAATCTATTCATATGCAGGACCCTATGAGGGTTCCTGGGGGTGCCAAGGTCAACCAAATAGGTAACCTCCCCAGAGACCGGGGCCCTATAAACCACCAAGGCAACAACATTTCCTTTTTCCCAGACTTTACTCCGCTGGTCCAGGCCGCCCGCAAAGAGTTTCTTCCTACCAAACGTATCCTACAGCGAGCCGAAATTCCATATGCCATGTTGTGTCCGGCAAAATTAAGAATCTCACATGGCGGGCAGTCCCACGTTTTCACCGATGCCAAATAGGCTTGAAAGTTCGCCAAACATGTCAGCGCCAAGAGGCAGTCACCCCGCTCTTCCCAACAGGCTGGATCTGAGCTGGGTCTCAGCAACAACGACTGAGTGCGCCACAACTGGCAGGCGCTGATGGAAACACTGCCCGATGGGTGACGCCCTATCTAGCTCATGCTCACCACGCACGAAGGAGATATGCCCCACTGTGACTGAGCTACTATGTGCAACTTAGCTGTGCTGCCTTTCATATTACGTGAAGCCCCGAACTAGAAACAAGACCCAGCCACCCTGCCACACGGGTAGGGTAGTATGCCGGCGACCCATACCCCCGATGGAGAACTCCCATGTTTGAATATGTTTGTTTATCTAACGGGACTGTGGGGAGGGGGAGGGGAGGAAACCACAACCTATTTGGGGGGTTGGTGTGGGTGGAGGGTGGTCCAGGGGAGACAACAAAGTTGGGAGGGGGTGGAGGGTTGAGGGTTTGCAGTTGTTCAATGCAAACTATGTACGCAGACACAAAGGCAGGATACACAGCTCAGAAAAGGCATCCTATCACCGCAACTACACACACTACTGGACAATTGAAATGCATGTTGCGTGCAGCAGAACATCACATAACTACCTATCATATTACAGATACGAGTAGATGTCAGCAGTAACGTTCTAACATGAAACATAAGAGCATTAAAAGATCAAAGGAAAGCTAGGCTAGTGCACTCCTACCTGGTCAGACACAGGATTGACATTTATTTCTTACAAGAAACACACCTCAGAAACGCAGCAGACCCCAAACTTCATAATTGATACTGGGGGGAGACACACAAAGCGCCATACTCTAATTATGCACGAGGGACAGCAGAACTGATTAGACGCAACGCTGGCTGAAAAACCACCCACACATTGCTAGATCCCGAAGGCCGCTATATCAATTTAAGCAGCACAATGATCACTACCCCAGTGACACTGGTCACAGTTTATGGTCCAAACGTAGATGACCCAGCTTTTTTCGACACCATTGGGTCAAAAATCACACTGCTGGGTTGCGACACAGTAGTATGGGGAGGCGATTTTAACACCATCCTGCAAGACTCTCTAGATCGTGTGGGCTCATCCCGCCAATTGCATCCCAGAGCCAGTCAAAAGATTCTCTCCTTATCCCAAGAAAATGGGCTGATAGACATATGGCGCAACTGGCACCCTGACGCTAAGGAAGGCACATGTATCTCCTCGTGCCACAACGCCTGGTCCAGACTTGACTTTTGGCTTGTCACCGGAGACGTCGCGACTTGGACTACTGACATTGGACATATGCCACGCACTCTGTCTGACCATGCCCCAGTCTTGCTTAGCTCGAACATACCAAAGTTCACCCCGCGGGCCTTCTGCTGGCACCTGCCCCCAAGTGCCCTAAGTGATGCGGTGTTTAGGGAAGAGATACGTTCTGAACTTTTGCAATATTTCTACATAAATGAAAAGTCAGTGGACTCCCCCTCTACGTTATGGGAGGCCTTTAAGGCAGTGATAAGGGGAGGGTGTATAGCTAAGCAACCTGGGGTACTAAAATCAATTAGACTGACACTGGAGAGGTTAGAACGTGATATCCACAAAGCCAAACTCCTATACTATCAAAGTGGCGTACCCATGCACCTTGCAACCCTTAGAGAGAAAATCTCTGAGTACGGCGAAGAGGCATTCTAGGGAGACACTTTCTGGGGAAGCGGGCTCGAGCCCGAAGGTACAGGGAGGGGGACCGCCCGGGCTGAGCCCTAGCCAACGCACTCAAGCAATCATGCACCTCGTCCTATATCACTGAACTCCTAGACACTGACTCCAACCCAATAAGAAGGCAGACTGCCACATTAGAAAGGCTAACCGACTTCTATGCTTCTCTTTACAGTGCCACATAGGACAGCCCTAACCCCAAGCTGAACTCTTATCTAGACTCAATTGAGTTGGTGTGGCTGAGTGATGCACACCGAGCCTACCTAGATGAGCCATTTACTGCGGAAGACATCATCCAGGCTATAAATGGCATGCCAGGAGACAAGGCCCCAGGACTGGATGGTCTGATGACTTTGTTTTACAAGGTCTATGCGACCGAGCTTGCCCCCACTTACTGGCGGTATACCAAGAATCGCTTGAGCGCAGCTCCCTGCCCCCGACAATGCATGAAGCCGTGATCATTTCAATCCTAAAGCCAGACAAACCAGCTAATAAGTGTGACTCCTACCACCCACTCTCACTTATTAATATTGACGCCAAAATTCTTGCTAAGCTGCTCGCTACCAGACTGCAGCCACTCCTCCCACTCATTGCCAGACATGACCAGTCAGGGTACATCCCAGGCAGGTCCACAACACACAATCTGCGCACCTTTTTTTCCATACTACACCAACTAGACCCTCGACTGCCTGCGCTCGCAGCCTTCCTGGACGCAACCAAAGCGTTCGATTCACTGGAATGGCCATACTTATTTACTATACTACCCAGATTGGGAATTAGCCCCAACTTCATCCAGCTAATCCGATTGCTCTACACCAAGCCCACAGCCAGACTGAGAGCGAATGACTTGCTGTCTGATCCTTTCCTGATAACACGCGGCTCCAGGCAGGGGTGCTCCCTCTCACCTTTGCTATTTGCAATAGCCATGGAGCCTCTAGCTACCAGAATGCGTCAACATCATACCGCAAGGGAGTGGGACTCACTGACCGAGGGTTAATAATATCAATGTACGCAGACTCTTTATATATGAGAACCTGAGGAGAATCTTAACCCTGCGCTTCGAGAGGTCCTCCAATTTGGAGGAATGTCTGGAATAAATGTGAATTGGGCCAAGTCGACGCTCCTTCCCTTGTCAGCCTCCCCACTTGGGTTGGACCTTGAATTCCCACTGGCCTGGGCTGAGGGCTTGGTTAAATACTTGGGGATTTGGCTTAGTAGAGACCTGCAGGAGATCTGGCGCATGAACTATGGCCGACTAATGAAGTGGCTGGAGGGCAAAATAACGAACTGGTCTAGACTACCGCTATCTCTGGCAGGCAGAATAGCCATAGCCAAAATGATAATACTACCTAAATTTCTATACTTAATTGCAAACATACCGCTACCACTTACACAAGAATTCTTCAAGAAACTCAGATCCCTACTAGTGACCCACGCATGGGCAGGTAAACAACCACGCATATCCTGGGAACTATTGAATTTACCACTCTCACAGGGAGGTATGGGGGCACTGGATTTCAAACTATATGCGCTATGTGAGCAAGCTCAATACCTACATTACTGGATCCACCCAACCCCATTCCAACCTCATGTAGTGGTGGACAAAGATGTTGCTGCGCCTGCTCCGCTGCAAGTTGCTATATACCACACCTATAAGAGAACAAGCAAGGAGATAAACACAGTGGAATCCCTGCGGTGGGCATGGGAGGGACTAAGAAGACGTGCAAATATCCCATCACTTTACGCACCTTCAACCCCGCTAGCATATCACCCGCTCATTCCCCCTCTACATGATAAAGGAACCATACAATGAGCTCACCAAATGAGCCTAGCCACTTTTGGTGATCTCTACCCAGACAATTCATTCCTGGCCCGTCCACATGGCCCTGATGAGTCTCAGATACCTATCCTGGAATTACTTTTATATAATCAACTCAGAGCCACATGCAGACAAATGCATACTTCCTTCCCGACTGCACCACCAGTCCTGACAGCACTAGAAAACGTATTACCCAACCTGTCGCCTGAAAAACGAATCACACGTCTATACAACATCACGCAGACGGCCTTGCTGGTCATGACGGCTAAAGCACTAGAGCAATGGTGTGCAGAAATAGACCCGCCCCTCACTGAGGAACAATGGGCCTTCTGCTGCTCTCAGCTCAAATATCTCTCCCCAAATTACAGACTGAGACTCATACAATTTAAATTTCTCCACCGATTGTATCGCACACCCATACAAATACAAAAAATGGGACTGAGACCGGACGCGGACTGTTGGAGATGCAAACATGCACAAGCGACATTCCTACAACTAGCATGGCTCTGTCCACCCATATCCCGGTTCTGGAACAGAGTATATGAAACTATACACGAAATCACGGGATCCCGCTTGGAATGCACACCACTAGTAGCCCTATTGGGATATATCAAAGAAGCTCCCCCTAGCATAAGCCGTCTATTTGCTAAGATGCTGCTCTTGGCCAAACGTAGAATCGCAATGCACTGGGGATCAACTACGACACCTCAAATCGACACTTGGATTCATGATATTACCTATTGCCAAGAACAGCTCACGGCTTACTGGGACCTAATGCCTATGGCATCCAGACCCAAGGATATTTGGGCCCCATTTGTGGCATGGGCCAACACATGAAATGAAAATGTAATAACCACATCCCAAGAGAAAATAGGCACACAACCCCCCATCTCAGTACAGCCTGCACCCGGAGTTTAGACACAGTATGAGGGTATCCGTGAGTTGAAAAGTGCAGCCATATCGCAAACACATCAAAATGGAGTACTGGTCTAGTGTTAATTCACTATACTAGAGGGAACGATATGCCTACCTATGCAATACTGTATTGACTGCTGCACCAACAGACCATGTACTGTGGTTTGTAATAGTGTGGACTGTTCCCATGAGGCACAGGGTCAAGACTGATTTGCATATAGCTGGGTCTGAACTGAGGTGGCGAAGTGAGCTAAAGAATGATGATGGATTCAACCCAGATCTGTGACTGGGGGTGAGTGTCTGAAATGTTTCAGCGCTCCGTCCATCATCTCCTTGTGTTTGCTTTGTTCGCCCGAAGTTGGCAGGGTATGCCCAGACGTGGGTCCCTTGCTCACTTTGCCACTGGATTCAAGCTAGCCTGGCTGATGAAGGGTGTTACCCAGAAACCGGTCCCAGGATGTCTGTTTCCGGTTCAAGGAAGACCTGGCTTGGCAGTTCGGGCTGGACTGTTCCCATGAGACACAGGGTCAAGACTGATTTGCATATAGCTGGGTCTGAACTGAGGTGGCGAAGTGAGCTAAAGAATGATGATGGATTCAACCCAGATCTGCGACTGGGGGTGAGTGTCTGAAAAGTTTCAGCGCTCCGTCCATCATCTCCTTGTGTTTGCTTTGTAATCGTGTGTACCCTTTGCATGTAATTGATCCTAAAAGATGCGATTTGATGTAGTACTGTATAATGCCCTGCAGCTGCGTCTGCTAATGTTGCTGTGTTAATCGCAAAGCCTGAAATACACAGTTATATGTTAAAAAACAATAAACAAATTGAAAAAAAAAAAGATTAGGACATCTTTGATAAGTTGATGAAATTATGCAAAACTTTATATACTCCAGAATCCCCTGCATCTGTCTCTCTTATTGCAGTTTATCTTAATAAAGTTTCCCCTCCTTCTCGTGTAAATCTTAATTTCACATCTCTGGAATCTAATTTATCACTCCTGGAGTTATCTAGATCTCTAACTCTCCTTAAAAAAGGTAACACCCAGGGGCCAGATGGGTTTATGGTAGAATTTTACTTACATTTTTAAAACGTATTACTTCCTAAACTCTTACAACTTTTTCAATATTTCTATACCACTGGCAGAGCGTGTGACACTTTCCAATAAGCCACAATATGCCTAATCCATAAAGAGGGTTGGGATCCTATGCAGTGTAAAAATTATCATCCCTTTATCTCTTGTAAATGTGGATTACAAAACATTTACTAAACTGCTTGCTTTGGGACTTGAGCCTTTATTGCCAAATTTAATCGGTAAAGAGCAATGAGGTTTTGTTAAGAGCAGATTAACTTCAGATAATTCCACTCTTTTTTATTCCTTAGCTGCAGTTTCTATTGATGCAGAGAAGGCGTTTAATAAAGTGGACTGGTCCTTTTTATTTCAAGCTCTTCAATGACATGGTTTTGGTCCTAAATTTATTTCCCTTACCTCGTTGCTTCATACAGCGCCTAGTGCTTCTGTATTAGTTAATGGACTTACTTCTCAAAACTTCCAATTACAACGAGGTGTGTGTCAAGGTTGCCCCCTATTTCCTCTTTTATTTATTTAACCTCTTGAACCCTTTTTGTCCCATATTCGTCAGAATAACTCTATCTCGGTTTTCTTTATCATGAACACCATTGGAAGCTGTCCGCCTATGCGGATGATATTTTGCTTTTTTTATCAAACCTTGAGACTTCTATTCCCCCTTTATTGCAGGAAATCTTTGATTTTTCCCCTGTTTCAGGATATAAAATCAATACTGATAAGACAGAAATTCTCCCTGTAGGACTTGGCCTTTTTGGTTAAAGTTCCCTAAACTTTTTGCTTTCCCCCTAAACCGTTTTCCTGACCTAGAGATGCCAATTTAGATTCTTTGGGTACTTTGCCACTGCTGATCAGTGTCAAAGTACAGGAGTTCCCTGTGTAAAAATGTATGGTGATTGGTTGGCCATGATTGGTATGTTTGCCTTACTAGTAAAAGTCCCTAGTGATGTGCACTATGTGTGCAAGGGCTAGTAATGCAAGGGTGCGCAGAAAAGGGAACTCAGGCCTTCAGTGTAGGGCCTGCGCGCTGAATGCTAAGTTAGCATGTTGTCCTGACAAGTGCAACCACTTGTCAGGCCTGACTTTCCCTTTTACAAACACATGGGGCACCCCGGTGGTAGGTCTCAGGTAACCCCTGGGCAGGGTGCAGTGTAGGTAAAAGGCAGAACATAAACTGAGGTGTGTGTTGTGTTCTGGCAGTGAAAAACTCTCCATTTCGTTTATCACTGCTGAAAGGCCATTCTGCCCATAGGACAGAATGGGGGAGGCTAGGTGTTGTATTTGTTAGCCTAGTTTCCTGTCAGTTTATAATGGAGAGGTGAAGTTTGGTATGTGTGTACTCACAGTGTCATAATACATCTTTCTGTAAAGGTGGTTTTGTCACTGTGTGTTTATAAACCACTCTTTTAGAAGTGGCTGAGTTTTGTGCTCTGAGCATTTCTGTGTGTCTCTGAAATGTGGATTGTCTGTCTGGAATTGAAAGGTGAGAGGAGCTGGGAGAGGTCTTGACCCAGGGAGGGGTTGAGATGGCACCAGGCTTCCCTGCATCTGGAGAGTAGGGGGAGGAGAAGCCCGGGAGGTGAAAAGGCCTGGGCTGGTGCTATATACCAATTGACTCATCTCCTGCTGAGTGATTAAGGATCCAGACCCCCAGTATCAAAGGGAGAGAGGTGACACTGGGAGGGAGACACCCAGAACTGATTTAGGGAGGGGTCAGGGACCCCTGAGCACATACAAACTTCAAAGACAGTAAGGGGTATAACTATGAGAGCTGAAGCCCCTGAACGTTGGAATGAAACAGATATGTATTGAGACTGAAAAGGCTTGGACCCATTCTGTGGTCAAGAGGAACCTCTGCTAAAGAAGGAACAACTGAAGAGACTGTGGTGGATAGACCAATCCTTGCTTCGTGATCTGGGGCTGGTCTGCAGTTTGCTGTTCTAACTAAGGAAGAGGCTGTTGGGACTGTGCTTGGAGGCGCTGGGTCCCCCTGCTTGAAGAAGACTGTGCTTTGTGCTGTGTCTTGTAACCCCAAGGGCCTGAGGTGAGCTGGCTCCCTGTTTGGAAATACAGGATCATAAAAGTTTCCGGAGAAGTCCCAAGCAACGCGGTGTGCGCATGCTTTGTGCCGCTTGAGACCCTCAGAAGTTGTGCCGTGTGATCGTTGGCACGAAGGAGTAAGCTAAGTCTAAGACGCGCAGAGTGCGTGTCGTGGTGCAGGCCAAGGCATTGGTGAGGAGCGTCTGGTCATGGAGTGCACAGGGAGACGAGGCGAGGCTCGGACGCGCAAGTGTGCGTGTCGTGGTGCAGCCCGGGTGCTAGTGAAGAGCGCCTGGGCCTCGTGTGCACCAAAGGAAGCAGCGAGACTCGGACGTGCAGTGTGCGTGTTGTGGTGCAGTCAGGGCGTTGGTGAGGAGCGCCTGGACATCGTGGGCACCAGCGGAAGAAGTGAGTCTCGGACACGCTGGGTGCGTGTCGTGGTGCAGCCCGGGTGTTGGTGAGGAGCGCCTGGGCCTCGTAGGCACCAAAAGAAGAAGTAAGTCTCCGACGTGCAAGGGTGCGTGTCATGGTGCAGCCAGGGCGTGAGGAACAGCGCCTGGACATCGTGTGCACCGGGAGAAGAGGTGAGACTCGGACGCGCAGGAGTGCGTGTCGGGGTGCAGCCAGGGCATGAGGAAGAGCGCCTGGACATCGTGTGCACCGGGAGAAGAGGCGAGGCTCGAACACGCAGGGTGCGTGTTGAGGTGCAAGCGGAGGGTTGGTGAAGAGCGCCGGATCGTCGTGAGCACCAGAGAAGAGGCAAGTCTCGGACACGCGGTGTGCGTGTCGAAGTGCAACCTGAGGTGCTGGTGAGGAGTGCCGGGTTAGGTTGTGCACCAAACTGAAGTAAAGTCTCCACAGTGCTGAGGGCGGGTCTCGGTGTGGACCGAGTCCGCCGGAGTGAGGGCCAAGTCATCGGGGCCCTCGGAGTCCAACAGGACTGGCAGCCACAGAAGAGCTGAGTGGCCGGCCCAAGTCTGCCAAAACCCGTGACGGAGTTCTGGATCAAGGCCCAAGTCGCTGACGTCGGGGAGGAGAGTGGGATCGCGCCCCCCCCAGGTAACGTGGATCAACACCTGGGGTGGGGTGCGGGCCCATAGGAACACTCTCTCGGCCTCCCGCTCAGTCAGCTGCGCGAGCCGTTGCTTCGGCTTGGATCCCGGCCCGTGCTGACGCAGGACGGGGCAGAACTGGGGCCGGAGTGGGAAGCAGTATTTGTGTGACATCATTTGATCCATAACGGGGGCACTGTTACTGGAGCACGTAGAACTGTCATATTACACAATTGCATTATTGCTGCTAACGAAGTATCGAACTGTCGTATGACGCCTGACTTCATTTGTGCCTAACGAAATCTATGCTTGGTGCGCTATGCACTGCGTTATTTCTCCCATGCATATTATTTGATTGTAACGTAGCGCATTGTATGATTTCGTCAGTGCACCGTTTCTGAGTATAACGTGGCGCAGTGTATTATTTCTTTATTGCACAGGATTGTAGCGTGACGCATTGCTTTGTTTCTTCCTGGTACAGGGCATGCTGGTGGTGATACACATTGCATTATTCTTTCAATTGCAAAGTACATGACTGTGGCGTTACGTATGGCATTATTTCTCTGCTGCACAGTATAAGAGAATATCGTTACGCATTGCAGTATTGTTTCCTTATGCAACGTGTGTGTTTCTAGAAATACGACTGGTCTAACCTATTGGGAAACGGTTAGAGAAGAGCTTAACTGTTGGTTAGACACGGTGGTTGGGATTAGAACCTACCAACCCACCGGAAAGAATACTACCCATTCTTATATGTTGATTTTGTATCGTGTGGTCGTATCGTATAATTTCTTATATAAAGATTATACTCTTTTTATAAATACTTGTGTGGAGTCTATTTGTGATGACATCATGGGGTTATTGTGAGCTTGGTTGCACATACTGAACACTTGTGCCTTGGAGATAAGCCTGGCTGCTCGTGCCAAGCTACTAAGGGGGTGAGCAGGGCTATCTCAGACGGTGTCCTTACTTAGCCTAACGTTGAAGCGAGGGGTCGAGGCGCACACCTACAGCATTTGGTGGCGGCGGTAGCGACAGGGACCTCCACTTCCAACACTCCCCATCACCAATTTTGCCTCAAGCATACTTTTTGATTCGACTGGCTTCCTCTGGAATAGTTCTAAAATGAAATACTTTGGCATTTGGTTTAATAACTCCATATCAGATTTGGTAAAATTTATATGCAGGCAGGGCTTGATCACATTTCTAAACTCCTCTCTTCCTGAATCCTTCTTTTCCTTTCCATGGTGGAGACGTCTTGATTCTATTAAAATGATCATCACTCCTATTTTATTGTATATTTTTCAATGATTCCAATTCATATTCCATCCATTTACTTTAAAAAAAAAAATGGATTCTCTTCATTCCAAATTTCTATGGAACAATAAGAAATCCAGAATATCTTTAGCACATCTTAGGAAACCAAAATCTGCTGGAGGAGTGAACTTTCCTGATTTTCGCCTTTACCATAAAGCCTTTTGTCTCATGCAAGGATCTAAATGGCTTCTTGCAGTACCCTCCCCTTCACACCATTATGGATGACCATTGAATGATCCTTACTGGCACCTTTTTCTGTAAAAGAAGTTCTTGCTTTTTCCACAAAGACTAATGTCACTTCTCTTCCATTGTTTAAACATACATGTTCATTGTTACGGCCTCATTGTCAATCAAAGATCATCTCTAGAGATTCTTTCCTACAGTTTTCACTTTGGTACAACTGTCTCATCACTATTCATAATAGGCCCCTTATTGGAAATCTTGGTGACTTAGAGGAAAGGTTTGGGTACACGATTTGTTTGATGGTATGATTCCTTGTTCTTTTTCTCATTTCAAGCCATTTTTAGGCGTCCTCGTTCGCTTTGGCACAAATTCTCCATTCTTATGGAAATCATTCTAGACGTTTTCTATGCCTTCCCTTCTGATGCCTCTGTTTCCACAGAAGACTCCCTCCTCACAATACTTACATCTCTTCCAAAAGCATCGCTGATTTATAAATATCTTTCAGTCCCAGATCCTGACCGTTCTAAATCTAAAATAGAACTTACCTGGGAAGCAGATTTGGGTTGTGTTTGGAGCATCGACTTCTGGAACAAACTCTGGGCTCGTTCTCTAAAAATTGTTAAGTCCGCCTCTACCACTAAATCTATGTTCTTTCTATATCATTGATTGTATTTTACTCCTTTATCCATAGTTAATTTCTCACACACTAATAATAAGACATGCTGGTCATGTGATTTTCCCTTGGCTGATTTGATGCATCTTCTATTCACCTGCCCTGCTGAAGCTTCCTTTTGGGGAAATATTTGGTCTCGTATATTGCTTATCTTTAATTTACATTTTCCTCTGTCTAATGTTACTCTTTTTATAGGAAGTTTATCTGATTCTTTGGGATTAACTGTACATGAAAAGGGTATATTTGACCTTATGTTAGCTCTAGCTTTTCAACAAATTACACTTAATTGAAAATGTTCATCAAAGCTGGCAGTTAAGAATTGGTGGAATAATGTTTGCCATTACCAAAGATTAGATATTGTTTTGCCTCTTCTTGCAAACCATTTGCAAATAGAGATTTATATTGGTCACCATTAATTAACTATTTAAATGAAATTGCAACTAAGCCTGTATCTCGTAAATGTTCTGAAAATTTTAAACCTCTGTAAATTGTTAATTTTCTCTGCTTTTTGTTTTCTCTTATTAATTATTTTTCACCATTGCCTTGTTTTTTAGATATCTTAATTGTTTCTTGGTCCTATATTAATATGCTAAGTTACTCGATCTTCAGTTGCAGGTTTATATCCTGTCTCTTCCCTCTTTCCCTTTAATATTGTTAAAATGTAAATAGCTCTCTACTCTGTTTTATTGCTTTCTTTTGACTAACCTTATGCTCAATATATTTTGTTCATTGCTTACTCTTTGTACTTTTTATTCTTCCAATAAAGTTTATTAAACTTAAAAGAATGAACATTTTGACAATACTGGCCTGCTCATACTTTTAGCACCATTCATATAAATGAATGTCAATTCACCAAAATGCCAGGGTTAGTGGAAGTGACACCACATGCCCTTTGGCCATCAATTTCACTCACACTGACATTCATACATATACACACACATTCATGCTTACACACACACTCTCTTTCACGTAAACACACACTCGCCCGCAAACACACAGGAAACATACATTTAAAAGCATTTTCTTTACTTACCCCATCTTCTAGGGAAGGTCATATTCCAGCTAATTGTACTCTGTTTTTTTATTACACTAATAGTGAATAATGAAATATTATTCACTATTAGTGTAATAAAAACATTGAGAGAAAACAATGTGGAGCCTCAACCGACGTCCTTTGTTGCCACTGTGTTCCTGGCACTGATTTTGCCACCTCTGAGGCCAGCGGTGGCAAAGGCAGTGCCAGGGGTCTACAGGGGCAAGCCAGGAGTCGCAGCCGCGACCCTGGCAGCCCCAAAATGACGTTCAGATAAACTCTGGTCACTCCGCTGCTTTGTGTGCGAAGGGCAAACACATGTGTGTGGACAGTAGCTAACACGGAGGCTCAGCTTTTGAATCTTTTAGGTTAATACAATCAGTGCTAATGAAATTTGATAGTGTTAAAGAAAGCCAAATGCAGTTTTGGTACTGTATTAACTAAGCTGTAGGTATTAAATGAAACACAGCTTTCAGGTAATGCAGTGAATGTTCAGTTTTCACAGACAATGACTTAGTGAACTCTTGCTCTCTGACAGTGTTTGGAGGAACTGTGCACTGCCAAGACAGCAAGAAAGCACCTTTTGTTTCCAAAGGTTTGCATCTTAAAGTAAGACCTTTACTGGGATGTATGACGGAACTACGCATTCCGTTAGAATGCATACCATTACAGCGCATAACGTTACCACACATTTTTACAACGCATGTGCCTTTACAAAGAATTTCGCTGTAAAAGCATGAATGGTAAAGGCATATGTGTGGTAAAGGTTTTACAAGTAAATATAAGGTTTGTTCACAATCTTCGTCGCTACTGCTTCCTGTGCGAGTGCCAGTGAACAAGGGCTGTGGTATGCCCAAAATGCGTCTGGCCAGTTTGACTTTTGTGAAAGCGCAAGGCTGGAGGTTTGCAGTCATCAAATAAAAGGAGATATGCACGCCGTGTGTGGCGTCTTCATTTGGGAGCAATTCTCATTGTTTTGATTTAAGCGGCCGGCTCTGACCACGAAGACGCCCCCCTGCAGAGTGAGCGGGTCTGCAACGCCGGATATTATGGCGCTGTTTGGAACGGCGTGTCCGGTTTGATGGACAGAGTATTGGCAGAGGTCCAGCCTTGTTTGCTCTTAGCAACCCACTGGGGTGAGAATATGCATAATATATGGAGGTATAGCGGCACCCACTTGGGATGGATTTTTATTGTGAACTGCAAGAACCAGGATGCATTCCTGCATACGCCCAGTGGGGCGGGACATTTAAACAGCTGCAGGTTTGTTCACAATCTTCGTCGCTACTGCTACCTGTGCGAGTGCCAGTGAACAAGGGCTGTAGTATTCCCCAAACGCATCTGGCCAGTTTGACTTTTGTGAAAGCGCAAGGCTGGAGGTTTGCAGTCATCAAATAAAAGGAGATATGCACGCCGTGTGTGGCGTCTTCATTTGAGAGCAATTCTCATTGTTTTGATTTAAGCGGCCGGCTCTGACCGCGAAGATGCCCCCCTGCAGAGTGAGCGGGTCTGCAACGCCAGATATTATGGCGCTGTTTGGAACGGCGTGTCCGGTTTGATGAACAGAGTATTGGCAGAGGTCCAGCCTTGTTTGCTCTTAGCAACCCACTGGGGTGAGAATATGCATAATATATGGAGGTATAGCAGCACCCACTTGGGATGGATTTGTATTGTGAACTGCAACAACCAAGATGCATTCCTGCATACGCCCACTGGGGCGGGACATTTAAACAGCTGCAGGTTTGTTCACAATCTTCGTCGCTACTGCTTCCTGTGCGAGTGCCAGTGAACAAGGGCTGTGGTATGCCCGAAACGCATCTGGCCAGTTTGACTTTTGTGAAAGCGCAAGGCTGGAGGTTTGCAGTCATCAAATAAAAGGAGATATGCGCGCCGTGTGTGGCGTCTTCATTTGGGAGCAATTCTCATTGTTTTGATATATATATATATATATATATATATATATATACATACATATATATATATATATATATATATATATATATATATATACATACATATATATATATATATACATACATATATATATATATATGTATATATATATATATATATATTTATATTCACTGAAAAAAACATAGGTTTCAGGGACGTTATAGTTAGAGATTAGCATTTAAAAAACCTTAGAAATTCACTGAAAAAACCACAGGTTTCAGGGATGTTATAGTTAGTTGGACATTTCACTCATACAAAACCAGTGAAATTCGGTCGTTATAGTTAGTTGAGCTAACTATAACTCGGCCTCCCGCTCAGTCAGCTGCGCGAGCCGTTGCTTCGGCTTGGATCCCGGCCCATGCTGATGCAGGATGGGGCAGAACTGGGGCCGGAGTGGGAAGCAGTACTTTGTGTGACATCATTTGATCCATAATGGGGGCACTGTTACTGGAGCACGTAGAACTGTCATATTACACAATTGCATTATTGCTGCTAACGAAGTATCGAACTGTCGTATGACTTCATTTGTGCCTAACGAAATCTATGCTTGGTGCGCTATGCACTGCGTTATTTCTCCCATGCATATTATTTGATTGTAACGTAGCGCATTGTATGATTTCGTCAGTGCACCGTTTCTGAGTATAACGTGGCGCAGTGTATTATTTCTTTATTGCACAGGATTGTAGCGTGGCGCATTGCTTTGTTTCTTCCTGGTACAGGGCATGCTGGTGGTGATACACATTGCATTATTCTTTCAATTGCAAAGTACATGACTGTGGCGGTACGTATGGCATTATTTCTCTGTTGCACAGTATAAGAGAATATCGTTACGCATTGCAGTATTGTTTCCTTATGCAACGTGTGTGTTTCTAGCAATACGACTGGTCTAACCTATTGGGAAACGGTTAGAGAAGAGCTTAAATGTTGGTTAGACACGGTGGTTGGGATTAGAACCTACCAACCCACCGGAAAGAATACTACCCATTCTTATATGTTGATTTTGTATCGTGTGGTCGTATCGTATATTTTCTTATATAAAGATTATACTCTTTTTATCAATACTTGTGTGGAGTCTATTTGTGATGACATCATGGGGTTATTGTGAGCGTGGTTGCACATACTGAACACTTGTGCCTTGGAGATAAGCCTGGCTGCTCGTGCCAAGCTACTAAGGGGGTGAGCAGGGCTATCTCAGACGGTGTCCTTACTTAGCCTAACGTTGAAGCGAGGGGTCGAGGGCGCACACCTACAGCATTTGGTGGCGGCGGTAAGCGACAGGGACCTCCACTTCCAACACTCCCCATCACCAATTTTGCCTCAAGCATACTTTTGATTCGACTGGCTTCCTCTGGAATAGTTCTAAAATGAAATACTTTGGCATTTGGTTTAATAACTCCATATCAGATTTGGTAAAATTTATATGCAGGCAGGGCTTGATCACATTTCTAAACTCCTCTCTTCCTGAATCCTTCTTTTCCTTTCCATGGTGGAGACGTCTTGATTCTATTAAAATGATCATCACTCCTATTTTATTGTATATTTTTTCAATGATTCCAATTCATATTCCATCCATTTACTTTAAAAAAAAAATGGATTCTCTTCATTCCAAATTTCTATGGAACAATAAGAAATCCAGAATATCTTTAGCACATCTTAGGAAACCAAAATCTGCTGGAGGAGTGAACTTTCCTGATTTTCGCCTTTACCATAAAGCCTTTTGTCTCATGCAAGGATCTAAATGGCTTCTTGCAGTACCCTCCCGCTTCACACCATTATGGATGACCATTGAATGATCCTTACTGGCACCTTTTTCTGTAAAAGAAGTTCTTGCTTTTTCCACAAAGACTAATGTCACTTCTCTTCCATTGTTTAAACATACATGTTCATTGTTACGGCCTCATTGTCAATCAAAGATCATCTCTAGAGATTCTTTCCTACAGTTTTCACTTTGGTACAACTGTCTCATCACTATTCATAATAGGCCCCTTATTGGAAATCTTGGTGACTTAGAGGAAAGGTTTGGGTACACGATTTGTTTGATGGTATGATTCCTTGTTCTTTTTCTCATTTCAAGCCATTTTTAGGCGTCCTCGTTCGTTTTGGCACAAATTCTCCATTCTTATGGAAATCATTCTAGACGTTTTCTATGCCTTCCCTTCTGATGCCTCTGTTTCCACAGAAGACTCCCTCCTCACAATACTTACATCTCTTCCAAAAGCATCGCTGATTTATAAATATCTTTCAGTCCCAGATCCTGACCGTTCTAAATCTAAAATAGAACTTACCTGGGAAGCAGATTTGGGTTGTGTTTGGAGCATCGACTTCTGGAACAAACTCTGGGCTCGTTCTCTAAAAATTGTTAAGTCCGCCTCTACCACTAAATCTATGTTCTTTCTATATCATTGATTGTATTTTACTCCTTTATCCATAGTTAATTTCTCACACACTAATAATAAGACATGCTGGTCATGTGATTTTCCCTTGGCTGATTTGATGCATCTTCTATTCACCTGCCCTGCTGAAGCTTCCTTTTGGGGAAATATTTGGTCTCGTATATTGCTTATCTTTAATTTACATTTTCCTCTGTCTAATGTTACTCTTTTTATAGGAAGTTTATCTGATTCTCTGGGATTAACTGTACATGAAAAGGGTATATTTGACCTTATGTTAGCTCTAGCTTTTCAACAAATTACACTTAATTGAAAATGTTCATCAAAGCTGGCAGTTAAGAATTGGTGGAATAATGTTTGCCATTACCAAAGATTAGATATTGTTTTGCCTCTTCTTGCAAACCATTTGCAAATAGAGATTTATATTGGTCACCATTAATTAACTATTTAAATGAAATTGCAACTAAGCCTGTATCTCGTAAATGTTCTGAAAATTTTAAACCTTTGTAAATTGTTAATTTTCTCTGCTTTTTGTTTTCTCTTATTAATTATTTTTCACCATTGCCTTGTTTTTTAGATATCTTAATTGTTTCTTGGTCCTATATTAATATGCTAAGTTACTCGATCTTCAGTTGCAGGTTTATATCCTGTCTCTTCCCTCTTTCCCTTTGATATTGTTAAAATGTAAATAGCTCTCTACTCTGTTTTATTGCTTTCTTTTGACTAACCTTATGCTCAATATATTTTGTTCATTGCTTACTCTTTGTACTTTTTTATTCTTCCAATAAAGTTTATTAAACTTAAAAGAATGAACATTTTGACAATACTGGCCTGCTCATACTTTTAGCACCATTCATATAAATGAATGTCAATTCACCAAAATGCCAGGGTTAGTGGAAGTGACACCACATGCCCTTTGGCCATCAATTTCACTCACACTGACATTCATACATATACACACACATTCATGCTTACACACACACTCTCTCTCACGTAAACACACACTCGCCCGCAAACACACAGGAAACATACATTTAAAAGCATTTTCTTTACTTACCTCATCTTCTAGGGAAGGTCATATTCCAGCTAATTGTACTCTGTTTTTATTACACTAATAGTGAATAATGAAATATTATTCACTATTAGTGTAATAAAAACATTGAGAGAAAACAATGTGGAGCCTCAACCGACGTCCTTTGTTGCCACTGTGTTCCTGGCACTGATTTTGCCACCTCTGAGGCCAGTGGTGGCAAAGGCAGTGCCAGGGGTCACAAGGGGCAAGCCAGGGGTCGCAGCCGCGATCCCTGGCAACCCCAAAATGACGTTCAGATAAACTCTGGTCACTCCGCTGCTTTGTGTGCGGAGGGCAAACACATGTGTGTGGACAGTAGCTAACACGGAGGCTCAGCTTTTGAATCTTTTAGGTTAATACAATCAGTGCTAATGAAATTTGATAGTGTTAAAGAAAGCCAAATGCAGTTTTGGTACTGTATTAACTAAGCTGTAGGTATTAAATGAAACACAGCTTTCAGGTAATGCAGTGAATGTTCAGTTTTCACAGACAATGACTTAGTGAACTCTTGCTCTCTGACAGTGTTTGGAGGAACTGTGCACTGCCAAGACAGCAAGAAAGCACCTTTTGTTTCCAAAGGTTTGCATCTTAAAGTAAGACCTTTACTGGGATGTATGACGGAACTACGCATTCCGTTAGAATGCATACCATTACAGCGCATAACGTTACCACACATTTTTTTACAACGCATGTGCCTTTACAAAGAATTTCGCTGTAAAAGCATGAATGGTAAAGGCATATGTGTGGTAAAGGTTTTACAAGTAAATATAAGGTTTGTTCACAATCTTCGTCGCTACTGCTTCCTGTGCGAGTGCCAGTGAACAAGGGCTGTGGTATGCCCAAAATGCGTCTGGCCAGTTTGACTTTTGTGAAAGCGCAAGGCTGGAGGTTTGCAGTCATCAAATAAAAGGAGATATGCACGCCGTGTGTGGCGTCTTCATTTGGGAGCAATTCTCATTGTTTTGATATATATATATATATATATATATATATATATATATATATATATATATATATATATATATATATATATATATATATATATATATACATACATATATATATATATATATATATATATATATACATATATATATACATACATATATATATATGTATGTATATATATATATATATATATATATATATATATTTATATTCACTGAAAAAAACATAGGTTTCAGGGACGTTATAGTTAGAGATTAGCATTTAAAAAACCTTAGAAATTCACTGAAAAAACCACAGGTTTCAGGGATGTTATAGTTAGTTGGACATTTCACTCATACAAAACCAGTGAAATTCGGTCGTTATAGTTAGTTGAGCTAACTATAACTCGGCCTCCCGCTCAGTCAGCTGCGCGAGCCGTTGCTTCGGCTTGGATCCCGGCCACGGCTGACACAGGACGGGGCAGAACTGGGGCCGGAGTGGGAAGCAGTACTTTGTGTGACATCATTTGATCCATAATGGGGGCACTGTTACTGGAGCACGTAGAACTGTCATATTACACAATTGCATTATTGCTGCTAACGAAGTATCGAACTGTCGTATGACGCCTGACTTCATTTGTGCCTAACGAAATCTATGCTTGGTGCGCTATGCACTGCGTTATTTCTCCCATGCATATTATTTGATTGTAACGTAGCGCATTGTATGATTTCGTCAGTGCACCGTTTCTGAGTATAACGTGGCGCAGTGTATTATTTCTTTATTGCACAGGATTGTAGCGTGACGCATTGCTTTGTTTCTTCCTGGTACAGAGCATGCTGGTGGTGATACACATTGCATTATTCTTTCAATTGCAAAGTACATGACTGTGGCGTTACGTATGGCATTATTTCTCTGTTGCACAGTATAAGAGAATATCGTTACGCATTGCAGTATTGTTTCCTTATGCAACGTGTGTGTTTCTAGCAATACGACTGGTCTAACCTATTGGGAAACGGTTAGAGAAGAGCTTAACTGTTGGTTAGACACGGTGGTTGGGATTAGAACCTACCAACCCACCGGAAAGAATACTACCCATTCTTATATGTTGATTTTGTATCGTGTGGTCGTATCGTATATTTTCTTATATAAAGATTATACTCTTTTTATCAATACTTGTGTGGAGTCTATTTGTGATGACATCATGGGGTTATTGTGAGCGTGGTTGCACATACTGAACACTTGTGCCTTGGAGATAAGCCTGGCTGCTCGTGCCAAGCTACTAAGGGGGTGAGCAGGGCTATCTCAGACGGTGTCCTTACTTAGCCTAACGTTGAAGCGAGGGGTCGAGGGCGCACACCTACAGCATTTGGTGGTGGCGGTAAGCGACAGGGACCTCCACTTCCAACACTCCCCATCACCAATTTTGCCTCAAGCATACTTTTGATTCGACTGGCTTCCTCTGGAATAGTTCTAAAATGAAATACTTTGGCATTTGGTTTAATAACTCCATATCAGATTTGGTAAAATTTATATGCAGGCAGGGCTTGATCACATTTCTAAACTCCTCTCTTCCTGAATCCTTCTTTTCCTTTCCATGGTGGAGACGTCTTGATTCTATTAAAATGATCATCACTCCTATTTTATTGTATATTTTTTCAATGATTCCAATTCATATTCCATCCATTTACTTTAAAAAAAAAAATGGATTCTCTTCATTCCAAATTTCTATGGAACAATAAGAAATCCAGAATATCTTTAGCACATCTTAGGAAACCAAAATCTGCTGGAGGAGTGAACTTTCCTGATTTTCGCCTTTACCATAAAGCCTTTTGTCTCATGCAAGGATCTAAATGGCTTCTTGCAGTACCCTCCCCTTCACACCATTATGGATGACCATTGAATGATCCTTACTGGCACCTTTTTCTGTAAAAGAAGTTCTTGCTTTTTCCACAAAGACTAATGTCACTTCTCTTCCATTGTTTAAACATGCATGTTCATTGTTACGGTCTCATTGTCAATCAAAGATCATCTCTAGAGATTCTTTCCTACAGTTTTCACTTTGGTACAACTGTCTCATCACTATTCATAATAGGCCCCTTATTGGAAATCTTGGTGACTTAGAGGAAAGGTTTGGTTACACGATTTGTTTGATGGTATGATTCCTTGTTCTTTTTCTCATTTCAAGCCATTTTTAGGCGTCCTCGTTCGTTTTGGCACAAATTCTCCATTCTTATGGAAATCATTCTAGACGTTTTCTATGCCTTCCCTTCTGATGCCTCTGTTTCCACAGAAGACTCCCCTCCTCACAATACTTACATCTCTTCCAAAAGCATCGCTGATTTATAAATATCTTTCAGTCCCAGATCCTGACCGTTCTAAATCTAAAATAGAACTTACCTGGGAAGCAGATTTGGGTTGTGTTTGGAGCATCGACTTCTGGAACAAACTCTGGGCTCGTTCTCTAAAAATTGTTAAGTCCGCCTCTACCACTAAATCTATGTTCTTTCTATATCATTGATTGTATTTTACTCCTTTATCCATAGTTAATTTCTCACACACTAATAATAAGACATGCTGGTCATGTGATTTTCCCTTGGCTGATTTGATGCATCTTCTATTCACCTGCCCTGCTGAAGCTTCCTTTTGGGGAAATATTTGGTCTCGTATATTGCTTATCTTTAATTTACATTTTCCTCTGTCTAATGTTACTCTTTTTATAGGAAGTTTATCTGATTCTTTGGGATTAACTGTACATGAAAAGGGTATATTTGACCTTATGTTAGCTCTAGCTTTTCAACAAATTACACTTAATTGAAAATGTTCATCAAAGCTGGCAGTTAAGAATTGGTGGAATAATGTTTGCCATTACCAAAGATTAGATATTGTTTTGCCTCTTCTTGCAAACCATTTGCAAATAGAGATTTATATTGGTCACCATTAATTAACTATTTAAATGAAATTGCAACTAAGCCTGTATCTCGTAAATGTTCTGAAAATTTTAAACCTCTGTAAATTGTTAATTTTCTCTGCTTTTTGTTTTCTCTTATTAATTATTTTTCACCATTGCCTTGTTTTTTAGATATCTTAATTGTTTCTTGGTCCTATATTAATATGCTAAGTTACTCGATCTTCAGTTGCAGGTTTATATCCTGTCTCTTCCCTCTTTCCCTTTGATATTGTTAAAATGTAAATAGCTCTCTACTCTGTTTTATTGCTTTCTTTTGACTAACCTTATGCTCAATATATTTTGTTCATTGCTTACTCTTTGTACTTTTTATTCTTCCAATAAAGTTTATTAAACTTAAAAGAATGAACATTTTGACAATACTGGCCTGCTCATACTTTTAGCACCATTCATATAAATGAATGTCAATTCACCAAAATGCCAGGGTTAGTGGAAGTGACACCACATGCCCTTTGGCCATCAATTTCACTCACACTGACATTCATACATATACACACACATTCATGCTTACACACACACTCTCTCTCACGTAAACACACACTCGCCCGCAAACACACAGGAAACATACATTTAAAAGCATTTTCTTTACTTACCTCATCTTCTAGGGAAGGTCATATTCCAGCTAATTGTACTCTGTTTTTTATTACACTAATAGTGAATAATGAAATATTATTCACTATTAGTGTAATAAAACATTGAAGAAAACAATGTGGAGCCTCAACCGACGTCCTTTGTTGCCACTGTGTTCCTGGCACTGATTTTGCCACCTCTGAGGCCAGCGGTGGCAAAGGCAGTGCCAGGGGTCACAAGGGGCAAGCCAGGGGTCGCAGCCGCGACCCCTGGCAACCCCAAAATGACGTTCAGATAAACTCTGGTCACTCCGCTGCTTTGTGTGCGAAGGGCAAACACATGTGTGTGGACAGTAGCTAACACGGAGGCTCAGCTTTTGAATCTTTTAGGTTAATACAATCAGTGCTAATGAAATTTGATAGTGTTAAAGAAAGCCAAATGCAGTTTTGGTACTGTATTAACTAAGCTGTAGGTATTAAATGAAACACAGCTTTCAGGTAATGCAGTGAATGTTCAGTTTTCACAGACAATGACTTAGTGAACTCTTGCTCTCTGACAGTGTTTGGAGGAACTGTGCACTGCCAAGACAGCAAGAAAGCACCTTTTGTTTCCAAAGGTTTGCATCTTAAAGTAAGACCTTTACTGGGATGTATGACGGAACTACGCCTTCCGTTAGAATGCATACCATTACATCGCATAACGTTACCACACATTTTTTTACAACGCATGTGCCTTTACAAAGAATTTTGCTGTAAAAGCATGAATGGTAAAGGCATATGTGTGGTAAAGGTTTTACAAGTAAATATAAGGTTTGTTCACAATCTTCGTCGCTACTGCTTCCTGTGCGAGTGCCAGTGAACAAGGGCTGTGGTATGCCCAAAATGCGTCTGGCCAGTTTGACTTTTGTGAAAGCGCAAGGCTGGAGGTTTGCAGTCATCAAATAAAAGGAGATATGCACGCCGTGTGTGGCGTCTTCATTTGGGAGCAATTCTCATTGTTTTGATTTAAGCAGCCGGCTCTGACCACGAAGACGCCCCCCTGCAGAGTGAGCGGGTCTGCAACGCCGGATATTATGGCGCTGTTTGGAACGGCGTGTCCGGTTTGATGGACAGAGTATTGGCAGAGGTCCAGCCTTGTTTGCTCTTAGCAACCCACTGGGGTGAGAATATGCATAATATATGGAGGTATAGCGGCACCCACTTGGGATGGATTTTTATTGTGAACTGCAAGAACCAGGATGCATTCCTGCATACGCCCACTGGGGCGGGACATTTAAACAGCTGCAGGTTTGTTCACAATCTTCGTCGCTACTGCTTCCTGTGCGAGTGCCAGTGAACAAGGGCTGTGGTATGCCCGAAACGCATCTGGCCAGTTTGACTTTTGTGAAAGCGCAAGGCTGGAGGTTTGCAGTCATCAAATAAAAGGAGATATGCACGCCGTGTGTGGCGTCTTCATTTGGGAGCAATTCTCATTGTTTTGATTTAAGCAGCCGGCTCTGACGCCCCCCTGCAGAGCGAGCGGGTCTGCAACGCCGGATATTATGGCGCTGCTTGGAACGGCGTGCCCGGGTTGATGGACAGAGTATTGGCAGAGGTCCAGCCTTGTTTGCTCTTAGCAACCCAGTGGGGTGAGAATATGCATAATATATGGAAGTATAGCGGCACCCACTTGGGATGGATTTTTATTGTGAACTGCAAGAACCAGGATGCATTCCTGCATACGCCCACTGGGGCGGGACATTTAAACAGCTGCAGGTTTGTTCACAATCTTCGTCGCTACTGCTACCTGTGCGAGTGCCAGTGAACAAGGGCTGTAGTATGCCCCAAACGCATCTGGCCAGTTTGACTTTTGTGAAAGCGCAAGGCTGGAGGTTTGCAGTCATCAAATAAAAGGAGATATGCACGCCGTGTGTGGCGTCTTCATTTGAGAGCAATTCTCATTGTTTTGTTTTAAGCGGCCGGCTCTGACCGCGAAGATGCCCCCCTGCAGAGTGAGCGGGTCTGCAACGCCGGATATTATGGCGCTGTTTGGAACGGCGTGTCCGGTTTGATGGACAGAGTTTTGCCAGAGGTCCAGCCTTGTTTGCTCTTAGCAACCCATTGGGGTGAGAATATGCATAATATATGGAGGTATAGCGGCACCCACTTGGGATGGATTTTTATTGTGAACTGCAAGATTCAGGATGCATTCCTGCATACGCCCACTGGGGCGGGACATTTATACAGCTGCAGGTTTGTTCACAATCTTCGTCGCTACTGCTTCCTGTGCGACTGCCAGTGAACAAGGGCTGTGGTATGCCCGAAACGCGTCTGGCTAGTTTGACTTTTGTGAAAGCGCAAGGCTGGAGGTTTGCAGTCATCAAATAAAAGGAGATATGCACGCCGTGTGTGGCGTCTTCATTTGGGAGCAAGTCTCATTGTTTTGATATATATATATATATATATATATATATATATATATATATATATATACATACATATATATATATATATATATATATACATACATATATATATATATTATCTACTGACGGTCGCCAGTAGATAGTTATAGTTACAACCTATTATCCATAGGAAATCCGCGACATTCTATTTGAAATAACTCTCTTGCCGGTTGATGTATCTTCGCAAAATTTTCAAACTTTATGGCCCGCTCCGGTCCGCTCCTACCCTGAAAGTCTCGGGGATTCGTCAGCGGGGGCCGAGAAAAAGGGGGTCCCAAACGCGTTTTCCCCATGCAATTTTCCATAGGAAACTTTAGACACGGCTACAGCCCGAACTGCTGAACGGAATTACACCAAATTTGGCAAAGAGGTAGTTCTTGGTTCAGAAAGAACCCTTTTGTTAAATGGTGTAAATCCGTTCAGTAGTTGCTGAGAAAATCAAAAGTAAAAAGATAGTGATATCTAGGGCCGCGGATCCTCCCGAGCACGAGCTTTATGTTAATTGGCTGTCAACACTCCAAACCAGGAAGTGTTGGCAGCCATTTTATCCCTCGGTAGAACCGAGGGACAGAAACAAGTGTGCAAAGCGCACAAAGGGGGCAGGGTAGAAACACCCTGACCCCTAGGTCTGCTCAGGGGTCCCACAAGGACCCCTGGGCAAAATACTTTTTTTTAAAAAAAAATCGTCAGGATGCGCTCAGGGAGCGCGAACCCTGCCGGAAAAAAGAAAATCGAAGCGCGGTCTCCCGCGCCTGATGTTAATTGGCCCCGGGTGGGCCAAGTCCCGAGGGCATGCTGGGGGTTAATTTTATGTGTGGGGGCCTCTAAGGGCCCCCAAGCTCCGGGGACCACCACCCCGGGGCTTTATGTATAATGGTGCGGGAGGGCTCTGAGCCCTCCCGCAGCCCCGAGGACCGCCACCTCCCGGGGCTTCTTTTTATTTAAAAAAACCTGTGTGGGGGCTCCAGCCCCCACACGCCCGAGACCACCACCTCCCGGGGCACTAAGAAAAATTAAAATGGGGGTCCGTTTTGGACCCCAGAGCCCAGGGACCACCACCTCCCGGGGCTTTCAAATGTAGGGAGGGGGCCGCGCGGCCCCCTCCTGGAGCCCTTGATGGCCCTGGGGACCACCACCCCCAGGGCCGGCTCCTGCAGTGTCCCGGGGTGCCTACCCCGGGACACTGCTGTTTGCAATGATAGGACGGGAGCCTCGCGGCTCCCGTCCTGTCATTGCAAACTGCTTTGGATATTGGAAGAGAGAGCAGGAAACCTGCTCTCTCTTCCAATATCCAAAGCCGATTGCTTTCCACATGGGGAACAGCATGTTAGCTGCTCCCCATGTGTAAAGCAATGCCGGCTCCCTTAGGACACGGGGAGCCGGCGGGACTGTGGGGGTTTGGGGACCCCCACAGTCCCCAACGAGAGCCAGGCCCCGGGGATGGGGTCCCCGGGGCCATAAGAGGCCACGGAGGGGGCCACGCAGCCCCCTCCCCAAAGTAACAAAAATTTAAAAAAAAGTGCAAGGCCGGCCCCGGGGATGGGGTCCCCGGGGCCTTAAATGGCCTGAGGAGGGGGCCACGCAGCCCCCTCCAAATAAAAAAAGAGGCCATGCCCCGGGGATGGGGTCCCGGGGCCGATACAGGCCCAGGGAAGGGGGCCACGCAGCCCCCTTCCCGTTTTTTATTTTTATTTTAATTAAAAGAGGGAAAGGCCCTGGGGATGGGGTCCCCAGGGCCTAAAAATAGGAAAAAGGAAGGGGGCCACACAGCCCCCTTCAGGGGAGAAAAAACACAAAAAAAAACAACGATCGGGCCCGTAGGCCCCGCCCCTTCCTTCACCACTCTGCAAACGCGCCCCTGGCGCGTTTGCAGAGGAGGAACAATCCCCTTGAATACTGGGGGTCCCTGGGGGCCAACTAGCCCACCAGGAACCTCCAGTATGCGCCAGGGCTGCCTTGCAGAGAGGTGTACAGAGGCCACGCCCTTTTACACCTCTCTGCAACGCAGCTCTATGGCGCTTTGGAGGTATATGGTGGGCTAGTTGCACCCCAGGGACCCTCAGGATTCAAGGGGAGTTAATCCCCGACTTAAAACGTGCCACGGGCGCGTTTGCACAGTGGTGAAGGGAGGGGCGGAGCTTCAGGTGACATGTGTGCAAACAGGCCCCGTGGCGCGTTTTAAGATGGGGAATTAAATCCTCTTCAATCCTGAGGGTCCCTGAGGGCCAACTAGCCCAACAGGTACGTCCAGAAAGCGCCACAGAGCTGTGTTGCAGAGAGGTGTAAAAGGGGTGTGGCCTCTGTAAATGTCTCTGCAACGCAGCTCGCTGGCGCATACTGGAGGTTCCTGGTGGGCTAGTTGGCCCGTAGGGACCCTCATGATTCAAGGGGACTTAATCCCCCAACTTAAAACGCGCCACGGGCGCGTTTGCACAGATGTCACCTCAGGCCCCGCCCCCTCCCTTCACCATTGTGCAAATATTCCTCTAAAATCAGCCGAAATACGAATTATGATTTACTCACCAGTTATCAGGAGAGACCTCAGTTCTGCATCTTTCAGCCCAGTACTAATCCTGAAAAGTAATTTTAACCGTACTTACCAGTAACTTGAATTTCCTTCCATAGGCTAACATTGACTGGTTTCACTTGGAAATTCTTCTAAGTGTGGAGTTTTGGAACTTTAAAATATTCCTCTAAAATCAGCCGAAATACGAATTCCGATTTACTCACCTGTTATCAGGAGAGACCTCAGTGCTGCATCTTTCAGCCCAGTACTGATCCTCAAAAGTAATTTTAACCGTACTTACCAGTAACTTGAATTTCCTTCCATAGGATATCATTGCCTGCTTTTTGCTGAAAAAGTTTCTAAGTGTTGATTTTTAAACATACAAAAATTCCTCTAAAATCAGCCGAAATCCGAATTCTGATTTACTCACCTGTTATCAGGAGAGACCTCAGTGCTGCATCTTTCAGCCCAGTACTGGTCCTGAAAAGTAATTTTAACCGTACTTACCAGTAACTTGAATTTCCTTCATAGGCTAACATTGACTGGTTTCACTTGGAAATTCTTCTAAGTGTGGAGTTTTGGAACTTTAAAATATTCCTCTAAAATCAGCCGAAATACGAATTCCGATTTACTCACCTGTTATCAGGAGAGACCTCAGTGCTGCATCTTTCAGCCCAGTACTGATCCTCAAAAGTAATTTTAACCGTACTTACCGGTAACTTGAATTTCCTTCATAGGCTAACATTGACTGGTTTCACTTGGAAATTCTTCTAAGTGTGGAGTTTTGGAACTTTAAAATATTCCTCTAAAATCAGCCGAAATACGAATTCCGATTTACTCACCTGTTATCAGGAGAGACCTCAGTGCTGCATCTTTCAGCCCAGTACTGATCCTGAAAAGTAATTTTAACCGTACTTACCGGTAACTTGAATTTCCTTCATAGGCTAACATTGACTGGTTTCACTTGGAAATTCTTCTAAGTGTGGAGTTTTGGAACTTTAAAATATTCCTCTAAAATCAGCCGAAATACGAATTCCCATTTACTCACCTGTTATCAGGAGAGACCTCAGTGCTGCATCTTTCAGCCCAGTACTGGTCCTCAAAAGTAATTTTAACCGTACTTACCAGTAACTTGAATTTCCTTCCATAGGATATCATTGCCTGCTTTTTGCTGAAAAAGTTTCTAAGTGTTGATTTTTGAAACATACAAATATTCCTCTAAAATCAGCCGAAATCCGAATTCTGATTTACTCACCTGTTATCAGGAGAGACCTCAGTGATGCATCTTTCAGCCCAGTACTGGTCCTGAAAAGTAATTTTAACCGTACTTACCAGTAACTTGAATTTCCTTCCATAGGCTAACATTGACTGGTTTCACTTGGAAATTCTTCTAAGTGTGGAGTTTTGGAACTTTAAAATATTCCTCTAAAATCAGCCGAAATACGAATTCCGATTTACTCACCTGTTATCAGGAGAGACCTCAGTGCTGCATCTTTCAGCCCAGTACTGATCCTGAAAAGTAATTTTAACCGTACTTACCAGTAACTTGAATTTCCTTCCATAGGAATCCATTGTCTGGTTTTCAGCAGAAAAGTTTCAAAGTGTCGATTTTCACAAACTACAAATATTCCTAAAAAATCGCCTGTATGACTTAAACGCATTCTTTCAACTGTTTACAGGAGATGCACCAGTGCTGGATCCAGGATCCAACACTGAGTAAGAAAAAGTAACGATAACAGTTTTTAACTTCTAAGTGAATTTCCTTCCATAGGATAACATTGGTGATTCTATGAGAAAAGTTTCTAAGTGTGAACTTTTAAAGTACAATAATATTCCTTAAAAATCACGACTGTAACCAAAACGCTTTTACTCAACTGTTTACAGGAGATGTCCCAGGACTGAATCTAGGATCCAGTAATGTGGTTAGAAAAGTAATCCATAAAGTAACTAATTGCATTTAACTAGAAATTCACATTGAGCTGAATGTTGCATTGTGTTTGAAAATGTGTTGCCCATTGCAACAACTGTAACTACTGTACTTAAAAGTCTATTGCCTATGTGCAAAGTAATTAAACTAAAGTAATTCATTCTGAGAAAGTATTTTTGTAATGTAATGTATAATGTAATTACAATGTAATGTAAAAAATAAAATATGTAAAAAAATTGTTTCTAAAAAATGTGGAAATCAGTATGAAAAAATTTATATAACAATTAATACATTTAAAAATTGTCATTTACAAAACCTTTGAAATTCACTGAAAAACTGTAGGTTTCAGACATGTTATAGTTACAAATTAGCATTTAAAAACCTTTGAAATTCACTGAAAAAAACCATAGGTTTCAGGGACGTTATAGTTACAAATTAGCATTTAAAAAACCTTTGAAATTCACTGAAAAAACCATAGGTTTTAGGGACAGTTATAGTTAGTTGGACATTGCACTCGTACAAAACCCGTGAAATTCCCCGTTATAGTTAGTCCAGCTAACTATAACTCGCGCCCCGCAATGCACTGCTGATGACGTCACATATTACATCACTCATGACATGGTCAGTGACATCACTGATGACATCACTGATGACATCTCAAATGACATCACTGATGACATCATCCACGTGATAATCTGATGCACCTCCTCACACCCTAATATAACCTTTGATACACCCACTCTAAATTACAGACTGCCATTCGCAAAACCATAGACACTCCAACACCAATAACTACATACCCACTCACTGATTCTTAGGTCTACGCACACATCCACTCACTCACCCGTACAGTCACTCATACTTACGGTCACTCAGTACAGGACTATCATATGCACTCATACTCCTATATAGACACTCAAACACCGCCACTCATCCATAGAGGTACTCACACACCTAGTCAGTCATGCAAATAATTAAACACACTACCATTTACTCACCTATACAGTTATACACACACCAGCTCACTTACTCATACAAATAGTAGCACATTCTTACGCTCTTATACAATCACTGATAGAAGCACACACTCATCCATACAGCCACTATCACAATCACTCACTCTCGCTTATAGCTATTTATATACTCCAACACACATATATACTGCCTTTCACATATGTAGTTACTCACACATGTACCACTGGGACATACATTCACTCACTAACACACTCTTACACACACTTACCCACCCATACAGTCTATCACAGTTGCACTCTTGAAACCATCCACCCAGTGAATCACCCACTCACACATCTATGCACAGAGTTGCACACACCCCTCCCACACAAACACTCAGGCACCCATACAGATACTCAGACAAGCATTCAATAACTCATATAGACACTCATGTAGCTATTCACAAACACATGCAGCCACTTACACAGCAACAGACAGACGGATACAGACATTCACCCAGTTTAGTCACTAACCCATGCATTCAGTAAGATACGTTAAATCACTCACTTATAGAGTCAGTCACGCACCTACTAAATCATCCATACAGACACTTACACACCCACTCATTCTTCAATACGTCTTTTCCTATAATTATTAAAAATATATAAACTTTACAGAAACACACAGTCACTGGATGATGTCATCAGTGATGTCATCAATAATGTCATTTGAGATGTCATCAGTGATGTCATCAGTGATGTCACTGACCATGTCATGAGTGATGTAATATGTGACGTCATCAGCAGTGCATTGCGGGGGCGCGAGTTATAGTTAGCTGGACTAACTATAACGGGGGAATTTCACGGGTTTTGTACGAGTGCAATGTCCAACTAACCATAACTGTCCCTAAAACCTATGGTTTTTTCAGTGAATTTCAAAGGTTTTTTAAATGCTAATTTGTAACTATAACGTCCCTGAAACCTATGGTTTTTTCAGTGAATATATATATACATACATATATATATATATGTATATATATATATATATATATATATTTATATTCACTGAAAAAACATAGGTTTCAGGGACGTTATAGTTAGAGATTACCATTTAAAAACCTTAGAAATTCACTGAAAAAACCACAGGTTTCAGGGATGTTATAGTTAGTTGGACATTTCACTCATACAAAACCAGTGAAATTCGGTTGTTATAGTTAGTTGAGCTAACTATAACTCGCGCCCCCGCAATGCACTGATGATGACGTCCCATATTACATCATTCATGACATGGTCAGTGACATCACTGATGACACTGGTTTTGTATGAGTGAAATGTCCAACTAACTATAACGTCCCTGAAACCTATGGTTTTTTGAGTGAATTTCAAAGGTTTTTTAAATGCTAATTTCTAACTATGCCTACAGAGGTAGGACATGTGCAGAAAGAGGAAGAAAAGCGCAGCAGAAGCAAGAGAAATATAGAAAGAGGCAACAGAAGTCCAGAAATAAGAAGAAAGGTGCAGAAAGAAGCAAGAGATATGCAGAAAGTACCAACAGAGGTGCAAAAAGAGGCAAGAGGGGTGCAGAAAGAGGTAGGAGAGGTACACAAAGAGGCATGAGAGGTACAGAAAGAGGCAGGAGGGGTGCAGAAAGAAGGAAGAGAAGTGCAGAAAGAGGCAAGAGAATTGCAGCAACAGAGGTGTACAAAGAAGCAATAGAAGTACAGAAAGAGGCAAGTGAGGTGCAGAAAGAAGCAAGAGCAGTGCAGAAAGAACCAACAGAGGTGCAAAAAGAGGCAAGAGGGGTGCAGAAAGAGGTAGGAGAGGTACACAAAGAGGCAAGAGAGGTACAGAAAGAGGCAGGAGGGGTGCAGGAAGAAAGAAGAGAAGTGCAGAAAGAAGCAACAGAGGTGCTGAAATAGGCACGAAGGGTGCAGAAAGAGCAAGAGAAGTGCAGAAAAAAGCAACAGAGGTACAGAAACAGGCAAGAGACGTGCAGAAATAGGCAGGAAAGGTGCAGAAAGAGGCAACAGAGGAACAGAAAGAGGGGTGCAGAAAGAAGCAAGAGGGGTACAGAAAGAAGCAAGTGAGGTGCCAAAAGATGCAACAGAGGTGCATAAAGACGCAAGAGAGGTGCAGAAAGAAGCAAGAGAAGTGGAGAAAGAGGCAAGAGAATTGCTGAAAGAAGCAACAGGGGTGTAGAAAGAAGCAAGAGAAATGCAGAAAGAGGCAAGTGAGGTGCAGAAAGAAGCAAGAGAAGTGCAGAAAGAACCAACAGAGGTGCAAAAAGAGGCAAGAGGGGTACAGAAAGAGGCAAGAGTAGTGCAGGAAGAGGCACTTGAGGTGCAGAAAGAGGCAAGAGAGGTACAGAAAGAGACTCGAGAAGTGCAGAAAGAGGCAAGAGAAGTGCAGAAAGAGGCAAGACAGGTGCAGAAGGAAGAGAGTGAGGTGCAGAAAGAGGCAAGTGAGGTGCTGAAAGAGGCAAGAGGGGTACAGAAAGAGGCAAGGGAACTGCAGAAACATGCAAGAGAAATGCACAAAGAGGCAAGAGAGGAGCAGAAAGAGGCAAGAGAGGTGTAGAAAGAAGCAAGAGAAGTGCAGAATGAGGCAAGTGAGGTGCAGAAAGAGGCAAGAGAGGTGCAGAAAGAGGCAAGAGAGGTGCAGAAAGAAGACAGTGAGGTGCAGAAAGAGGAAGAAAGGTGCAGAAAGAAGCAAGAGAAATGCAGAATGAGGCCACACCCCTTTTTACACCACTATGCAAACGTGGCTCCTGGCGCACTGCTGCTCGGGGGATAAAGTCCACTTGTTTGCACACAAAAGAGGCAAAAACCTCAGAGACATGATTGTCCACACTCGACCACGAGCTGATTCAACAAGAATGACAAGAACTCCTCTTTTACAACCTATCCAGGGCCACCACCCTTGTGGCAATTGCAGCACTTGCCATCTAACCAGCAAGAGTTCTAAGATTAAGTTCAGGAATGGCAGCGAATGGGAGCAGAGGAAGTTTACCACCTGTAACAGTCACAATGTCATCTACATGATAACGTGTCCCTGTGGGTTGGAATACATTGGGATGACATCACGGCCGGTTAAAGTCCGCATTGGAGAGCACAAGAGCAACGTACGGTGTAAGAAAAGCACCACGAAAATGGCGACACATTACCTGTCAGAAACCCACGGAGTAAATGACCTCCGGTGGACAGTAATAGAACAACTAACAACAGACCGTGGCCTTTTAGAAAAAGAACAACGCTGGGTGTTCCGTCTGGGTACTAACACCATAGGTCTGAATGATAATATACCGTGGAACCTTTTCATTTGAAAGGGGAGTCTCTGTCTACATGCGCAGGGAGCCATGGTATCTATTTATCATTTGGAAGTATGCACCTCAGTATTTCCATCCCCCCCTCGCCTTTATTTTGATCATTTCCTCTCAATAAAATGGAAGACGTTGATTAGGTATGTCATAAGAACCCGTGGTCCATCAATACCACTCTTAATGTATATATATATATATCTTTTTTTTCCCCTCTGAAGCGTTTACATTGACTGTGAGAATGCCCCAAAAAAAAATTATGTTGGCCTTTCGCTTCATTTTTAACTTTTTCATAATTTTGTCAGCATTTTTAACGCTTTTTGTAGCGCAGAATAAACTCTGCTCTAGCGCTAATACATACCCTTCGCTCCCACTTTGAACGATACATTTCTTTTCGGGGTGCAGTACTATGACCCTTATATACGTATAACATTCAGGATGATTTCATAATCATACCAGCACCCGTAATGCCTTTCTTTTTTCCACCCCCTCCCCTTTTCCCCCCCCCCTCCCTTTTTTTTAACTACCATTAGTGCTGGAATATTTGGACACATCAAACGTCCCTTTATTAATTCACGATAATAATTTTTTGTTTTCAAAACTACAAATAGCGTTTCTAGACTTGGACGCTATAGATATTTTTTTCCCTTCCTGGGTTGGAAATGATTTCTTCTGGCAATACGCCTACTATTAGCGGTCTGTTTTCTATTTTTATGCACAAACAGCGTCATGAGCAGACGCACGCGCAGAACACTGAGCGTACTTTCCTTTATTTCTGTTTTCCCTGCAACCGCTTCTCGTTTCTTTTGCAGCGGTCTATTCCTATTAGCATTCCCTCCCATCATCGGTATTGGCGGTCAGGGCTTGTAGATGGACATGCCGACCCACACGTACCTACAATTAATGGGCCAATTAAGTTAAGTATTTAACATCGACCGCCTCCTGGTTTCTCAGTATCCACGGAGTCACGGAGGGGACGGTCGGGTGAGGTAGTACCCTCGCATTCGTAAGTACGGCACAGCCGCTTCAACTAGACCACGATCTGCTCTTACCAAGTAAGTGGGGATTTCTCTGTTAAAATACAGTTCCTTTTCCTCACAGAGTGCTCATTAGCACAGAGTCCCCTGCGTTTCCTCCCAGGCTCATGAGGTCTTGATCTTCTGGATAGCAAGTATGCAACCTTTTTCCCTACAGTTCACGTTATTCCCTCCTTTTTTCTTAACGCTTGCCAATGGTTTACAAGGAACAGTCCTACATAGTGTGTGTGTTTTATGTTATTTGTTGTGTATATCTAGTTTTTGTCCACCTTTTTTTTTTACAGGAAAACTGCACTGACACTATATAGTTTTTCTGGTGTTTTTATCAACACTGTATATATCACTTTACAGGTCACGATCTTCACGTCTGGAATATTTTATCTAGCTAAAACGTACCTCTATACCTTTGTGTTTTTTTCAGAAGGAGATAGAGATATTCACTTTGTTGCCAAACCTATGGAGCCTAATGGACATATTATACATATAAATTACACATAGAATTCCCTATGTTTTCAACAGTATTAACTGTCTTCTGTGATTAGGGTAGGATCTGTGTACCCGTCCTGAAGAAGAAGCTTTCGGCTCGAAACATGTTGACACAGACACACAGGAGGTGTCGTACATTAATACGTTAAACCTCTATCTCACTGTTTTTAACAATACCAGCAAAGGGGTTTATTAAAAATCTTTCTAGTCCTCAATTGCCAGGTATTTTTAATATTCACTCACTAATCACTGTAGACCCTACCACTCACACCCTCACACACTACACATAGTCGTTACTTTAAGTGCTCCCGCGTATTCGTTGGTTAGTAGCACGCCGCACTCCGTAGAGGAGTGCGAAGACCCCTATGATGAAGCATGACACCAAGGGCCCTTTTGGTGTGTGAGGGGTATTTTAAGAACACAATGTGCCTCCTACCATTGTGGGATACACATCGCCCGCAAGACCATACATCTTTTACAACTTCGAATTGTTGTGGGTGGATTCCATTTGTTTAGTAATTATTGTTAACGTCACCAGAACCCAACCAGATGGCATGAAAGGGCCATGGTATATACTTTATAAGCGTTTATAATTTTACTTGGTGGTTTGAATGCTGAATTCCGTGCACGCTGTTGGTCTCAGTCATTGGTGTGCATAAAGGGCTCTGTGCAGTTGGAACGTACGTATCTGGCCCGTGTTACGGGCACAGAGCCCAGCAGCAGGCACGTGCCTGGGCACACAGGCAGGCAGGCGAACTAGAACGGGGTATATGCAAGAGCCAACTCGGGCGCGTCTGTTGATGAACATATCCAAATAGACCAGGAATGCGTTCTGTGCACACCCCCTTTATTTTATTTATAGGTAAATCCCCTGTGGGGATGTGACTGGTAGCCTTTTCAAACAGCAGAACAACAGTGTTTGTACAAAGGCAATAAAGTGCGCGCATAAACCACAAATGAGTTCTACGAAATACTTTGATTATGAAATGCAGCAGCGTCACCCAGTAGATCATGTACTTTGCAGCACCCCCCAACCCCCGTCCCCACACCTCAAGTTTCCTTGCACCACTGAGCGGTATGCATGCTATATTTCATATAAATAATCTTTAACCATTATTTTAAAACAAGTAGATACAAAAATATACAGACCTGCATACAAAAATGGCACACATGTGCAAATACATATGGGTGAGTTCGATGATATGTGCTGCTTTGTACACTGTGTGCACCAGGCGTACAGAAAAGTTCTACAGTGTTATTGCATGCACATAATAAATTACTGAATCTAATTATAAAACATGCAGACATTGTACATTGTGCTCATATGCGCTGAAATGCTCATGACACTGTCTTTAAGCACGTGCATGCTCTGTTTTATATGTGCACTATACCTTCATGGTTATTCAAAAATACACACGTTTTATTTAGTGTATTGTCAATTGTACTTTTTTGTATGTTTATGTGTGCAGGGCTCCGTTATAGCTTCACCCGCGACCCCCACAGTGTATGCGTGTGCACGTGCGTGTGTGTGTTTGCCAGCGCAGGGATCTGTTCTAGCTTCACCCGCGGACCCTCTCTTTGCATGTTTATGTGTATGCAGATCCTCCCTAGCTTCACCCGTGGTCCCTGTAGTGTCGCGCCGGTGACGTAACCGGGGCGACACGGATTAGCCTATTGGTGAGGCTGGTCCGAGGGGAGCTTATGTTGAGCCCCCTCGACTTTGTCCACTGTGCAGCTGTCCGTGTCCCACGTGACGGAATGAATAAATGGGAGCCCGGGCGGATGTGACTTCAGGGACGCACATTAGCCGGGGCTCCGCGCACACCACACACTTGGACTCCGTGTGATTATTTGCTGCGCCATCGCATGCCGCTTACCGCGTGGAGCAGTAATTATCAATTTAGTGTCGGACGGCACACACACACGCGCCGACACAACATTGGCGATGAGGGTGTGAGTGGAACGGTAAACAGACATAATATCGAATTGTAAATATCGAATTGCCAAAATATCGAGTTGTAAATATAGAATGGACAGAATATCGAATTGCCAAAATATAGTGGTTAAGAATATCGAAATTCAGGTAAGAAATATCTATTGTCAAAATATCGACAGTCATAATATAGTTGTTAAAAATATCGATTTTTTTATAGTGTTTTAAGTGTTAGTATATGTGTTAAAAGTATGTATTATTTTTGTAATGTATGTTTTAATTTTTTAAAGTAATGAATTTTATGTTATTTAATTTTTGCGTAATTTAATTCTGTAGCGGGTTGTGGGTTTATAGGAGAATAGGGTGGGAAGTAATTTAATTATAGTAAATTAAATATAAATTTTTAGGAATTATTAATTATATTTAATTTAATTGTGCGTTTTAGTTCTGTAGCGGGTTGTGGGTTTATAGGGGAATAGGGTGGGAAGTAATTTAAATTTAATTAAGTAATTATTAAATTTTATTTATTGGTATTGATAAATAATTCATTGTTAATTAATTATTAATTGGTAATTAATTTTTATTAATTGGTAATTGATTTTTATTAATTGGCAATCAATTTTTTATAATTGGTAATTAATTTTTATTAATTGGTAATTATTTTTTATTAATTGGTAATTAATTTTTATTAATTTTTTAATTGATAATTATATTAATTGTATTAATTTATTATTCAGAGCGGGTTGTGGGTTTATAGGGAATAGGGTGGGAAGTAATTTAATTGTAAATCAGTAATTATTAATTTTTATTTATTGGTATTAATTATTAATTTATTGTTAATTAATTCTTATTTGGTAATTAATTTTCATTAATTGGTAATTAATTTTTATTAATAGGTAATTAATTTTTAAGAAATAATATTTATTGGTTTTTGAATTAATTATTAAATATTTTGTAATATTAAATCATTATTTTCCCTACTGTTGCACTCTTTGGCGTGGGAATAGTAATTTTTACCCCTACGCTATCCAACGCTTTCCCTACTGTTGCACTCACTGGAGTGGGAATAGTAATTTATACCCCTACGCTATCCAACTCTTTCCCTACTGTTGCACTCTCTGGAGTGGGAATAGTAATTTATACCCCTACGCTATCCAACGCTTTCCCTACTGTTCCACTCTCTGGAGTGGGAATAGTAATTTTACCCCTATGCTATCCAACGCTTTCCCTACTGTTGCACTCTCTGGAGTGGGAATAGTAATTTTTACCCTCCCGCTATCCAACGCTTTCCCTACTGTTGCACTCACTGGAGTGGGAATAGTAATTTTTACCCTCCCGCTATCCAACGCTTTCCCTACTGTTGCACTCTCTGGAGTGGGAATAGTAATTTTACCCTCCCGCTATCCAACGTTTTCCCTACTGTTGCACTCTCTGGAGTGGGAATAGTAATTTTTACCCCTACGCTATCCAACGTTTTCCCTACTGTTGCACTCTCTGGAGTGGGAATAGTAATTTTTACCCTCCCGCTATCCAACGCTTTCCCTACTGTTGCACTCACTGGAGTGGGAATAGTAAATTTTACCCTCCCGCTATCCAATGCTTTCCCTACTGTTGCACTCACTGGAGTGGTAATAGTAAATTTTACCCTCCCGCTATCCTACGCTAAAAATATTGAATATTTTTTATAAATATTACGTTAATATATATATGTATTAAAAAATAAAAATGTATGTTTATTTTTTTTTAACTTACATTAATTATTTATTAATTTTAAAGTTATTTAAGTATTTTTAAGTATGTTTTAGTTAATTATATATATTATTTCATTAATTTTACATTACTTTTAAGATATTTAAAAAATTCGATATTTTGACTATATTTTTTACAACTATATTTTGGATTCGATATTTTTGTACTTACCTGTTTGTAGATAGGCATTCGATATTTTGGCATTCTATATTTTTACTTCGATATTGTTGTAGGTCGATATTCTTGTAATCGATATTCTGTCAGTGATCCGAGTGGAACATCACTACACCTGCTACGTGGCAGCCGCGAGTGCGAAGCAGACGCACACGGTGCTCGTGCCACAGAGCGCCCTGAAGGAATTAAAGCCTCCACTCAGGCCAGCCCTGTTTGTTTGCTCCAGAGGGGGTCCAAGAGAACTCGCCAGCAGGGGAGCCCTCAGCGTGTCATCAAAGGCAGACTAGCCTCCAGCATAACACACCATCTGAAGCCACATCAGCCCAGGAGCGCTGGAAAGCAGACAGTCCTCAATGTAGACCAACACAAAGACCCACAACAGGAACACCACCAGGGAGGTGAGCCAGGGCACGCGTGGCATGACACCAGTATACCTTTATTAAGGCAAGACAGTGGGCCCACAGTCACAAACTCACGGTGGAGGCTAACAGTGGTACACCAAGGGGAGTTCGGCACGGTGGTTGGTGGCGCAAAACTCTGGTTGCGAGCTCACGGTCGCACAGCAGAAAGAAAAGGGGGGCACAACTGTCCCAGTTACAGCACGTCCTGCTGCTACTGTGCGGAGCGTTAGAAGAGGAGAATGGCCACGATACCACCCATCGAGCCGTTCCTGGTAGAAGGTCCGCCCTCGGCCCAAGCACCAAAATGGAAGGAATGGGTGGAGCTTATTCTCCTATTTTTCGAGGCCACCAAGGTAGACAACGACCAGAAGAGGGCCATGCTCCTGCATCTGGGGGGGAAAGACATCTACAGGATTGCCAAGTCGATTAATGAAGCGGCCCCCAAGACACATCTCGCACTAATTGCGGCCCTTTCAGCACACTTTGAGCCCAAGGCGAACCAAGATTACGAGTGGTTCATCTTCCGCCAGGCGCGCCAACAGGCGGATGAATCCATTGATACATTCCACACTCGCCTAAAGGACCTAGCAAGCACGCGTGGATTTCATGATGAAGCAGAAGAGATAAGGGGTCAAATAATACAAAGATGCGCCTCCGCCAAGTTCAGGGAGAGAATACTCGAGGAGTCGGGGAAACCCCTGGCCGACATCGTAACCCTAGGGCAGACTAAAGAACGGTCATGGGCCAGGGTGGCACACATGGAGGCAGCTCTACAAACCCAGTAAAAGTGGAACCAGTCAATGCGGTTGTGACCTGCCCAGCAAACAAGCCAGGCAGGAAGGAATACGTGAACAGTCGGAGATGTGGGTACTGAGGAGGAAACCCTCATGGGTCAAATGAATGTCCACCATGCAGAAAGAGGTGCACGGGATGCGGTAAGATGAACCACTTTGAGCGAGTGTGCTGATCCCGGAAGAACCAAGCGCCCAGGCCCACTTTCAACCTAATCCCTGAAACACCGAGCGGAAACAGTGATATGGATGACGATGAAGGAGAAGAACACACTGTTCACACAGCATGCATGATAGGCACAGCCACCCAGACATTACGTTGACTTCCACAGTGTCAGGTGCGAGTCGGAGATCAATACATCACGGCTGTCGTAGACACGGGGGCGACTATCAATATCATGTCGGCGGAAGCATACAGGGCGTTAAAGCAAACGCCACCTCTGAGGCCCACAACCATCAATGTCTTTGCGTATGGGCAAGATAAGCCGCTGGCAATGAGGGAAAAATTCAAGACGACCATCTCATACGGCTCCCACTACATAAGATCACAAATATACGTCGCGGAAGATGGGCATGGCATCCTGCTAGGATGCCGGGCAGCAGAAGACCTGGGAGTCGTGACGTTTGCCTTTGGAATCCACCAGGAAACAGTTCAGCACATCTTAGCCAAGTTTCCGGCAGTCTTTGATGGGATCGGGCGACTGAAAGGGAAAGAAGTGCATCTGCACATAGACCCCACAGTACAGCCCGTGGCCTTACGCTACAGACGCATTGCTTTCGAAATGAGGCCTCTGGTCGAGAAGTAACTGGCAAAGCTGGAATCGGCCGGAATCATCGAGAAGGTGACGGGGCCTACACCGTGGGTGTCACCTATTGTCATTACACACAAGCCGAAAGACCCTGGAGAGGTGCGGATCTGTGTCGATATGAGACTGCCCAACGCCGCCATAAAGAGGGAAAGACACATCACTCCCATGATAGACGATCTCATAGGGGAACTGAGCGGAGCGTGTTGGTTCTCAAAATTAGACCTCCGGTCTGGATACCATCAGTTAGTGTTGAACGAAGAATCGAGATACATCACCACTTTTTCCACCCATGTGGGCCTGAGAAGATACACCCGCCTGAGCTTCGGGGTGTCCAGCGCGGCTGAGGTGCTTCAGAAAGTAATCCACGAACTACTGATGGACCTTCCTGGAGTGGTGAACATCAGTGATGACATTCTCATATACGCTAAAACCATTGTGGAGCACAACACCAGGTTGACCCAGGTGCTGCAGAGAATCCAAGAGTCTGGCCTTACCCTTCATCGCAACTAGTGCGTTCCTTAAACGGCAGCTGCAATTCTTTGGGTACGTCTTCTCGGCCTCGGGTGTTACCCCGGATCCTGACAAGGTACGAGACATAAAAACGGCACCTGCTCCCACCAATGTCACCGAGGTAAGGAGTTTCCTCGGCATGGTCAACTATTGTGGCCAGTTTATCCGAGATCTCACTACCCTCACTCAGCCACTCAGGGAGCTAACCAAGGGCTCCGTCCCCTGGACCTGGGGTTCGGAACATGAAACAGCGTGCCAGGCAATCAAAGATGCCCTATCCTCCAACACTACATTAGCCTTCTTTGACCCGCACAAACTGACAATGGTTGCTGTCGATGCTGGTCCTCAAGGACTGGGAGCTGTCATGTTGCAACGGAGCCGGGCCGGGGAAGATTGGGCCCCTGTGGCATTTGTAAGCCACTCTTTAACAGACACGGAGCAGAGATATTCCCAAATTGAAAAGGAGGCAATAGCTATTCATTGGGGATGTCGCCACTTCCACTAATATGTATATGGGCATCCATTTGTCGTGGCAACGGACTACAGGCCTCTTCTTCCCCTGTTTGCTGGCACTGCCTCCAAACCGCCTCCTCGAATTGAAAAATGGATGCTCCAATTGCAGGAGTACAACTGTCAAGTGGAGTACCATCCTGGGGCTCTGAATCTGGCGGACTACCTATCTCGTCACCCCTGGGCGGCTACCCCGGAGTAGGAGGATGATGCTGGGGACACGAAGGAATATGTTCGATGTGTAACTGCAAGGTCCTGCCCAATCCCCTTGTCCATGGAGGTGCTGGGGGAAGAGACACGCCGGGATGAATGTATCCAACGAGCCATCCGAATCATGAAGCATGGTCATTGGCAGAATGCCAAGAATGAGTGGAAGGTGCTCACCCAGAAGCAAAAAGGATTATGGAGAGTTTGTACCACGTCCTCAATGAGCTGAATGAAGACTCCACGGGGTGTCTCCTCCAAGGCCATCGCCTAGTCATCCCTACGGCCCTGACAACACGAGTCATCCAACTGGCCCATGCGGGGCATCAGGGGATGGTAAAGACTAAGACCCAGCTGCGAACCAAGGTGTGGTTCCCTCTGATGGATGAGAAGGTAGAAGAAGCGTTGAGGTCTTGTCAGTGGTGCCAGGTCACCAGGAAGTCAGTCCACCGGCTCCGATAATCACGGAACCCGACCGGGCTGCCCGTGGTCCTGTGTCAGCCTGGATTTCCGGAGTCTCCCGGATGGGAGGCACACATTCGTACTGATCAATGATCATTCAAAATATCCAGAAGTAGAGGTAATCCCGTCCTTGAGTGCGAGCGAGGTCATTCCCAAGCTGGAGAAAGTGATGGCCACTCATGGACTCATCCAGGAGCTGAGAACTGATAACGGTCCTCCCTTCCAGGGACAAGAAATTGCCCACTATCTTTCCTCTCTCGGCATTGCCCACAAGAAGGTTACACCAAGGTTGGCCTCAGGCCAACGGAGAGGCTGAGAGGTTCATGCACACGATAAACAAAGTTATCCGCATTGCTCATGAACGTCACCAGTCTTTGGAGTTGGCGATTTTCTCATTTCTTCGAGTGTACCGGCAAACGCCACACTCCACGACAGGAATAGCTCCAGGTCATCTGTCCATGGGGCGTGTAGTTGCGGATTCCATCCCGCATCACCCTCTGTGGCGTCCGGAAACCCTGAACGAAGACCAAGTTCAAGCTCGCCGTCAACTTCTGAATGATCAAGACAGCCGACGACGAAGAGCCCAGCTGTCTGACCTCAACTTGGGTGATTTCGTTCTCCTACAGAACCGTGCCATGGGTGGCAAATTTAGACTGCCTTTTGAGAAAGAGCCTTGGGTCATCACCCGCCAGAGAGGCACGAGGATCACTGCGCAGCTTGGCACTGAGACTGTCACGAGGAATGTGTCATTTTTCAGAAGGTTTCCCCCTCCAGGGATGGACCTCTGGATTTGATAGGGCCGGAGCCTGCTCTGGCAACCATCCCCGACCAGGATGAGTGGGGAGGTTCTGAGCCGGACTCACCGGTGACTGCTACACCTGCTCCGGAAGTCCCTATGACCAGTTCTGGTACTTCAGAAAGTTCCCCGGTGGCGCCTCCCGTCAGTGTGCCCGGGCGTCTTGGGTGCACCCGGTACAGCCTGAGAAGAAACCCTGAGCCATCCTGTAGACTGAAGGACCATTTCATGTAAGACTGTTCCATTTCACATTTTATATGTGTGTGCCGAGTCTGTATTTCAGGTTTATTTGTATTCGTACAATTCTTGCATTCACCCCCGGTGGGCAGTTGGGGGGTATTAGTTGTTGTTGTGGTTTTTCAGAATGATTACTACGTTGGTGTAATCTGTTTGGGGAGGAATGTAGTGTCGCACCGGTGACATAACCGGCACGACACGGATTAGCCTATTGGTGAGGTGGGTCCGAGGGAAGCTTATGTTGAGCTCCCTCGACTTTGTCCACTGTGCAGCCGTCCGTGTCCCACGTGACGGAATGAATAAATGGGACCCCAGACGGATGTGACGTCAGGGACGCACATAAGCTGGGGCTCCGCGCACACCATGTGATTATTTGCTGCGCCATCGCATGCCGCTTACCGCGCGGATCAGTAATTATCAATTTAGTGTCGGGTGGCACACACACGCGCCGACACAACAGTCCCCTCTTTGCATGTTTGTGTGTATGCAAGTCCTAGTTTCACACACGCCCCCCTCTTTGCATGTTTACGTGTATGTATGTCCAAGCTTCACACACGCCCCCCCTCCTGGAAAGTTTGTTTGTTCCCTGCAAAGCGTGTTGTCGGGCACATGGCCTGTGTCTGAATTAGTGACTACATCCAGTGAGGGGGTGGTTTCCAGGTGGGAGGTCACTCGGGGGAGGGGTGTGTCCATCAAGGACACTCGTTTGCGGTGCGACGTGATGCTCTGCGGGTTCTAAGGGTCCACGCAATCTTGAAGTACGCCCTGCATGGACGTGGGCAGTGGCGTAGCACGTATTAATTATTGGGATCTGATATGCATGAGTTAGTCGTATACACTGAAGGCTTCATACACTGTGGGCTCACACATGCATGCAGTGTAATATCGGGAAACGTACACACGCACAGTAATGAAGTGGAAATGTTTGCCTTATAGGCGAATAAATATGAGCATCAAACAAGTCTAAGCTCACACTGGTGTGTATACACGCGTAAATTAAATGCTTCTTCAATCGCGCATGCATTGACAAAGCACTCATTGGTCCTACGCACGCACATTAAGTGCGTCATATTTGAACATATACAAGAATGAACATTTCCAGGAGTACACTGCATGCCTACATATGCCAGTTGCATATACCCTGTATTTACCCATCTGCATTTGTTCAAATATGGCCTTTTTGTACATGTGGTTACATTTGGTGAAACCATTGTAAATGGGTAAACATAAAATTCACATGATATACACACGGTATACACAGATATGAAAACACACAAGATATATTTTATGGTAAATGCATACAATCCAATACAATGCATACCGACAAATCTGGTGTGCACAAAAGTGTGCACGAAAAAATGCAATATGTTAAAAGAGACGCGAGCACACAAGGCCTTTGCTGCACAGAGATAGGTAAATGCAGCAATATAAACATAGGCTACAAGAGAGCTCGCCCTGAACAAGTGGTGCGGCCTGCAGGCAACACACAGGTCATGAGCACGAATCTCGGCGCAGCCCACTCATCCTTCGTGGTCAAGAAGTCGATACATTTCGTACCTTAAACTTGACTAATTTTTATAGCGCCCAGAAACTGCTGTCTGGAGAAACCACATTTATTGACGAGATTTGTTGTTAAGTAGGACAAATTACACCTAAGAATAGATGGCATCCTAAAAATATAGTCACAGATGTACACATATACATACCTACATGATGACTTCCGAATTACCTAGATATGTAAACGTAAGCACACGAGGTGTACTGGATGTATGTACATTTACGAGAAGCAGGGCGTGCAACTCGCATATCGGTAGATAATTTTACTCATTTGTAAACAGATGCACACATGGGGTACACTCCGTTGATGCGCGGATATAGACATATGTACACAACAAGCCAGAGGGCGTATATTCATGAATATGCACACATAAGTAGATAAGATACACTGCGTGCATGCCCAGGGCGAAAATCGTGCACATGCACATACTTACAGATGGCATATAACGAGTGTCAGAGGCGCAACTAGAGCCAAATTTCCGGGGGGGGCTAAGAAAAAATTTCGGGGGGGCTAATTCTTCAAGCAATAGGCAAAGTGGAGATGCAGGGGCTCTAAGAACGGGTTAAAAAACAACAAAGCCTCATTAACAAGCAAATGGTCTTTTAAAGACCTGTGAAGTACTCGGGTGCGGCTGTGTGTGTGCCCGGGAAGCTGTCTCAGCCCAGGCTGCCACACACGACGGGGGGGCTGAAGCCCTTTGAGCCCAATGGGTGTTGCGCGCATTGATAAGTGTACAATGGTCCTATTAGAACCCACTAGGCCTGACCGGTTTGTAAAAGCCCGTATGTGGCACGGCAATTTTAGACTTACCGGTGATTGCGGCGCTCTGGTGCGTCTTCGAAGTTCACTGTAGGCAAAAATGAGCACATACAAACACAAAGTGCACTGCATGCTACAGGGACATTGTCGACCTTCTGGTGCATGCGCACGTGCCGTAGACTGTGTACACTTTGCACACAGCATGAACACACATATGTACGAAAACTATCTGACGCTCCTCTCCAACACAGAGCGCCTGCCAGAAGTAATGGGGTGTTTGTCTAAACGGGCCTACTGTTATCACCGAAGGCACAAAATGCAACGCGGGTGAAATGCGTGTCCAGACTGTGCGAACAAAAGGTGAAATGCGCGTGCAGCATGACAAACACAGCCACTCCTCACCTTCAGCCGAGTCTTTGACTGACAGGGAGGGTTGGGGCTGCATTTCCGCTGCTCTGACCGTGTGTGACATGCGCTTGTGATCTGTGGTGCAATTTGATGCATTGATCACAAAACTGTCCTCAGATCGGAGGAAGAACGTTTGACAATGAAAGAAAAGTTTCAGAACTGCGGTGAGCAACTTATGTGGAATAAAAGTGAACTCCATAAGCGCCAGACTCCACCTTCTGTTCAATAAGTGTGAGGCAGTAGGGGGGCGTGGCCTGACATCATGGCTGGATAGACGTGTCTTCGGCGAGCTCCGTGCGGCGGCCCGATGTAACTTAAAATCCTGCATTATCCTTGCTTCATATTGATCCCGGATGGCACCCTAATTAAAAGCGGACCCCCATGCATTTACCGATCGTTGCTGCGGAGGTGAATATAACACTGCATTGCCTGGAGCAGCGGGGCTAGCGGCGCCATCTTGACCTGGGGGAACTCTGAGAAGCGGAGCAGAGGAAGAGCCGAGTGCCCGGGTGTCCCTGAGACTCATCTGGGGGACTTGCTGAGGTGCAGAGAGCGAGTTCGGAGCTCCGGGGTGGAGGTCCTGATCCTGGAGCTGCGTCGAGGTGGAGGCTGAGACACCGGTGGACCGCTGGAGCCCTGAAGCGGTGCCCTGTGACGAGAAGCGGAAGAATACTTCGGACTCTGCCCCTGTACGGGGGCTGTCGGGAGAGGCGCCGCTCCTGAGTACTGAAGCCTGCTGGGAAGTGGTCCGGACCCGACGTGGGAAGAGGGTGAGAGCCTCTCCCATACGAGTCCTGGTGGTTGGGCACCTCCGACCGAGACCCCGAGAGGAGGGGGGACGCTGCCTGGACCTCAGATGTAACTGCCTGGTGAGTGGATCCCCTGAGTGGAGACCGGGGAAACGAAGTGACAGAGGCGGGCGCCCGGCTCCTCCCGGCCCACCAATAGTAACATACCAGCGCAGCACTGGGTACTAGTGAATACTGGTCAGACTCCCCCAGCATTATTCTGCTGCGGTCTTAGCCCGGTTGTGGGTTGAGACTACAGGTCAACTGTACTTCCCCATTTCGGCACAAGTTGGGGGTGCATCATATCCACTGGATAGCAGAAGCGAGTTATACCTGGAACAAGATGGAATCCCTGTATGTGCCTGAGACAATGTGAGCTGCATAGTCTACTAAAGGGATTCCAACAGCATACTTAGGGGAACACACTGTTGGCTGCTACAGGTGGTGAGAATCGTGTGGTGCAGGTTAAAGGACGGGCGCACCCTGGGAAAGTGCGACCCAGGGCAGCAAATACCTGAGGTGGCTGGTGGGGGAAGGTCTGGGCAGTGAACGAGACAATTTGAGGTCCCAACCTTGTGGTTTGGAAACGAGACGGAGGGTCCTGAAGAGGTCAACGGGGCATATAACCGGCTGGAGTTGAGGGCCACTCGTGGTTGAGCGGAGCTTGTTGCTCCTGGTAGAGGCGCTTTGGCTGTTCCCCCAGTGGGTGGTGTTATTTGTAGGGCGTTCCTGTATAGTCCTCTATGAGCCATGGGGAAGGACAAGCCAGTGAAGTCACAAGCGAATAAAATACTGAACTATGCCCAGCCAGTCTCCCATGGCCCTGACGAAGCTGCTGAGAACCCAGTAGTGGACAAAATGCTGCGGAGCGTGGAGCTGAGGAGGCACCGACACTGATGGATGTACTGCGTGCCGTCCAGTCCAATAGAGATGAGATGATTCGGAAGATTGACCCAGTGGCTATCGACGTTAATCTCCTGCGATGTGACCTTCGGAAGGTTTCCGACAGAGTGACGGTCACGGAGAAAGATACCGATGCGCTGAAAGTAGAAGTGAAAAGCCTTAGCACCACAGTAGTAGAGTTAAAACGTCAAGTGATTAAGCTCGATGACCGAGCTGAAGATGCTGAAGGGCGGTCCCGACGGGGGAAATCGGCGCTTTGTGGGTTTCCCAGAAAAGGCGGAGGGTCCTGCAGTTGACTTGTTCCTGGAGAATTGGATTACCCGAGAGATGGCCCCTACACAGTTATCGAAGTTCTTCAGTGTGGAGAGAGCGCATCAGGCGTTGGCGGCCCCCCGAGACCTGGAACGCCCCCTCGGGCTATCATTGCAAAGTTGTTTAATTTTAGGGATCGGGACCTTTTGCTTCAGCTCTCTCGCAGTGGACGACGATTCTTCTTCGAAGGCCACTCTATCTCAGTGTATCCGGATTATACGCAGCGTGTTCAGGAGCAGAGGAAGTCCTTCGTGGCCATCAAGCACTGCCTTCGGGATCAGAATTTGAAATACAGTCTTATGTTCCCGGCGAAACTTTGGGTGGTGAGTGAGGGCCGTGTCCTGTTTTTTTTCTCGGCAGAGGAGGCGAGAGACTGGTTGAATGCAAAGGCCCCGGAAGGACGACAGTTGGTGCCCTCTACGAGTTCTGGGGGGACTCCCTCCTTACAGTCCACATTGGGAAGTCGTAGACAGTTCACCCGTCAGAAACCGAAAAAGAGAACAATGAGCCTAGGCCGTGTCACGGTCTGTCGAGATGGTGGGACCCTACACGCTTCAGATTCTGAGGTGGTTCCGGACTCTGTGGCGTAGACACCAGATCTTGTGCGAGACGATGGGGGGCCGGGCAGCGGTTGTGAATGACCCTCTTCTTGAACTGTGCATCGACAACTGAACTGTGCAGATAAGTTGTCCTCATGTATCCGATATTATGTGGTCCTAGGAGGTACATTGAATTACGATGTCTGGGAAGCGGGGTTTTGAACTGTTTCTTTTTTGATCTCCTCTTACTTCCTCTAATATACATGGGTTGGAAGCCATTCAGGTGAATATTTTGTAATTTTATAAAACGAGTGGCCGCCGGAATGGTGACGCCCCCTCTAGAGCCCAGGTCCGCTGAGGTAACTTGAGAGCAATCACGCACCTCAACGTTACCTGTTCTCTTGCACAGCATTTGATTTAAATGTTTATATTGATATGTTGAATAAGGCTGTCCTGGGCCTCAGCCCTGGAAAGGGCATGCAGCCATTACAAGATTGGGGGGCATGGGGGGTGGGGGAGGTTTGGGGCGGTGTGTACTGTTTATAATGTGGATTCTTCATTGCGCATGTGAACTTTTACTACTGCCCAGGGGTGGGGGAAGGGATTGAATTGTTTGACTTTTGGGAGTTGGTTTATTTGTTGGGGTAGTTTACTGGTCACAATGTATTATTCCATAGTACATGGATTTGGGCCCCCTAGAGGAGGTGATTTGCTCAGGGAGGTGGTCGATGTCAACTGCTTTTTACAACAACACTATGACAGCACAGACATTACGATTTCTTAGCTGGAATGTATGGGGGCTAGCTGCCCTAGATAAGCGCCGCAGAATATATGCATTTCTGAAGAGATATAACGTAGCAATAGCCGGACTGCAGGAAACACATGTCTGGGGAAATTCAATACTGAGTCTTCGTAAACGGTGGAGGGGACAGTTGTACGCCACATCATACTCAGGCTTCGCACGTGGGGCGCTTGTCTGGGTGGCGCCTGGAGTTCCATTTCACCATATCCAGCATGTACTTGACCCAGAGGGGCAATATGTCATTGTGTTTGGCAGGTGGGAGGGCAGAGAGATCTGCATTATTAACATTTATGCCCCCAACCTAGACTGTGCTGATTTCTACCCGGCAGTTTTGAAGGCGGCGACTCCCTATATCGGAGCTGAAATTCTCCTCTTTGGAGATTTTAATTGTGTGTTTGATGGGACCTTAGACAGGGAGCCCCCGAGGGAACGTACTAAACCCCGTATGGTAGCATCCCTAGTTGATATGCTCCAGGGTATGCACTTAAGGGACGAATGTAGAGCCCGTAACCCCACTAAAAGGAAGTTTTCGTGCTTTACCCCGGCGGCTAACACATTTTCCCGACTTCATCATTGTGGTCTCTCTGCGGGCCTCTCTGCAGCTATGGAAGGCATTTCTTATTTGCCGCGTTATATATCCGATCACGCTCCACTGTTATTGACGGTGTCGAGCGGACCGGGACGACCATCCATCCCGCTTTGGAGGCTCCGGGCGGAGGCCCTCACGGACCCCCTGTTTGTGCACACTAAAGGAGGCTATTCAACATTATTTTGTGGAAAATTGGGGCTCCACCTCCACTAGGGCCACTGAATGGGAAGCGCTAAAAGTTGTTATCAGGGGAGTCTGTATGGGGACTACCTATGGGGTTCAACACCAACTTAAGGCAGATATTGACTCTTTGGAAACACTGCTAAAAACCATAGAGTCCACACTCTATAAGACCCCGACAAATATGGCAGAGTGGACACGTGTTAAGGGAGAATTGCTTGAAGCTTGGTCTCGATTGGAGAAGCATAGATACACCACTTATAGACAGCGACTTTACATGGAGGGTGACAGATCAGGAGCCCTTCTAGCGCGATTAATTCGCACTGAAACTGAACAGACTCCGGTGTTACAACTTCATAATGCTAAAGGGGAGGTGTTACACACAGAAGCCACAATACTTGCTGCATTCGCAGATCACTTACAGCAGACATACACAGCGCCCCCCCCAGCCCGCTCGCAGGCCCAGATGGATTATTTAGGTGCAGTAACGCTCCCTACCCTGGAGGAGACGGACGCCGAGTCCTTAGGTGCTCCGATTACTAAAGAGGGATGTTAACTATAATCCGCAAAATGTCCTGGTAGTGATGGCCTCCCGACCGAGTTTTATAAACAATTTGCCCCACAGTTGGTAGATCATCTCTTAGAGGTGTACAACGAGGCTCTTGAGAGGAGGGCACTCCCTACCACCATGATGGAAGCTCTGGTGGCTATGGTTCCTAAACCAGGAAAGGATCCCTTGTTCCCGACTTCTTATAGGCCCATATCTCTTTTAAATGTGGATGAGAAGATACTTAGTGGAGTGTTGGCAGCAAGAATTCAGCCTCATATGGTCAAACTGGTCCATCATGACCAGGCCGGGTTCATTCCAGGTCGGAACACAATGTATAACTTACGGCGACTTGCACATATATGGCATGATCCGCATTTGCTAGGCGAAGATTGGGCCTTATGTCTTTTAGACATTAAACAGGCCTTTGATACAGTTGAGTGGGATTATGTTTGGGCAGTACTCGCTAAAATGGGGGTGGGGGACAAATATATAAGTTGGGCGAAGCTCCTTTATATTCGACCAATGGCTCGAGTCCGTCTCCGCAACCAAGTATCCGACAGTTTGGAGCTCCAGAGAGGTACTCATCAGGGGTGCCCCCTGTCGCCGCTCCTTTTCTCACTGGCGATGGAGCCACTGGGGACGACACTGCGACACCGGATGGCACGGTGGGGGGTGACGATAGGTCCAGCAGTGCACGTAGTGTCAATGTATGCGGACGACACCTTGGTGTATCTCCGTCGTCCCGGGGAGTCCGTCCCGGAGCTTCTTCGGGAATTCACAGCTTTTGGGGCGGTATCGGGCCTTTGCCTTAACCTGGGGAAATCTCAGCTATTTCCTATTGGAAACCTGAGAGACAAGGAGGAGGGTGATCTGCCCACTGTGGAGATTGGCTGGGTCACAGACTCGGTGCGTTATTTGGGGGTCCGCTTAACTCAGACGCAGGAGGCTTATTTAGAACAAAATATGGGGCGATGTATAGAGGGTGTCCGTAGGTCAGTAGAGTTTTGGCGTACCTTACCCTTATCACTAATGGGGCGTGTGGCTCTGATAAAAATGGTGGTCCTCCCCCGATGTTTATATGTAATGCAGAACTCCCTTTATCGGATACCACGGGAGTGCTTCCTCCGATTAGACCGCCTGCTGGTAGACCTGCTGTGGGGAAACAAATGGAAACGAGTGGGGTTGCAAACATTGCAGAGAACTTGGGAAAGTGGAGGTCTGGAAGTTCCAAAATTGGAATTTTATTATATAGCAGCGCAGCTCCAGAAGGCTGTACAATGGCTCGACGACCAAGATAATTGGGAGAAACAATTGCTGAGGGGTACTCACGGGGATAATTCATTCCCGGACTTGCTGATGTTGGGCTCACGTGTGCCTGATCATCTCCCGTATATTATTAGGCATGTGGCCTCTATATGGGAGTCTGCAGTTAAGGTTGCAATACGAAGGGCACCTTATGCCCCAGAGGCCCCATTATGGGCGGTTGTCCCATTTGGGCAGATCGGTCAAGTTATGTCCGTCTCAAGATGGTTGGAGGGCGGCTGTAGAATGATGGGAGATCTGTATTTAAATCAGCATTTTCTGACCAGGGAGGAAGCAGTGACTGTGTTTGATCTGGGCAGAGGTCAATATCTTCAATATGAAAAAGTGGCTGCGGTAGCACGGGAGATATGGCCGACGTTCCCCGAGGAGCCTCCAATAGCTGCTACCCTTTGGGCCCTTGTGAGTCTTACTGGGGGCCGTAGACTGGTCTCTCATAGTTATAGAGCATTACGGGCGGATCTTGCTGCGCACCCGCTTCCGATTCAGTCTCGATGGGACGAAGTGTTGGAGGTGCCCCTTACAGAATCTGAATGGAGAAGAGTACATGAAGGTGTAAAACAAATCAGTTCCAATACCAGATTTAAACTCATCCAATTTAATATTGTAAATCAAACCTATTTAGCACCGCGGGTGCTGCATAAAATATATCCAGAACGTTCCTCCTGTTGTCCCAGATGTGGTTGTGATGCTGCCTCATTTTTGCATATGGTATGGGAGTGCCCGAGACTGAATTCTTATTGGGACTCCATATTAGGGAGATTGCGCCGAGTAACGGAATGAACGCTACCCCAGTCTATTAAAGGGATACTGTTGGGTTTACTCCCCTGTCCCAAGGGTAGGAAGCTTACACGTAGATTTCTCAACTGGGTCTAGTGCTGGCCAAAAGACGGATAGCGATCCACTGGATGGGCTCCCAACCCCCCAAGGTGGAGAGTTGGGCCAAAGATTTGAGGGAATGGGCAACAGCGGAATGGATCCGTATGAAGAGGGTCAGGAGGGATGATAAGTTGGAAGACGATGCTAGGGCCTGGTATGCTTTGATGTTGGAGGTCCCCTTGGAGATTGCCTCTGACACGCAGTGATCGGAGAGCACACAAGCAGTCCGCACTGAGGACGACTCGGAGGATCAGCGTACGGCCGATCCCGTAATAAACGTAGAGTAATCACACAGTTGTATAGAGCGAAGGGGTGCAGTGACCTATGACATGACCGGAGATTCCTTTATGTGTGTGACCAGGGGGGAGTGGGGGTGGGATTGTTTATGACACTTTGTTTTTGCGATTTGAGTATTGGGAAATTTAACCTTGCTATATGCATTGTACAGAGTAGAGATACAGATGCTTACGATTAGTATGCGCTCCTAGTTTAAGAGGTATTATTCCTTCATGTACATTTTCCGTTCCAATCTTAGCTACATGGCAAAAATGTTTGTAGTACATTTATTGTTATTTATACAATTGATCTGAAGTGAGAGATTGCTGTTTCTGTACTGATTTTCTGAAACCGGAAGGTTTGCACCCTCAATAAATAAAAACATGTTTAAAAAGAAAAAAAAAAAAGTGTGAGGCAGTAAGCGCCAGGCTCCACCTTCTTTTGAATAAATGTGAGGCAGTAAGCGCCAGGCTCCACCTTCTTTGGAATAAATGTGAGGCAGTAAGCGCCAGGCTCCACCTTCTGTGGAATAAATGTGAGGCAGCAAGCGCCAGGCTCCACCTTCTTTGGAATAAATGTGAGGCAGTAAGCACCAAATGTGAGGCAGTAAGCACCAGGCTCCACCTTCTGTGGAATAAATGTGAGGCAGTAAGCGCCAGGCTCCACCTTCTGTGGAATAAATGTAAGGCAGTAAGTGCCAGGCTCCACCTTCTTTGGAATAAATGTGAGGCAGTAAGCACCAGGCTCCACCTTCTTTGGAATAAATGTGAGGCAGTAAACGCCAGGCTCCACCTTCTGTGGAAGAAATGTGAGGCAGTAAGCGCCAGGCCTCAACTTTTGTGACTTAAATGTGAGCACAGTGAATGCAGGCTCCACCTTCTGTGGAATAAATGTGAGCTAAAGTGAACTCGGTTGGCACCAGGATCCAAATTGTGTGGTATAAATGTGAGCGCAGTAAGCGCCAGGCCCCAACCTTTGTGACATAAATGTGAGCACAGATAAATGCTGGTTCCACCTTTTGTTGAATAAATGTGAGATTCCAACTTCTATGGAATTAATGTGGGCGTAGTAAACCCCAGGCTCCACCTTTCGTGAAATAAATGTGAGCTAATGTGAACACAATAGGCACCAACTTCTATGGAATAAATGTGAACTAATGTGAACTCAGTAGGCAGCATCTAAAACGTATGTGGCATAAATGTGAGCTCCGTAAACGCCAGACTTCACCTTCTGTGGCATAAATATAAGGTCAGTAAGTGCCAGGCTCCACCTTCTGTGGAATACATTTGAGCACACTACCCTCCAAGCTCCATTAACAAATACTTTATCTTAATAAACATTTCTGCATGTGAGTTTTTCTTCCCTATCAGGAATTACACGTACTTTTTCCATAATTCGAAGACGTGTCTCTTCGCATCTGCATAAATACATCTACCATTTAAAATAAGAAATTGTATTCAATTGCGATATTCCTGACTTTGTTTTATTAAACGGAAAGATAAAACATGTACGTTTTAAGCACTTAAGTGGGCAGTAAATCTAATATCGGCATTGATTTTTGGAGTATTAAGTGGCAAGGCCAGTATCTGTGTCTCTCTCTGTTGAAAAACAAAGTGCGCTTTGCTTCTCCATGCAGACGCGCTTATCAAAGACAGCTACGGAAAAATGTGCTATTAGTTGCTCATTTTTGTGGTAAGAGTGATGCATCACATACTAACACTGTAAAACACTGATTTTGTAAACTTGGCTCGCGTGACAGAATTCACCAGCTAATTATGACCTCTTGTACTCGAACTACAGTAGGCGCAAAAATGTTGATTTATTGTGATCGCACTGAAGATGTACCATTGGAAATTAAACTAGAAACAAATAATGCATCCGCGTTTTGTTTTTGACGATACTGTTTTAAAATATGCAACTGCTTCTTTACGCGCTCTCGGGATTAAGGGGCACATGCATCAAGGTAGGCTTTTGCGATTCCTTAATTGCGATTATTAAGGAATCGCAATTAAGAATCGCAAAAGTCTATGCATGTAGGAATCGCTATAAAAATAGCGATTCCTAAACATTCCTTAATTGCGACTACGCTAATTGCGAGTCGCAATTAAGGAATACCTCCCATTAATTCCTATGGGCCTAGAGGCCCATAGGAATGAATGGGAAGACATTCTCAATTAGCGATTCGCAATTAGAGAATCGCAAATTGAGAATGCAATTTCAAGGGTGCCAGGGTGTCAAAATGACACCCTGTTGCACCCTGAAATTGTGATGTGCACCCATGTTAGCGCACACACATGCCCCAAGGGCATGTGTGTGTAACCTAAAACTTAAAAAAATGCATTTTAGAGCATTTTTCGAAGGTTTTGCAAATTACAGACAAGTTTGATTTGTCTGTAATTTGCGGTCCCAAATAGCGAAATCGCTATTTGAAAGTGCTTCTAGCATTGCATTTAAGGAATCGCAAATTGCGATTCCTTAAATGCAATCGCAATTTAGGAATTCGCAATTAATTGCGAATTCTTAAATTGCGCATAGGAAACTACTTTCATGCATCTCCAAAGGCCAATTTGCGATCGCAAACGGCCGATTTTTGCGATTCGCACCGTTTGCGATCGCAAAAACCTTTGATGCATGTGCCCCTTAACCCTCAGCCTGCAGCGTAAAGGAGAAATCGCAAACATTTGCAGATGTTTTCACATTCTTGGCAATAACAATGACTTTCATTCAAACCGAGGCGATATTTATAAAACGATGATGGATTTATCGATTCGTGTGTAAGAAACTTTTTTTGCAATAACATAAATATCCTTAACGCGAACCGTGCTATTTCACAGAAACATGTTTAATTGACGTTAGATTTTTGTTAGTCATTGCAGACAAAAAAATACCTATTTTACATTATTAACAATTGCACACAGAATTTTAGGAGACACATTACAAAATCACTGTGAAAGGAAATCAAATAAATAACGAAGCACCAAAACCCCGTGACCTTTTAATCGCAAAAATGTTTCCGCATAAATACAAATGGTGGTGTAAGTAAACGCTATTTTTCATTTTTCATTGAAATCAATCTTGATGGATATATATAATCAATCAATCACAGAATTTGTAGAGCGCACTACTTACCCGCGAGGGTCTCAAGGCGCTGGGGAGAGGGATGGGGGGGGGATGCTGCTACTGGTCGAACAGCCAGGTCTTGAGTAGCCTCCTGAAGGTCAGCAGGTCTTGGGTCTTTCGTAGGCTTAGTGGAAGGGTGTTCCAGGTCTTGGCGGCGAGGTGTGAGAAGAATCTGCCGCCGGTGGTTGTTCTTCGAATGCGGGGGACGGTGGCGAGGGAGAGGTCGGCGGAGCGGAGCTGGCGGTTGGGGACGTAGAAGAAGAGTCGTCTGTTGAGGTAGGCTGGGCCAGTTTTGTGGAGTGCCTTGTGTGCGTGGGTGAGGAGTTTGAAGGTGATCCTCCTGTTGACGGGGAGCCAGTGCAGGTTCCTCAAGTGGGGGGTGATGTGGCTGTGGCGTGGTACATCGAGGATCAGTCGTGCGGAGGCGTTTTGTATGCGTTGTAGTCGCTTGATGAGCTTGGCCGGGGCTCCCGCGTAGAGGGCGTTCCCATAGTCTAGTCTGCTACTGACGAGGGCCTGGGTGACTGTTCTTCTTGTGTCTGTCGGGATCCACCTGTAGATCTTGCGAAGCATGCGGAGGGTGTTGAAGCAGGAGGAGGAGACTGCGTTGACTTGCTTGGTCATGGAGAGCGTTGAGTCGAGGATGACTCCCAGGTTGCGTGCGTGGTCGGTGGGTGTCGGGGCTGCTCCCAGCATCGTTGGCCACCAGGAGTCGTCCCAGGCTGAGGGGTTGGAGCCGAGGATGAGGACCTCCGTTTTGTCCGTGTTCAGCTTTAGTCGGCTGATCTTCATCCAATCGGCGACGGCCTTCATTCCGTCATGGAGTTTGGCTTTGGCGGCGAGGGGGTCCTTGGTGAGGGAGAGGATCAGTTGAGTGTCGTCGGCGTAGGAGATAATGTTGAGGTCGTGTTGTCTGGCGATGCGTGCGAGCGGGGCCATGTAGATGTTGAACAGTGTTGGGCTGAGGACTATCCCTGGGGTACGCCGCAGATGATCTCGGAGGCTTCGGATCGGAAAGGTGGGAGGCGGACTCTCTGGGTTCTGCCGTCGAGGAAGGAGGTGGTCCATTCCAGGGCCTTGTCTCGGATCCCTGCGTCGTGGAGGCGTGCGCGTAGAGTGCGGTGGCAGACAGTGTCGAAGGCGGCGGAGAGGTCCAGCAGGATGAGGGCTGCGGTCTCGCCATTGTCCAGCAGGATCCTGATGTCGTCGGTGGCGGCGATGAGGGCAGTCTCAGTGCTGTGGTTGCTGCGGAACCCTGATTGGGATGGGTCCAGGATGCTGTTTTCTTCGAGGTATCGGGTTAGCTGTTTGTTGACGATCTTCTCGATGACCTTGGCTGGGAACGGAAGCAGAGAGATGGGCCGGAAGTTCTTGAGGTCTCTCGGGTCCGCCTTGGGTTTTTTGAGTAGGGCGTTGATCTCTGCGTGTTTCCAGATCTCTGGGAAGGTCGCGGTCTCGAAGGAGAGGTTGATGATGTTGCACAGGTGGGGTGCGATGGAGCAGCTGGCTTTGTTGAAGATGTGGTGCGGGAAAGGGTCTGACGGGGAGCCGGAGTGAATTGTGCTCATGGTCTTGATGGTGTCCTCGATGTTCACGCTGGCCCAGGCTGGCAGGGGGTCGTGGTCGATGGTGTGTGGCGGGTCTGGTGTATCGATCTTAGTTGGGGTTGTCTGGGTGTTGAAGCTGTCGTGGATGTCGGCGATCTTGCGGTGAAAGAAGGTGGCGAGGGAATCGCACAGGGGTTGCGACGGCGGGATGTCGTTGGTGTTGGAGCTGGGATTGGAGAGTTCCTTCACGATGTTGAAAAGCTCCTTGCTGTTGTGTGCGTTGTTGTCGAGGCGGTCTTTGAAGGAGATTCTCTTGGCGGACCTGATGAGGTGGTGGTGGTTACGGATGGCGTCTTTGTGGGCTGTGTGGCTGTCCGGTGTCTTATCGCTGTGCCATTTCTTCTCTAGTTTCCGGCAGGTACGCTTGGAAGCTAGGAGTTCCGAGGTGAACCAGCTGGCTCTTTTGGTGGTGTCGCTGTAGGTGAGCTTTTCAGCGGGGCGAGGGTGTTGGCACAGTCGTCCATCCATCGTCTGAGGTTGCAGGCAGCGTCGTCGGTGTTGGATGGGTCGGAGGGAGGGCTGAGAGCGAGGGTTGCCCGGAGTTGGTCTTCGGTGACTTTGCTCCAGCAGCGGCGTGGGATCTGTTGGGTGCGGTGGTGTGTGGTGGGTTTCTGGAAGGTGAAATGGATGCAGCGCTGGTCGGTCCAGAGGAGTTCCGTGGTGTGGCTGAAGGAGACGTGGGAGCTTGAGGAGAAGATGGGGTCAAGCGTGTGGCCAGCGCAGTGGGTCGGTGTTGTGACGAGCTGGCTCAGGCCGAGGTTGGCGAGGCTGTCGATCAGGGTGGTGGAGTTGCTGTCGTTGTTGTTCTCCAGGTGAAAGTTCAAGTCTCCGAGGAGGATGTAGTCGGTAGAGGTCAGGGCGTGCGTGCTGATGAAGTCGGCGATGGAGTCGCTGAACTGGGGTCAGGGCCCAGGGGGTCTGTAGACAAGGGTGCCTCTAAGGGTGGTGTTGGGGTCCGTGTGGATCTGGAAGTGCATGTGTTCGGCGGTGCTGAGAGTGTCGTCGGTGCTGGTCGAGACCCTGATGGTGTTCTTGTGGACGATGGCAATTCCCTCCTCCTACTGCGTTGGCGCGGTCTCTGCGGGTGATCTTATAGCCGTCTGGGATGGCTATGGCGATGTCGGGGCGGAGGAGTCGTTCATCCAGGTCTCTGTCAGGAAGGCGATGTCTGGTGATGATGTGTCGAGCAGGTCCCAGAGCTCGACGGCGTGTTTGCGTGCGGAGCGGGTGTTCAGTAGGATGCACCGGAGGTGGTTGAGGTCCTTCTTGGCGGGCGCCTCGGTGGCTCTGAGGCTGGTGTAGCTGCAGTTCCGGCAGCTGAAGGGACCATGGGTGCGTTTCGGGGCGGCCTTGAAGCAGTTGTGTGTCCGTCCGGGGTTGAGAGCGTGGAGTGTGGTGGCATCGTATCGGCGTCGGTCCTCGAGGCTGGAGCCGGGGCGCGCGGTCCAGGGGTTCTGGCGCTGGGCGCGGTCCAGTCGCGGACGGGCGCAGACGGGCTTGCCTTAGGCGCGCCTTCGGCGCGCCAGCGGCGGCGGCCGCGCAGCGGCTGCCATATATGGGGAGGTGGGAGGGAGGAGCAGCTGGGAGGCGGGAGGCAGGGGCAGCGAATGGGCAGTCAGGGGGCGGGGCCGCAGGGACGCAGCGGCGGGAATGGAGAGAGGCAGCGGGGGCACAGAAGGAAAAATGGGGAGAGAAAACAAACAGAGAAATACGGTCACAGTACAATGGGGCAGCGAGGGGCACAGAAAGAAAAATGGGGAGAGAAAACAAACAGAGAAATACGGTCACAGTACAATGGGGCAGCGAGGGCACAGAAGGAAAAATGGGGAGAGAAAACAAACAGAGAAATACGGTCACAGTACAATGGGGCAGCGAGGGGCACAGAAGGAAAAATGGGGAGAGAAAACAAACAGAGAAATACGGGCACAGTACAATGGGGCAGCGAGGGGCACAGAAGGAAAAATGGGGAGAGAAAATAAACAGAGAAATACGGGCACAGTACAATGGGGCAGCGAGGGGCACAGAAGGAAAACTGGGAGAGAAAACAAACAGAGAAATACGGGCACAGTACAATGGGGCAGCGAGGGGCACAGAAGGAAAAATGGGGAGAGAAAACAAACAGAGAAATACGGGCACAGTACAATGGGGCAGCGAGGGGCACAGAAGGAAAAATGGGGAGAGAAAACAAACAGAGAAATACGGGCACAGTACAATGGGGCAGCGAGGGCACAGAAGGAAAAATGGGGAGAGAAAACAAACAGAGAAATACGGGCACAGTACAATGGGGCAGCGAGGGGCACAGAAAGAAAAATGGGGAGAGAAAACAAACAGAGAAATACGGGCACAGTACAATGGGGCAGCGAGGGGCACAGAAGGAAAAATGGGGAGAGAAAACAAACAGAGAAATACGGGCACAGTACAATGGGGCAGCGAGGGGCACAGAAGGAAAAATGGGGAGAGAAAACAAACAGAGAAATACGGTCACAGTACAATGGGGCAGCGAGGGGCATAGAAGGAAAAATGGGGAGAGAAAACAAACAGAGAAATACGGTCACAGTACAATGGGGCAGCGAGGGGCACAGAAGGAAAAATGGGGAGAGAAAACAAACAGAGAAATACGGGCACAGTACAATGGGGCAGCGAGGGGCACAGAAGGAAAAATGGGGAGAGAAAACAAACAGAGAAATACGGGCACAGTACAATGGGGCAGCGAGGGGCACAAAAGGAAAAATGGGGAGAGAAAACAAACAGAGAAATTCGGGCACAGTACAATGGGGCAGCGAGGGGCACAGAAGGAAAAATGGGGAGAGAAAACAAACAGAGAAATACGGGCACAGTACAATGGGGCAGCGAGGGGCACAGAAGGAAAAATGGAGAGAGAAAATAAACAGAGAAATACGGGCACAGTACAATGGGGCAGCGAGGGGCACAGAAGGAAAAATGGGGAGAGAAAACAAACAGAGAAATACGGGCACAGTACAATGGGGCAGCGAGGGCACAAAAGGAAAAATGGGGAGAGAAAACAAACAGAGAAATTCGGGCACAGTACAATGGGGCAGCGAGGGGCACAGAAGGAAAAATGGGGAGAGAAAACAAACAGAGAAATACGGGCACAGTACAATGGGGCAGCGAGGGGCACAGAAGGAAAAATGGAGAGAGAAAATAAACAGAGAAATACGGGCACAGTACAATGGGGCAGCGAGGGGCACAGAAGGAAAAATGGGGAGAGAAAACAAACAGAGAAATACGGTCACAGTACAATGGGGCAGCGAGGGGCACAGAAGGAAAAATGGGGAGAGAAAACAAACAGAGAAATACGGTCACAGTACAATGGGGCAGCGAGGGGCACAGAAGGAAAAATGGGGAGAGAAAACAAACAGAGAAATACGGTCACAGTACAATGGGGCAGCGAGGGGCACAGAAGGAAAAATGGGGAGAGAAAACAAACAGAGAAATACGGGCACAGTACAATGGGGCAGCGAGGGGCACAGAAGGAAAAATGGGGAGAGAAAACAAACAGAGAAATACGGTCACAGTACAATGGGGCAGCGAGGGCACAGAAGGAAAAATGGGGAGAGAAAACAAACAGAGAAATACGGTCACAGTACAATGGGGCAGCGAGGGGCACAGAAGGAAAAATGGGGAGAGAAAACAAACAGAGAAATACGGTCACAGTACAATGGGGCAGCGAGGGGCACAGAAGGAAAAATGGGGAGAGAAAACAAACAGAGAAATACGGGCACAGTACAATGGGGCAGCGTGGGGCACAGAAGGAAAAATGGAGAGAGAAAACAAACAGAGAAATACGGGCACAGTACAATGGGGCAGCGAGGGGCACAGAAGGAAAAATGGGGAGAGAAAACAAACAGAGAAATACGGGCACAGTACAATGGGGCAGCGAGGGGCACAGAAGGAAAAATGGAGAGAGAAAACAAACAGAGAAATACGGGCACAGTACAATGGGGCAGCGAGGGGCACAGAAGGAAAAATGGGGAGAGAAAACAAACAGAGAAATACGGTCACAGTACAATGGGGCAGCGAGGGGCACAGAAGGAAAAATGGGGAGAGAAAACAAACAGAGAAATACGGGCACAGTACAATGGGGCAGCGAGGGGCACAGAAGGAAAAATGGAGAGAGAAAACAAACAGAGAAATACGGGCACAGTACAATGGGGCAGGGAGGGGCACAGAAGGAAAAATGGGGAGAGAAAACAAACAGAGAAATACGGTCACAGTACAATGGGGCAGCGAGGGGCACAGAAGGAAACATGGGGAGAGAAAACAAACAGAGAAATACGGTCACAGTACAATGGGGCAGCGAGGGGCACAGAAGGAAAAATGGGGAGAGAAAACAAGCAGAGAAATACGGTCACAGTACAATGGGGCAGCGAGGGGCACAGAAGGAAAAATGGAGAGACAGAAAGCAAGAAATACGGGCACCGAGGCCACAAGCGGAGGGGCGAGCTTACCAGCAGCAGCAGCGGGCGGACAACACAGGCGGAGCTGTGTGGTGGGGGAGCGACCTACCTGGCAAGGTCAAGGGTCGCTCCCTCCATATATATATATATATATTCACTGAAAAAACCACAGGTTTCAGGGACGTTATAGTTAGGGATTAGCATTTAAAAAACCTTAGAAATTCACTGAAAAAATCACAGGTTTCAGGGACGTTATATTTAGTTGGACAGTTCACTTGTATAAAACCAGAGAAATTCGGCTGTTATAGTTAGTAGAGCTAACTATAACATGCGCCCGTAATGCACTGTTGATGACATCACATATTGCATCACTCATGACATGGTCAGTGACATCACTGATGACATCACTGTGCCTGCCCGCTTCCCAGGGACCATCCCCTCCTCAGGGCTAAACATATAAACATAAATTTCGGGCAGGCCTGCAGGGCCCACCTGTGCCCGGGGACCACCACCTCCCTGAGCTAAACATATATAAAATTATTCCTGGGGGCCGGCGCGACCCCCCGCATCCCTCACGCAGCCTCGGGGACCGTACGTTCCAGGGGCACTTACAAATAATTATACCTGCCTACACCCTGGAGACCAACACCTCCCCAGGACTAAACATGTAAAATTAATGCGGAGGGGGCCTGCACAGCTCTCCTGCAGCCCCAGGGACTGCCACCTCCCAAGGGCTAAACATATAAAATTATTGTGGGGAGCCCATGCAGCCCTTCTACACCCCCAGGGACCACCACCTCCCCGAGGCACTTACAAATGTTTGCCGGCAGGCCTGGGCCAGCCCACTCACCGGGGACCGCCACCTCCCTGGGGCTAAACATATAAAGTTAATGCGGGGGCCTGTAAGGCACACATGTGCCCTGGGGACTACCACCTCCTGGGGCTGCACATATAAAATTAATCTGGGGGGCCTGCATGGCCCCCCTGCAGCCCAGAGAACTGTCACCTCCCCAGGGCTAAACAAATTAAATTAATGCAGGAGGGCCAGCATTCCCCCCCCTGCAGCCCCGGGGACCCCCACCTCCCTGGGGCTGAAATAAATTAATGTAGGGAATCCGTCGCAGACCCCCGGCCTTGGGGACCACCAGCTTCCCAGTGCTAAGGTTTACAATGACAGGGGGCCGCGCAGGCCCCCGGAGGATCCATAGATGGCCCCGGGGACCACCACCCCCAAGAGCCAGCTCCTGCTACCTCCTGAGGTGATCACCCTCAGGAGGTAGCTGTTTCCTTTTGCACCCACCAAGCAAAAGCAAACATAACTCCACTTTCTGAAAGCCGGAGCTGTCAAACAGCTCTAGCTTGCAGAGAGCGGAGTTTTCATCTGTTTCCCTGAAAAAAATATGCAGCAGGGAAACAGATGAAAACATTGCTCTGACAGACAGGAAGCTACCTTTCAGCAGCCTCCTGTTTGTCAGAGCAATGCCGGCTTGCGCATGATGCAGGGAGCCGGCTGGGTCACGGTTCCATTGCACACTGGGGACATGGCTGGGCCCTGGGTGATAGGGTCCCTAGGGCCAAAATCAGCCCAGCGCTGCCCCCCTCCCCTATAGAAAAAGAAATATAGGAGCAGAAAGAGGCAAAATAAAGCAAGCAATGAGCAGAAAGGGACAAAATAGAGATCAGAAAGTGGCAAAATAAAGGTAAGAATCAAGCAGAAAGAGGCAAAATAAAGGTCAGAAACGAGCAAAATAGAGATCAGAAATGATCAGAAAGAGGCAGAATAAAGGCCAGCAGTGAGCAGAAAGAGGCAAAATAAAGGCTAGCAGCGAGGAGAAAGAGGCAAAATAGAGATCAGAAACAAGTAGAAACAGGCAAAATAAACGTTAGCAACGAGCAGAAAGAGGCAAGATAAAGGTGAGACACGAACAGAAAGAGGCTAAATAAAGGTCAGAAATGAGCAGAAAGAGGCAGAATAAAGGTCAGCAAAGAGCAGAAAGAGGCAAAATAAAGGTGAGGGAATGACCAGAAAGAGGTAGAATAGAGGTCAGAATTGAGCAGCAAGAGGCAGAATAGAGTCAGAAACAAGCAGAAAGAGGCAGAATAAAGGTCAGAAATAAGCAGAAAGAGGCAGAATAGAGATCAGAAATTAACAGAAAGAGGCAAAATAGAGTTAAAAAACGAGTAGCAAGAGGCAGAATAAAGGTGAAACAAGCAGAAAGAGGCAAAATAAAGGTCAGAAATGAGAAGAAAGAGGCAAAATAGAGAACAGACTCGGCCAGAAAGAGGTAAAATAAAAGTCAGAAACCAGCAATACACCTTGGCATATATATATAACATTCTTAAACTTTTTAGAAACACTCACACTCACTGGAAGATGTCATCAGTGATGTCATTTGAGATGTCATCAGTGATGTCACTCACCATGTCATGAGTGATGTAATATGTGACATCATCAGCAGTGCATTGCGGGGGTGTGAGTTATAGTTAGCTCATCTAACTATAACAGCTGCATTTTACAGGTTTTGTACAAGTGAAATGTCAGGCGAACTATAACATTCCTGTAACCTGTGTTTTTTTCTGTGAATTTCTAAGGTTTTTTAAATGTGAACTCCTAACTATAACGTCTCTCAAACCTGTGTTTTTTTCAGTGAATTTCTAAGGTTTTTTAAATGCTAATTCCTAACTATATCGTCCCTGAAACCTTTGGTTTTTTTTTTTGTGAATTTCGAAACGAGCAGCAAGAGGCAGAATAGAGTCAGAAACAAGCAGAAAGAGGCAGATTAAAGGTCAGAAATGAGCAGAAAGAGGCAGAATAGAGATCAGAAATGAGCAGAAAGAAGCAAAATAAAGATAAGAAACGAGCACAAAGAGGCAGAATGAAGGTCAGAAATGACTGGAAGAGGCAAAATAGAGTGAAAAACGAGCAGCAATAGGCAGAATAAAGGTGAAACAAGCCGAAAGAGGCAAAATAAAGGGCAGAAATCAGAAGAAAGAGGCAAAATAGAGAACATACACGACCAGAAAGAGGTAAAATAAAAGTCAGAAACCAGCAGAAAGAGCAAAATTGAGATCAGAAATGAGCAGAAAGAGGCAAAATAAAGGTCAGAAATGTACAGAAAGAGGCAAAATAGAGATCAGAACAAGCAGAAAGAAGCAAAATATAGGTCAAAAACGAGCGGAAAGAGGCAAAATAGAGATCAGAAATGAGCAGAAACAGGCAAAATAAAGGTCACAAACAACCAGAAAGAGGCATAATAGAGAACAGGAACGAGCAGAAAGAAGCTAAATATAGATCAGAAATGAGCAGAAAGAGGCAAAACAGAGGTCTGAAACTCGCAGAAAGATGCTGAAAAAAGCTCAGCAAGAAGCAAGAAGGGGCAAAATAAAGGTCAGAAACGAGCAGAAAGAGGCAAAATAAAGGTCCGAAATTAGCAGAAAGATGCAAGATAAAGGTCAGAAACGAGCAGAAAGATGCAAAATAAATGTCAGAAACTAGCAGAAACAGGCAAAATTCAAGTCAGAAATGAGCAGCAAGAGAAAAAATAAGGGTCAGAAGTGAGCAGAAAAAGGCAGAAAACAAGCAAAAAACTAGCAGAACCCAATCAGTCACTCATGCACCCACTCACAGAACAACTCAGACACTCTCATAACCACTCACAGACCTATTCACTCATGCACCCACTCACAGACAAACGCAAGCACATATACCCACTCAGACACAGACAGATTCTCATGCACCATACCCACTTACAGAATCATTCATACTATCTCTCACCCACTCACAGATCAAACTCAGACTCACATACTGACTCACAGACCCTCTCAGAAACTCACACACCCACTCACAGACCCACTCAGACACTCATATACTAACCCTGGGCATAGTGGGCGTAGCAGGGCTACGCGGAGGGCCACGGAGTTGAGAACAAACTCCGTGGAACTACGTGGAGCTCCGCTACGCCATCCGCCTCCCACCCACCCTAATAACAATTGCTTACAAGTTAAATAAAATGACTTTAAAGTAAATAAAAACACCTTACCTTAGCTGCGCCGTCCCCGGGCTTCCCTCCTCCTCTTCATCGCGTTCTCTGGAAAAACTGCGCATGCACGCGCGCCCCATTAGTTTTGAAACTTTCGCGAAGATTCGTCTAACGATGCCAAAGATATTGGCAAATCAAAAAACTCTTTTCCTATGGAAACTAGGTCCTAACTATAACTACCTACTGGCGACCACCAGTAGGTACCTACTGTGGTAATTATTGGCTCGAGTGAAAAACTACAGGTCCCAGCATGCAAAGAAAATGTAACTCACCTGAGAGGCCCACGAGGCCATTTAAGTGCATGCGGTAATGGTGCCAGCGAGCATGTCCATTTTACCAGCGTCAGCCTATGAGTAAGGAGCGCCCAGCTCCGAAACGCATCAGGAGGAATCTAAGAAGACTCGGATTGAAATTGCTGGTTTTCGTTTAAATAAAGGTTGAAGAAACCAATTTGCAGCCGAGTGCTCCCTCGACTCAGGGCACCTTGTGAGGATGGTATTGAACGCGGCAGCCCGGCCGCGGAGGACAGCATGACCATGCATTGAAAAATGGGGACAAAGGGGCTTTGAACTGTGCGAGCCCCAGGGGCTGCAAATATGTGGTATGAATAACCAGGGATTCTGAATCTGAGGCCCACTGGGGTTGAAATTTTCCATAGAGAGGACACTGGTACATACGGAACCCACTGTGGTAATTATTGGCTCGAGTGAAAAACTACAGGTCCCAGCATGCAAAGAAAATGTAACTCACCTGAGAGCGATACAAAAGGGGATGATGGACGGAACGTTTGAGCCAATCAAACACTCACCCCCAGTCAACTGATCTGGGTTTAATCCATCATCATTCTTTAGCTCACTCCACCACCCCAGTTCAGACATGGCCATATGCAAATCAGTCTGACCCTGTGCCTCATGGGAACAGTCCAGCCCGAACTGCCAAGCCATGTCTTCCCTGGACCGGAAACAAGCATCCTAGGACCGGTTTCTGGCATTTCAGCCGTCATCAGCCAGGCTTGCTTGAATCCAGTGGCAAAGTGAGCAAGGGACCCACGTCTGGGCATACCCCCGCCAACTTAGGGCGACCAAAGCGATACAAAAGGGGATGATGGACGGAACGTTTGAGCCAATCAAACACTCACCCCCAGTCAACTGATCTGGGTTTAATCCATCATCATTCTTTAGCTCACTCCACCACCCCAGTTCAGACATGGCCATATGCAAATCAGTCTGACCCTGTGCCTCATGGGAACAGTCCAGCCCGAACTGCCAAGCCATGTCTTCCCTGGACCGGAAACAAGCATCCTAGGACCGGTTTCTGGCATTTCAGCCGTCATCAGCCAGGCTTGCTTGAATCCAGTGGCAAAGTGAGCAAGGGACCCACGTCTGGGCATACCCCCGCCAACTTAGGGCGACCAAAGCGATACAAAAGGGGATGATGGACGGAACGTTTGAGCCAATCAAACACTCACCCCCAGTCAACTGATCTGGGTTTAATCCATCATCATTCTTTAGCTCACTCCACCACCCCAGTTCAGACATGGCCATATGCAAATCAGTCTGACCCTGTGCCTCATGGGAACAGTCCAGCCCGAACTGCCAAGCCATGTCTTCCCTGGACCGGAAACAAGCATCCTAGGACCGGTTTCTGGCATTTCAGCCGTCATCAGCCAGGCTTGCTTGAATCCAGTGGCAAAGTGAGCAAGGGACCCACGTCTGGGCATACCCCCGCCAACTTAGGGCGACCAAGCGATACAAAAGGGGATGATGGACGGAACGCTTGAGCCAATCAAACACTCACCCCCAGTCAACTGATCTGGGTTTAATCCATCATCATTCTTTAGCTCACTCCACCACCCCAGTTCAGACATGGCCATATGCAAATCAGTCTGACCCTGTGCCTCATGGGAACAGTCCAGCCCGAACTGCCAAGCCATGTCTTCCCTGGACCGGAAACAAGCATCCTAGGACCGGTTTCTGGCATTTCAGCCGTCATCAGCCAGGCTTGCTTGAATCCAGTGGCAAAGTGAGCAAGGGACCCACGTCTGGGCATACCCCCGCCAACTTAGGGCGACCAAAGCGATACAAAAGGGGATGATGGACGGAACGTTTGAGCCAATCAAACACTCACCCCCAGTCAACTGATCTGGGTTTAATCCATCATCATTCTTTAGCTCACTCCACCACCCCAGTTCAGACATGGCCATATGCAAATCAGTCTGACCCTGTGCCTCATGGGAACAGTCCAGCCCGAACTGCCAAGCCATGTCTTCCCTGGACCGGAAACAAGCATCCTAGGACCGGTTTCTGGCATTTCAGCCGTCATCAGCCAGGCTTGCTTGAATCCAGTGGCAAAGTGAGCAAGGGACCCACGTCTGGGCATACCCCCGCCAACTTAGGGCGACCAAAGCGATACAAAAGGGGATGATGGACGGAACGTTTGAGCCAATCAAACACTCACCCCCAGTCAACGGATCTGGGTTTAATCCATCATCATTCTTTAGCTCACTCCACCACCCCAGTTCAGACATGGCCATATGCAAATCAGTCTGACCCTGTGCCTCATGGGAACAGTCCAGCCCGAACTGCCAAGCCATGTCTTCCCTGGACCGGAAACAAGCATCCTAGGACCGGTTTCTGGCATTTCAGCCGTCATCAGCCAGGCTTGCTTGAATCCAGTGGCAAAGTGAGCAAGGGAACCACGTCTGGGCATACCCCCGCCAACTTAGGGCGACCAAAGCGATACAAAAGGGGATGATGGACGGAACGTTTGAGCCAATCAAACACTCACCCCCAGTCAACTGATCTGGGTTTAATCCATCATCATTCTTTAGCTCACTCCACCACCCCAGTTCAGACATGGCCATATGCAAATCAGTCTGACCCTGTGCCTCATGGGAACAGTCCAGCCCGAACTGCCAAGCCATGTCTTCCCTGGACCGGAAACAAGCATCCTAGGACCGGTTTCTGGCATTTCAGCCGTCATCAGCCAGGCTTGCTTGAATCCAGTGGCAAAGTGAGCAAGGGACCCACGTCTGGGCATACCCCCGCCAACTTAGGGCGACCAAAGCGATACAAAAGGGGATGATGGACGGAACGTTTGAGCCAATCAAACACTCACCCCCAGTCAACTGATCTGGGTTTAATCCATCATCATTCTTTAGCTCACTCCACCACCCCAGTTCAGACATGGCCATATGCAAATCAGTCTGACCCTGTGCCTCATGGGAACAGTCCAGCCCGAACTGCCAAGCCATGTCTTCCCTGGACCGGAAACAAGCATCCTAGGACCGGTTTCTGGCATTTCAGCCGTCATCAGCCAGGCTTGCTTGAATCCAGTGGCAAAGTGAGCAAGGGACCCACGTCTGGGCATACCCCCGCCAACTTAGGGCGACCAAAGCGATACAAAAGGGGATGATGGACGGAACGTTTGAGCCAATCAAACACTCACCCCCAGTCAACTGATCTGGGTTTAATCCATCATCATTCTTTAGCTCACTCCACCACCCCAGTTCAGACATGGCCATATGCAAATCAGTCTGACCCTGTGCCTCATGGGAACAGTCCAGCCCGAACTGCCAAGCCATGTCTTCCCTGGACCGGAAACAAGCATCCTAGGACCGGTTTCTGGCATTTCAGCCGTCATCAGCCAGGCTTGCTTGAATCCAGTGGCAAAGTGAGCAAGGGACCCACGTCTGGGCATACCCCCGCCAACTTAGGGCGACCAAAGCGATACAAAAGGGGATGATGGACGGAACGTTTGAGCCAATCAAACACTCACCCCCAGTCAACTGATCTGGGTTTAATCCATCATCATTCTTTAGCTCACTCCACCACCCCAGTTCAGACATGGCCATATGCAAATCAGTCTGACCCTGTGCCTCATGGGAACAGTCCAGCCCGAACTGCCAAGCCATGTCTTCCCTGGACCGGAAACAAGCATCCTAGGACCGGTTTCTGGCATTTCAGCCGTCATCAGCCAGGCTTGCTTGAATCCAGTGGCAAAGTGAGCAAGGGACCCACGTCTGGGCATACCCCCGCCAACTTAGGGCGACCAAAGCGATACAAAAGGGGATGATGGACGGAACGTTTGAGCCAATCAAACACTCACCCCCAGTCAACTGATCTGGGTTTAATCCATCATCATTCTTTAGCTCACTCCACCACCCCAGTTCAGACATGGCCATATGCAAATCAGTCTGACCCTGTGCCTCATGGGAACAGTCCAGCCCGAACTACCAAGCCATGTCTTCCCTGGACCGGAAACAAGCATCCTAGGACCGGTTTCTGGCATTTCAGCCGTCATCAGCCAGGCTTGCTTGAATCCAGTGGCAAAGTGAGCAAGGGACCCACGTCTGGGCATACCCCCGCCAACTTAGGGCGACCAAAGCGATACAAAAGGGGATGATGGACGGAACGTTTGAGCCAATCAAACACTCACCCCCAGTCAACTGATCTGGGTTTAATCCATCATCATTCTTTAGCTCACTCCACCACCCCAGTTCAGACATGGCCATATGCAAATCAGTCTGACCCTGTGCCTCATGGGAACAGTCCAGCCCGAACTGCCAAGCCATGTCTTCCCTGGACCGGAAACAAGCATCCTAGGACCGGTTTCTGGCATTTCAGCCGTCATCAGCCAGGCTTGCTTGAATCCAGTGGCAAAGTGAGCAAGGGACCCACGTCTGGGCATACCCCCGCCAACTTAGGGCGACCAAAGCGATACAAAAGGGGATGATGGACGGAACGTTTGAGCCAATCAAACACTCACCCCCAGTCAACTGATCTGGGTTTAATCCATCATCATTCTTTAGCTCACTCCACCACCCCAGTTCAGACATGGCCATATGCAAATCAGTCTGACCCTGTGCCTCATGGGAACAGTCCAGCCCGAACTGCCAAGCCATGTCTTCCCTGGACCGGAAACAAGCATCCTAGGACCGGTTTCTGGCATTTCAGCCGTCATCAGCCAGGCTTGCTTGAATCCAGTGGCAAAGTGAGCAAGGGACCCACGTCTGGGCATACCCCCGCCAACTTAGGGGCGACCAAAGCGATACAAAAGGGGATGATGGACGGAACGTTTGAGCCAATCAAACACTCACCCCCAGTCAACTGATCTGGGTTTAATCCATCATCATTCTTTAGCTCACTCCACCACCCCAGTTCAGACATGGCCATATGCAAATCAGTCTGACCCTGTGCCTCATGGGAACAGTCCAGCCCGAACTGCCAAGCCATGTCTTCCCTGGACCGGAAACAAGCATCCTAGGACCGGTTTCTGGCATTTCAGCCGTCATCAGCCAGGCTTGCTTGAATCCAGTGGCAAAGTGAGCAAGGGACCCACGTCTGGGCATACCCCCGCCAACTTAGGGCGACCAAAGCGATACAAAGGGGATGATGGACGGAACGTTTGAGCCAATCAAACACTCACCCCCAGTCAACTGATCTGGGTTTAATCCATCATCATTCTTTAGCTCACTCCACCACCCCAGTTCAGACATGGCCATATGCAAATCAGTCTGACCCTGTGCCTCATGGGAACAGTCCAGCCCGAACTGCCAAGCCATGTCTTCCCTGGACCGGAAACAAGCATCCTAGGACCGGTTTCTGGCATTTCAGCCGTCATCAGCCAGGCTTGCTTGAATCCAGTGGCAAAGTGAGCAAGGGACCCACGTCTGGGCATACCCCCGCCAACTTAGGGCGACCAAAGCGATACAAAAGGGGATGATGGACGGAACGTTTGAGCCAATCAAACACTCACCCCCAGTCAACTGATCTGGGTTTAATCCATCATCATTCTTTAGCTCACTCCACCACCCCAGTTCAGACATGGCCATATGCAAATCAGTCTGACCCTGTGCCTCATGGGAACAGTCCAGCCCGAACTGCCAAGCCATGTCTTCCCTGGACCGGAAACAAGCATCCTAGGACCGGTTTCTGGCATTTCAGCCGTCATCAGCCAGGCTTGCTTGAATCCAGTGGCAAAGTGAGCAAGGGACCCACGTCTGGGCATACCCCCGCCAACTTAGGGCGACCAAAGCGATACAAAAGGGGATGATGGACGGAACGTTTGAGCCAATCAAACACTCACCCCCAGTCAACTGATCTGGGTTTAATCCATCATCATTCTTTAGCTCACTCCACCACCCCAGTTCAGACATGGCCATATGCAAATCAGTCTGACCCTGTGCCTCATGGGAACAGTCCAGCCCGAACTGCCAAGCCATGTCTTCCCTGGACCGGAAACAAGCATCCTAGGACCGGTTTCTGGCATTTCAGCCGTCATCAGCCAGGCTTGCTTGAATCCAGTGGCAAAGTGAGCAAGGGACCCACGTCTGGGCATACCCCCGCCAACTTAGGGCGACCAAAGCGATACAAAAGGGGATGATGGACGGAACGTTTGAGCCAATCAAACACTCACCCCCAGTCAACTGATCTGGGTTTAATCCATCATCATTCTTTAGCTCACTCCACCACCCCAGTTCAGACATGGCCAAATGCAAATCAGTCTGACCCTGTGCCTCATGGGAACAGTCCAGCCCGAACTGCCAAGCCATGTCTTCCCTGGACCGGAAACAAGCATCCTAGGACCGGTTTCTGGCATTTCAGCCGTCATCAGCCAGGCTTGCTTGAATCCAGTGGCAAAGTGAGCAAGGGACCCACGTCTGGGCATACCCCCGCCAACTTAGGGCGACCAAAGCGATACAAAAGGGGATGATGGACGGAACGTTTGAGCCAATCAAACACTCACCCCCAGTCAACTGATCTGGGTTTAATCCATCATCATTCTTTAGCTCACTCCACCACCCCAGTTCAGACATGGCCATATGCAAATCAGTCTGACCCTGTGCCTCATGGGAACAGTCCAGCCCGAACTGCCAAGCCATGTCTTCCCTGGACCGGAAACAAGCATCCTAGGACCGGTTTCTGGCATTTCAGCCGTCATCAGCCAGGCTTGCTTGAATCCAGTGGCAAAGTGAGCAAGGGACCCACGTCTGGGCATACCCCCGCCAACTTAGGGCGACCAAAGCGATACAAAAGGGGATGATGGACGGAACGTTTGAGCCAATCAAACACTCACCCCCAGTCAACTGATCTGGGTTTAATCCATCATCATTCTTTAGCTCACTCCACCACCCCAGTTCAGACATGGCCATATGCAAATCAGTCTGACCCTGTGCCTCATGGGAACAGTCCAGCCCGAACTGCCAAGCCATGTCTTCCCTGGACCGGAAACAAGCATCCTAGGACCGGTTTCTGGCATTTCAGCCGTCATCAGCCAGGCTTGCTTGAATCCAGTGGCAAAGTGAGCAAGGGACCCACGTCTGGGCATACCCCCGCCAACTTAGGGCGACCAAAGCGATACAAAAGGGGATGATGGACGGAACGTTTGAGCCAATCAAACACTCACCCCAGTCAACTGATCTGGGTTTAATCCATCATCATTCTTTAGCTCACTCCACCACCCCAGTTCAGACATGGCCATATGCAAATCAGTCTGACCCTGTGCCTCATGGGAACAGTCCAGCCCGAACTGCCAAGCCATGTCTTCCCTGGACCGGAAACAAGCATCCTAGGACCGGTTTCTGGCATTTCAGCCGTCATCAGCCAGGCTTGCTTGAATCCAGTGGCAAAGTGAGCAAGGGACCCACGTCTGGGCATACCCCCGCCAACTTAGGGCGACCAAAGCGATACAAAAGGGGATGATGGACGGAACGTTTGAGCCAATCAAACACTCACCCCCAGTCAACTGATCTGGGTTTAATCCATCATCATTCTTTAGCTCACTCCACCACCCCAGTTCAGACATGGCCATATGCAAATCAGTCTGACCCTGTGCCTCATGGGAACAGTCCAGCCCGAACTGCCAAGCCATGTCTTCCCTGGACCGGAAACAAGCATCCTAGGACCGGTTTCTGGCATTTCAGCCGTCATCAGCCAGGCTTGCTTGAATCCAGTGGCAAAGTGAGCAAGGGACCCACGTCTGGGCATACCCCCGCCAACTTAGGGCGACCAAAGCGATACAAAAGGGGATGATGGACGGAACGTTTGAGCCAATCAAACACTCACCCCCAGTCAACTGATCTGGGTTTAATCCATCATCATTCTTTAGCTCACTCCACCACCCCAGTTCAGACATGGCCATATGCAAATCAGTCTGACCCTGTGCCTCATGGGAACAGTCCAGCCCGAACTGCCAAGCCATGTCTTCCCTGGACCGGAAACAAGCATCCTAGGACCGGTTTCTGGCATTTCAGCCGTCATCAGCCAGGCTTGCTTGAATCCAGTGGCACGAGGGGCCATTTAAGTGCATGCAGTAATTGTGCCGGCGAGCATGTCCGTTTTACCAGCGTCAGCCTATGAGTAAGGAGCGCCCAGCTCCGAAATGCGTCAGGGGGAATCTAAGAAGACTCGGATTGAAATTGCTGGTTTTCGTTTAAATAAAGGTTGAAGAAACCAATTTGCAGCTGAGTGCGTCCTCGTCTCAGGGCACCTTGTGAAGATGGTATATATATATATATCGCAATCCCACAGACCTAGCCAAATGCCAATTGGAGTCTGAATTGAGATTCAAAGCCAGGGGTTACACGGAAAAGACTATCACTGCTGCAATCACCAAAGCCAATTCATTTCCCAGAGAGCTGTTACTACAGAACACATCCGCAGAGACCAATGTTGATACAGACACTCAAGCGGACCTGGCCACTAAGGGATATGTAACTACACGCCTCATCATGACTCACAACACTGAGTCAAGAGCACTCAAATCCATTTTCAACAAACACTGGGGCATTATCAAAACGGACTCCACACTAGGACCCATAGTTGCCCCTAGGCCTGACATCACCTACAGGAGAGCCTGGTCCATGCATGACACTATAGTCAGAAACAGCCCTGAAATAACCAATACCACCAATTGGTTAACTAATGTTAAAGGTTTTCGTAAATGCAGCAGTTGCAGGGCCTGCAGATTTGGAGTTAACACCACCCAAATCTCGGCAGAATTCAGAAGCAAACCCATCATGATACAACAGAAACTCACATGCAGAACAGAATTCGCAGTGTACATTCTTACTTGCAGCTGCGGACTAAAATATGTAGGGAGCACTAAGCTCCAAGTGCACCTACGGATTTTGCAACACATCAGAGCCATTGTCAACAGTGACCCGAAATACCCTGTCGCCAGGCACTTCAAAGAGACACACCAGAACAACTTAGACCACCTTAAATACTGCGTCATTGATAGCATTCCGCCAGTCAGACGGGGTGGCAACAGAGAGAAATTGTTGAGACAACTGGAGTCGAAATACATAATAGAACTCAACACTAAGGCCCCGGCAGGATTAAACATCAGTGAAGACCTTTATAACTTTTTATAACTTCTTATAGTGTCCTTCTACAATATTCACTCCAGTCTTGCGCTCTGAGAATTTCGCCAATATGACATTTTTTAGAAGTCGGCTGACTTTAAGTTAGATGTCCAGTTTTTAATCCACTACAAACACAGTTTTTAACTATTCTGCTCCAAACTCGCCTATTCCTTTAGCGACTGTTTGGATTTTTGTCTTCACCACATCTCACGGCACCAACACTAAGTTTTCCCACTATTATGCACTCATTTTTAACTTTACCCATAAGTGACTGCACTGTATAGCATTTTTTCACTTATTTGACATATTTTTTGGCAGTTGACTCGATTTCCATACATCAGGCTCAGCCCTCAACATGTTAAGATTAAACTCCAGCAACATCTAGGCCCTTCGTCCGCACCAGCACTAAGCTTACAATATACAACCGCATTAGTTGCACGCTGACAGATACAGAGACTTTGGCATTGGCTTCCACACACTTTTACTAACATGAATGGGTTTTATACATTGTACCCCTCCTAGTTACGATGGTACACCGGATTCCTCCCACATTTAATTGTACCACATGGCATTCATGGTTTCTATGATGTATTCACACACCCACGATTAATGAGGGATACCGTTTAATTTTGTTTTCCATCAGACATAATTTGGGAGACTTCAAACCCAATTCTTGCATTTATTTAGCATTTTTTTATCTTTTATAATGCAGCCAGCACTCGCCATTACACGAGCTTACCTTCTAGTCTGCCACACACAACTGATGTTACAGAACATATGGCCATCTACACCTACATATAGAGGGGTAGTCTTTTCTCTATGCCTGCTACCAAAACTGCTTGTCATTGCTGCGCCTAGTCATCACTGTATGACAAGATGTTTTACTACATGCTGCAAAAGTGTAACATTTTCTGCCTTGTCATTATGAACATAGTAAAGTCACTCATGTCACTATAAATTGTATGCCTCTCACCTTAGCGCACTATGTGATCAAGACCACAGGCTTGTGGTCGAAACGCATCATCCTGACATGCTAAGACAATAAATTCTCTTTATTGCATCTTCAACTGGAGTCTGTGCCCTTGTTTGGCCCACCGCGGTCGTTCTTTGGGATCCTGGTTTCATATATATATATATCTCCAAACACCGTGTTTCCTGTTCTAGAACTCAGGAACTCAGCTCACAACACGGACCAATTTCTTCGTGCTCAGTCGTATATATATATATATATGTTTAATACTTACCTAATACTTGCATTTAAAACGCATATGCCTTTCCCTTTCATGCACAACAAAATTAGTCGTAAAAGCATGCGTGGTAAAAGCATATGCGTTGTAAAATCTTGCGTGGTAATGTGTGATAATGGCACTCATGTTGTAACGACCTCGTTGTAAAGGTAATGTAAAATCTAAATCTAAATTCGTTTTTTGTGAAGCATGAACTACTCACCCCTAAGTGTCTCAAGGCACTAGGGGCCGTCAGGGAGATTAACTGAGCTATTGCCCAGAGTCACAAGGTGCTGAACTGAGCCCTGCGCTCCAGAGTCAGCCGCCCTGGCTGCTGCGCCATACTTCTCCTCAATGTGTGGCAACAACCGTGTTGTAATGGCTGTTTCCCCCTATACTGACTTTCCATCAAACATTTGCCGAAGCTCACTGACTTGTAGGTTCATGAATGTTGTAAAAATTTGGACCTGGCAGAACATAGGGTGCCAGGAAGGAGGAATAGGAACAGACCCTATTTTAATTTAAAAAATAAAACAACGTGTAGCTTTGAAGGGAGATGTATCTAGAAAATGATCAAAAAACATTAATTTGTACGCTAATTGGGTCGTTCATTAATTAAGGCGTGAATACATCTCACAATTTACAATGCTATAGAGATGCAACAATAGAATACAATACAATATCTGGTGTTAGTGGTTAAACTGAGTTAGATGTCACGGTCACCCTTAAACATTTTCCTATATTTTTGTTCCTATATAACTTTCATACAAGAGATTACAACACGAATTAGCACAGCCGATGATGTTGGTTCAATTACTCTGTTAGATATTAATTATAACAAAATGAGCCTAACTTAGCAGTCCCCTTGCCACACCCCAACAATCCCAAACAGCCAGGTGAACCCATCCCAGACATCTGCTGCCTAACACAAGATAGAAGATGATGCATATTAGAGCTGGCTCACACCTTGCTCTAAACTGTGGCAGAGTTTTTGTGTTTTTATGTGTTTGTGCCTCATTTACAATGTGCAAAATGTGGATTTACTCTTGATTATACATGCACAAATTGATATAGTGTTATTGTCTTTGAAACAAACTTCCTATGACATGTAGAAGTGTGATTTCTTAGCTGTTGTTAACTAGGCCTCAATTAAAGCACAGATTGACATATTTTTCAAAACGGATGTTTCTACCTGTACATTTCACTGTTTGTTATTTCTGCAGCACACACAGGGGGATATTCACAAGAACGTGTGCTAAACATCTCCAAAAAATGTTAACGCAACTTTACACATCGCAGCCTATCGCGGGAAAATAACCCCGTGTTAACGTGGAATTCACAAGACGGCGGTACCATGCGATAGTCTCACGAAAACGCGGCCAATGTCCGCGATACAACCACCGCGAAGGAGATAAAAACACAAACCCAAATACCCAAAAACATGCGATGAGCCCATTTGCGAGGAGGAAAGCAGCGATAAGCAGCGAATGGCCCGCGACACACATACGGCATGCGGGAATAAGCACAACAAAAGCAGGAAAAAGAAAGACAAACCAAACAGAAAACAGCTAAGCACAATGGAGGCAGTCGGAGCTAGCACACAACCCCACAAGCACCATTGGCAACAAAACATTCTACGTGGCAGGCCATCGTGGATAAGGTGAATGCAGCCGGAGAGCGGATTAGGACAATGGCAGAAAACCAGAACAGCTGGAATGATGCGAAACGCACAAACAAGCAGAAACACGCCAACAACCAGAAGGCAGCAATGCACACCGGAGGTGGGAGTCCAGCGCCACACCAGGAGCTGGATGACATGGAGGAAATGGTGTCCACCACATCAGTCTGGAGATGGTGGCAGGAGTCGGGGACCGGAAACTGCTCAAATTCAACAGACACAACAGCAACAGGAAGAGGGACGACCAGGGACTGGGGGGACGGGGGGAGATGGGCACAATGGCACACATGCACAATTAAGCACGGCACTACTGCAGACAAACCATGCCAAAGAGGAACAACACCAACCAAGAGCACAAGTCACACAAGTCGGCAATATCACACCACTGAACAAGCACAGAAGTGAAAACAACACCGCCTGAAAGGGAGAAGGGTGAGCCAAATCAGAGCTGAAGGGCCATCTACACACAATGCAGCACACACACATAGGAAGCAGAGCACCCCCACATCGAACACAATGTGGTACAAACACCAACATATGCACAACCCAACACAGGACACAAGTGCACCCGCTTGTGGCCTGTAAATGGCCATACGCATCTAGCAAAGCACGAAACAGGGACATGATAATGCACAAGTACCAACCCACAGCCCTGATGGGGTAGCAATGCATGTAAGGCAGGGACCTAGATAGGCCGTAACACACACATTGGCATACAAATAAACACACAACACAGTTGGAGACAAGTGAACGTGCGGAAACTTTATCAACAATTGCGTGTCAGTACGGCCAAGGAAAGTGCCATGACATGCAGACCAATGCAGCAGCATGTCTGAATGAGGAACGTTGGAAAGCGCCCATGTCCACCCCGGGGGAGTCCATCACCAACACAAGTCATTGCCAACCCGCGTATGTTGTCTGCGCATGGATCAGGAGTCCAGGCCAATGCAGCCATGTCCACTGTCGTCTAGGGACATGTGACCAGATCCCCAACATGCAACCAGGCGTCGAGACACGTGCAATGGGTCACATGCAGTCCTGGCTGCAAGTACCTTGTCACTCGTCCATGAACGCAAATGCAGCAGCGTAGGCCAACATTTCCAATGCGAGATCGTTGTCCACCACATCTGACATGTCGGCGATGTAACCCATCAGCTGTCCCGGACAGATGTGCTGACTCCAACACCTGGCCCCAATATGCACGAAAGCCCAATCGCGGAGCGGCTCAATGTGGTCACTGCACATGATGACTCGTGCAATCTCCCAGGTCCAGCTCCCAGCATGCATGCCAAACTTCCAGGCATGCCATAAACGGGCATCACGGTGACACTCCTGGTCGTGGTCCAACAGGGGGCGCACACACATGTCGAAATCCAGGTCAGCTACCGTAACGTAGGAGAGGCAGACATCCATGGACCACTCGAATATGCACGAGCGACAGTGCAACACAGGCTGAATGCAGGTGACGTTGGCAATGCGGAAGCTCAGCCTGTAACTGATTCGCAGCACTGCCAATGGCAGTGCCCCCAGTACATGCAGCAGACGCGCACGGTACAGGTCCACGTGACTGGAGTTGAGCATGTGTCCGGGATGGTCTGCCATTGCGTCAGTGGCACTGCTTGAAGCGGCACTGTGATGACCTGCGCCAGTCCTGTGGATGAAACGCCACAGCTCAGAGCAATGAGCAGTGTCTGTGTGCAACGGGTGCAGGCCTGGGGTGTGGTGGGAATACGAGTGAAGGCCATTTCACGCACGCTAACTACGACCAAGGACTTCTGCGTGTGAGATGTGTACACGTTGGCCTCACGTCTGGCAGTGCGTAGTGTGGGAGTCGCCTGGAAATGCTATCGTATCTGTCAGGGGGTGCTGGGCACATGCAAGTCCCATCTAGGAGCTGCAGATATGCTACCGCCCGATAGTGCAGACAAAGGACCTTTCATCCCTACAGTAACTTCACCATCTGCATGCATACAGGAGATATACAGAGGCCTATCGTGGGTGGGGTGGGATGTCTGCGACCCAGGGAATCATGGATGACATGCCTAGCACGTGGCACATAAGCGGCATCACTGTGTGTCACGTTGCCTCACAGCTGCTCCTCCCTCCCACGAGCCTCCACACATGTGTGCGCTGCGCGGTTGTATCACGTGCACTCCTACGGCACACCATTGACACATTGACATGCCTGTCCGCGCATGTCCAGCAGCATGCCAACAACACCTGTAAGCTGGCCTTTGAGGGTGTGCGGCCACGTGAGTGTAGGCCAATGGTCTGGACAGGGCGGACACAGGTGTACAGTCCATGGCTGGCTGTGACCGCGCCGCGATTGGGGCCAGACACCTGACTCATGCAGCCGCAGGACTGATACACATAACACTTGGCATGCATGTGCCAAGACCCTGAGCGAGCTTGCGCTCCTACATTTCCCTGTACGTGCAGGCCCGCCCTCCGGGTGCATGCTACATTGCAACATCGACTACTGTGGCCCTGGTGGCGACAACACCCCAACACAAGGACACACTTACCTCACTTCCTGTACAAGGCCAGACCAGAGCCACGCCCTGATCCCCCTGCCGAATCAGCACACCCCTGCGCTGACCTGACGTACGCCGGACCAGCACACGCCGCTTGTGCATGCAGGGGGGGCGGGCGAAGCTACATGTCCAAGGTCTCAGCCACTGCTGAGGTGACATGGTATCCTCCGCTGAAGACAGCACACTGTGATGTTGCTGGGCTCATGCTGACATAATGACCACACGGACAAACTTGCTTAGATGTTGGGAATGGCTACGGGCACGTGCGCCCGGCCACTTTTATTAGCAGGCTCACATGTCGAGTGACACCTGTGTTGGATGTGTGTGGGGTGTGTGTACACCAGCCGTCATGCAGTGCCTGGTGCAGTCAAAAAAACGACAACAGTGTACATCGTAAAGGGCACAACCATTCAGCCGCAGCATAGCATATCAACGGTCACTACAGTGCTACCTCATATTATGGATAGAGAAAGGATCGCATCAGAATTGTTCGAGAATCTAGTAAAAGGTATTCCGACAAACACTACATTGACGAGTGGAAACCCCCCACGTGGCTGGTCGTTGTTCTTTGTTCATCATTAAATAATCCTGACTCACACAACTGATGTCGATCTTAAATTGGGCAACCTTTGAGACTTTTCTTTGATCTATTATCCCAACCACGTGTGCACAGGATATTGTTCATATTACCAGTGTGGGTTGTTGACTCACACTAATCACGGGGGTTATTGGGTACTTCCCCCGACCTGGCAGCACCGTACACATACAATAGCTATTGTTACATAGACGCGTACGAGTCTGAGCGCCTACTCCCTAATGTACAAAAAACCCTACACAACTTAGCTCCTTTGGTTTCAGGGCAGGCAGCCGCAGCGTAGCATATCAACGGTCACTACAGTGCTACCTCATATTTTGGATAGAGAAAGGATCGCATCAGAATTGTTCGAGAATCTAGTAAAAAGTATTCCGACAAACACTACATTGACGAGTGGAAACCCCCCACGTGGCTGGTCGTTGTTCCTTGTTCATCATTAAATAATCCTGACTCACACAACTGATGTGGATCTTAAATTGGGCAACCTTTGAGACTTTTCTTTGATCTATTATCCCAACCACGTGTGCACAGGATATTGTTCAACCGTAAAGGATCCATGACCTGAGCTGCACAGAGTTAGTGGCCCCGGATGCACAGCGTCCTGCACGGGCCTACCGCCACGGGCCGCTGACTTGTGGTGCACTGGGGCAGGGTCACGAGAGCAGAGTAGGTTCTCGTAGATGTCAAATGGGGTTGTCGCGGAGTGTCTCGGTGGACAGTGGAAGGTGTACCCCCAGGGCATGATGCAGAGGGCAGAACTACGCAGAAACAGTCACTATGGTGGAGATGAATGGAACAGACACATGTCGGACAGCAAGTCCGGTCCAGCCAGATGATGATGCAGACAACCCCCAGGCCATGGACTCAGACGCCACCAAAGTTCAACCAGAGAGTGCCCATGAGTCATTGCGCACAGAGTTAGTGGCACCAGTGCTGATAGGGGATGCCGCCTGCGATGAAGCGTGTCCAATGGTGTGGACTCCTCCATATCTTACCCAGGACACAGTTCCACATGTGTGGCCTACTGGACCGCTGTGTAGGCCTGTGCCCTCATCCACGTGGCGCTGGCTGGCGGTGAACAGGGTTAGTGACACCACGTGTCGCCGCCTTACATTGAACAAGGTTAGTGGCACCACGTGTCGCAGGTTTGTGTTGAACAGGGTTAGTGGCAGCTCGTGTCGCTGGCTTGCGTTGAACAGGGTTAGTGGCACCACGTGTCGCCGACTTACGTTGAACAGGGTTAGTGGCACCACGTGTCGCTGGCCTGCGATACGGAATTATGCTTCACTGATCGAAGGGAGTCTGATGCTGTGGCCGCTGCCACGCACTTGGGGTCACTGCCATTCAAGACTCAGGACACAGTTCCACATGTGGGACCGACTGGGACGCCGGTGGAGTATGTAAATGAAAAAGGAGTACTGTGGGCCTGCGCCGTGGAGGCCAGCGATGGTCTGCGGAGGCTGCAAAGGTCGCGGGCCTGGGGCTTGCACCGGCATGTGGTGGGCCCTCTTTGACACACGCCGGTGTCGGCAGGTGAGCGGAGCCTCGTTGGTGCGCTGGGCAGGCATGACGGGTCTGGGGACCAGCAGCCCGGGGTGCAGCAGGCACACAGGGGCACAGGCCCCACCGCACTCAGCGCAGGACTCGTGGCGGGCTGAGAGGCGCCGCCCTGGCAGACGCGTTGTCCATTCCGAATGAGCACCACGCCAAGTGCGACAGGTTTTTTGTTCACACCCCTACGCAAGCCTGGCGTACGCAGGTCCAACCCACTCCGCCCGCGCATGCAGGGGGGGACGTAGCGTGCGACATTTCCGCGTTCTGCCCCACAGCCTGTGGGGACATGGTAGCGTCCACTGGCCACTACACTCCATGCACCAGCAGTTGATCTCCACATGGCCATTTCTGTGATTTGCACGCTGTGGTCTGTCCGGCACCTCCACGCCACACCTGGCATTGGGTAGGTTCACCTTCCTTAGTCACTTGCCGCTCTCGCACATGCCTGCTCCATGCCTCTCCTCACATCCTGCTATTGTGTGTCTGTGGTGCCATGCCGTGGCTGGGTTGTGGGCATGGCAAGGCCAAGTTCCCAATGGAGTTGTGTTGTCGTGTCTAGTCGGTTGGCATGTTGTGTGGCATGTTGAATGTAGTTGTGCTGCGTGCCCATTGCCAGTGTCGTGAGTTGCATGACTGTGGGCTGGAGGTGTGTGGTGTGTTCATTTTGGACTTACCAACGAGCACTGCATTGCCATGGGTGCCATCCTGGGAGCGCTGGGTGATGATGGACTGTCGGGAGGTGTGAGAATGATGCACTCTGCCTGGGGAGTTGGCCACGGCATTGTTGAGGGGTCCCAGGCGGTCCACTATTGCATGCACATTCATGGGATGCGTGTGCTTTCTGTTGTGGTAGTTGTGTGCAGTGTCGGCAGGGGGCATGAGGGGTACATGTGTGCAGTTGATTGGCCCGGACACGTGAGGGCATCCAGCTATGGCGTAGGGGCCTTGCTTGGTCTCCAGCTGCTCCTGCGCAGTGTGGGTGAAGTGGAGGGGCTGGGGTACCAGGCTGATGTTGGCATCCAGGACAGGTGTGATGACCTTGTATGGGGCTGGCTGTGTGACTCCTCCGACTCTGGCAGTTGTGGGTTGGATGGTACCAGAGGCTGACATGTGCTGCGCAGCCGGCAGCTTTGTCTACGGAGGGATGTTGGTTGTCCGCTGGGTTGGTACCGTCAGCAGGTGGGGGATGTGGGTCAGGATGCGGGGGTTGGTTGTCCTTTTGGGCCTGTAGTGGGCAATGTCCTCCTCTGGCGTTGGGTCTGGGCGGCAGGTGCGTTTCAGGTGGGTCCGCTGTCTTTGTGTACGCTGCCTCTGCGGTGTTCCCGGGGAGGGGGACGGGGGGGTCCTGGGGGTGGTGGCGGTGGGTGTTGTGTGCCTCATGGGTCTCGGAGCTGCATGATCATTGTCTCCATGGCATCTGTGGGTCTTCAGATGTGGCTCTTGGCTGGGCTCCCTTTCATGCTGCAGGTAGTCGTCCTGCTTTACACCAGCAAAAGGCAGGTGTTAAATCCCTGCTGCTACCGCGGCTTATCGCGTGGTTTTGACTCGCATCGCAGATCTGGCAGTTCGTTGTGAAAGTGGTGTTGTGGTGTTTTCGTGTGTTTTTGCACAGGAACGCCTACTCTGCATATCATTGGGGTTAGTTGGTGGTGTCCACCGTGGAGATAAATTTTGGGGCAGTTATCGCGGGAATACTGGCAATGTCTGCAGTTTGCACCCACTTGTGAATGGGGTGTTAATTCGATCTCCACTTTTGATGGGTTAAGGTGGAGATAAATCGGCGGTAGGTCCTTGTGAATATGCCCCACAGTCTGATCTAGAACTCAATTATTGAGTGAACTCTTACTTGGTTTGCTGTATTTACGATGTGTAAGGAGGTGCCTTACCTCGGGTCCCATTGCCCCAGTAAACTGATGTTTGCCATCATCTCCAATTCATCAATTTGTGGGCGATCTGTGTAGGTAAAATTTTTTGGTGCAATTTTTTTTCGGAGCTTTCGTGCCAACAACTCCCTTTCCTGTTATTGTGTTGTGCACTGGCACAGCACTACAAAACATGACAGTGAGAATAAGAAAGCATGCCCTCAGTGGACAAGAAACTCGGAACATGTTGCTGGTTCAGGGTCCAGCCCTAAATACAATAATTCGCAGCCCTAACAGTTTTGGTTCAAATGTTGCATGTACAATTAAAGACAAACTTTAAACACAAGGATCAGCTGAAAACATCCATGTGCTGTGAATCCACTACACACAACTTTGATTAGAAAACTGCGTATTGCTGAGCCGGGAAGCACTATAGACTCTGTCAAGGTGTGGTCCAGAACAAGCCCCTTCTAATTTTACAGGTGCCAACTATAGTTGGTTTCTTTGTGTTTATTTATTGGATTCTTGCACCTACTTCATGCTCTACATAGGGCACACGCAAAATAGAAGATAAACATTTAAACAGGTGTTTGCAAAAAATTATAGTTGTAGCTTCTTACTTTGGAAAAAGAGAAGCAAGAGTGACAATAGAGAGAACATCCATCGACGCGCTAGTGCATGCAATTATTTTAGCTTGCAAAACACAATTGGAGGCTTCATCATTCTCGAGTAATACCAGGACAGTTGTTACAAATGTGCCTTGAGTACTGGAAGTAGGGCGAGGGGTAATTCACGTTATTTGTGATTTGTAAAATTAGTATAACTTTGGGGAAAATGACACAAAATTATGTGAAATTCAAATCTGCGGAAAAATACAAGTGGCACAAGAAACAGTTGCTCGCATTCTGGCTTTGTGTTATTGCTGTTCGATCGCTGTAAAATGTTACTATGAACAGCATGTAATTTTGTTGTTGTGGCTCAATGACATAATTAGAAGATTTTTGTGTAACAAACAACGCGAAATTCCCAAAATGTCACTATTTACTTCGGTGCAATTTTAATTTCACCCGCGCCTAACTGCAAGATCTGTAGTCAATAGTCAGGTTTTAAAAACGTCACGTCTTTGATCATTCCTTAGATTAAGCCGTAGGTAGATGTTACACTGTTTTTGCTGCGTGTTTGATTTATTTCTCATTTAGGGCCCTTTGCAGTTATTTTAGGTAATAAACTAACATAAGCCTGGTGAGATAAATGAACCACTGAGGAAAAGGCAGAAAATCAGAACCAATGATGAAGGCCATATGTGGATGGGATGGGGTGAAGATATGGAGGGGAGAGGATAGGAAGTCAAAGACAGTGTGGCATGGGGTGATGGTGGTGAAGAAACATACATCGACAGTCTCTTTGAAATTGGGCGCACAGCTTACATGTGACTAACTGACCCTGTCCTGGAGATCTTATAGCGAGAGACCTGTTGTGAAAAATTCCTTTTTCTTTGTAGTCTGGTCCCACTCTCTTACATCCTGCAGAAAGCTACCAAGTAAGTTGTTAAACCTTCACTATTCATATTTGCATAATGTTTAAACACCATTCCACTCGATATCAAAAACATTCTTCATCTCTTACTTCCATTTCCCAGCAGAAAGCTGAACTCCTTGATGGTGGGACTTCTAGCCAAATTCTGTTGTAGAAACAGAAAACAGACATCAAGCCGCCTTCCAGAAACATTTGCCATGTGTTGACATTGCACTAATTATCTCATAAAGATATCAGAAACTAAAAAGGTCAATCACAAATTAATTAGACGCCATAAATGTCTGCACACAGGCGCGTGTCATAGAGATGAGCACAGCTGAATTTGTTGGCAGAGTTTGGATGCGTCAGAAAAACACGCAACAGATTGTTCCAGGGATACGGAAAGCAGCGAGCGCTAGTAATCAGGTTTGTGAAGAGGCAAGCTGCAAACAATGGGGGACGGATTGTTATGTCCTCGGTATGGCAGAAAGCAGCCACTGCACGTCAAAGTGTACAAAAGCTAGCTTCAGGGGCAAAATACTACTACTCATCCTCAACAATAGGCAGTAAATTCTCTCCTGCGTTTTAAGGTGCAATAATCTTACTCTTTGTTTAGAACACGCTCTAAAATTAAGGTTGCAACGTAACTTAGCTAAAACAATTTCAGAATGTTAGAAATGGGGGTCTCTAGTTGGCAGTAGTAGGAACCCTTCCATCTAGTCAGGATAAGGGGTTATACATCAAAGATAACCCCTGCTCACCCACTTGGTATCTTGGCACGAGCAGTCAGGACTATCTCAGAGGCAATGTGTAAATTATTTGTACATAACACACACAATAAAACAGTGAAAACACTACAAATGGACATCACACCAGTTTAGCAAAATAAACAATCTTTATCTAAACCAAACAAGACCAGAATGACAAAAATCCAACATAAAGAACTCAAAATATCACTTTTTAAAGGTTTAAGCAATTCTGTCCATAGAACTCTTTGGATGCTGTGATTTTAGCACAAAGCACCTTTAATGCATCAAAAATCCTCAAGGAAAAACAGCCGCAGAGGAGGGAAGCGTCGGAAAACAGGTGCACTTGAGTCGAGGCGGCAGCAGCAAAACAGGTGCTGCTTCAATTCTACTAGCCGCAGATGGGTGATGCGTTGATTCTTTCAGCCCCACAGCAGGGCCTGCGTCGGAGTCAGTGCGGTTGTCTTGGACTTCGGAGACTCGAGGTGCTTAACTCAGGCTGTTGCGGTTTCATCAGCCGCAGACAGGCGCTGCATCGATTTCTTCACCTGCACTGCGGCGGTGCATGGAAACTTCTACCACATGGCGATGCTGCATCGACAAAAACAGGCACTGGAAGGACGATGCGTTGATTTTGAAGGCTTTCAACAGCAAAACATCCTCCAATGGCCCAGAACTTGAATTGGCGCCACAAAGCAGGTCAAAATTCCCAGCAGTGGAGTTCAAGGATGCTGCAGGTGAAGTCTTTGATGGCCCTGTGACTTCCAATAGGAGGCAAGCACACGCAAGGCCTTGGAGAAACTTGGAAAAGCAGGATACAAAGCAAAGTCCAGTTCCTTTACTGCCACAGACAGAAGCCGCAACTTCAGGCCAACCCAGTAAAGCAACACACAGCAAACGGGCAGTAATCCTCCTGACAGCTCTTCTTCTTGGCAAAGTCCTCAGTTCCAGAAGTGTTCTAAAAATGTGGGGTTACAGATCCAATACTTATATCCTTTTGGCCTTTGAAGTAGGCATACTTCAAAGCAAAGCCTTTGTTGTCCACAAGATCATGCCTTACCCTGTCTTGGCTTTAGACACACTACAGGGGGATGGAGACAGCATTGTGAGAGAATAGGCACAGCCCTATACAGTTGTGAGTAACAACTCCTCCCGCCCCTCTGGCTCAGGAAGACCCATCAGCCTGGTGATGGACTACCAGGATAAGCAGGGCACACCTCAGCTTACTTTGTGTGACTGTCTAGAGTGACTGCACAAATAGCCCCTTCAGACCAACCAGACGCTAATTCCACAGGCAGGCAGAGGCAAAGCATCGTAAAGCAAGAAAATGGCCAATTTCTAAAAGTGACATTTTCAAACACACAACCTAAAAAACAGCTTCCCTAAATGATGTATTTTCAAATTCTGAGTTCAGGAAACCCAAATTCCAAATCTCTATCTCTTCTCAATTAAAAGTCACACTTGTAAGATGTTACAAGGAAGCTTCAATGATAACCTATGGGAGAGATTTTCATTGCAATAGTGAAAAAAGAAATTGCCAGTATTTCACTATCAGGACATGTAACACACCAGCACATGTCCTACCTTTCACATACACTGCACCTTGCCCATGGGGCTGCCTTGGGCCTATCTTAGGGGTGCCGTTCATGCAATTAAAGGGAAGGTTTGGGCCTGGAAAGTGGGTGCACTTGATAGGTGGGCATGGCAGTTTAAAACTGCACTGGCAGGGACTGCAGTGGCAGGCCTGAGACATGGTTATAATGCTACTCATTTGGGTGGCACAATCAGTGCTGAAGGCCCACTAGTAGCATTTGATTTACAGGCCCTGGGCACACATAATGCACTTTACTAGGGACTTACCAGTAAATTAAATATGGCAATCATGGATAACCAATCATAATCACAATTTAGACAGACAGCATATGCACGTAGCACTGATTAGCAATGGTAAAGTGCCCAGAGTCCTAAAGACAGCAAAAAGAGGGTCAGAAAAATAGGAGGCAAAAGGCAAAAAGTCTAGGGATAATCCTGCAAAGTACCTTTGATGCGTCAAAAATTCACAAGGAAAAACAGCCGCAGAGGAGGGAAGCATCGGAAAAGACGGTGATGCATCAGTTCCTGAGTCCCTGGGGAAGGAATGCATCAGCTCTGCTACACGCAGGAGAAGTGTTGCATTTTGTCCGGACTGTAAGGAGAAGGTATGGGTCGGCATCCGAAGACGGTTCTAGTCTGCGTGTGATGCAGTGGAAATCTTGGCTCACATGAGTGATGCGTAGAAATCCTGGTGTGCTGAAATCGAGGTGGTGGAGGAAAAACAGGCGCTGCATCGATTCTCTGAGGCCCCAGACAAGTGATGCGTCAATTCTTTCAGCCTCACAGCAGGGCCTGCATTGGAGTCAGTCCAGTTGTCTCGGACTTCCGAAACTCAGTGCCCTGAACTCGGGCTGCAGCAATTTCTTCAGCCACAGACAGGCGATGTGTCGATTTCTTCAGCCACTTGGCGGCAGTGCATGGAAACTTCTCCTGCACTATGGTGCTGCACCAGAAAAACAGGCGCTGGAAAGGTGATGCATCAATTTTGAAGGATTTCACAGCAAAACAACCCCCAAGGGCCCAGAAATGGAATTGGCACCACAAGGCAGGTCAGAATGCCCAGCAGTGGAGTTCAGGGATGCTGCAGGTAAAGTCTTTGATTGCCCCGAGACTTCCAACAGGAGGCAAGCACATACAAGCCCTTGGAGAAACTTGAAAAAGCAGGATACAAAGCAAAGGCCAGTTCTTTCACTACCCACAGACAGAAGCAGCAACTGCAGGCCAACCCAACAAAGCAACACACAGCAAAGCGGCGGTACTCCTCCTGACAGCTCTTCAGCTCTTCTTCTTGGCAGAGTCCTCAGTACCAGAAGTGTTCTAAAAATGTGGGGTTACAGTTCCAATACTTATATCCCTTTTGGCCTTTGAAGTAGGTATAATTCAAAGCAAAGTCTTTGTTGTCCACAAGATCATGCCTTACCCTGCCTTGGCTGTAGACACACAACATGGGGGTGGAGACAGCATTGTGAGAGGACAGGCACAGCCCTATTCAGGTGTCAGTAACAACTCCTCCCACCACAGTCGTTCAGGAAGACCAATCAGCCTGGTGATGGGCCATCAGGATATGCAGGGCATACCTCAGGTTCCTTTGTGTGACTGTCTAGAGTGAATGCACAAACAGCCCCTGTCAGTCTAAACCAGACTTTGATTTCACAGGCATGCAGAGGCACAGGATGGTAAAGTAAGAAAATGCCCACCTTCTAAAAGTGGCATTTTCAAACACACAATGATAAAAACAACTTCACAAAACTATGTATTTTTAAATTGTGAGTTCGGGGTACCCAAATTCCAAATCTCTATCTTTTCCCAATTGAAAGTTACACTTGTAAGATGTTACAAGGCAGCTTTAATGATAACCTACAGGAGAGATAGTCCTTGCAGTAGTGAAAAATGAAAATAAAAGTGTATTTCACTATCAGGACATGTAAAACACACCAGCACTTGTCCTACCTTTCACATGCACTGCACCCTGCCCACGGGGCTGCCTCGGGCCGAGCCTAGGGGTGCCTTACATGCAATAAAAGGGAATGTTTGGGCCTGGCAAGTGGGTGCACTTTCCAGGTCAACATGGCAGTTTAAAACTGCACTGTCAGGCACTGCGGTGGCAGGCATGAGACATGGTTGCAAGGCTACTCATGTGGGTGGCACAGTCAGTGCTGAAGGCCCACTAGTAACATTTATTTTACAGGCCCTGGGCACACATAGTGCACTTTACTAGGGACTTCCTAGTAAATCAAATATGCCAATCATGGATAACCAATCATAATCACAATTTACACAGAGAGCATATGCAGTTTAGCACTGATTAGCAGTGGTAAAGTGCCCAGAGTCCTAAAGCCAACATAAAGAGGGTCTGAAGATTAGGAGTTAAAAGGCAACATTTCTGGGAACAAACCTGAAAAAAGGTCCAGGTCCTACACAGAACAACCTTTATTAATAAAATTACTAATGAATCTCACAAACTACATTACAATAGACAGTAAGTGGTATTGTATATGCCTCTATTAATCTCAGATACTGAAAATAGAAAAACACTCTGGAAAGGGCTATTGCAGGGATTCAAGGGATTCAAAAACATATTGTCAATTAATGACTAAACTTATTCCATGTATGTGCTGTATGTTTGTACAGAACCTCTAAATTAGAAAATACTTTATTTCGGCTACAAGCCATAAAAGTTATACAATAAAGCCAAGTTAAAACACAATACATTAACCTCATGAGTTCATAGTACAGAGCTCTTGGGAATCTCCCACACATAAAGATATTACATAGAGTACTTTTCTTTTAAACCTAGTTACACAGAAAGGAGAAGCACAGGGCAGACCATAAACAAAACCATATAATGATCCACCATGTCTAATAATGGGGTTGGTGCATATAGTGAAAATAATAATAATGGTACTTTGTTACAATCAGAAACCATAATAGTTAAAACGGGAAGTAGAAATACATCAATACAATTCATCAATAGTCCCATTAGCGAGCAGGTTAAAACTCATAGATGATAAATATTATTTAAAATATGGCAACATTTCCCTTCCATGTGCCAGCAAATATTGATGTTAGCTTGCATGTCTTGACTCAAATATGCATGCACAGAGCAACAAAATTACATAAAGTGCAAATGCTCTAGTACTGTAGCATTAGGCCAAGTCGTTTTCTAGTCACACCCACTGCCAATACAATCTGCTCACGCAAAAAACTGTGATTCTACTTGTATCTGAGCTCAGAATTCAAAGAGCAGGTAAGTAATGCTTGAGCCACAAACTCAATTGGGGTTGCAGCCATTTTGCTCTAGCAGAAGACTACAGTGGGCAACAAAACAAAGTATGTTCTATGGTCTCCACCCGATCCAAGAATATAGAACACAGTTGCTTATCGCTCACATCAGGAGTTGCCTTCTTCCATTTATATGTATAACTGTTCAATGGTAAGGTACCAACCCTGAATTTGATAAAAAAGAGTTTTAGCCCACTGCGGGATGACCTCATTGAGGTGCAATTCAAACTGTGGAGAGGGTTTTATAGACAGAAACCTGCTAGTAAGGCTATCACTATCTGCTTTACGCATGCATTCTGTTTTTATATGCCCCCAGATTACTTTCCTCACAAGAACCTTTGTTATTTATTTAGATATATAGAGTGAACATGACCCAGAAGGGTATCAGAGCGTTGTACACAGAAGCAGATATGATGAGCAGGTAAAGGCATAAATACTAAACATATGAGACGTTAACATACAAAATGCGAAAAAAGAGCAACCCATCGCTTAGTGCATATAAAGTAACAAAAATTGCATCATTGAATAAGAGACCAGTGTTGTCGATAAGAAATAAAAGTTAGTTTGGGTGGCTTCAGGTCTATTGTTGCAGGTAGCTATTCAGTTGAAGAGTTATTAGCAGAAGGGTTCCAAGGCTTCCAGACCCAAAATAGCCATTTTCTAATGTGGGATAGCAAAGGAACAATCTCGCGCTTATCCAATTGGACAAGTTTGCGAAGGCCTCGCCTATATAATTCGAGAGCTGGACAAGACCAAATTCTTACCCAATAAATCAGAGGTCTCAAAGCAGAAATGTCACTGATCCAATTTATAGCTAGATCATAGTACAAAGGGACCAGTGGCATAGAATGAGGGTGTCCAAAGAACATGTGCCCCAAACCTTGGCCCCATAAAGTGCAGCCGACTGGACAGCAACTTTATAGACCTCAACTGCAGGGGAAACTGTGCTCTGCGTGGAATCCCTATGCATCCTTCCAATAGCTGCTGATCTGTGTAGTATAATAGCCCTAGACTTATCAATGTGGGTAGACCACGACATAGAGCTGCTGATTCTTATGCCCAGGTACTCAAAATGCTTGACTTCCTTGAGTTCTGTGGTACCCAGTGTCGAATTTCTATGGAAGGATCTGTGTGGCCTTAGAGTCATAAATTTAGTCTTCTTGACATTGATCTCTATCCCCCTATGATCACAGAATTCATCACATTTATTAAGTATATTCAATGCCAACACAGGATTCTTGAGCTGACCAACGTATCATCAGCAAACAGCAGGCCGAGGATGGAAACACCACTAAGTTTGGGGGCATTGCTAATACAATCGTGGAGGTAGTTAAACGCATCATTGATATACAGGGAGAAGAGCGTTGGTGAGAGGACGCATCCCTGTCACACCTCCGTGTAACATTGATCCTTTCCTTTAAACTTTATTTTGGCATACATGCCTTAAAAGGTTTCACATACATCATTTAAAAGGAGGAGCGAATCATATTAAAAATACATTCTTTCATATAAGTATTAAAAAATTCATAAAATTTGCAATTATGCCAGATGAAACATTCAAAATTTCGCTAAAGTTAAAATACCTTGCAAAAAAAAGAAGTTCATATTTACAAGAAGATAAAATAGCCAAAAGTCACATTGCTGGTATTGGCACAGTAAAAAGCCTCATTACTTGGTGGCCAGTGTGTTAGAGTCAGATTGTCTACTATATGCAGACAGATGCTTGGGTAACGTCTCTGTTAGTGATGTTGTTCCCATCCAGTATTCCTTAATAACAGAGGCCAATTAGCTGCTGATAGCCGACCCACTTCCTTCTGTGCTTCTTCCTTGCACCTTTTTCGTGATGCCCCACATGTGGACTAGGAACTTAGCAACTGCGCATTCAAAGACAGGTCTTGTGTCCGATTGTAAAATATGCAAGGCATCGTGGTAATTCCGTGTGCCTAGTTGCTGATAAATGGGTTTCATTCATTTCGATCTGGGATGCACATACGCTGGACAAGCGAACAGCACATTGCTTATGGACTCCAGGGGAGCCTTGCATCCTGGGCAGTTACTTGGGCATGGGTCTTTGGTATAACACTTGGCTAATGCCTCATTCACAGGGAGAGTACCAAGCCTGAATTGGATGAAAAGCTTTCTACCATGGGTTACTTGTGTTAGATCAAGGTAAGGTTCCAGGAGTCTGACCACTTTGTGAAGTAGGAATTCTGTAGCAAATTTCCCCCAGGCAGTCCTACTGGAATTTAATTGCGTGGCCCATTCCCAGTAGTGCCTCTTTACTATATCTTTTTGGAGCAGGGGTGAGTCAGGTTTTTCCCAAGCTTCCTGAAGGCCTATATCAAACACAAGCCTTCTTATGTTGCTTAGCCACCCGACCTTGTTGAAAATATTATTGCACAAAGGACCAAGGCAGAGCTGCCAAATTGCGAAAGCACATCTACACACTTCTTCCGTCGGAAAGTAATTTGCAGTTTCTTAGTATACTGTGGTGCTCTCCAAGAATTAAGCCTCCCTCCGCCTTTAGGAGACCAAACCAACTCTCTAGGGAGAAAAAAAGGAACTCCCTTTGAGGGTCACAAATATATTGCACAAATGCCGAGGCACATCCAAAATCAGTCCAAATCTGTAAAATAGGCATTAACCATCATGGTAAGAAAGAGGAAGTCCATAAATCGATCTTTGTTTCCTTCTGTATATCCTTTATTTCATGTCAAAAATCCCATTACATAAGAAACAGGCAGCCGACACGTGTTTTGTCCGAAAGGACTTTTTCAAGGCTAACAGAAATAGTAGAGCGAGTCGGAACTCCAAAGTTAGTGTTTTCGAAAAGGATCCTAACTACATTGGTGGTTTAAAACCTGCAGCGATGGGAACCGGTACGTATCCGCTCCCGCTACCTCAGTTCCACAAGACAAGCCTTGATAAGCCTGCAAACTTTAACGTTGGCGACTCGGCTCGCGTTCTGATCCGATGCACCATGTTGAAAATATCTAGGCAGATGACCTCTGCCAGAGGTTCAGCATAAAGCAGTAGCTCTGGGGTCCTCCGAACCCTAGCCCAAAATAGCAATGGACGGAGCTTAGCAATGTCACTAATGGGAGTGGGGTGCTTTGAGGCAGCATCACTAGATTACTTAAGAATTTATGCTCTGATCTAGTGAGCTCAGTTATCTTATCAAAGCCCCACAACTCAGATCCATACAGAGCACAGCTAACAGCTTTTAGATCATAGACCTGCAGGGCAGCCCCAACTGGTCTACTATGAGAGCAGCGATGTTCTTTCGGCACTTTGCCACTGCTAATCAGTGTCAAAGTGCCAGTGCTCCCTGTATAAATTGTTATTGCGATTGGTTCTCCCTGATTGGCATATTTGATTTACTGGTCAGTCCCTAGTAAAGTGCACTGAGTGTGCCGGGGCTGGTAAATCAAATACTACTAGTGGGCCTGCAGCACTGATTGTGCCACCCACATGAGTAGTTCTGAAACGGTAACTCAGACCTGACATCGCGGTGTCTGTGCGCAGTTAACTGCCATGTCGACTTGGCAAATGCGCCCACTTGCCAGGCCCTAACCTTCCCTCTTCTTACATGTCAGTCACCCCTACGGTAGGCCCAAGTTACGCCTGTTTGTTAGGGTGCAGTGTATGTGAAAGGTAGGACATGCCCTGATGTGTGTGGCATGTCCTGATAGTGAATTACTGCCAATTTTGTTTTTCACTGTTGCAAGGCTTCCTGCTCCCATAGGACAGAATGGGGAGTTTGTTTGTAACATCTTATAAACATAACTGCCCCTGGGAACAAGGTAGTAAAATAAAGTTTAGCGTGCCTGGACTCAGAATGTTAAAATGCATCTTTTAGTGAGGGTGATTTTTACATTCTGTGATGGAAAATACCACTTTTAGAAAGTAGGTATTTTCTTGTTTAGCCATCCAGTGTGCCTCTGCTAGGATGTGGATTATCTGTCTGGGTTTGGAGTGTCAGAGGGTGGGGAGGAGTAGTGGCTCCAGAGCCTGATGAGTCAGGGCTGGGCTAAATAGACCTGGGCTGCATTTAGAGTAGGGGGAGGAGATTTTCTTTCACCTAAATGGGCCAGGTCTGCTTTCCACAATGCTGTCCCCACCTCCTGCGAGGAAGCTGCACCAGAGAGGACAGAACTGGTTTTGACTGGGCACAGGGCTTCTCTGCACAAAGAGAACAAAGACATTTTGGGGTATAAGTATTAGACCCAAAACCCCCTGAACTTTAGACTACTTCTGGAATCAAGAGGAACCTTTGCCAAGGAGCTGGAGAAACTGAGGAGCAGTACTGCCCGTGCTGTGTGTCTGGGGTTGGCCTGAGTTTCTGTTTCTGCCAAGGAAAGGAGAAGGACTTTGCTGTGTGATGTGTCCCCTGCTTGAGGAAAGTCTCCAAGGCTTAAGTAGAGCTTGCCTCCTGTTTTGAAGTCTCAGGAACACAAAGACTTCACCCCCAGCTCCCTGCTGGGAGTTCTGACCTGCCAGGAGTGCCTTTGACTGTGTGGGGCCTCTGGAGGTTGTTTCTGCCGCTGGGAGCTGGAAAGCAACCCAACAATAAGAAAATCGACGCATTGCTCTTCTTGTGACAGTTTTTCCGACGCAACGGCATGGTGCGAGAAGAATCTCCCTGCACCGCCGCGCTGCTGCTGAAACCGACGCAGCGCCTGTCGCAGCTGCAAGAATCGACGCATCGAGGGATCGCTGCTGAAGAAATCGACGCAGCGTCGCTCAACACCACTGCATCATTCGCCGACGCATCCCGGAATTCCACGCATCGTCCCTGTACGGCAAGATTTCCCCCACGCATCACCCGCGGATCGGAGTCGTCTCAAAATCGATGCATCGCTTCTTCCTACAGACAGGACCCGACGCACCGCTCCCCTGTGTCCAGCGGAACTGTCGCATCGCATCCACGGCTGTCTCCGCAATCGACACACCTCTTTGTTTTTCGACGCATCCCATCACTGCGGCTGTTTGGCTTGGTGAATTTTGACGCAACAACAGGTACTTTGCAAGAAATCATGCATCCATAGTTTTCTATGGACTCAGTTGCTAAAAGCTTTTGAAAGTAATTTTTCTTAATACTTGTATGTTGGATTTTTGTCATTTAGGTCTTGTTTAGTGTAGATAAAGATACTTTATTTTTCTAAACTGGTGTGGTGTCCATTTCTGGTGTTATCACTGTGTTACTGTGAGTGTTGGTACAAATACTTTACACATTGCCTTTGGGATAAACCTGTCTGCTCGTGCCAAGCTACCAAGGGGGTGAGCAGGGGTTATCTAAAATGTGTATCCCCCTTACCCTGACTAGAAGCAAGGGTCCCGTTTTGGACAAAGGTACCTACCTCTGCCAACTAGAGACCCCCATTTCTAACATGGTTCAATGTCATTTTCGTTACGAGGGGCTTCCAGGACATTTTCTCTGAGAGTTTGACACCTAAATAATCGAAGGTGCTTACTCTTTCCAGGGGTGTCCATCCTAGTATTGGCTTTCCTTTATATGACTTGTGGGGATTAAAAGAAATACATTTAGTTTTGGAATTATTTATTTCAAGGCCCGAGCATCGCAGAAGACATTTTTGACACCAGCAGGGTGTCATCTGCATATAAAAGGGTCACTACCTTCTCCCTGCCTAAAGATGGAGCATCGGCGGGCTCTTGTGATAAAAAGCTTGCCACTTCATTCATGAAAAGGGAAAAGAGCGTAGATGCCAAAACGCAACCTTGGCGGACTCCCCTGCTTGCCGGGATGCGGTCTGTAAGTTGCCCCTGCGCGCCCCACCATATCCGAGCAAAATTGTTTTCGTGTAGTCGAATAACCAAATTAAGAATTGGCGATGGAATTCCCATATCTTTCAGCACTTGCCATAGCTTCAGTTTGGGAACTAAATCAAATGGAGTCTTTATGTCATTAAAAGCCAAATACAGACTCCCTTGGCCGATGACTACAACTATCCACTAAAGGAGCAAGAGGCAAAATACCTGATCAATAGTCCCTATCTTTTCTCTAAATCAGGAAGGTGAACACCTGACATGATGGAGTTGGCCAGGATATTAATGTACGGGACCCAGATCTCTCTCTCAGAGCAATATAAGTCACCTCGGATAAGATCTAACCTGGATGCTTTCCCAGGTTTCAGGAACAAGATTGTTTCTTTGGTGTCATCTATAGAGAAGGTAACAGGACTGAGCTCCACAGAGTCTACATTAATCTGAGAGCACAGATCAAAGCTAGATGGTAGCTGGGCTTGCAGAGGAGTAGAATAATGATTCCCAAAATGTTGAACCCAAGTCTGCTGTTGAATGTGGTGCACAGTTGAAGTGCGAGCTTCCAAAATACCATGGGCAATTATATGCCAAAAGGAAGAAACATCCTTCTTTTTTAAGCTTCTAACAAATCCTGCCAATTTTGCTCATCCCACCTCTTTTTACTAGCCTCTAGCATCTTTTTATAATAATTCCTTGCCTCACGAATCTGCAGAGGACATAAAGATCTGATAGCAATTAACAAGCATGTTTATGTTTGTCTACAACCTTTGGTAAACCATGGGGCAGACTCAGAAACAGCTCTTTTGTTTTTACTAGAACCCATCTCTGTCTCAAAGAGGCGGCTTAAAGAGGCAAAAAAATGGTTGTCACGTGGTCCATGCGGCCATTGTCGTTTTCCCTATGTTAGCATGAGCCTGTTGCAGACTGTCCTCTGCTTTGCCCACGTTATTACACAAACTTATTTTGCTTTGTGCCACGCTGCAACTTTCACATAGAACATGCTGTTGTTTTTGCATTCTGTTCTTTCCTGGGATTTAGTCTGAACATTGCAGACAAGGTCAAACAACAATGCCCCTTGTTATTCTGTTCTGGTCAGGCTGGAGCACCTAGACAAAACATGTAGATGCAGTTGTTGTTTGGCAACATGTACTTTGGTCATATAGGTGTACACAAAGGAGTAACGGACACACTTGGAGAGGGATCTTTCGAGGGAGGGAAGCGTGACGGCACCTGTGATGTAGATCTACCATCTATAGACTGAGGTATGGGGTCTGCTGCTAACACCCAGAGATCTTCTAATATATAATAATTTAGCTTCTATGCAAGGGGAGGGAGGTTAGGCTACTCTGTCGTATATAATGACAGCTCCTTTTATGATTTACGGACTATTTGCTATGCTGACCATATTTGTGTCAGGCATTTTTCTACTTGTTGCCGCACGTATACTGCATACTAGAGCACGTTAGTTAAAATAAACATTTTACACTTTTCTCGTGTCTCTGTCAGATCTTATTGTGGACGAGTATAAGAGTACGAGCGAAAGTGTGTGTTCTGCAACCGCGATTCCTGAGAGGGTCGGGAGTGTTGTGTTCTGGGGTATCTAATTACTTGGTCCTCTGTGAGTGAGTAGGAGGGCAAGTGAGACACTATATCTAGTTAGTCCCCGGGCTCATGGGTACTCAGGTGGCAGGATGACTCAGTCCCTGCCTACTAATGTTCCATGACCCCAAGCATAGTTCTGTGACTTCACAGAATCCCTGCAACATGGTCATGAATTGTAGAGATGGGAATGGAATCTAAGTCAACGTCCACGTATGGAGAAAGGACTGTATCCAAAAGATTATAAATTGAGGCAAGCCGCATAGGGCAGGAAATTATTTTTGGGCACCTCTGCCCTAATGTTCTCTCCCATACAGATCTCCCACCAGCAGTCTCCGAAGGATCTGTGCATTTATTCCAGACCTCCGGTTTTCAAAATAGAAATTCCCATGTTCCAATGGCTCTAATTCCTGAAGCCTCGACTTGGCAGACCTAACCGATGGTCATCGACTGAATTGATTGAACTCATTATCAAACACCTATCTCTAAGAAAAAGCTTCTTTTGTGGTTTAACGAAAACAAAATGTTCCCATAATTATACATCAATATTTTGGAACCACTAAAAAGTTCTGTGTATATATTGACATTTTTGTTTTCTTTGTTTTGCGCCACCTTTCGTTGTATATAGTATATATATCTTTTCACTTGCGCCGTTCACTTTGTACATCACGGGCCCCATTTTCACAAGTTCTTATGGGTTACATGTACATTTAATGTAACTAAGTGCCGCAATATTGTTTTTTTTCTCCAATTTTGCTATGCTTCTCAAAACTACAGATTACAATTAACTGCTAAAATTATTGTTGTCTCCCTGCTTTCTCCCTCAGTTTGCAACTTTTTTGTGCATGCTCTCTTGTAACAAAAAATGCCCTCCACTAATACCTGTTGAGACATTGTTGCTTGTTATACATATTATTTACCCAGGTCTCAACTGGGCTGACAGGTACTCTCCTGTTGTATGACTCTATATAATGTGACACACAAGGCAGGCCCAGATATGAGAAAAGGTGTGTTAGGAGCAAATTGACAACCAGACCCAAGGGATGGAGTGGCAAATTAATTTGGTACAGCAGAAGGGACACCAAATATACAGTGAAGTCTGGAGAGCCCTTTGACACCTAAAGAGAATGGGAGAGAAGAAGAGATATCGAAAATTCAAAGAAGGTGGCAAGAGGGAAATCTGACAAACAATAGAAGGCTCATACAATAAGACCAGGACACAAATTGGCCAGTGCATAACACCTGAGCAACAGCACAAGCTAACAAGAAAACAGATGATATTGTCTGATTAGATGACATCCTGGTGTGCCTTAGATGGCTACTAGGAACACATGATCAACATAAAAGAAACATTATCCTGAAAGCCAGCCATAATGAGACTAAAGTCCACTCATTGTATGTAAGTTTAAGAAGTTGATGTGCAGTTAGGTAGTACTCATATCAACAGGTATGACCGCCATCAATTTTGGTGGTGGAGGGTGGAAGGTATGGAGTTCATACAACTTTAGTAACAAAGAATTAAAGCAAAAGCGGCCCCATATAACCAACACATTAGATTTTCCCCTCTTTAACCTATGCAAGAACCTACCTAGTCAAAATATCAGACCATTACTTCAGTTAGTGAGCATTAAATTTAATGCAATTCTGTGCTGCAGCTCCCTATTAGAAAAGCCTGAGCAGAGATTTGGATGCTGCATTATACAAGTACATACGCTGTAGATTGCATTTTAGAGGCGCTGCATCTCACGTCCAATTCTATTTCAAATTCAGATTGGCCTACTGTTTTAATGTATGTGGTTAAAAGGAATTTGGCAATGGATAATCCCATAAGGAGTTTGATCATCACAGAATTAGCAAGGGAGGATGTGGCAATAAGGGACCACTAGGTTAGCTATAGGATTCAGTTAATACTAGATTCAAAAATTCAAGTGAACTGGGAGAATAAGGATCAGAGGCGAATTACTTCCAGCAGTTGATAAAAAAGGCGGCTTAGATAAAACCATACAAAAAGGATCTGTAACCATTAGAAGAGCATAAATGTGTAAGATATATATTTGAGAGCACTTCTCTTGGGACATTTCTGACATAAATGTTTAAGGTTTAGATTCCAACAAATACTTATGTGTGAATTCACATATGCCTGGAAAGGCTCATGGCGCTAATATAGTGTTGCACGAATGAGACTATAAGGAATATAGGGGCAGATTTACAAGAACTGGCGCATCTCTGCATATTTGCAGAGATGCGCCAGTTCATTTGCATGACAGAAAAATAGCCTTGCGCCACCATGGATGCGCCGCATTTATAATGCGGCGCACCGTGGCGCAAGGACAGATTTATGCGTGACGCATCTTTTGACGGAAAGGCAACGCGCTGCTGGAGTCGTGTCGTAAGCACGACGCAACTCCAGCAATGGTCAGGAATGCCTATTCCGACCATGCTGCGTCACTCCTTACGCCTGCTTCAAGCAGGCGCAAGGTTTTGACGCAGTGGCGTCGTAAAAGTCCCTCAGTGAAATTTTATAGATTTCACTGAGTCACTTTTACGAGTCTTCCTTGCGACGGAACACCCACCCTGCATACATTATATCTGACGCAGGTATAATGTAGCGCAGGGCTTTACAACGTGACGCATCTCCCTAGATGCATCACATTGTAAATATGTCGCATCATGGCGCATTGTTTACGATGCCGCTGCGTCACAGAAGTGACGCAATGGCAGCGTAAAGTTGGCGCAAGGGGCTTGTAAATCTGCCCCACAGTTTACAACAGCTTTTTCATATTTGTCTAGCATTAGGAGGCAAGAGTTGGCATTCAGTATGAATAATAATTAAATCCCATGGTGTGTGTGATATAAGGCATCAACATTTTGCTAGACCAGGTAATTATGCTTGTGAGAGGGTTGTGAAATTTTTTGAGGTGACACAGTTCTACCTGAGAATGGTGACTCTTAGCAGGATGGGTTGAATTGTTGTGAAGTGACAGTACCTGATAGTGAACTGAATATGTTCACGATATAAATTGTTAGATGGTTTGACATTTAAGTGATGAATCTGGGAGTGAGATTTGTATTGAGGTTTAACACAAAAGACTTCAACCTGCCACATGACGTAGTCACTTTTAAATTAGGATTGGATTTAACTTGTAGGAGGTCTCTAGGATGAAAGAAATTGTAATTTTTAAAGAAATTTAAGGGCCCAGGGCCTCATTTTTCTGTCATCTGACCTTTTAATATGGTCTTGTGGGCTATGTCATTTAATTTAGTGTAATTTGTCAAATTAGTCTACACTTTTTTTTTTAACTTGTCCAACTTTATGATTATGGTATCCTATATGGCCACCATGGCATTCAACCAGAACGTGCTGTGATTCTGCATGAAGCTGGAGTTGTTTTAAGTTGTAGAAGCTAAAGTTGATGGTTTAGACAAGCACACAAAAGGAGAAGTATATATCTCCCTTGAATACAAGTCGATTTCCTTGTACCCTTCATGGTTTGTTGCCAGAATGTCCTTGACTAAATTTTGGCTGACAAAAATATTGCATCCTAGCTATCATTTACAAAAATACTACACCACTGGAATTCAGAATATAAAATCTACACTTAATGGAGTGGTATTTTTGTAAGCAATATTTATGTCAGAGCATACAAGAGACTTTGTCCATAGAGGAAACTGTGTGAGATGGATTTGAAAGCTTTTCAGTCGCTGCTGTTGCTTCTTTAGGCCAGAGAGCACGGGGTGGTCTAACTACTCTGATTCGAATCTGAATGCTCTACAGAGTCTTCCCAATTGTTTGTAAGCATGGGGGGATACAGATTTTGGGGATTGCCTTAACCAACAAATTTTATATTTTCCTTGTTAGTTTTTACAACGCAGTCTTTGATGTGGGATGTCAGATTGATGTTTTGGTTGAGGTACTCTCAGTTTAAATTCGAGGTCTTTAAGCTTTTTATACTTTTAAAACTATTTTTATGTGATTATAGGGGGTGATTTTAATGCCAAACGGGCCTGGAATTCCACATTCTATGGTCCCTTTGTGACAGCTGACAATTTTCTATGTACTCAGACTCAGGCTGATTGTAGGGTTTTGAAGCTGCTTAATAGTTTCAACATAATTTTGGGTTACTTAACATAGTGTAAATACTGGTAGATCTTCATAAAAGCCCCTTACATTTGTTGGATGGGGCAAAGGTTCAGTCAATGACTTTATCTTCATGGAACCTTTTGCCACCTCAGGAACGATGACTGAAATTACCTTCAGTGAAACATAATCCACTTGAGTTTATTCTTAACCTACCCGATTGCATCCATCCATCAGTTCCTTTGGGTGTAGTTGGTCTGTCCCAGAAGAATAGTGGTTGAAGGTTAAGCTGGAGAGCTATCCCCTTTCCCTCTTTGCTGAGTTCTCTTGCTGGGTCCAATCCTTATTTATTTGATTGTTTGTTAACTTTTAACCCTCCACCAGTTAACCTTTTAGATACATTGAGATCCCTGAACCTGGCTATAAGAAATATTATCCGGGACCACTCAAGGTGCAAAGGGGACCCTAAACAAGGGTGGCTTGATAAGGATTGCGATAGGCAAACCGTAGTTTGCATGAAGCCCTTACGGCCAAGCCCATTAATTAACAGTGCATTGTACTGGCTAGGGCAATATATAAACATGCAATTAAAAAGGAAATCAGTACTTAGAGAGGCAAATTGGGACCGTTGACTACACACGTGCAAAGCCAGACACTCTAAGGGATTCTGGGAAATTGTTAATGGTTCAAAATCCTCACCCTCCTTGTTAGAGGGATTAGGATCTAATATCAATCCTAATAAATGGTTAGAGCATTTCAAATTGATCTATTCCTAATGGGGGTGTCCAATGGCGGAGGACGTAGTTAGCGTTCCACAGTTTCCACTGGCAATTAGTTCCGGATTGAATGAGGTCTCTGCTGCTATATCAGCCAGTCCATCGATCAAGGCCCTGGGTCCAGATGGGGTGCCAATGGACCTTTATAAAGATAATATACAGCTGTGGGCCTCCTTAATTACCAATGTCTTAAATGCTGCTGCTTCTTCGGGTATTCCCTCTTCTTGGCACACTGCTACATTGTGCCTGTATTTAAGAAAAATAACCGGCAGGACCCATGCTATGGCAGGGCAATTTTGCTCCTGGATTCTGTGGTTAAGATCTTGGGGCATTTTATTTTGCACAGAATTGAGGATTGGGTGGAGCAAAATAGCTCCCTATGCGCCGCCCAATATGGTTTTAGGGAAGGTTTAGGGACTATAGAACAGTGTTTAAATCTGCGTCTTATCATTGCCAAATATGTGATTGCTAAAAAGGGTCAGTTTTACTTGGTTTTTATGGACCCTAGTAGCGCCTTTGACCGTGCAAATCGGTCAAAGCTATGGAACATTTCAGTCGATATTTATTTTCCTTTACCCCTGGTGAACTTCCTTCATGCCTTGCATGATGGGGTCAGTGCTTCTGTAAGTTATGGAACCGAGGGGGAATGCTAAGACTCGCTTGGCTTGGCTCGGGGAGTACACCAGTGTTGTGTCTTGGCCCCTATCTTATTTCTTTTATATATTATTGGATTAAGTTCATTCTTAGTATTACAGGGGCAGACATGCCCAAGGTGAACACAACCGTTGTCCCAGCTTTACTTTACACCAATGAACCGGCCTTGCAATCCCGCACACCAAATGGTCTTAAGGGTCTTATAGATGCGTTTGTCCTTTTTACGGACAATCTCGATCTAGAAATAAATATCGGTAAGACCCACTATAAGGTCCTAGGGAAGCAAATGGCAAAATTATGCTAATTTCTATTAAAGGCAAAATAGTCACAAGAGTTAGTGAGTTTCCCAGTCTAGGTATAAACTTTGATTCTAGGAATTGTTGACTGTCATGCATTGCAAATTGCTGTTTGCATTTTAATCAATCAGTCGTGGTCCTATTTGGGTTGGCAGCAAGGGTGGCAAGCAAGCCTATACTGCCCCTGTTGGAGGTTTACAGGCTTAAGTGTATGCCAGTTTTGACCTACCACATGGGGATATCGGGACTGCTCAAAGTTTCAACAGGAGAGCTGTTTCTGTAGAAGACTTTTGGATCTTAGCCCAAGTAGGTCGCAATTCTTTCATTATGAAGAATTGGGTTTACCATTTGTAGAAGATCACATCAAAGTTGCTCCACTCCTCTTGTGGTTGGCGATCTGGAGCAATCGACACACTTCCCTCAATCGAGAAGTGACCTTAGATTGTTTAAACTGTGATAATGGGCTGAAGATCCCATGGTTGGGTTATATAAAGAGAACCGCCCAGGCTTTGGGCAGGCCTGATCTGTTCCCTTCTCCCAACAGATTGGGCCATAATGAGAGGGGCAAAATTAAGACGTTATTTATGGGATCTACCTCCGATACTCAGGAGATAAGTGCTTTGTCCAGACCGACGATGAGTGAATATTAAGCCATCAAAGTTTGTAATGGTCCTGAGCCATACCTTTCCTTGGTAAGAAATGTCTGGGAATGTCTTAGCAAACCAAGTTTCAGGTCAGCTCAATTCAAAGCTATCTCTGCTTCCCAACTGGCCAGTATGGTCCAAAAAACATATTAGTATGCCCCTGTAACAACTCTTCTCTGCAGACACTAGAGCACTACGGGGGATATTATCAACAAATGGCGATATTTATCGCAAACCGCGTTTAGCGTGAGTTTATTTATCGCCGCTGATCGCCGGAATCTATCGCCGTATTAGCAGCGTATTAGCAACACGCCGCTAACAGGCGATAGCTTCCTTTTCCGGCGGAAATGGACGGCGATAGATTTAGCGTGACGGCGATAACAAATCTCACGCTAACGTAAAAAAAGTGGCGATGGGCCAATGAGTGACAGAATCCGATCGCTAATTGGCACCAGGCCTGCATTTCTCACGTTCAGCGCAAAAATGCACTGTAAAAGGGCCGCCAAGCAGAAAAGAAAAAAAAATGGAAAATACCAGAGGAGCCATGGATGAAGCAGGGACCAGTGCAGAGGCCACAAACAACCCCACAAATACCCAGGAGGACCAGCCAGAGACTCATGTGAAGGCCAAGAGGAAGAGGAATCCCAAGATTAGCCAGCAGGAAAACCAGGTCCTGATTGCGGGGGTGACTGAACACCAACAAGAACTGTTTGTCACCTCCACAGTGACATTGGCAAGAAAAAATAAATATGGCAGGACATTGTGTCCAAGGTGAATGCCGTTGGAGAGAGGAGGAGGACAGTGGATGACTGCAGGAAGCGCTGGCATGATACCAAGCGCAAAACCAAGGAGAAGCTAGCAGCCAACCTGAAAGCAGCAAAGCAGACTGGAGGTGGGAGTCCAGCGCCACAGGAGGAGCTGGATGAGTTGGAGGAGTAGGTGTCCTGAGTCATCAGTGAGGAGACGGTGGTTGGAGTCGCGGGCCAGGATACTGCTGAACGTGACCAGACACAACAACAACAGGGTGAGCAACAACCAGGGACTGGGGGGACGGGGGTGGATGGGCCCAATGGCACTCATGTACAATTAAATATATTGAAGCGCATACCCACAATTACTGTGGATCATGTCCCGGATACCCCTGTCCTTGGTGGCATAGACACATATCACCCTACTCAAACAATACATTGCACGACACATATTGTGCACAGAAAAGTAAGCCCAACATAGTCCAAGATCAACATCAGACCACTAAATAAGTGCTACATCAAATGGCAAAGTGGCACATTAACTTGAGATACGGCAGGGTGGCAAAATGGCCCCCTTGCCACATCACCACGCACATACAAATCGCCTGCACAACGATGCATCTCTCTCTGACGCCAAAATGAGGATGCACTGTGAATGTGACTGATCATGTGCACGAAGAGGCATGCCACCACCAATGTCAGCACACCTGCAACATTGTGCACGTGTTTCTGAGTTGTGTGCAAGGTTGTGTATGCGCAGTAAAGTCCACCTATATGCACATGCACATTCCTGCACACAACTCAGACACATGTGCACAATGTTGCAGGTGTGCTGATATTGGTGGTGGCATGCCTACTCGCGCACATGATCAGTCACATTCACAGTGCATTCTCATTTTGGCATCAGAGAGAGATGCATCCTTGTGCAGGCGATTTGTATGTGCGTGGTGATGTGGCAAGGGGGAAATTCTGACATCCACCTGCATTTTCAGGCAATGTGCCCCCTTGCCTGTTCATGAGATGCAGTCCGGTGTACACCAAGTGGGGAAGCATCTAGTGACTCTGCATACCACACACACATGCAATGTCACAACAAATTGACCATGTCGGCTGCTGGATAAAAGCTGCACATCCAAAAATGCACACAAAAAGCACACTTCACTCAAAGGGCGATGGAATACAATGAGCAGGGGGATATGCCTACAACACCACAGTACGTGGACAATGCAGATCAGGAATGTGTCACACAAATATGTACTGCATGCCTTGTCTGTGTGACATACTCGCAGAACCACAATGTGCCTGTAAAGCAGTATCACAACCAAAGTATGACAACAAGCAAGGATAGCAAATTTGCAACAATTAATGACAAAGGTCCAAATGGCACCCTCAACCCTTAGGTCAAAATGCACTCCTCCACCCCCAAGTGTACACATCTGCCATACAGAAAACAGCATTCCACATAAGTCCTGACGTGAGTTGCCCATCACACCATCATGTGCAATTAAACGTAACTGTTTGGTAAGTCAACTGTGTCAGTGAACAAATATGCAGTCAGGTAGTTATCACCCACACGCTAAGCCAGGCATTGAATACCAGAACCAGGACAGCATGTATCATCCATGTCAGCAGCTGCGCGGCACATACACAAACACACATCACCCGGCCATTTGCATCTCTTGTGAGGGTGGCGGTGACAAGGCCTGAGCACCATAAATAGGCATCATGAAATGCACAAACATCAGAAAACTGACCACTTACACACCACACGTGGGGTCAACCATGAGGGTAATGGGTGTTGACACTGTCTGTTCAGACAGCAACAACAATAGAAACTCACGCTGCGCCATACTCACAACGGGTAAGCCAACCGGAGGGCAGTAAGCAATGCATGCAAGATAAAACATGAAGGACGACATGCACACAAGACAAATCTCAATAGACAAAGCTACCTGGATGTCCATGTGTACTACATAGTGCAGCACATGTTGAAACAGCAAGTAGGATCTCATTGCTAATGTGCCTAAAGGGGGCCCTCCTCACACATAACTAATCTTGCCCAAAACACATGCACATGTGCAGTACCCTGCAATGCTGTGTGTCCGTGAGCCACATTGACAAGGCAAGTGACTGTGCATGATGAATAGCATGCCTGCAGGCCCAACATATTAACATGGTGCAGGCCACCTCACTGAGGTGCCTGAGTGTGGACAACATCCTTAAACAAGCAGGTCACACTATGACACATCCTCGTGTACATACACCCCCTGACGTAAACAAGACATTTGATGTCAAACAATGCACAAGTCTCCCAACTCTGACCAAGACCCATATTACACCCAGTCTGCATCATCTCAGCATTGTAAATGCACAGAAGTGAAAGACTCACTGCCTGAAAGGTATTACGGGCAGCTAAACCAAAGCTGCAGGTGCCACCATCACACAATGCAGTGCACACACATACAAACCTGAGCTCATCAACATTGACTACTATGTGGTACAAACTGCATTACTCACACAAATGAACAGAGGACACAACTGGTGACGCTTGTGTGTAGAAATTGTACAATCACATTTGTCATAGCTGGAAACTGTGAGATGACAATGTACAACAACAACATCACATTCGTGATGTCCTCAAAATTATCACTATCCTGCAACAAATAGGCATCTCCTCAAAAACAGTCTGAATGTACACTGTCCTGCAGTCTGCTTGTAAACTCATCCAATGCATGATCATACATGAAAAACACTGTTTAACTGTATCACCCCTATCACATTGCAGAGGGAGAGACATCACCTCCTGGACAGCAGACTGGCCCAACCTTCACTGATGACGAGGATGATTACCCCACCATTAATCAGGACGAACTCCAAAATCTGCTAGACTCCTTCAGCACCCCACCTCCAGGAGCAGGGCAACCCAGCAGCATTGCGGCAACCCCACCCCCTGCGCAAACCAACCAGCAGCAAGCACCTCACACCACAGTTGGCTCCCAGGACCTCGAGGACCCACATCTGGCCTTCCAACGCCGTGTGCTAGAGGTCCAGTGGGAGATGGCTGAACAGGTGCAAGTGGGGTTTGAGAGGCTGGCGGACAAACTTGAGGCCATACGTGGGTGTCTGAGTCCCATCTGGGACCACATATAAAAGATCACGGACACCCACAGCCCGCTCGATGCTCTCCAATGGTCCATGGCTGACATTGCTGGAGTCATGATTCTGAGACAACAACAACTGTCTGGTCAGAGTGGCTCCAGCAATGTCATCCAGAATTTGGGCAACATCTGTTGGATAATGGAGAGCATGGAGCAGATGCAGGCATAAGATATGGCTGTCAGGGCCGCACACCAGCGCGATGTAGCTGGGATCTATCATGCCCTGCACCTGCTCATCACTTCATTGCTGCCACAAGGTCTGGCACCGATGAATGCTGCTGCTGCTTCCACATCCTCAGCTCCCCCACCTGATGTGTCAGTGCCTCACAGTGCTGCACCCACTATACCACCACCCACATGTGAGGCACATGACAGATCAGAGGACGAAGAGGAGGATGATAGTGCATTTGTGCTAAGGAGAAAGCGGTAGCATCCATCGACGCCAAAAGGGCAGTTTTCTCCTTGGTGCCAGGCTTAGTATCATGCCACGGAAAATCATCTTGCACTGTCTTCCACTGTCCCCCGACAATCACCTTGGACCTCCACATGGACTGCCATATCACTTTTTTCTTACCAATGACACTGTAATCAGCCTGCGGACTGAACTCTGCCTCTTCCCTTGGACCTGTTACCACCAAAGGACTCTGTCTGGCCCTCTAACGGGCACCAATGCAATGTGGGCATGTATGGCCAAGCACTGGTCCAATCTTCATCCTCTGAATGTAAATAAAAATATTTAACTCACACAGATGTGTGTCGTCCATGACCAATCAAGTATAGAAGTCTGTAAAAAGTGTTTGGACACTGAATCCACCAGAAGGTACACCAAGGGAAATACGAGCAATGTACCTGTTTTACCTGACACAGATAGGTAGTGAGATGGCCAGGTATGTGTGAACTAGCTGTGCCCTCATTGCTCCAAAACAACAATCTAGCAATATACCAACCTAGCCCCACGTCCATTAAGGAAAAGGCATGTGTGCTAAAATGTCCAAGTCTGTTGCAGGCCACAAGTAGTGTCCTCCTTAACAATTGCAAACAAATATCTCTAGGCATATCTACTCACACACTACGGGGTGGACAAAACCTGTTGTGATGGTGGACATTGCATGTCACATCCCAAGATGTTGCACACCATATTCACATTGATGAAGACACGGAAGGGCACATGTCCACCATACACATATGGAACAACAATGTCTGCCTCAGTGAAGTAGAGTTGCAAATAGGGACTCACCCCAAAGTGCAAGGCGTCAGTCAGCCCCTCCCTGTTGACAAACTATGCAATCAAACATTTGACCCCTCTCATGCTGTGACCACTGTGAGCGTATTGGGCAATGTGTCTAGGGATGTGTGGTGCACTGCACTCAGCATATAGTCAGATGCACGGCCAACATTTCAAGGGTGGCATCACTATGAGCCAATGGCAGAAGTAACAGCTGGGACAAGTGTCTATGACACTGTCACTACAGGGAGCAATGCAACATTTCCCCCCTTGTGTGCAGCAGAACAGTGCACCTGCACCAAAACGTTAGCTGGGACAAAATCATAACTTGACAAGTTAAGTGAGTCACGAAAGGCATTTAGGAGAAGTGAAGTCAGTATACCTAACTGCACTACCCCTAAATGCCATTTGTGAGTACCGTAAAATGTAAAGTCATTATTTACTCTCAGATGACTTTTGTGAATCAGGAACAATGTTGTTCCATGTGCTGATCACAATGGACACAGAAATTTACTAAATCATGCATGGGCCGGAGATTGAGCGTCCATGCACAGGAACATATCTTGCAAAGGAAGCTGACACACTGGCACTACGCAGCAAGTGTGGCAAGGTCTGTGCAATGTAGATGTACTCAGCACCAGGAGCATCTGATATGCAGGTGTGTGACGGAATCTGTGGTACCCGGCGCATACATCCATCTCCATGATGGATAACAGTAGCTAACTGTATTTCCTCTCCATGCCATCTCCCTAGGTTGTGTTGTAAATGGGCACCAATGTGCTGTCCAACTCCGTGAGTCACACTGAAGATGTAGAATGTCACAAACGACTGTCCCTAGACTAGGCCGTAAATCCAACTTGCCACCCTGTCATCCATGCAAGTTCACTGTGCTCACATCTAAGGTATCCTGACACAATACATACGGTGAACTAACATGTCATGACCAGACTTACAGATTCCAATGGATTGTCCAGTGATGGTATGAGTTGCATACAAGGGAATAAGCCACACTCCCCAACATCATCCCCGACATAAGTGCAAGCAGAAATCCAAAGTAGTAAACATTTATTAGAACAGTAAAAAGATTGAACTAACCTAAACTAACACTGATCACTAGAACTACTACTAAAATCTAAACTAACTAGAAAATTCTTACTTACCTAAACTATCTACCCTAACTAATCTTAAACACGCAACAACATATCCTAGACATCAACCCCCCTCCCACCCTTACGGCACACCACGAGACAGGACAAAGACATCTAAGCTATACATAAACTAACTACACATGTAACCTACACAAAGATATATTTCTTTGTATTTTTTTTTAAAGTTTTTTTTTTACAACAAATACATCAACCCCCCACCCAAAGGAAAAGGAAACTTATCCCCAAATACGGCATAATAATAAATATCTAAAATCTACCTTAAAAGCTAACACTAACTATAACCTACGCTAAAACTACACTACCTAACAATTAAAAGAACTAACCTAACAGTACCTAATAACAGATTTTAAAACATTGGGGGAAGGGAGAAGAGGGGGATGGGGTCCAACATGTCCAGGCAACATAGCAGTCCAAAGTGTTTTTTCATGTCCGTGACATGTCTGTTCAGATCAGCCATTTCTCGCCTGATCTCTGACAGGAACACATTGTTATCATGCAGGATCCTCCTGTCCCTCACTGTAAATGGCACCAACTATCGCCAGGTGCAGGTGGGACTGTCCCTTGGGGGGGTGTGGCCGTAGGGGGATGTGACAGCTGTCCAGGCTGGGACTCACCACTGATGCCAGAGGGGCCTGGGATGGGCTGTGTGCCAGTTGTTGCAAGCTCGGGCACCGCCTTCCATGTACCTTTCTTCCGTTCCTCCTGGTGCCTCTTGGCCATGTTGCGGAACCCTTTTGCCACCTTCTTTACATGCTTGAAGCGGTCCTTCCTCACCTGGAAGGCATGTTGTTCGGCTGGCGTCATGTTGTCTATAAAATATCAACAATGGAAATTTTGAGTCCTTTAGACTATGTCAATGTTCTCCATTCACATCTGTAATACAAGATAACTTAAACATGGGAGCCTACACTCCAGCGTAACTATGTGAAGTCAGAGAGTGACCTGGACAACGAAATGTTGAAGCATGGATCAGTGACTATATGCTGGGGAGACTGACATGACAGTGCATGGCATGGTACATGTACTGTCACAACCAATTGAGACTGACAGTGTCAAACGATGGTGCCATTACATACCCGGACTGAGGGTGACATGTACAAGCAATCGGAGGAGGGAGGCATTAGCCCTCCGTGTGTAGCACCACCCTCATCCTCTACAGTGACACAGTGCTGCATGATATGTACAATTCCCATGTGCAGGCCTGTGTGTCCCCCAGCAACTGTGTGCAGTTCATCAAGTCAGCGCCAACACAGGCACTCTTGCACCAGAGTGCAAGGGTGTCTGTGTGACGGGGGCTTGTTAATGTTTTGGAAGGTTACCCTACCTACCCTGGAACAATTCTGGGACAGCCCTACCCACACTTTCAACTATGCTGCATGATGCAGCACACATGGAAACCCGTTGTGTGGCTGAACGCTGACTTATACATGATGCACTGTCGCGCTCTCCAACACTACTACACAATATGTGAAGTGTTGCCGCAGAGAGGGGGAAACATCGTTTCCTCTGAATTCACACTCACTCATGCATGTCTTGTATCCGCTAAGCTCACTCCGTAGTGAATCAAAATACGCAGGCCTTAACAACGCAAACAGTCACAATGCATTCCCCATTGTAATGGGACCCTGGAGTCATGATGCTCATAGTGTTGTATGGGGTAATGCTTTCTCACAGATAGCTTTGGAGAACCCTGCATTGTAAAATAAATGGCACAGCATTGAAGGCAGAGCTAAAGCATGCGTGGTAAATGCGTGCACAGTAATGACACCAATTCGGACAGAGGAGTTCCCACACCTAATCCAGAGTCAATCAGGGAATGGCCTCAAGGAGACAGCTTGTCAACACCATTGCAGTGGCCAAACATGCCAATGAGATTCATCGGGCCACCTTTGCTGTGTGTTTGGGGAACGTGCCATTGATATGCTTGGCTCAAAGACACACACTGCCACTACTTTGAAGATGGCATGCAGCATACCTACAAATTCACAGTGCCAAACTGTGTCTGGGCACTTACGGACTGAAAAGCACTGCCTCCTTGTGCATCATCTGGCACACTTGCACAGTCATCTCAGGCAAGGATGTACATGCATTCCATGTCATCTGATAGTCATCAGCAACCCCACTTACATGTCTCCTATCCTATCAGGGTGCTCTGCAATCCACAGGCATGTGCTGTGGTGACAGAACCCATAGACCTAGGGGCATATTGACAAGGAAGTGGCGGAGACAGGCGTTAGCCTCCTCGGATTAACGCCTCCCACCGCCACTTTGCAAACGCAAGTCTGTACCCTATTTTCAAGGATGTGGTGCAGACTTGCGTTTCCCCCCGCGATGGCGCTAAGTCTCACAACTTAGCGCCTACGCAGGCACCCTTGCACCAGAGTGCAAGGGTGTGTGTGTGCAGGGGAGGTTTGTTTCTGTACAAGAAGGTGCCCCTTCATGCACATAATCAATCCTAGAATACCATGTTGTAACTTTCATGTGTGCTTCTTCATGCAGCACACAGGAAAGATACAATAGGGAATATTAAAAAAAATTTCTGTATGTACTGGAAGGGCCACCTTCCTGTACATATACAAACCATGCCATTTTTCTTTTCCCGTGTGAGCTGCACAAGGCAGCTCACATGTAAAAAGCAAAAATTATGAGAAAAAAGCATTCATCCTCATTTAGCCAGATTACAACCAGGATCTCACTGGTGTTAAATTGTGCACTGCCATCTATCAATGCCGCACTTGTACATAGGGGGCAGCGTCAAATACAATGGGTGTAGCTGTGGAACGCCAACCGCAACACCCACTGCACGCCCCTTTCACGCTAAACACAGCGTGAAAGGGTGCCTCATTAACAAGGAAGCGTTAATACACGTGAAGTGGATTAACGCTGCTTCGCTCATGATGCTAGGCCCCTATTGACAACACAACTTCAATGAAAGTGACGTTGTGTTGGCGATAGGGTCTCGATGATATGCACCTTACTTTCAATGTGTATCACAGACTGGGGATGGGCCAAGTTACAACTGTGAGACCAATGCATTGCTCAAAATTCACTTACCGATTTGTGCACGCTTCTGACTTCCACAATACATCATCACACTGTAGGCAAGGGACATGTGATACACACCCATACTGCATACTACAATGTTGATCCTTTGTCCCAGACATCCATGCAACCGCACCATGCCAATATATGATGTCCAAACTCACCAGTGGCTTGTGGGTCCTCAAAGTTGTCGATGTCCCCCTATGTGATTGGTGGCCGACGATCTGTGAGACAAGTAAATAAATATGTGTTGGTATTAGACGTCAAATCATATGTGTCGTATTCCTCATACCAATCATCACCATGACAGAAAATGCTACGTAACTGTAGTGTTGCGTTTCATGTTGCCTACATGATTGGGTCCACTTTGACTTCCATTCACACCAGACCTGTGAATGCTGAGTCGGGACAAACAAGACTGTAATGCTAGCTAACATGCACATAATAGTAGTGTGAGACATCCACAAGGCACCATTACTACATGCATCATGATGTTATACATGCTCTTTGTATGATTGCATTGCTGCAGATTGCACAAGGCAGTTTCACAGAGGTTGTTGGTGTATGACAATCTGGAGATGTCCGATTTCCTTTGACCATTTGTTCATATGTAATACATTGTCACACAGTAATTATGTTCACAGGGCAGCGTAGCTAACGTACCACAATTCATGAGGACAGCATTTGAACACTACCTTTTGGCCAGCACACAGCTCACATGAACAATTCCTTGGATAGTTCATGTACAGTCACCCCTGCCGTACCCAAACAACCTTATGCCTGCACGCCCATTTTGCACAGGTGTGCCAGGTATGGCACTACAGTGTTGCTCCAGCGCAGTGGGTAACACAGACTTGCACCCTATGCTGGTCAATGTGATGCAGCGTTGTGTCTCGGATGTGCCAACATTAGGCGTGAGCGCATTACGTCTCCCACCTCACTCAGCAACTTTTTCTCACTTTGACACCATTGTCACACACGTCCTAATTGTCATTCGTTACAGTATTCACGATTAAATGTGGAGTTTGTACTTACCACCCTCTAGGCCAGTCATGACTCCCACTTAGTCCAGGAGGTCAGCTTCACGTGCCAGCAGATCCTGCCAGCGGTGCTACCACTGGCGCACGGTACGGTCCACTCCAAAGCACCGGAGCATCTGCACCCGCACACGCTCCCACCTCATCTTCCGCACACTTACATTGTATCCTTGAAGGAAACGGCCTCCCCTCTCCAACATCAGGGGCAGGTAGAATTTTATCATCCACAGGAAGCTCCCCAATGCCGACTCGGACATCCTGCCCTCCCTGCCCACAGCCGGCATCTCCCTGCAAAAATATCCCCAACAACAACAAAGAAAGTTAATTACCCCATGACAGACACCCAACAAGATTGAGGACAAGAGACAGCAAAACACAATAAATCAGTACACAACACTTCACAGACACTATCAACAGGACACAGGACACAGCAACACTCTCCAAATTTCAAAACTGCAGCACACACCACCAAACACCTCCAACACTCTCCACAATCACCATCAATGTGCTCAAAAGAGAAAGTGAAAGTGCAGAACACTACTCCAGTAGACAGGAAGCATGCAGACATCACTTCCTGTCTCTTTGCGGCCCGTTTTTGACAAATCTGTGAAAATCTGCACGCAGATAGGCTCATGAGTAATATTTTGTATTGTACAATGTGTTGCCCGATGTATTTTAACATTGGGCGGATGAAAAAAGCATTGCGTTGTCGTCTTAGCGGCCAGATCTTCACGCTAAGAGCAAGTCCATACACAGATGTACAGTCTTAGAGCAAAAATCAGTTCTGAGCCCTGTAACAACATGAAAGGCTTGATTAGCACTCAAATGACACCATAAATATAATGTTTCACAAAACATGACACCCTAAATTGCAACTTTCACCCCAGGTGACACCATAATTGCATATCTAACAACAAATCAATCAATCAGGGGAATTGTAAGTGTGCTACTCACCCGTGGGGGTCACAAGGCGCTGGGGGGGGGGAGATCTGTTAGCCAAAGAGCCAGCTCTTGAGGGGCTTCATGAAGGTGTTCAGGGAGGGGGCGTGTCTGATGTCTGCCGGTAGCTCGGTCCAGGTCTTGGCTGCAATGTGAAAGAAGGATCTTCCGCCTGCTCTGGCTCAGTGGATGCGAGGGGTTTCGGCCAGTGAGAGTTTTGTAATTTGGAGTTTTCTTTTGGGTACGTTGAAGTTGATTCTGTCATTGTGGTATTAGTGTCCGTTGTTGTGTAGGCATTTGTAGGCGTGAGATGAGGCTGTTGAAGCTAACTATTTTCTCCACTGTGAGCCGGTGGAGTCATCGTAGGTGTTGGCTGATGTGTTTGTGCCAGGGGATGACGGGGACGAGTCTGGCGGCGGTGTTCTGTATTGTCTTGAGTTTGCAGAGTATGAACTTGTTGATGCCGGCATAGAGTGTGTTTCCGTAGTACAGTCTGCTGATGATGAGTGCATGGGTGACTGTCTTCCTTGACTCAGGGGGGATCCATTTGAAGGACTTGCAGAGGATGGGGAGTGTGTTGAAGCAGCTGTAGCTGACGACGTTGACCTGTTCGTTCATGTTGAGTGATGAGTCGGGTATGATGCAGAGGTTTTTAGCGTGGTCTGCGGGGGGAGGTGGTCTTCTGTGGGCCGTCAGCCACCAGGTGTTGTCCCATGCTGAAGGGGTGGTTACAAGGATGAGGTCTTCTGTCTTCTCGGGGTTGAGCTTCAGGCAGCTGTTGGTCGTCCAGACTGCGCCGTGTTGCATTCCTTTCTGGAAGTTGTTTTAGGCAGTGGCGGGGTCTTTGGTGGGGTAGAGGATGAGCTGGGTGTTGTCAGCGTAGAATAGGATGTTGAGGCCATGTTGTTGGACGATGGCTGCGAGGGGGGCCATGTCGATTTTGAAGAGGCTCGGGCTCAGTGATGACCCCTGTGGGACTCTGCAGGTGATTGTCGTGGGATCGGAGATGAAGTGTGGCAGTCTGATCCTTTGCCTTCTTACGGTGAGGAATGATCGGATCCAGTCCAGGGCTGTACCTTGGTTGCCTGCGTCGTGTAGTCTGGTGACTAGTGTGCGGTGGGTGACGTTGGTGAAGGCTGCTGAAAGGTCGAGTAGGATGAAGTCTGCGTTGTGTCCTTGGTCCAGGAGGGTGTTGATGTCGTCTGTGGCGGCAAGTAGGGCAGTCTCAGGGCTGGGGTTGCTTCGGAATCCGGATTGTGACGGGTCGAGGATGGCGTTCTCTTTGATGAATCTTGTCAGTTCCCTGTTGACTGTTTTCTCAGCGAGTCTGGCTGCGAAGGTGAGGAGCGAGATGGGCCGATAGTTATTGGGGTCGGTGGGGTCAGCTGTGTGCTTCTTGAGCAGGGGCATGACTTCGGTGCGCTTCCAGTTGTCTATGAAGGTGCATGTGTTGAAGGTGGTGTTGATGTTGCGTAGTGGTTCGTGTGCGATGGCAGATGCAGCACTGTGGTAGATGTGAGGGGGCTAGGGGTCTGTGTGGGCCCCCGAGTGGATGCCTTTCATGGTGGAGGCGGTGTCTTCATCCGTGCCTGGTGTCCATTTGGAGATGGTGGGCTGGTTGGTGTCTCAGGAGTGCGGGTGGGCTGGCTGCTGCGTCCAGTGTGTGGTCCACATACTTGTCGTAGAGGTTTTTGATCTGGAGGTGGAAGTAGGTTCCAAGCTAATTGCATATGATACACTGAAAAGCATCTTTTACCCCATTGCACGCCCATTTTTCATCTTTTACCCCATTGCACGCCCATTTTTCATCTCTTATCCCATTGCACGCCCATTTTTCATCTTTTACCCAATTGCACGCCCATTTTTCATCTTTTACCCCATTGCACACCCAATTTTCATATTTTACCCAAGTGCACGCCCATTTTTAATCTTTTACCCCATTGCACGCCCATTTTTCATCTTTTACCCCATTGCACGCCCAATTTTAATCTTTTACCCCATTGCACACCCATTTTTCATCTTTTACCCAATTGCACGCCCAATTTTCATCTTTTATCCCATTGCACGCCAATTTTTTATCTTTTACCTCATTGCACGCCCAATTTTCATCTTTTACCCCATTGCACACCCATTTTTCATCTTTTACCCAATTGCACACCCAATTTTCATCTTTTACCCCATTGCACGCCCATTTTTCATCTTTTACCCCATTGCACGCCCATTTTTCATCTTTTACCCAATTGTACGCCCAATTTTCATCTTTTACCCAATTGCACGCCCATTTTTCATCATTTACCCTATTGCACGCCCAATTTTCATCTTTTACCCAATTGCACACCCATTTTTCATCTTTTACCCCATTTCACACCCTAACTTTCATTATTTTACACAACGTACACACTCAAATAAATTATTGACCCCACACGACACCCTACAATTAAGAATTTCTTCACAGAGGACAACCTATATTTAATGAATTACACAAAAGGACACGCAAAATATTAGATTTTGGCAGCACAATTTACACCATGAAAACTCTACTTTTACACATTTGACACAGTGAGAAGCATCTCTGTACTGAGGAGACATTCCCACCAAGAATTGTGTATTGTGATTTTCTTAGCACTTATTGTGCAACGTACACTTTTCCGAGTGATGTACTAATGCAGGAGAATAACATGCAGACAGGGTATGTGTGTTGTGTTTTTTATTGGCACAAACCGTGATTGGGGTCATTTTGCACTGAGATACATTTGATGGGGACTGTCACAATGTGACGTGCTCAGTTGAAGAAGTTGTTTATTATTCGGTTCCTTCAGGCAGTTCCTGCTGCATTTACTGTGGGGGGTGCTCCACCTGCCTCATCTTCATCACCATCCTGGTCATCGTCCGGTGCAGCAGGCACTTGGATCCATGGAGCATTGGTGCGCACACATATATTGTGCAATACACAACATGCTATGATGATTTTGTTGACCATTTCGGGGCTGTACAGCAGTCTGCCACCTGTGATGTCCAGGCAACGGAAACGTGACTTTAGCACGCCAAATGTGCGCTCCACAATGGACCGGGTGCGTCTGTGGGCCGCATTATACTGCCTCTGGGCCTGGGTGGTGGGGTTTCGGAGGGGTGTCATCATCCACGGGCAGAGTGCATATCCTTGATCACCTGTGACATGTGATGGAAAGATGTGTCCATTATTGGTTATGCAGGCTGTGTTGTTAGTCTTTATAGTTTTGTGGTGTGTGATTTGTGCTATATTGGATTTCATATTAGCCATGTGTCGCTTCAGACTGATTCCCAGCATCAATGCTAATTACGTTGCCTCACAGTTGATCCTCCCTCCCCCGAGCCAATTTGATTGTGTGCGCTGCGCGGTTGCATCACTGGCACTCCTACTGTGCAACAATGTTAAGGCCATCTGCGCATGTCCGCAGGCCTAACACACACACCAACAGGCACCCTGGCTCTCCTACCATCTAGCGATGGCACTCATCCGCCCTCCTCGCAGTCAATGCCATGAGAACATTTAAATGGCAATAGGCCACACCAGACACGGATCACGTTCAGTTCTGCTGCTGCCGCTGCCGCCAGACCTGCCCCACCGCACAACACATGCTGTTTCATGTCCAGAGCTGCCACAAAGCAACACTCAGCAGCCCCCTCACCTGCAGGTCCCATTGAGGGCAGGAACGCTTCACCCACACCATCAACATCATCAGACACCACACCGTCCACTCCCTGGACTACGTACTCATTCCTGTGCGTAGCCTCCAACTCACATGCCACGACTACTCAAAATCCATTTCACTCTGGGAAATGTTTGCTGACATCAGACTGTCCCAAATCTTCACCACACTGAGCCACAAGGCAGGGCACACCTTTGACACCTTCTTTGCATGTGTAGACTTTGTCCAGTTCATCAACCCCACTAAACGCACATGTAGTGACCACAAACGCATACACTTCCTTGTCGGTGAACCCAAAGCCACCGTAGACCACATGCGGAACCACACACAGTTAGTGGAGCTCAGTCACCGAGGAGATGCTACACACCCCCATCAACAGCAACATCCACAACGCTGCAGTCATCACCAATGGCGCTAGACCGCATTTTACAGACATGTATCTCCAACTGCGCATACACACTTGTCCCACTATTCAACTGCAACATACAGCGTGCAATAAATGCCAACTCGGTCACCAACAACTTCAAAGTTGGCAGATGCATCTGCTGACACATGGAGAGGAACTGGTGCAAGATTGAGGATACCATTAAACATCACAACCTACAAGGACACAAAGCTCATATTCTCCATCAACAATACGCCCACACACCAAACTGGGCTTCCAGGAAGGATTGCTGTGAGTTGCAACATGGATGATCAACAGCTGGGGCTTGCTATCCGCAGAGGAGACATGAGTCCTCATCCTCGTAACAAAACAATCAGCATGTGGCATCACCTGGTGGGCCAACGCCTTCAGCAGCCCCCCCCAACTCTAGGTACCTAGGCACCGTATTTGACTCCTCCCTCTCCATGAACCAACAGGTCGACGCAGTGGCCTGCAGCTGCTTCACCTGCCTCTGCATCCTCCATGCAACCTTCCAATGGATCCCCCCATTGTCAGGTAAGACAGTCACCCACACAGTCATTGCCATCAGGCTGGTCTACGGAAACACACTATATGCCCACATGGGCATGTCTGTGCTCAGTTTAGTCCCGACTGTCCAGCACAACACAGACACACTGGGCCTTGTGTACATACTTTCCTTATGGATCGAGTCCCTCCGTCGCACATATATGGTTCCCACCTCTCCCTACATTTGCTGATGAATGGCAGAGGGGCTAAGCCTTTGGGGATGGTTTGTCGATGGGATGAGGTGTGGCGCCGCTGCCAGGGCGACTGATGCTGGAATCTGGGGCTCACGTTCGATCCCAGGCACCGGCGGCAGGTCAGCCCAGCACCATGTGACTCTGGGCAATAGCTTGCTTAATCTTCCCGACGGCCCCCAGCGCCGGGATGCCTTCGGGTAGCTGTTTGCGCTTTACAAATACTGGATTTACATTTACATTTACATAACTAGCCACAGTTCCCACAGTTCCTTGTGTTGTTGGGTCTGGTAAGTGGGCATGTTGATTGCCATGTTGTATGTGAGATTGTGACATGTAGATTCTCACAATTGTGAGTTGTATGTCTGTGGAGTTGAGGCGTGTGGTGTGTTAAGTTAGTACTTACCAACAAGAACTGCATTTCCGTATGTGCCATCCTGGAAGCGCTGGTTTATGATGGACTGTCGGAAGATGTAGGAGTCATGCACACTCTCTGGAAACTTGGCTATGACATTGGTGAACAGTCCCCGGTGGTCCACTATTGCCTGCACATTCATAGAATGGGTGTGCTTTCTGTTGCGGTATATGTGTGCACTGTCCACAGGGGGCACAAATAGGACATGTGTGCAGTCAATTGCCCCCAACACCTGCGGGAATCCAGCTATGGCGTGAAAGCCTTGCTTGGTCTCAATCTGTTCCTGCACAGTGTTGGGGAAGTGAAGGTGCTGGGGTATCAGGCTGAGTATGCCATCCAAGACAGCCGGGAGGAAGATTGAAAAGGCTGCCTGTGAAACTCCGCCGACTCTGGCCTTTGTTGGTTGGAAGGTCCCAGAGGCCAACATGTGCAGCTGTTGGTTCTCCGCTGTGTTGGTGCCGTCAGCCTGTGGGCTATCAGGTTCAGGATGTGTTGGATGGATGTCCTTTTGAGCCTGTAGTGGGCAATGACATCCTCTGGCGTTAGGTCTGCAAGGCTGGGACGTCTGCGCAGCGCCCGCTGTCTTCTTTCGCGCTGCCTCGGTGGTGGCCCTGGGGGAGGTGGCGGTGGTGGTTGTTGCCTTCGTGGGGCTCCAAGCTGAATGATTAGTACCTCCATGGCATCAGTGGGTCCTCAGGTGGGGCTCTGAGCTAGTCTCCCTTATATGCCTCCCTTTATCACCATTTTTAGACCAGCTTTTTTCTGGTCTTAGGTTCCTGCAGCTAGGGGCCTTAGCGCGACTTTTTTTATCGCTTCGCGGGTACGGCCCATCATTGCTAATAGTGCGATGTGGTGTTAGCGACATTTTTCGAGAAATTTTGAGAGGGAACGCCTACTTTGCATGTCATTAGCGATAACTATCGCTGGCATGCTAGGCGATAGGAAAACCGGCTGCTATCGCCGGAAAGCTGTCGCTGACGCTTGTTAGCGACAGTTTGGTAATAGGGCGTTAAAAAAAAAAACGCGTTGCTAACGCGCCGATAAATGGCTTGATAATATGCCCCTACACACCTTTTTTTGCTTCTACTATGAGCCTTTTAGGCACACTTATTTATTACCTATTCTTAAAGCTCATGGGTTTCAGCAATATAGACCGGCCTTTTACTTTCTTTGTATGTTTTCTGAGCCGGCACTTTTTTATGCAGTAGGAGGATATTTAAAACGTGCCCTGCGATGGCATAATTCCATGGACATTTAGGTACTTTTATGTCTGTATTTTGTTATCTGTTATTTATGGTCTCCATCGGATTTTAAGAAGTGATGTTTTAGTATTGAATTTTATATGGATTTCATTATGTATTTATGTATGTTTGTGTCTTTTATGGACAAATTCTGGCCAAATAAAGATTTCTTTCTGATTCTATGTCAGCTTTTCTCAATTAAATTCTGATATGCAACCTTTTATAAACGTGAAGTGAGTGCATTTTTCAGTGCTATCTGCTAATTCTTCCATTTCAACTACAGTCTGTACATTTTGTATTGCTGGATCGAAGCAATGTGTTTTTTGCAGTTCCTCCCACGAAAGATCAAAAGATAGGCATTAATATAAGCTTCATGGATAGCATCAGTTACGACCTCTTCCAGGATAAATACAGATAACGCATTTGTGGTGTCAGTGCTACTTTGAATCAGAGCCTCTTTATCTGCTTCACTGAAGTCAAATTCTCCCGAGGGACAGATCTTCCTCCAGGCACCCGAAATCTAATTGCCAGCAGTGCTCCACTTTCCACCTAGAAAATGATCCGTGAGCCATTAAAGTAACAAAGAAAGTCACAAAACACTTATACAGTGAGAACAGAAGAACCCGTGCCAGGAAATTAGAGCAAGCCTGATTGTGCTCTGTATTTAAGCACAGCTATTATCCTCTAATCGAAGGCAAGAGGAAGTGGTTCTCCAGCAGGAAAAGCTGAGTGGAATCACAGCAATAACTACTGTACAGCCATGACTAGATAGCGTTGTGCTAGCAGAGTAATGTCGAGTAGTACCTGCCCTGAATGGCACGTCACAAGAGTGGAGTAAATCTAACCACCCACGCGCCACCTAAGCATCCAATGCTGATTCGTGGTCATGTTGGCCACCTTGCCATTCCAGCGGAATAACAAAACATGCCAACAAGACACCAAATAAATGGAAGAGAGAAGAAACGTGTGCAGGCTAGACTGAAAGGGAAACATCTCAAAGACTTCAGTTGGTACATTTTCTTTGCTTTATTCCACTATTGTTTCATTCTATAGCATTTACCGCACTCAATATGTATTTAATTGAGACACTTGTAGGTCTCTACTATAAATGTATTGAATCCAACAGACTAAGGGCCTAATTATGAGTCTGGCGGTCTTCCAACTGCCACATTACAACCTTGGTGGTCGTGCCGCCCTGGGGCCGCCAACACCACCAGGGAACCGCTGTTCCCTCGCGGTGGCGCAGTGGTCAAGAGGCATCAATTTGCTTGGCGAAACTGCAGCGGTCCTGCCAAGCATATTACTACTTTCCTCACCACCACGTTTTTATGGAGGTCTTTCCTCCATGAAAACAGTGGCATGAGGAAAGAAAGGGAGCCCTACAAGGCCCCCTTGTTCATCGCTCCATGTGGATGCACACAGGTGGGCACCACATGTGCCTCCCTGTTTGCACGCACCCCCAGTTCTAGCATGGCATGGACTTTCCTGCTGGAACGTTCTTTGATGTTCCCATTGCGGTGCCTATGTTATAGGCACTGCCTTGGGAACTCCAAAGAATTGCCCGCCAATGACTAAAAAAGTAATTATACCGCAGGCGGTTCTCACACGGGTTTGGCTGTGAGCTTAGACTGGGCTTTAGGTACGTCCCTTGCTTATGAATCAATGGCTTTATTGTCTATCCCAGTTCCCTGCTCCCACAGTTCCGTGCTCCCAATTCAAAGACTTTCTTCTATATTTTTATGTTAGTGCCACCCAAATGAGCATTTCTGTCTCACTGTGTTTTGATTGGATGAGTTGTACTACATCTGACATTATCTGACATGCTGGCATCGGGATATTTTATTTCAGTGCATGAGAGACTATATTCTTTCTCTTTTGCTCTCAGCTGTCCTTATCTCCCCTCCTTTCCTGTCCTTCACTATTTTTATTTAAAATCCTTTCTAGACCAGCACTCCATCCACTTCCCATGTCTAATACGAAATCAGGCTACCATTTTTCAATGATTTTTAAACGTTTCAAAATGACCGCCTGCATGTGCATGTTTGTGTACATATGGTGGCTATTCCTGGAATTCTTATTGTAATGACTGTCCAGGCTCCAGTGCATGTGCATGTGCATGTACAACCAGCCATATTACAATGATTTCTGCTATAAACAACAGCAAAACCAAAACAAACATTAGAAAGCCAATAGGTCAGACCCTCTGTGTTCATAGGCAAGACCTATTGGCTTTGTCAGTGCTTCCTATTACTCTAACTATTCTGGTTTAAAATGGTGGCTGTAATAATCATCACATGTACCAAGGAAACTTATCTTTGGAGCAGACTTAAGAGCAGTGGTGGCTTGTAATCTGCCTGAGCATTGGGGTGGGCCACACGCGCCTGCTCACACATACTCACACTCACCCATCCACATGTATACTCACTCAAACCCATCCATTCACAAGTGTGCACACATACACTAATCATTCACAAGCTCATGCATACGGTCATACTCATTCACAGCACACATACAGAAATACACATGCATTCATATATACACATGCATCCAATATTTAAAAAAACTTACCGGGCCACAGCAGTGACAGTGGGTGGCCAGAGGAAAGTCTCAGTGGTTTCTGGAATGTACATTTGGGGAAGGAACTGGCAGAAGATCTGGCAGCCTCCTCTCATTGACTGACCTTGTTGTGGGTCAGCAAATGAGAGGAGGACCTTCCCTTACTCGCACAGAGTGGGATGGGGTCAGTGAGACTTGCTGACCCCACCTCACTCTGTGGTGAGGCGTCACTGATGGACAGTCAGCCCTGGGCACTTCAGGGCTTAAAACTGAAGTGCACAACTCTGAGTCTGTCGTTGATGCGCACCTTCGTCATTAGGGGGAGGACCTCTCAGTGCTTTGCCGGGCTGAGAAGGTTATGCTCTCAGGGCTGTGAAATCTTCAGCTTGGCAAAGTTTGGCTCAGGCAGCCAGGTCTCGGCGCATTTAGGGCATGTACAGTGCCTGGCAGCCTGACCTAAACATGTAGAGTGTCTGTCAGGCTGACCTTTGCTCAGCCTGACAGGCACTTTTCATGCTTTGAAAAAAGGTGGGGGCAAAGCCACTCCGCCCTTAATGATTAGCTATGCCTGCATAAGAGACTGGTAAACTGAACTAAGCACGGAGTTCTCTTTTAGATCTTACCTAATTAGATTGCATGAAACCCAGTTAACATCAACAAAACTTCTTGCTTAAAATTGGTAGCATAGATCTGAGAGTAACAAACGTCTTAGAAAAATGAAGCATTATCTCTTAAGGTGAATAAGCATTTGCTAGACCTGCCATCCTTGATGTGGTTTCCCCTGACCTTTTGCCTTCTGACCTCCTTTTTTGCTAACTTCATTTTTGCTGGCTTTAGGATTCTGGGCACTTTACCATTGCTAACCAGTGCCAAAGTGCATATGCTCTGTACCCAAAGCATGGTAACATTGGCTTATCCACAGCTGCCATATTTAATTTACTTATAAGTCCCCAGTAAAGTGCACTATATGTGCCCAGGGCCTGCAAATTAAACGCTATTAATGGGACTTCAGCATTGATTTGGCCACCCACTCTGTAGCCCTCAGGCCTGCCACTGCAGAGCCTGTGTATGCAGTTTTAAACTACTATTTCGACCTACTTGCCAGGCCCAAACCATCCCAATTATTACATCTAAGAACTCACTAAGGTATGCCTTAGGCAGCAGGGTGCAGTGTATTTTAAAGGTAGGACATGTACTTTTAAGTGTTACATGTCCGGGTAGAGAAAATATGCTAAATTTGTATTTCACTACTGTAAGGCCTATCTCTCCCATAGGTTAACATTGGGATTTCCTTAAAATATTCTTTAGATGAAATTACTAATTGGAAAAAAGATAGAGATTTTGAGTTTGGTGTCTCTGGACTCACAATTTAAAATCACAACTTGTGGTGAAGCCCGATTTTAAATTATAAGTCTGAAAATGGCACTTTTAGAAAGTTGGCATTTTCTTACTTCTGTGCCTCTGCCTGTCTCTGAATACAGATCTGGGTTGGGTGACAGCTGGGCCTTGTGCACTCCCTCTAGACAGACACCCAAAGGAAGAAGATCTGTGACATTTGCCTCATGATGGCCCATCACCAGGCTGATGGGCCTTCCTGAGGTAGATTGGGAAGGAGGAGCTGACACTTGCACCTGAATAGGGCTGTGCCTGTCCCCACACAAAGAACTGCATTATCCCCCTAAAGTGAGTCTGGAACCAGGGCAGGAAAGGCAGGGACCATGTGATCTTCAAAGGCTTCTTTGATGTCTCTCCCACTTCAAAGGAACATTTGGGTATCAGTACTGAACCGCTGACACCACCAAATCAGAACTTTGCTGAAACCAAGGACATTCTGCCTGGAAGAAGAGCTGCTGTGCTGTAGGAGGGACTGCCACTTTGCTACCTGCATGGCTGTGTTGGCCTGCTGTCTGCTGATTGCTGTGTTGTAGGAGGGACTGCCACTTTGCTACCTGCTTTGCTGTGTGCTGGGCTGCTGCTCCTTGCCTGGGAGTGAAAGGAACTGGACATGCTCTCTACATCATTGAATCCAAGTTTATCCAAGGGCTTGTTGGCTTCCCTCCTGTTCTCTGAAGTCTCATGGTCACAAAAGGCTTCTTGCAACTCTGCTGGTACTGTTGGACTCTGCCATCAGTGAGTCCTACCCTTGCCTCAGAACTAGCTTCTGCAGCTGTTTTCTTAAAACATTGACGCAGTGACCCGTATGCACCGATTGGAATCAACCCAGTGCCCTCTGACGCCGACACAGTGCCGATTCGATGAAGACATGGGTCCCGACTGCGAGGTTCGATGACAACGCAACGCAGATCCGCAGACGCTGCTGCGAGGCATGACATCGGTGCAGCACCAATCCTTCAACACCAACTGCGAGGCTCAACTTCAATGCAGTACCGATCCTTCGACACCAACTCCGAGGCTCGACTTTGATGCATCGACCTGACTGCATGAATTGGAGCCAATGCAGGGAGCCCTCAACGCCGAAGCTTGCTCCGTACAAGGTACTTTTTCCGCAGACCCTGTGTGGGTCCTGTAGCCAGCCTACCCTCCATCACGGTTAGCCCAAACTTTGGATTTATCCTCGTCTAGTGTGACCTCAAGTAACCTTTGAGCACTATGGTTTTCTAAGCACTGCTTTTGGATTTAATCTTTAAAAATTCACATCTCGAATTCTACTGATTGGATTTTTGTCATTTTGGTCATGTTTTACTCACATAAATATTCTCTATTTTTCTGAACTGGTGTGGAGACTTTTTGTGGTGTTTTCACTGTGTTACTGTAATTCAAGTGTTGCACAAATACTTTACACATTGCTTCTTAAGTTAAGCCTGACTACTGTGTGCCAAGCAACCAGACGGTGAGCATAGGCTAACTTAGGGTGTGTATCTGACTTACCCTGACTAGGATTGTGGCTTCTGTTTGGACAGAGTGTATTCTCTGCCAACCAGAAACCTTAATTTCTAACAGCATTATGTGACACTGAAAGTAAATGTTGGGACATATTAACTCATAAAATAATTATTCAAAACAACTAATCAAAACAAAGGTAATACATGGAAAGAGCGTATAACCATGGAGGGTTTACTGTTGTTAAAATAGTCCTGTAACAAGCTATTCATTCTCGACAAAGTAGCTGTTAGGAAAATCTTGTAACCTTAATTCATAACATTCCTGTTTGAGCTAAGAGTAAAATACAAGTGCGGTAATGGTCAGATATTTTAGAGTTCCCCAGTGGAATCATTCAATAATGAACCAGAAAGTAATGCAGAGAGAATGTTCACAGCAATGAAAAGCAAATGTAGATCACTTTTTATCTGGTAACTAAATATTAGTTAAGTAGATGGCCACTTCAGCTTGGGTGTTTGCATACATGACAACATTTTGAACCTGGTAAGAAGGAGATATTTAAAATCAAATTATCAGAATTGATTTTCCGCATTAACATACTTTAAAGCAGAGGAGATTTTAGGTTGTAGACAACTATAATTAAGCCATTTTGGGGTTACAAAATTGTCTGATGCTTAAGCGGGTCTATTGGCATGTATGTGTTTGATTAAATTGTAAATTACATTCTGCACCAACTGGAGTACAGAAGAATTGCTGTGAAGATTGTTACAAGTGTAGCTTCTGTTTGGATTTGCTGAGATGCTGAGTAGTCTAGCGCTGACTGGCTCTAATCAAAGAATCTTCTTGAATGGCCTCCACTGACCGTCGCTGAAGGCAAATACATCGCAAACATTTTCCTCAATGCTGTAAAACAAGATTAATGAATTCTTCTTTATTGAAATGAAGACTGCTTTCTACCATCCTGGGAGAAACAATGGCTGTAAATGTAAATGGCAGGGTAAGAACACTATCAGTATAGGTCACAGGACACCTCAACAGATGCTTTAGGTTGACTGTCAATTGGAGGTAAGATTTGGTACAGGGGAACTTCAGCAGATGATACAGAATGATTGTCTCACTATGTCAATGGTGGGACCACTACAGCCTTATAGCCCGCTGTAGCGGGCTAAACCAGCCATTAAAGGCGTGAGCTGAAGTAGAGGGCCTTTAAAAAAGAAGCGGGCCTTTAGTGACTAGTATAGACCGCTACGAGGGCTATAAGGATATTAGAATATTCTTCCCCTAGAGGGTACAATGCTCTAATTAGGAAAACAAAGGCCTCACAGAGCCCGAGGAGGTTGAAATCTCCTTGGGCTCTGTGAGGCCTTTTTTCCACAGCAACAGCTAGGAAAGGAAAGCATTGTCATGTTGATGCTCCGGACTTTTACCAGATATTAGAAGCCCAGAGCATTCCTGTTAGAAATGGGATCTCTGGTTGGTTAAGGCTTGCGCCAAAGCCAGGCAGAGACCACCACTCTAGTCAGAGCAAGGGAGTTACACGCCGAAGATAACCCCTGCTCACCCCCTTGGTAGCTTGGCACGAGCAGTCAGGCCTATCCCGGAGGCAATGTGTAAAGCGTTTGCGCAACACACACACAGCAACAACATACCAGGCACACCACAAAAGGAACTCCACACAAGGTTATATCAAAACTAGCCTTTGTATTATCATAAACACATTAGAATAGTAATCACACATTTACACTGTGCCAACTGGCACTGGGCAATATCTACAGGGGATTATATACACATGACAGGGCCAATTGGGCCACTATCAGCACCATCACAAGTACACATAATAAATGTAGAACCAATAATACATGTAGAACACAACCAGTAACTACTGGCAAAATACTGTACTCGGCATCATCTCCTGCAACATAAATCATATTATGCAAGCAGCATCACATTAGGCGTGAAATACATTCTGCGCCAACTTCATAAGCATAAACACACTATGCCATAACCTCACCAGCATAAACACATTATGCAATCACCTCATAAGTCTAAACGCATTAGACAATAACCTCACAAGCATAAATACATTATGCAATCACCTCATAAGTCTAAACGCATCAGACAATAACCTCACTAGCATACATACATTATGCAATCACCTCATAAGTCTAAACGCATTAGACAATAACCTCACAAGCATAAATACATTATGCAGTAGCACATAAATCACATTAGGGCCTGGCGCCCTACCAGCCCAACAGCCCCCATGGCCAACTCGCCTTTTCAGAGGGCTCAAGTGCCCTATGTCCAAAGTGTCAGGGCGGCTGCCAATGCAGCAGAATCAAAAGTGTGCAACTGCGCTGGGGCAGAGGAGTGTATCCCACTCCTGTCTCACTCAAAAATGCCCCCACAGAAATGTCAGCCTAAACGGTGCAGCTGACGCTAATTGCCGTGCAGCTGTGAATCCAATAAAGGCCCTGGCACCACTGTGCCCTGAGAATGGGTCCCCACTGGGACTCTGTAACACAAATGTGCCCAACACGTTGCAGCTGCCCGCGCTGGTGCGGCGCAGCTGAGGATAAGGACAATGGACCCTGGCACGACTGTGCCCTCGGGGCCCCACTGGGGCTCTCTAACTAAGATTGCCCCCATCGTTGCAGTTGCCCACTGGCAAGCGGGGCAACTGTAAAAACATAGCCAAACAAAGGGGACACGGGCACCCCTGGGCCCTCTGGACCCCCCGGGGGCCCTAAAACAATGAGGCCCACATTGGAGCGGCCCACTGTCAGGCGGGGCCGCTCAAAATCCAAAGCACCGACCATGTGCCTCGAAAGGCACCACAACACTCAGGCAGCGCTTCCACTCACCGGGTCTGGGCAGAACTCTGTTTCCGGCCGCACTGGCACTCAGCTCTTCGCCCGGTCCCTCTCCTGGGACCGGGACTTGGGCATGGAGCCTGCGAGGCTCCGGATGTTTTTAGAAGGCACGCGGGGCTCTCCTCCACAACACGGGAGCCCCGCCTCCAGTGGCAGCCTTCTTCCCCGTCCCACCGGGCCTCCTCACAACGGCTCACCTCTTCTCCGCATACACGGGGCTCCCACCGCTCATGGGAGCCCCGCTCGGGGCAGCGGCAACTTCCTGATACCGGCCCCACCCACAACCAGGCAGACGCGCCTGGCTTCCAAGTCGGCCGCGTCGTCCTCACTCCGGGCCGCGGCGGTGAATTCTCAGCCATTACGGGGTAGGCTCCCGTTTTACCCAAAGATAGTGGCGGGGTGGGCACTCGCCGAATCAAAAGGTGCATGCTGCGGGGTGGGCACCCGCCATTTCGAACACCTATAATGCGGGGTGGGTTCCCGCTCGGCATGAAAAGAATGCAGGGTGGGCAACCGCTCCTAAAGCAGCATCACGGGGGAATCCCTCACGTCGGGATTTCCTCTAAAAGGGCGGCAGCTCAGTGCTGCGCAGCCCACGCTCCTCTCTCCTCTGGGAAAATTAGAATCTAGCGCTCACAGGGCGCAAAGGCAACAAGAAGTCCTGAAGGTCCATGGCAAATGAAAAGAACAGATGCCGCAAAGTCCTGAAGATTAAGGGGGCAATGCTGGGCCCAGGGAGGCAAGCCCTCATGGCGGTTCCTCCTGGGCCCCAGCAGCAGCATGCCCCAGCAAGGTCAGGAACAAGCACAGAACAATTTCATGGGGTCACAGCCCCTATATTTATACCACAAATCTCTTTGTCTGCAGGACAGGGCATGGGGGAACCAGATGCAACTGGTTCAGGGGGGATTTGGAGCACTTTGTTTTACAAGCTCCTCTTCCTCTTTGTCAGGTGGGGGCTAAGTGATCAGACACACCACAGGGGGCGGAGCCAGCATTGTGCAGGCTGGGCACAGTCCTATTCAGGGTCAGGGGATTACTCCTCCCACTACTCCTACTGCAGATGTCCCATTCAGCCTAGCGCTGACTCACCCTGCCCCTCCTGGAGCCACACACACCTTTCAGCCCCTGTCACTCACAAGCCAGACATGCAATTCACATCAGGCAGGCAGACACATAGCACACAGAAATGCCACTTCTAAAAGTGGCATTTCTCCCATAGTCATAATAAATCTGCGCACACCATTGCGCAGCATTTATTCTCACAATTTCATACATACTAAACTCGACCACGCTGCTCCTCCCATTCCAGGAATTACCACTGACACACTTAATCAGGGAATCCCCCATGCATTCCTATGGGAGGGCAGGCCAACTTTACCAAACGTACACAGAGAGCGCACGCACTTTACACTGGACCACAGTACTAAAGTACCCCGAGGCCTAGAACCACCAACACCATGTCACAGAAAAGGCAAACAGTTTAGGGGTGAACCTGCCAAAAAGGGCCAAGTCCAACAATTCCATTGTCTTCAATAGAGCGCTCAACATTCCAATGTTCTAATGTAAGTTAGCATATGTTATGTTATGTTGTGTTATGTTATCTTATTATTTATCATTCATTTGTAGAGCTGACTTACACAGATGCTTCCTAGCTCTAGGAATGAAGTAAGAGAGGTGATTGGGATGACCTCGGCTACTCACTGCTTCTGTTTCATCACTCCAAGAACTTTGCCCCAGATTCTTATATTCAGTGCTTAATTTGAGCCAGTGGTTGCCGATGGGGCCCACTGGCACTCACTTTTATGGACTGTCAGTTATTCTTCCTCAACAGACTTTGATCCAGAGCAAGAGAAAGAACAACACAAAAAGAGAAAGAAGAAGGAAGGGAAAGATAGAAAAACTGTGAGAAAGAGGGAAAGCAAAGATGTACCCTGCTGGGTTGAGCTAAAGAGACAAGGAGTGTCTTGTGGTGGATGAAAGAGGCATGAGGAGGAATCAAGGCCACACAGCCTTGGGAGAAATGAGCACAAATTTAGACAACCAACTTACTCACTGTGTTAGAATTGCACTTTGGAATGCTTTAAATGCTGTAGAAACGTTTACGTTAGAAAATGACTCGTAGGCAAAAGTGTAAATGCATAATGTTTAGAATCCTAGTAAACAAACTGGGAACATTCATTAGTTAATCACATGTAGGATTGAGAATGCTCTTTGAATGTCTGTAAATTAATGCATGTTTCAAAAACGTTTTTCACCAGGCAATCATTTCCTAATGAGTATATTATTGAGGACCAAAGTCTTTTCACTCGACTATTGCTCAGTTACTTGAATTAGATATTTAGTAAAACTGCTAAGTATTAGTGACAACCTTTAGAAATATGCTAACTATAACATCCTATTCATCCAGCTACTCACCCATGTTAGATCATATGTTAGAATACAAAGAACCTATTAAAACTGTTTATTGTAACTGATGACTTGGAGACTTTTATGAATACTGTTTCCGACTAACATTGATAGTTGTTTTCATATTACTGACTAGCCATTGTTTACACATTGAGCTCATAGTGCATCCTTTAGCTTATTTAAGAGGATTCTCATGAGAACCTTCCCTCATGTAACAAATGCGGTAATAATTGTATCGATCATTGCGACGAGAGTACAGACTGTAGGAATCAGAAGAAGAAGCATCTTATGACTGATGACACCACCTCGTGAACTATTCTCACTGGATTTCGACAGAGGACGCCTACAGAATTGTTGCAAAAGTATGAATCTATATTAATTAATGTTCCTAGCTAGCTGGTAACCACTTTTCTCATACACTTCATTGCCTCTTAATTCCTGTGACTTTTCTGGTGGTACTGCTGATAGATCTTTCCCTGCTCTGAGACTCTTCTTTATGGAGAGTTGGACTCTTTACCTATTTCCCCGAGGTGACTGATTTCTTTTTTCAGTTTTGAGCTTTTTGGATTATTAGTGATCAATGCTACTGCACGGATTGCACCTTTATTTACAGTTAGTACTGCAGCTGTAGGGAACTCGGCTGGGTTTCCAGAACTACTCTTTATGAGTAGATCATCTCTTACTCACTCTTCTCCGGAGGAACTCTTAATGGGTTCTATTTAGATTAGGTCCCTTAATTATCTTACTGGGTTTCTCTATGGAACACTCTGTATTTTTCCTAATGCTGACTTCTAATCAATTCTATTTTAAATTTCTGTAAACTTACTAAACTGAATAAAGATAATAATGATTCTAACTTTGCAATAAATAAAGGTTTTTGAAACCTTCACCAACCTCTCACCATTGACTAATCGCCAAATCTGAATGCCTTTGATGTTTTGATTATTTTGAAAGAGCTCTAAATTTGCATACAGTGGAAAAGGTCAGTCGACCTCTCCGGAGCTGCAAGGATTCTCCACGGCGAGATTTGTAAGTGGGTGTATATAAAGATTGAACCATCTTGGTGAGTCCTTGGGCACCTGCAGCCTTGATATTGTGTAACCGACCTACAAGAGCAATGACTTGGGCCCATGCACTCAGACTTTTACAAACTTAGCACTGTTTTTTTTGTTGAGCAAGAGCCCAGTGATCCATTTTGCTAAAGATGCCCCGCAAAGTCCATCAAACCTGAATAGTGAAAATGACTCTTCCTGCAGAAGTGTTCTGACATAAATCTCGATTTATTTTACTCCATTTGTATTTATTGTTGTTCAAAGTTATTGATCCAGAAATGCTGTACATACTAACAAGAGTTACAAAGGTTACAAAGACCAGTGGTCCTGTTTGGTGGTAACAGAGACATTACAACATCCACTCAAATTAGGGCGGATGGTGTATTGTCCTTCCTCTGATGACCCCTTCTCTGTTCGGCCTTTAGAGAAACTATTCCAGCAACAGGGTCAAAGGGTGCTCCGTTAACAGAATACTTAAGGTCCACCCATCTCTAAATGAGGCAGGAGGACCTAGAGTTTAGCAGGCAGGGTACTCTGTCATGTTTGCAACAGGGTACCCTGTCGGCCACATTCTAAATCGGACCCTTTGGCATTTATAAAGGTTAGCAAAAGATTTTCGACTTTTTCCCAAGCAAATGTTTGCATCATCCATTTATTATTTCTTCAGCAGAAAGTACTGCAGGAAATCCGTTGCAATGGTATCCCAATAGAGAAACACAAAGGTTTCCACCAGATGAGCCAATTACTTCTTTTTCCCTACTGCCAGAAATCCCACCCTTCCTCTTCTAGCACTGAGGAAGGCATAGTACAGAATAAGAATCTGCGACAGAAATCTGCACTGCAAATTTCCCATTCAGGGATAAGTCCGTGTTTTGCACATTGTATAAATAAAATTAATGAGCTTTGCAATTTGTGAAACAAGCACATTTTTTGAAAAATATATGCAAAGCTGTGAAGAGTCAGGATTTACAACTTGTTGCAGCAATAGATGGGAGTTGTGTGGAGGATCTGAAGGTGAAACTCGTGTTGACTTGGTAACAGAGAGGCAGTAGAGCTACAAGAAATGAAACATGCATGAGGGAACATAGATGGAGAGGTAAATGGGAAAGGCTCCCTTATGGACTAGAATGAAGAGTTAGAAAGATGCCGGGTTCTAATTTGAAGACAGTAATGAGAGGTGGGTCTATTAAGGGAGATTATGTAGTTTATGTAAATTGTGATTTTTACCAGGAGACAGTAAACCTGCAGCAGGACAAGTGGGAGAACCTTATTCAGCCCTCTTTATGACCCGGGTATTTTTGACTGTAGTAGCGAGGTGTGTATGGATCTTTCAAATGGTCATTATTAGGAACCTGTCTGTGGTGGTGGATTTGATGTAGTTCTCCAGCCACGTGCTGCTGTTGAATTATAAACTGAGGTACTGGTAGAGGGAGAGGATAACTGGGATTAAGAAGGATAGGATGTAGGGCTAGGTAGAGTGCAGAAAGGGATACTAAGAAGTAGATTATCCATTCTTAATAAGAGTTCATCACAAACATGATGCCATTCAGTTCAGAATAGCAGTGACACAATCAAAGATCCCAGACAGAAGAATGGTGAACAGAAAGAGATGGTCTGGGTAGCTCAAGGGAAATGGAGGTAAGAGAAACCCACAGAGGGCATACTGTTACTGAGATTAAAGGACTGAACCTGGAGGAACACCGACACAGTGGATGTGCAGGTGCAAAAAGTGAAGAGCACAGGTGGACAGAGAAGGAAAAATCAAGGAATTAGAACCAAATTATGCATGTCCCATTAATCCCAATGTAGCAAAGGAAGCTAACATTGTTGGATGGTCGATGTGTTGAGTGGTGTAGAGAAGTACAAGAGAACAAGCATATAAAAGAGGTAAGGGACTGGTGCAGAGGTTCATGAAGCAGCCTCAGTAGGATGGTGTTGCTGGAACATATATTGAAGAGGCTTACGTCACAAACAGAAGCATAAAAGATGAAGACATATTTATTATTTAATATATTTTTTCTTATTTTTATCTTATTACAGGTGTTCACAACTGATATGACTTGCCATTACATGTTTCATGACTTATGATTTAATTTTCCACTTTTTCAGGACAGAATTACAGGATCGAACATTCTAAAAATATTTGTTTTAAAACACGACAACAAACAAAAACAAATGAGATCATCAATTTCTATTAACCAATCAATTACATTAAACAATATGTCAATATTACAGAATAAGTGTCTGATTGGTAGATAGTTTACTTGCAGATTAAATAAAATGCGGTTTTGTACTATGGCTTCTAGAATCTGTTGTGCAGTTATTAGCTGGAAAGTAAAAATGATAAACTCTCATAGCAGATACCCAAAATAAAGCTTCACAGATTACTATGTAGCAAACAGTATGCAATTATACATCTTACAGATCACTTTATAGCAGTTACATTTATAGGTAGGAAGTCAATATTGGGATTCTAACAGAAAACCGCGATACCAGTAAAGCAACAGATTACCATAGTAAATAGGCCTAAAGTACGTTTTCTAATTATTAGATTGTCACAACACCTTAATTGAGAAGAACATGTGACATAAATTCAGGGACTCATTTATAGATTATGAGAAAGTTTCAAGATACCATGCTAGCTGGTTCCTGAAAGCAAAATAGTGGCAGTAGAGCTTGGTTTAAAGAAAGATGACTGGTTTTAGTTGGGTTCCATTTTGGCCTTGTGTACTATTCCTATGTCTGACTGACAGCTGAATAATGTGATCAAAGCAGGAAGACTCAACTTTGGCATATTTCTATCCCAGCACAACTAAATATGTAGAGGATAAATGTAATTGCAGCTGCAATGTGGGTACCCTCATCTGTTGCCAGCATTGTGGACTGCTGTCACAGGGTGCTGCACTGAAAGAGGATAGTGCTGGCATCCTATTGTGGTGTCCCTTCTCTCACAGGCTTTTCAAGGGAGGTGCTTGTGGTCCTGAGATCTCTTGCAGACCTGTGGTAAGCCACCTCCCCACAATGCCAGACGACAGTGACAGCAACAGCAACACAGGCGACCACCCTCCGCACCTCATTGGCAACCACTGGGCACAATCCCAAATGCATGTCATTCCCACTACACCTTACCCTCACCAGCAGCTCTGTTAGGGTATTGTATTTACAGTGGCCATTTTGAATTGGGAAGGATGCTGAATAATAATAACAACTACTGAATTTATGAAGAATGCGACCCTGCCTTCAGTCCGTCCTGTAAGCCTTGCACTGTAACTCATGACTCATTGCTTATTGCTACACTTCTTACTATCTGTTCTTCCTCTGACTATGACCTGGTACACCTACCATCTTACTGGTTGAATACAAATGGGATTAGTAGTTTGTAGATGGTTGATTTGTTTTGATTTCAGGTCTTGTCCGCAGTGCAGGATTTTTATTGAACATAAAGCTGAGCAAGAGAGCATTACAAAACCTAGTCCCTAGCTATTCTAGATCGGGTAGCGTGGCCCCAAGCTGGCAGTGCAGATACGAATAATTGGGAGGCTAAAAGATGGTTGGCCATGAAAGGATGCTTGAGTAAGTTAATAGACTAGGTGGAATAATTAATAAAGGGGGCCAAGTGAATAACTGTTAAATCTGTTTTTTATTATAAGTTGGTTTAGTTCTCAGGGTGAAAGAATTGTCCCGTGATGGGAAAGATGGTGCTTTGGCTTTTCAATGAAAGAAAATAAGGTGTATGCGTAACCCTGAAGATGTATGTGTAACCCTTGAGGATTTTGACATTAAGGGCCTCATTACGATGTGACTCGGAAAGCCTCCGGGAGGCTTTCCGAGTCACATCGTAGGCTTCACTTCTGCCCGCCGCATTACAATGCAGGCGGTTTAAAGTAAAACCGGCCGGTCATTCTGGCTGGATTCCGACTGGCTTAAGGAGCCTGTCGGGCAGTCGGAGGCCCCACCGTAATCTCTATGGATGGCGTTTCCGCCGTCAGAATTATGATGTTGGTTTCCAAGAGGCTTTCCATGTTGGGCTTTCTGATATGGAAAGCCTGTCAGGAAGCAACTTTGGAGGCTCCTAGCAGGGCCCTCTTTTCCTTGCGGCCTCCGGTTAGGTGCCCAGGGGGCACCTATGGTACCCCCCTGTTAATCCCTGCACCATGTGAAAGGTACCGGTGCAGGCACCGTAAAGTGCCTGCCACACTGTGCAGAGATTAACAGATTCTCCCATTTCTCTATGGAAGCTTGTGGTACGGCAGGTTTACTGCCGTAGCACAAGCTTCCATTGAGAAATGGGAGCATGCGACCTCACCATGTGCGGTTGCATTGTAATAGTGGTGTCGGGACTGCCGACTGGAGGTCAGTCGGCCCGAGACCTCAACGTACGTCTGCCCGACATCGTAATCAGGCCCCAAGTGGATACTACAGCTATAAAAATTGAAAACTGAAAGGTTAGACACATAGGGGTCGATTCCGATTCGGGCCGGAAAACTTACCGACCGACTCGGAGCCGGAATTCATTCCGACCAACACGTACCGGTGCAGCCCGACCCGCAAAGTACGATGAGAAGAGTGCAAAACCCGACCGACTCGTACGGAACACAAGCCAAACGACCGAGCCGCGCGGAAAACAGCAATCCGGCCGGAAAAACACGCGAATCGAACCGACCGACACGCACCCGGAACAATCCCGAACGAAACGTACCCGCGAACTCCTACCCGCCAAGTACGATGCAACGCGTGGAAAACACGACCGAGTCGCACGGAGGACAAGCCGTACGACCGACACGCATACAAAACTGCGAGCCGAAGCAACCCAAAACACCGCGACCGACGCGTACGCAGCATAGAAAACAGCACAAACACAGCGTGAACGAATCGGAGAAGCTCGTACGAGACAACTGCAGGGTCCGACTCGGTTCACAAGTACGTCTCCTACATGCACAAAAAGTACAAAGGGAAAATACACAAAAAAAGGCCAAACAAGCAATTACAAAGGCAATAAATACTGGGGGGGGGGGCAGGGAACAAAGACACACCCACAACTCCACCCATATAAAGGACACAAATCCCTACCATGATCCTTTGCAAATTCAAATTACCTGCCAGCACTCAACAGACAGCAACCACACACCCACAGCTCATCCCTCACACAAGCCACACACCATCAGCACCTCAACAAATAGCAACCTCACATACACCCAGCAAAACACACACTCACACACCTTCACCTGCACACCAACACACACATCACTCACCATCACCACCCATCACCATGCCCCCAAAGAAGAATCATAAGTTCCTAGATAGTGAATTGGAAGTCCTGGTAGATGAGATCCTCAGGGTAGAGCCACAGCTGTTTGGTACACTGGTCCAACAGACACCCATGTCGCAGAAAACCAAGATGTGGGAGAGGATCGTCGACGGGGTGAACGCACAATCGCCATGTTTGCGCACAAAGATAGACATCCAGAACAGGTGGTATAACGTGCGCAGGAGGGTCAGGGAGCTGTTGAAGAAGGACTACCTCTTGAGCCAACACACCGGCAGTGGCCCTCCTGCCAAGCCAGTATACCTCAGGCCCTGGGAGGAGAAGGTGCGGGCCATCCTACCACCAGTGAGCGTATATGGACTAGAAAACATCCCACAGCCTGGTGAGTACACAACAAATGTATACAATATTGTGCGACAATACACACACATCACTGTCAAGGGGAGAGTCAAACCATGCACCCTTAGCAAATACACAGCAACCAGAACAGAATCATCCCAAAATGTGTATGTCAGTCAGATAAACACAACACATGCCATCTCATAGTGACATGTAACTGTGTCATCACATGTACAAACACAACTACAACTACAGCTAGGCAGTGGCACAAATATAACTAACAAACACATCCAGACATGTAGCCACCACTACAACACCACCACACAGTGAAGCCCACTGAAAGGAAGGAATTCTGTGTATGCTGGGCAAGTCAGTGTAGCCAATAGCATCATGGGAGTCGTAGTCACAGATATTGCCCACCCTCACAATGCGCACATCAACACCACCATGAACCATGCTCACATCACAGGGAGTGGAAAACAACTGACAAGATTGCTGACACTGGCTACTGCTGTGGGGAGCACAAGGTCCTGCTGGCAACTGTGCACCAACCAACAGCAGGACACCACTGACTGACATCTTGCCATTGCTCTCACACTCACACACAGTGAAGTCCACCCAAAAGCATGTAAGTACGGGCATGCTGGGAAGTGGGGTGGAGGCAATAGCATGATGGGAGTGGTAGTCACAGATATTGGTCACCCCCACAACTGTCCCATCAACACCACCCTGAACCATGCGCACATCACAGGGAGTGGAAAACAACTGACAAGATGGCTGACACTGGCTACTGCTGTGGGGAGCACAAGGCCCTGCTGGCAACTGTGCACCAACCAACAGCAGGACACCACTGACTGACATCCTGGAAGACAACTTGCACTCCCTGCAATGGAAGCACGTTCCATGGTGGAATATCTGGCTGGGTGGGAAGGAGGACTCACAGCCCTGACCATAGTTACCAGCAGCGTTTCTCACACACACCCCTAACACAAACTCCACATAACTCACCTGGGAGAATGCATTGCCTCACACTCCAATCAAATATCCCACAAAGAACCACAACCCTGGGTCATGCTGAGTGAAGCACAGGGACACACATGGGACTTGTAGCAAAACTAACCCCAGGATAACACTGTCAGCCATCTTGTCAGCACAGGCACACAACCCCACAGGGAAGCAGAGTCAAAGGGAAGGAAGCATGGGCATGCTGGGAAGGGGGTGGAGGCAATAGCATGATGGGAGTGGTAGTCACAGCTCAACATCCCCCACCCACATGGCCCAGCAAGCTCACACTCAAGCATGCACACCCCACAGAGAGTGGAAAGCCCCATCAAAGATGTCTGACACTGGTGCTCTGTTGTGGGGAGCACAAGGCCATGCTGGGAACTGGCCACCAACCAACAGCAGGACACCACTGTCAGCCATCTTGCCATTGCTCTCACACTCACACACAGTGAAGTCCACCCAAAAGCAAGTAAGTATGGGCATGCTGGGAAGTGGGGTGGAGGCAATAGCATGATGGGAGTGGTAGTCACAGATATTGGTCACCCCCACAACTGTCCCATCAACACCACCCTGAACCATGCGCACATCACAGGGAGTGGAAAACAACTTACAAGATGGCTGACACTGGCTACTGCTGTGGGGAGCACAAGGCCCTGCTGGCAACTGTGCACCAACCAACAGCAGGACACCACTGACTGACATCCTGAAAGACAACTTGCACTCCCTGCAATGGAAGCACGTTCCATGGTGGAATATCTGGCTGGGTGGGAAGGAGGGCCGGATGTCAACCAAATACAACCAATGCAGACCATGTACACACCCCAACATTCACATAGAAATGCCCAAATAATGCAGGACAATGTGCTACACCAATATCAACCCCTGACTGTGACAACTTAGGACAATGCAATGTACAGGCCCGCATCCAGAGGCACAGTCACAACTGTCAGGTGTGTCAACCATTGATGCCTGCAGAAACATAACATACATTGTGTGTGTCTCCCAAAAACAGGTGATGATGGGGACACAGCAGCAGACGCTGAGGAGTCCCCGTCCCAGGCTCAAGAGGATACGGAGCTCACTGGTGTGGAACAGCCTCTGCCCTCCTCGGATGAAGAAGACCTACCTGGCACCTCCGGAGCAAGTCATCATGCAGCACCAGCAGGACCACCAGCTGCACCCCCTGCACCCACCCCTCCAACGACTGTCAACACACATACCACCCCTGCCGACATGGACAGACCAAGGAGCACCACCACCACCAGCACAGGGACCCTGGACCAACGTGGGGCCATGGACACCAACACCACCAACAACCCCCAAGGGGGCCCAGGGTCACCTGTGCGTGCCACCTCAGGTACTGCACGTGTTGCCTGGGGTAGTGGGAGGGGTGGGAGACATAGGTCGCTGCTCGCAGAGGGGTCTGGACTGCATGATGACCCACATCTGGCACGCATAGCCGATGCGTACCAGTCCAGCACCGAAGAGCTCAGCCAGGTAGTGGGGCTCCTCAGAGACATTAAACAGCAGCATGCTGCCCATCATGCCCGCTTGGACTCACACATGTCCCGCGTGGAGTCCAAGTGGGACAGACTGCAAGAGATGACGGCGGTGCATAGGGACATATTACAATGCCTCCGCCAGATGAGCAGCAACCAGTCAACACCTCCCTGTGTGCCCACAACATCTGGTGCTGAAACAACTGCAACTGCCACAGGGAGGGAGGATGACTCTGGCGGAGAGTCCCCTGCACCGCAGCAGCCTGCACTTGAGGGTCCCCCCCAAAGAAGAGGGGTCGTCCGAGGAGGGGCAACTGAGAGGCCGATGGCCATGTGCAACCCCCAGGAAGCCAAAACCTGTTCTGGATAATCACCTTTGTGCGCAAACTGTTCACCCTGTTGACTGCAACACAACTCCCCCACATGACATGGGGAGTACAAGTTGGACCAATGTCTCAGATGACTGTGGACTTGATACAGGACATTTCTGCTACCAGGACTTCCAATTCATCTAGGAACTTTGGATTGCAATCAAAATGTACAGCACTCACCATCCTGTGCACTATTCACACACATGTATGACAATAAACACACTAATACACCATACCTGCCTCTGTCGTGATTCCAACGTGGTTTCTGTCATGGAGATGATGGCCAGCGAAATTACACTGTGCATGCTAACTGCTACAGCAAGTACAACACAGGCATGTGAGTCATGGCAACGTGACACATATGAGGGAGACACACCACCAGGGCTACACAACAAATACACACCTAGGCCATCTGACTCATTGCCTACACTGATGTTGCCAGGAAATACGGTGCAATGCACAGACACAACACCTATTCACAGTCTTAGTCAACTAGCCCACTGGTGCAGTAAGCAAATGTCAGTCAAATGTGTGACCACAGACAACGCACATCACAAAGTGAAGCACAGGTTTATTACACATTTGCAACATGTTGTAACCACTACAGATGCAAGGTAATCCCACCTGGCAGCGGGCACACAGTCAACAAGTGTAGAAGGAAGGAAGTCCATGGGTGTGGCGCACATCACCTGTAGGGACACGACAGCTACCACCCTGGAAGTCGAATCACGGTGTCGGGGATCACAGTTGACCAAACGACTCTGAAAGTACCCTGTGAAGGACAGAAATGACACACAGTCAAAAGCACTGAAGAACAGGACAGAACTGCAATACTCATGCCCAATACATGTCACAAGATACCCACCCAGAACCAAGTTAGCATGTCAACACTGTTGGGGAGTACAGACTACCTGTAAGGACACATCGCTACACGCATACAGTCATGTAGCCCATGGACACACTCAAACAGCACCAGAGCACCACCAACACATATCATGCAAACTCACATCATTGACATGACATCTCTGGATACTCACATTCAGCTGAAGAAGTTGGTGATGAGCTGTGTGCGGACATCACCATCACCATCATCATCATCATCACTGGCATCGTGGTCCAGGCCAGGATCCTCCACAGGTGGCGGATGTTGGTCATCGTCATCCAGGATGAGAGGCAACTCCTTCCGCACTGCCAGGTTGTGTAGCATGCAGCAGACGATGACAATCTTGCACACCTTTGCTGGGGCATATGGGAGGGCCCCTCCTGTCTTGTCCAGGCAGCGGAAGCAGCTCTTCAGGAGACCAAATGTCCGCTCAATCACTCTCCTCGTCCGACCATGTGCCTCATTGTAGCGCATCTGGGCTGGTGTCACAGGGTTCCTGAGGGGCGTCAGCAACCACGGCATGTTGGGGTATCCGGAGTCACCTACATACAGACAATTGCACATTAGCTGAGTTGGAAAAGAGGGTGGAACACTACATTGCAGAACACACACAATGGTACAAAGTCAGTGCACACCAACAAGCCAGGCACGCTGGTTCCGCATCTGTGACATCATCCTCGGGATGCGACTACTCCTCATCACGTAGGCATCGTGTGCAGAACCGGGGAAACGGGCACACACGTGTGAGATGCTCATATCTGCAAGACAGACCACCAGTGCATTGACCGAGTGGTAGTGTTTGCGGTTCCTGTATGCCTGCTCTTGGGCCTGTGGTGGTACCAAAGCCACATGTGTCCCATCAATGGAGCCAATGACATGCGGCATCCTCCCCAGGGCATAGAAGTCACTCTTCACGTCAGTGAGTTGTTGGAGTCTAGGGAAATAGATGTACTGGTTCAGGTATATCAACATAGCCTCCAAAACATCGCGGAGCACACGGCTGAACATGGTCTGTGACATCCCACCAGCAGTCGCCACAGTGTGTTGAAAGGTACCGGTGGCAAAGAAGTGTAGGGCTGCCATCACCTTCACCTTGGGGGTCAGCGCTGTAGGGTACGGCCGGCCAGGTTGCAAATGTGGTGCCAAGCGCACTGCCAAATCCTCAATCAGCTGCCTGGTGAAGCGGTACCGTCGGATGCTGTCACGTTCCACCATCGTTGCCAGGTCAGGGAATGGTCTATGGACAGCTGGTGCCCTGCAGTGCATAGGTGAAGAAAGAAAGATTGTCAGTCACCCCACATATGTGGCATTGAACACACTCAATATCACATGATACATCATTATGAGGCACAAGTACATGATGTGTGCAGTTCCGTAAGGACATGTATGGCACATACATGGCCAACATCTAACATCACAGTTCAACAAGTGGCATCAATAAGTCCCAGGTTGTGCCATTGGATATCATGAGGCCGTGTCACAGTTCCCATCTCCTGCTGCCACGTTACAAACACACCCCACAGTGACATGTGAGGACAGATGTGCCCCAGGCATCACAGCTCAACGACAGGTAGATTCCCAGGGACCCTGTATTGCCACATGGACACTGGCATGACATGGTGTATCATGTATACACCACAGCAAAACAACCATGACCCCCACAGGTAGTGGTCCCTGTTGCCTCGGCAGGACAGACATGGACGTCTGTGACACACACACGCACAACATCAAAGTCCATGCACAAACAACGTGGATGTGGAGACTGTCTCCCATTGTGCACATGAAATCAGAGACATTGTAAACACAACATGCACACAGACTGTGGAGGACCATCACTATTGTGCCAATGGGTCACCCTGGGTTAAACATACCGTCCCACATGGGACTCAGGGGGTATGTGACATGACATACACATACACCACCGTGAAATGTGACCATGCCACATGCTCAGATATGAACAGTTGCACATCACAGTGGTCATGTACACGAAACACCAAGGATTCTGTCCCCATGAACACGTGCACAGCCTGGGGGTGGCTGCCCCCAAGTGACACCCACAGAACAACATGTTCACCCCCATACACGGAATAGGTAATGCAGCCTTACATGCCTTAGGATACAGTTTGGACAGGCTGTGGTGTTGTAGGTGTGCCCCTCACTCCCTGGGAAGTATATGTGGCTGGCATATGTTCACCTGTGACAGGCATGGTGACATATGCCAGTGACTTGTACAGGGACGCGTTGGACAGCAATGGACCGATCGGTGCGCACACATTGGCCATTGCATTCAATGTGTGCTGGTACGCGTTGTATTCGCAATACGCGTTGGACAGCAATGGACCGATCGGTGCGCACACATTGGCCATTGCATAGCATTCAATGTGTGCGGGTACGCGTTGTATCCTGGGTACACGTTGAACAGCAATGGACCGATTGGTGTGCCCGGCCGGCCCATTGCATTCAATGTGTGCGGGTACGCGTTGTATCCTGGGTACGCGTTGAACAGCAATGGACCGATCAGTGTGCCCGGCCGGCCCATTGCATTCAATGTGTGCGGGTACGCGTTGTATCCTGGGTACGCGTTGAACAGCAATGGACCGATCGGTGTGCCCGGCCGGCCCATTGCATTCAATGTGTGCGGGTACGCGTTGTATCCTGGGTACGCGTTGAACAGCAATGGACCGATCGGTGTGCCCGGCCGGCCCATTGCATTCAATGTGTGCGGGTACGCGTTGTATCCTGGGTACGCGTTGAACAGCAATGGACCGATCGGTGTGCCCGGCCGGCCCATTGCATTCAATGTGTGCGGGTACGCGTTGTATCCTGGGTACGCGTTGAACAGCAATGGACCGATCGGTGTGCCCGGCCGGCCCATTGCATTCAATGTGTGCGGGTACGCGTTGTATCCTAGGTACGCGTTGAACAGCAATGGACCGATCGGTGCGCACCCATTGGCTATGGCCTGGCCTGGCAACGGACGCGTTTTCAAATTTTGAACGAGTCTGATGCTGTAAATTCAGTTGGTCACCCACAACAATGTTGCAAATTCATGGGTGTCATGAAGTTGAACTTTTGAAGGATGCTGTGGGCGTGTGTAAGTGGTGCAATTCCATGGATTGGCCAGATTCAGAAGATGCAAACGACTTGGACCTATCACTTTGGACACATGGGACAGTATCTGCCTCTGCAGCACACATATAATGCTGGCTGTTCCCCTGAGAGCTCACTTGCCTGCACTACATGCTCCAGGACGACATCTGCCACCACCACTGCTGCTGTATCTGCACCCTCTGGACCCTGCAATGGCACGTACTGTGGAGAGAGCCCCAGCCTTCAGCACTGAGGAGAACCAGGCCCTGCTGGACAGCCTCCTTCCACAGTACAGCAAGCTGTATGGGAAAGCAGGGGAGCAGGTGAGTGTTCTGTCCACTGCCTTTCTAAATGTGCATGTTGTCTGACTAGCAAGGCTAACAGTCTGCACGCCACTGGCTAGCAGGCTCACTGAGTAGTTGTCACCCCCCATAGTGTGTAGTTACATGCACTGGACAGGTATAGTGCAGTGACAGTGCATTTAAACAAGGTTTTACTTCCCAGGCAATGATACCATGTAGTAACTGCTGGCATACTGTCCATGGCCATCGTTGCACTGCCTGTGTACATCATGTGCCCCTGTGATTGAGACATGTATATCCAACTGTGTAATGCACGGATATGTTGCATGTGTAGTAATGGCATTCTCACTTTGTCATCCTCACAGGTTGATGCCCACCAGAAGCAGCAGATATGGCTGACCATCGTCCGGGCAGTGAGATCCGTGGGGGTCTACAAGCGCCGGATCCGCAACTGCCAGAAGAGGTGGCAGGACCTTCGGGGCTGGACCCGGAGGATCGCACGGGTCCAGCTGAAGCTGTCGCCTCCTCGCAGGAGGGGCGGACACCGGACCCTGACCCCCACATGCTCAGGATCCTGGCGGTGGTCTTCCCTGATCTGGATGGGCAGCTGAAGGCCAGAGAGCAGCAAGGAGGGGGTGAGTCCATGACTGCATTGTGAACTATGTCTGCCATGCTATGTGCCCTCCTCTGGCCTGGTTAAACTTCCACAGTACATCAGTCATGTGGTCCAGGACCCATGTCCCTCTATTGTGCACTGCCCACTCCTCATCTGATACCCAGGTGTGGCCCTTACAGTCAGGGAATTGTGTCACTTGGGTACTGTGTCCTTGCAGTTTGCTTGACTCAAGGTGGGGGACAGCATCTGTTTCCCTAACTCTGTGGTGGGCATCATGGGTGGGTCCATTGCTTACACAATGCCTGTGTTCTGACATGTAATCTGCGTGTTACTTTGATATGTGGTCCAATTGCTGAGCTGATCCACCACATGTGCCTGGGGTATCTGGCACACACCCATGCTGCGGGTGGGAACAATGTTTGGGCCCCAGGAGTGTGTATATTACGTGTGTCACACATACTTAGCCAGCTGCCTACTGTCCAGGGCTCATCCCTCATTCATGTGGGGCAGGACAGTCATGCCTACTCCAGGCCATACAATACACTCTGTACTCCCACTCCCGTGTATCAGCTGACACGTTGTGCTCAGTGATTTGTCCCCTCAGGTGTCTGCCTCTGTGTCAGTGTGCTGTGGCTTCGTTGTCAGGACTGCTGGGGTGTTTCTCGGTTGGGGCTCAGCATGCCACCGGAGATGTGACCATAGGAGACGATACTTGTGTGACACATAGGTGTTTGATCACCTGACCGTGCAGACTGGGGTATGCGAATGTGAAGTTCAGGCAGCTGTTTCCCATTCACAGCAGATTGTGAGGTGCTCAGGTTCAGAGGGTTGTGTTACAGGTCTCCCATATGTCCAATCGGTATGACCTGGACAGATAAGGGTTCAGATGATGTGGTGTGTGGGGGATGTACATGTGCACTTGTTCAGCTCCAGGACTTGCATTCCCCATGACCTACTATTGTGACACAGTGCAGAGTGTTGTTGTCTGGCTGCCCTGCCCATGTGACTGGAGACAGTGATGTATGACTTAGCAGGCATGCCTGTGCCATGGCATGTGACTTCCTATTAGTGATCCTGCAGGGGAGTGACATGTGCTACATGCACACCATTGTGGCAATGGCTATCAGGACATGGGTGCATCATGGTGTCTGTCACTGGTATGCATCACATGCATTTCCTATTTGACTCTGGGCATCCCTTTCATCCGGACACCTGTACTGACTCAGTGGCAAGAGTTGTGATGTGTGCATGTTCACATGCTTCACCGGGTTCTCTGCACTGTCCAACTACTGTGTAGGTGGTGCATGTGTCCACACTGGGGTATTGCCATCCAACAGACACCAGACAGATGGGTGCAAGGCCAGGTGGGATGTGAGTGCCATGGTTGACCATCAGACTGACAATTGGCTTCTCCTGTTCTGTTTGGGCACTTTTAGCAATGTTCAACTAAGGATGCCAGGGCTTGCTCTGTAATGTGCTGTACTTACTGTGGTGTGTGCGTTCGGTGCAGGTGACTGATGTCTGTCTGTTTCCCTATTGATTGCAGATACATCCACGGCCACAGGAGGGGACAGCTCCACGGACCAGGAGGAGCCGCAGAGCCAGACTGGGTCAGCAGCCGAGGAGTGGTCGGAGGGACCCAGTGGCACGGAGGGCGAGGGGAGCCACACCGAGGAGTCCTCAGCACCATCCACCTCAGCTGAGGACCACAGCAGCTCGGAGGATGACTCCCTTATGGAGGCGGGTGTCAGCAGCCACCACACCCCAGCTAGTGTTGCTGTCCCCGCCACCACCACCACCACCACCGCCCTCCCATCGGCTCCCATTCCCGAGGTCCGTGGAGGCTCCCATGTTCGGGAGCGTGTCTCCTTCGGGCCAGGCACCGCACCCCCTGCCCCTGTGTCCCCTGCTGCCCTGAGTGAGGAGTCTGTGTACCTCCTTCGCCAGCTCCATGTAGGGCAGACAGCGATGCTGAGTGTCCTCCATGCACACACCACTCTGTTGACTCAGCTGGTGTCGTTCATGGAGGGCATCTCATCGGGCATGTCTGCCCTACAGAGGGGCAATAGGTCCATGGACTCCTCCCTGACGGCAGCAGTGTCCCTCCTCCGACAGTCCCTCACCCCTCCTGCCTCTGCCCCATCCACACTCCCCAGCACCTTACCTGTCCCAAGCACACACACACCGGCACAGGCACACACCAGCACAGACACGAGCAGCACACAGACACACACGCCACAAACAAGACGCACACGCACGCACAGTCAGGGGACTGAAACCACACTCACAGGGGATGGGGCCCAGGCACACACACACGCATCCACGAGCACTGCGCAGTCCTCAGTTGCCTCTCCCTCCAAAGCCCCCTCCCTTGCCTCACCTGCAACCCCAAAGACACAGCGGCTCTTCCTCAGTGACCTCGGCCTCTTCCCCTCCGATCCAGCTGATACAGCATTCAGGGGGAAGAGGAAGCCCACCCACACGGAGCGGAGTGCCCCTCGCCCCCGGACACCCTCCCCCAGGCGCAGACCGACTGACGCCCCCACCCGCAAGTCCCCCCGGACCCGGAAGAGCAAGACCCCGCCGCCGCCCTGCAGCTCAGGCACCAAGTCTCCTTCCTCCATCCCTCAGGCCCCCACTCCACAGGTGCCCCCACCACACCCTGCCCCAGGTTCCCCCACCCACAGATACACCATCCCCAAAAGGATCAGGCCTTCTCCCCCTGCCACTTGCTCTTCCGGCCCCACACCCCCGCTGCGCTTGTCTGTGCCACTGGTGTGGTGAGGGTGTCCTCCCCTCTGTCCTGCCCACCTTACCTGATCCCCATTCTCCTCCCCTGGAGGTAGGCACTGCAGTGGAGTCCACTACCACCCTGTCTGACTTGGGCACTGCAGTGGCGAACCTGTCCACTCCATCTGCACGGTCCACTGCAGTCGTGCCGTGACCCACACCATCTGAGTCATGCCCCCCAGTTGTGCCGGCACACACCATGTCAGACACCTCCACTGCAGTTGTCAGTGGCTCTCCAGCACCCACCACCCCTTCCCTGCCTCCTTCTGGTGAGCCCTGATCCTGTCCCTGCGGTGCCTGGCCTGCCCCCTGTATGCCCCTCCGAGGGGATTGTCCCTGGTTTTTATCAGTGCAGGCATGCGTAGGGTGACATCTGCCACTGTCACCCTGCTTTGACTTTCATGATGGACTGGCCATTGACCTTTGTTTATTTTTTACATGACTTCAACTTTTGAACCCACATATGCTGAATAAAGCAACTTTCTGTTCTCTAGTGCTTTTGCTTCTGATGTACATGATGTTGATGATGCTAACCATGCCCTTGCTGCAGTGATGGTGATATTTGGTCTCATGAAAATGAAGTGTTACTGTGCAGGAACCCATGTGGTCCAGGGGGACTGTGTCCTATCCTGTGGTGTATCCATGTCATCCTTAGCAGCATCTGAGGGTGTCATGTTTTCAATATTTGGCAATGGGATTTCCTACTTACATTAGCAATGTCACATCTGTGGCTTCCACCCCTGCACATCTGTTGTGCTTGCCATTGTTCAATTAGTCTACTTCCCTGACCGTGTGGCCATCTCCACTGGACATGCAGGTTTGGGCATCAATGGGGAAGGACTCATCTGTGTTGTCAGTGCAACTTGCTATACATGTGTGTTGGATCTGTGCTGATGATTTCGTTGACACTCCCATGACCAGGCTGATGTGACGGGAGCCTTCATTTGGTGCTAATTGTTGACTGTGTGACCAAGTGTTCTGCTGACATGATGGAGCCCTACTGAGGCGACATATGGCACAGCTTTCCTCACACAGGAGTGGAGTCCCCTCATGGCAGTGTGTACTCCTGTGACATCGCCTGCGCCCAAGGTGTGTGTTGTATGAGCATGTCTGTGTGTTCACTTCCATTTTGCTGTGCATGCTGGGATACCTAGTGATGTTCCTGTTTGTGATGCTTGCTGAGTTGACCTATGTTCCCCCAAAGTCTTCTCCCTGGGTTCTCTGTGATGTGGGTGCATGGCACATTACTGGTCATCAGGGTGTCACCCATAGGTGTGTTTGCTGTCAGGGCTGAGTTTGTGGGCAGGCGCTGATGGGTCACAGTCAGGATTCCCCTTGGCACTTGTTGTTTACACCTGTCATGTGATTTCCAGTTTGTGTTAGCTTTCATTGGTTGTGACACGTTGTGTGTGTGACTGCTGGCACTCCTCAGGGTCAGGGCTGCAATGTTGGTAGTTGTCTATGTGTGTTCTTTGTGGGTGACCTTGGCTTCTTCATTGGTGTGTGACTGTGGCTGGGATCCCATTGGTTGGTGTGGTATTGCCGTCATGTCCATGTACAGCGTAGTGTGCAGTGTGTCAATCAATCAATCAATCACGGCATTTATAGAGCGCGCTACTCACCCGGGAGGGTCTCAAGGCGCTGGGGGAGGGGGTAAGTTACTGCTCGAACAGCCAGGTCTTGAGCTGCTTCCTGAAGGAGAGATGGTCCTGGGTTCGCCGAAGGTGAGTGGGGAGGGAGTTCCAGGTCTTGGCTGCCAGGTAGGAGAAGGATCTTCCTCCGGCGGTGGCTCTGCGGATGCGTGGTACGGTGGCGAGGGCGTGGCTGGTTGATCGTAGCTGGCGGGTGGGCGTGTAGAAGGTTATGCGGTCGTTGAGGTACTTGGGGCCCAGGTCGTGGAGGGCCTTGTGTGCGTGGGTGAGGAGTCTGAACGTGATTCTCTTGCTGACGGGGAGCCAGTGCAGGTCTTTCAGGTGTCCGGTGATGTGGCTGTGCCGGGGGATGTCCAGGATGAGTCGTGCGGAGGCGTTCTGGATGCGCTGGAGTCTTTTTGAAGTTTGGCTGTGGTTCCGGCGTAGAGGGTGTTCCCATAGTCCAGTCGGCTGGTGACGAGTGCCTGGGTGACGGTCTTCCTGGTTTCAGTGGGGATCCATCTGAAGATCTTGCGGAGCATGCGCAGGGTGTTGAAGCACGAAGATGAGACGGCGTTGACTTGTCTGGTCATCGACAGGGAGGAGTCCAGGATGAAGCCCAGGTTGCGTGCGTGGTCCGTTGGCTTGGGCGCGGTGCCCAGGGGCCGGGGGCCACCAAGAGTCGTCCCAGGCGGAGGGTGATGAGCCCAGGATGAGGACTTCCGTCTTGTCTGAGTTCAGTTTAAGGCAGCTGTTCCTCATCCAGTCGGCGACGTCTCTCATCCCGTCGTGTAGGTTGGCTCTGGCGGTGGTGGGGTCGTTGGTGAGGAGAGGATCAGCTGGGTGTCGTCGGCGTAGGAGATGATGTTGAGGTTGTGTTGGCGTGCGATGGCTGCGAGGGGGCTCATGTAGACGTTGAAGAGGGTTGGACTGAGTGAAGATCCTTGTGGAACGCCGCAGATGACTTCGGTGGCCTCGGATCTGAACGGGGGAGGCGGACTCTCTGGGTTCTTCCGGCGAGGAACGAGATGATCCATTCCAGTGCTTTCTCTCGGATTCCGATGTTGCTGAGGCGCTTCACTAGGGTGCGGTGGCAGACGGTGTCGAACGCCGCGGAGAGGTCCAAGAGGATGAGGGCTGCTGTTTCCCCGTTGTCGGTTAGGGTTCTGATGTCGTCGGTGGCTGCGATAAGGGCGGTCTCGGTGCTGTGGTTGGCCCGAAACCCGGACTGCGAGGGGTCGAGGGATCCATTCGTCTCGAGGAAGGCGGCAAGCTGTCTGTTGACGATCTTCTTGATGACTTTGGCCGGAAACGGAAGGAGCGAGATGGGACGGTAGTTCTTGAGGTCGGTGGGGTCCGCCGTTGGTTTCTTCAGGAGGGCGGTAAGCTCGGCGTGCTTCCAGCTCTCCGGGAAGGTGGCGGTGTGGAAGGAGGAGTTGATGATGTCCCGGAGATGGGGTGCGATGGTGGCGTCGGCTTTGTTGAAGACGTGGTGTGGGCAGGGGTCGGTTGGTGATCCGGAGTGGATGGAGTTCATCGTGCGGGTGGTGTCTTCGGTGCTGATCGGGGTCCAGTTGCAGAGGGTGGTGGTGGCGGGCGTTGGTTCGGCGGTAGGGTGCGTGGTCTGTGCGTCGAAGCTGTTATGTATGTCGGTGATCTTGCGGTGGAAGAACGCGGCGAGTGAGTTGCAGAGGTCTTGCGAGGGGGTGATGTCGTTGTTTCCGGCGCTGGGGTTGGAGAACTCTTTGACGATGCTGAAAAGTTCCTTGCTGTCGTGGGCGTTGTTGTCCAGTCGTTCTTTGAGTGCCGACTTCTTGGTGGCACGGATCATCTGGTGGTGTTTGCGGGTGGCGTGCTTGAGGGCGGTCCTGTTGTCTGTGGTCTGGTCGAGTCGCCAGGCTTTCTCGAGAGTGCGGCAGTTCTTCTTGGATTCCTTGAGTTCGTTGGTGAACCAAGGGGTTTTCTTGCTTCCGGGTCTGCTGGGAGGGTTTTTAGTGGTGCGAGGTCGTCGGCGCAGGCGGTCAGCCACTTGGCGAGGTTGCTGGCTGCTTCGTTTGGGTCCGTTGTGTTGGTGGGTGTGTTCTGGCTGAGGAGGCGGTGAGCTGCTCGGCGGTGATCTTGCTCCAGCTCCGGCGGGGAGCCTGTTGCGGGTGGTGGTGGGTCGCAGTCTTTCTGAAGCTGAAGTGGACGCAGCTGTGGTCGGTCCAGTGGAGTCCGGTGGCGTGGCTGAAGGAGATGTGCTTGCTGGAAGAGAAGACGGGGTCAAGCGTGTGGCCGGCGTAGTGGGTGGGCGTGTTCACCAGTTGCTTGAGTCCGAGGTTGGCGAGGTTGTCCAGCAGGGCGGTGGTGTTTCTGTCGTTGTTGTTCTCCAGGTGGAAGTTGAGGTCCCCTAGGAGGATGTAGTCGGCGGAGGGCATGGCGTGCGGGCTGATGAAGTCTGCGATGTCTTCGCTGAATAGTGTGCGTGGTCCCGGGGGTCTGTAGATGAGGGTGCCTCGGAGGGTGGTCTTGGGGTCAGTGTGTATCTGGAAGTGTAGGTGTTCGGCGGCGGTGAAGGTCTCGTCGGAGTTAGTCGAGATGCGGATGGTGTTCTTGTGTACGATGGCGATGCCTCCTCCCGTCTGGTTGACGCGGTCCTTCCGGGTGTTCTTGTATCCGTCCGGGATGGCTATGGCGATGTCGGGCGCTGAGGAGGCGTTCATCCAGGTTTCGGTGAGGAAGGCGACGTCCGGTGCTGTTGCGTCGAGCAGGTCCCACAGTTCCACGGCGTGCCTGTGGACGGAGCGGGTGTTCAACAGGATGCATTTCAGGTGGTTGCTGCTGGTGCTCGACTTGGCGGAGGTGGTGCACGTCCGGGGGCAGGTGAATCGGCAGGCTTGGCAGGTGAAGGGTCCGTGGGTGCGTCTCGGTGAGGCTCGGTAGCAGGCAGGGTTCCGGCCGGCATTGAGTGCGGTGAGGGTGGCGGCGTCGTAGGTCCGTCGAGTAGTGTTGCATCGGTGGGATCCAGGGGTCCTGGCGCTGGGCGCGGGCCAGGCGCGGACGGGCGCAGACGGGCTTACCTTTGGCGCACCTTCGGCGCTCCGTCGGTGCTCCCACTGCGCGCGGCCGCTGCGCGGTCGCTCAGGGGCGTCATAAGTAAGGAGCCTGGAGGGAGGAGCAGCTGGGTGGCGGGAGCGGGGCGGCGAATGGAATCACGGGGGCGGGGCCGCAGGGAGGCAGTGGCGGGAAGTCCCAGGAGCAGCGGGCAGCGGGAAAGTCCCAGGAGCAGCGGACAGCGGGAAAGTCCCAGGAGCAGCGGGAAAGTCCCAGGAGCAGCGGGCAGCGGGAAAGTCCCAGGAGCAGCGGGAAAGTCACAGGAGCAGCGGACAGCGGGAAAGTCCCAGGAGCAGCGGGCAGTGAGCGAAGGAATCTCCAGGCAGGAGGCGGCAAGGCAGGCAGGAGCGGCAGCAGTGAGTGGGGCGACCAGACATTCAGGAGTCTTGTTGAGTGGCCATGTGTGATGTGTTTCTGCACCTTGGTTCTCACCACCCCCCCCTGGGATTGTCATGGGTGCATGTGCAATGTTATCAGTGCATGTGAGCTTCACTGGTGCACATTGTTGGAGGTCGAGGTGTGTGGTGTTGAGTGTGTGCAGATGAGAGTTGTTGCCCGGCTAGACCCCTGCCTCCATGTTGGCCTTGGCTTACTGGCCGTGCTGATTGATTTGTGCTTGTGTAGATGTGATGGTAGTTTGTTGCTCAGGACACATGACTGTGGTTCACAGTGTGAACGACATCTAGCTTTGTCATCACAGTGGGATTGTAATGCAGCCCAGGGTCACCACATTGTGGGGGCCCTGGGGGTAGTGCTGTGGTGTCTCTGTGTCTTGCTGTGTCAGTTGCTGTTCCTACATGCTTGTGTGACATGTGTGATTTGTGCTCCCTCTCATCTGACAATGCCTGATTGCCCACATAGGGGATTTGGATCCATGAGTTACCTTTGTGTGGCACTGTATGCACATCTGTGTAATTGGTATTCAGGCCTCCTCATGTGTTGTGTGGTTGCCTGGGGACACTGGTACCCCCCTCACCTGTTGTGTTTGATGTGCAGTGTGGGTCTGCCTGTTTGTGTTTGTGCATCTGCACCACTGCATTGGCATATCTTTAGTGTGCCATTGGCTGTATGTTGTTTGGTGTGTTTCCCCTGCTGTCCCTGGGACTCCTAGGTCATCAGTCAGCACAATGATCATTGTTTGTGTGTCCCATTGCTGCCATGGTATGGTATCTGTTCACCTCACATCTACAGTCTCCACAGGGTATCTGCATTTGTGTGCCCATTGGTGCAAATATGTGGGTCTGCATTCTGATGGTCAATTCTGTCATTGTGTCATTGATGAATGTTGACAGTGTTAGCCCCCATGGGTGATGTTTGTCTGCACATGGCCAAAGTTATGTCTTATTTGCACTGCACTGTTTGCCTCCCCCAATCTATGTTGCTATGGGACACAAGCACTACTTTGCCACTGATGTGTTTGTTGTTCTGTGACCAGGAATCATCCATGCAGTTTGGCAGTTGCAGCTTTTTCTTTGTCAACACTTACATTTTGGTCACTGTGATGATGGGGGTTTGGACCCCATTGCCACAATGTTCAAAATGTGCTTCAGCTATGGACCCCACACTTACATTTTGGTCACTGTGATGGTGGGGGTTTGGACCCCATTGCCACAATGTTCAAAATGTGCTTCAGCTATGGACCCCACACTGTGATGATGGGGGTTTGGACCCCATTGCCACAATGTTCAAAATGTGCTTCAGCTATGGACCCCACACTTACATTTTGGTCACTGTGATGATGGGGGTTTGGACCCCATTGCCACAATGTTCAAAATGTGCTTCAGCTATGGACCCCACACTTACATTTTGGTCACTGTGATGATGGGGGTTTGGACCCCATTGCCACAATGTTCAAGATGTGCTTCAGCTATGGACCCCACACTTACATTTTGGTCACTGTGATGATGGGGTTTTGGACCCCATTGCCACAATGGTCATGGCCTGCTTGCATTGTGGGGGCCACACACATTTATGTGTGGCACATGTGATAGGGGGTCACATTGTATGTTCAAAGTCATGTTCAGTGTTGTAGGCATTTGACACAGTCTACACACACTTGTCATGGTGTTGGGGGATGTCTTTATGTTGCATTCTTTATGTTGGTGTGTGCTTGTTGTGTCATGTATTAGCCATCCTGTGAGTGGGGGTGTTGTTGGTGGTAGGCATCCAGCCCCCCATGGGTAGGGGTGGTAGTAGTGACAGGCATCCAGCCCCCATGGGTAGAGGTGGTAGTAGTGGTAGGCATCTGGCACCCCTGGGTAGGGGTGGTAGTAGTGGTAGGCATCTGGCACCCCCTGGGTAGGGGTGGTAGTAGTGACAGGCATCCAGCCCCCATGGGTAGAGGTGGTAGTAGTGGTAGGCATCTGACACCCCTGGGTAGAGGTGGTAGTAGTGGTAGGCATCTGACACCCCCTGGTTAGAGGTGGTAGTAGTGGTAGGCATCTGGCACCCCCTGGGTAAGGGTGGTAGTAGTGACAGGCATCCAGCCCCCATGGGTAGAGGTGGGAGTAGTGGTAGGCATCTGGCACCCCTGGGTAGGGGTGGTAGTAGTGGTAGGCATCTGACACCCCTGGGTAGAGGTGGTAGTAGTGGTAGGCATCTGGCACCCCTGTGTAAGGGTGGTAGTAGTGACAGGCATCCAGCCCCCATGGGTAGAGGTGGTAGTAGTGGTAGGCATCTGGCACCCCTGGGTAGGGGTGGTAGTAGTGGTGGGCATCGGGCACGCCCTGGGTAGGGGTGGTAGTAGTGGTAGGCATCTGGCACCCCTGGGTAGAGGTGGTAGTAGTGACAGGCATCTGACACCCCTGGGTAGAGGTGGTAGTAGTGGTAGGCATCTGGCACCCCTGGGTAAGGGTGGTAGTAGTGGTAGGCATCTGGCACCCCTGGGTAGAGGTGGTAGTAGTGGTAGGCATCTGGCACCCCTGGGTAAAGGTGGTAGTAGTGACAGGCATCCAGCCCCCCATGGGTAGAGGTGGTAGTAGTGGTAGGCATCTGGCACCCCCTGGGTAGGGGTGGTAGTAGTGGTAGGTATCTGGCACCCCCTGGGTAGGGGTGGTAGTAGTGGTAGGCATCTAGCACCCCTGGGTAAGGGTGGTAGTAGTGGTGGGCATCTGGCACCCCTGGGTAGAGGTGGTAGTAGTGGTAGGCATCTGACACCCCTGGGTAGAGGTGGTAGTAGTGGTAGGCATCTGGCACCCCCTGGGTAAGGGTGGTAGTAGTGACAGGCATCCAGCCCCCCATGGGTAGAGGTGGTAGTAGTGGTAGGCATCCAGCCCCTGGGTAGGGGTGGTAGTAGTGGTAGGCATCTGGCACCCCTGGGTAAGGGTGGTAGTAGTGGTAGGCATCTGGCACCCCTGGGTAGAGGTGGTAGTAGTGGTAGGCATCTGACACCCCCTGGGTAGAGGTGGTAGTAGTGGTAGGCATCTGGCACCCCCTGGGTAAGGGTGGTAGTAGTGGTAGGCATCTGGCACCCCCTGGGTAAGGGTGGTAGTAGTGACAGGCATCCAGCCCCCCATGGGTAGAGGTGGTAGTAGTGGTAGGCATCTGGCACCCCTGGGTAAGGGTGGTAGTAGTGACAGGCATCCAGCCCCCATGGGTAGAGGTGGTAGTAGTGACAGGCATCCAGCCCCCCTGGGTAGGGGTGGTAGTAGTGGTAGGCATCTGGCACCCCCTGGGTAGGGGTGGTAGTAGTGGTAGGCATCTGGCACCCCCTGGGTAGAGGGTGGTAGTAGTGGTAGGCATCTGGCACCCCTGGGTAGAGGTGGTAGTAGTGGTAGGCATCTGACACCCCCTGGGTAGAGGTGGTAGTAGTGGTAGGCATCTGGCACCCCTGGGCAAGGGTGGTAGTAGTGACAGGCACCCAGCCTCCCATGGGTAGAGGTGGTAGTAGTGGTAGGCATCTGGCACCCCTGGGTAGGGGTGGTAGTAGTGGTAGGCATCTGGCACCCCCTGGGTAGAGGTGGTAGTAGTGGTAGGCATCTGGCACCCCTGGGTAAGCGTGGTAGTAGTGACAGGCATCCAGCCCCCATGGGTAGAGGTGGTAGTAGTGGTAGGCATCTGGCACCCCCTGGGTAGGGGTGGTAGTAGTGGTAGGCATCTGGCACCCCCTGGGTAGGGGTGGTAGTAGTGGTAGGCATCTGGCACCCCTGTGTAGAGGTGGTAGTAGTGGTAGGCATCTGGCACCCCTGGGTAGAGGTGGTAGTAGTGGTAGGCATCTGGCACCCCTGGGTAAGGGTGGTAGTAGTGACAGGCATCCAGCTCCCCCATGGGTAGAGGTGGTAGTAGTGGTAGGCATCTGGCACCCCTGGGTAGAGGTGGTAGTAGTGGTAGGCATCTGGCATCCCCTGGGTAGAGGTCGTAGTAGTGGTAGGCATCTGGCACCCCCTGGGTAGAGGTGGTAGTAGTGGTAGGCATCCGCGCCCCTATGTGTATATGTGGCATTGGTGATGGCCATCCCGCCCCTATGGTGCTGCTGTTGCTGGTGTAAGTAATTTCTGCATCCCTCTGTGTGTGTGTGATATGTCGGGTACGTGTAGTTTGTTTTTGTGGTTGGTGTCTGACTTACCTTCTGCGCCATACACGTCCGTGCCTGTTCCGGTAGTAGATGTAGAATATTGGTAGGATCGGCACGATGGGATTCATGGTTGGTTCGTCTCGTTCGTCTTTCTCGTTGCTTCGCCTCGTCCTCGTCGCTGGCGTGTTCGTATCGTAGCCGTGGATCGTGTTGTGGCGCGAATCGGAGCTTATGTGCGCCTCTCCCGGATGCTTTGACGTGCCGTGCGTAGCGACGGGTTCGGCATGTACGGGAAGCGCATCGTACTTGTCCGGCCGGACGGGGCTGCATTTTGGCTTCCGTGCGACTCGATTCTGCGTTTACGGATCCGGCTCGGTCGGGAACAGGACCTGGATTGGGTGAGTACGACTGGGTCGGAATCTATGCTGTTGTGCGCATCGTACTTGCTCGTTCGAATAATGTGCGGATCGGTCGGGAAACAGGCATTCGCATGGCTTTTTTCCCGACCAAATGGTGTTAGGTGCGCCTCCGACCGAGATCGGAATCGGCCCCATAGTGTATTTGAAAAATATAATATAGACATGATAACTTCTATGTTTCGTTTTCAAATTTTAATTTGTATTCTGAATTTGGTTTGAAAAAATGATGTGCCAACAACATCATTCGGGTAGCTGCCTTGGTTGGATTGTAATTGTTTCCCTCAATAACACTCAATTCTAAAAAAGGGAAACTAATTAGGTAAGTTCTTATGTGTAAAACTGAGATGAAGTGGTTTATGGACACAATTTGTGACTACAATGATCTAAATGACATTGGACATATGTTAGGTGAGAGGGCACAGCACGGACCACTGACAGCTTGTAGTGTGGGAAAGGCCGCTTTATTGAAGCAGCTGCACATAACAATACATACCCATTATTAGGCGAACCATCTTACAATTCTACTGACCTCACTATACATCAGATATCCTACAATTCACTTACCCCACCCCTAAATGTCCCCCCGACCTTACCCCAACTGCAATACCTAAACCTTTATCTTATTTTACCGTGAACTACCATTAACTCCTCATACTGTAACCTTTAACCTCCTGTCTTCTGCAATTATAACTTACTCCTGTTTCAAACTTCTTCACCCACCCTAGCACAATGCACCGTATTCAACCTCTGAAAACCTGCCATCAGACTGCCAAACAGCACCCGTCATCAGTGACAAATCCCCTGTACATCTTCCCCCCTGTGCACCCGCTTCACCAATGGACTCACCACCAGCTACACCCCTGACTAATCAGGGGGGAGGCAGGCGGGAAATGAAAAAAACAACCCTACCTTTTTGGGCCACCAGCAAACGCGATGTCTTAACACAAAATGGTGGCAGGTAGCCCCCCAAAAAAACGTAATTACACCACCTGCCGTTCAAAACCTAAAAGCACAAGTCTTCACTGCCCCGTGGGCCACAACACCCACTCCTTCGTCTCTGCCCCCAAAGCCCCATTGGGCTAGAGGGCACAGTACAGACCAACTTCCTTTAACTTCCTGTCTTCTGCAATTATATGCTTATTCCCCCTCTCTGTTTCAAAATGCTTCACCCACCCCAACATAATAAAACTTATTCAATCCCTCAAAACCTTTCATCAGACCACCACCCAGGAAAATCTCCTTTACTGGAGAATTTCCTGCCACCTCAAAACTTTAGGCCTTTAACCCCACTTTCCCATTCTCACTGTTTACTCCACAACTCAATGCCTAAGGCTTCAGACAATGCAAAAGAATACAAATACATCCCCATCATGATCACGTGTACCCCATCAGCTCAGAAAAATTGCTCAACATCAATTCTCACCTCTGCATGTGCAGTATGCCCTATCCATTCTTTCCTACAGAATTTCCTCACTTCCCTGTTGACCTTCCATCTTGCTTTGCCTATAGCCGCTGGGTGACCCGCCCCTTGACACACTCCTATGAATCAGCTCTGTCCACAAAAAAAATGTGACAGACCATACTGGCATAATTTCGTTCAAATCCATTTTAATCACTCTCAACAATTCCAGGCTGTTTTCCCTCACCAAGTTTTTTTCCCCTACATGAATCGCTAGAATTTCTGGACACTCCCCTACACCCAACAAACGTGTGTTTAACCCTGACAACAGCTCTTTCCCTAGCATACCTCCTTTCTCTGGCCAATAAACTTGCACCCCATGTTCCCCTAAATACAACTGGTCGCCATAGCATCTCTTCTCGGCTTGTCTCTCTGCCCATTTTACAAACGAGTATCCAACTATCCAAATGTGCATGCCAGCACACCTCGGGCCCACAACGGAACCTGTAATGAAACAAACAACAAACAGTTAGGCCCCTCCGTAAACCTCACCTTCCCAGACACGGAACCCTGTAATTTACTTAGTCTCCTACCACACATCTCTTGTATGACACTCCGACGACAATCTCCCCAACATCATAATCCTGTCCGAGACAAATTCCGCCTCCTTGCCTCTGTTGCTGCACCAATTCTACAGGAACGTGCCCTGTATTCTGCTGCAGGAAGCCCTTCATGCTCTAAAGTTTTGCGCATTACGCTAACAATTTAAAGGCCATAACCGTCCCATCACTTTCATGCCAAAAACCCTGCCCATCTGGCTTCTTAACTGCCCACTCAGCCTATTCCGCAAATACACAGAGCCAAAATGCTTCACTGGAAAAGCCCCCAATGTAACAGTCACACCCTTGGTTCTTTGATCAGTTTTTGACTTCTTAATTCTTACCACTAACAGATCCATGTGCATCTCAAATCCTTTCACACCAAACCCCACCCTGATCTCCCCCCTAGCAATTCCCAGACTCTAAAAGCATCAAAAAACATCCATGACCTCAATGTTGAAAACAATTCAGTTTCAAGGTCACTGCATCTCACTGTCCGCTTATTCCCCACCTCCCAGCAAAATCTAACCATAGCAACAGTCTTTGTATGTGCCCCGTTGCATCTTTCCCTTGCCCAACCTTCCAATATCCTTTGCCCATCTCTCCTGCCAATGGCGTATCCCCATGGCAACTACAAATGCAATTCCAGCCAATTTTCCTGCAATTGTCACTTTTGACCAAACTTTCCGTACCATATTCATGATGAAATTCGCATCATCATTCTGCGTTTCCCATGCCTCGCCCGCTGCATTCCTTTCTCTCGCCCCGGAACCTACTAATTCCATCCATGCCTGACTGTATGCTCTCCCTGTTGATTCGGCCAAAGAGCCTTCTACCAGCTGAAGCATCCTATGTCTCCTATTCTCCATCCAGAATCCGTGTTCTATCTGTGTCAGCTCCCGAAGCAAGACCATGAAACCTCGGCCACTGAAAACGAGACAAAGCATCCACAATGCTATTATCAGTACCAAACATGTGTCAAACTTTGAACCATATGTTCCTTTCCAGACAGCCCAACACAAAAACTCTCAACAATTTTAAAACGTGTCCCTTTCTGATTGCTTATTAACTATGTGCACTACCGCCATATTATTAAAATTAAACAGTACTTCTTGTTTGCCAGTGCATTGCCCCACGCTTTCAATGCCACCACAAAGTGAAAAAATTCTAAAAAGGCTATGCTGCACTCTCAGGGGCATATTAGCAAGAAGAGGCGATAATCATCGCTAACCCTGCTTAGCGTGATTTTTTTTATCGCCGGCTATCGCTGGAATATATCGCCACGCTAACGCTGTATTAGCAACGATTAGCGCTATGGCGATGAATATTCCAGCGTTAGCAGGGGAAATGGGCCAACATCGCTGAAAAACCAGCGATGTTGCATGGAGAAGGGAGAAACCTTGCTGATACGACCCTGTGGTCGTATCAGCATAATCCACCCCCATGTTAGGTATGGCTAACACCTGCTAATTGCAGGTGTTAAATAAATGGCGATGACCCCGGTTAGCACGACTTTTCACGTCGCTAACTGGGGCCATGGCCACCTTGCTAATAGGCGAAAGGCCTGTTAGCGAGTGTTTCCCAGGTTTGTTCGTCGGGAACGCCCACTTTGCATGTCATTAGCGATAAATATCGCTGACATGCAAAGCGGTAAAAAAACGGGCGCTAATGCCCGCAAACTGTCTCTAACTGCTGTTAGAGACAGTTTGCTGATAGGGCGATATAAATATCGCCGCTTTAGCGGCAAAAAGTGCCGCTAAAGCGGCGATAGTGCCCTTGCTAATATGCCCCTCAGTTCTTCTACCTTTCTGGCCACTGTTCCACACACCAATGCCCCTGCCAATAAATTTGTAAGCTCAAACCTCCAGCTACAACTGTAAAACATTGTACCTTCCACTAAGCCTTATCTCCCAAACCTGCCAAAGGTATTCCATTGAATTTCAAGAAAAATTGCCACATTCTCAAATACTCCTTCACCCCTGCTTTTAATCTGACCCTGTGTTGTGGTAATGACAAACCAGACAACGCCAATCCAAGCCTCCTACAGAAGGTTATTCCTGCCCGCACCACTCTGATTGCAAAGTTCAAGTGTCCCAAAAGCATTTGTACCTCTCACTCACACTTTATCTTTCTATAGCATTGCTGCAATGAGTAATATCATCGCCTGCTTTTTGTCGTCTGGTAACTTTGCTTCCATGCTCACTGTATCAATCTCTATCCCTACAAAAGACAGCGCCCAGTGTGGACCCATAGGGGCATATTTACAAGCCCCTTGCGCCACTTTTGTGCCGCCGTTGCGTCACGCAAGTGACGCAGCGGCGACGCAAACCATGCGCTGCGTTGCGCTATATTTACAACGTGACGCATCTAGGGAGATGCGTCACGTAGTAAACCCCTGCTCCACATGAAACCTGCGTCAGGTTTCATGTGGGCGCACCGCGCAGGGGGCGTTCCGGCGCAGGTACGCCTCGGAAAAGTGACGTAGTGAAATCTACAAGATTTCACGCAGTCACATTTCGACGCTGGTGCGCCAAATCCTTACGCCTGCTTCAAGCAGGCGTAAGGATTGACGCACCATGTTAGGGAAAGGGAAGGTTGGAACAGTGCTGGAGTTGCGTCGCGCTTGCGACACGACTTCAGCACTGCCCCAACCTTCCGCCGGCATATGCGTCACGCATCTGCTTATCCTTGCGCCACGATGCGCCGCATTGTAAATGCGGCGCATCGGACGTGGCGCAAGGGTAAACTTGCGTGACGCATTTTCCCTGGCGCATCCCTGCTGATATGCAGGGATGCGCCAGGGAACGTAAATATGCCCCATAGTTTTTTCCTTTGTCAATGCAACCCCTATGTCCTTTATGAGCTGCTTAAAACTGTCCAGCATTCCCTGGCAGTCCGTGGAGCCAGGTTGCCCCACAAAGAACAGCGGGTGCTGTTCTGGGGATTTGGAGCATTAATGACAGAACTTACTGTATTCTCTGTTGCACAAACCCTTGTTAATGGCTCAGCATGCCCCTCCCCCATTTGACCTCCACCTCCAGTGGGACGGCAATGAAAGGGCCGATACACCACCAGAAACCCCATGGGTGCAGGCCTAGCCGGTACCATAGTGTGCTGCCACCAATCACTGTCTAATTTGCTCCACTTAACTTCCGCATCCCCCACCAGGTGCGCTCGCAATACTTCATTGTGCCTCACCTTAGCATACCCTCTAAGGTAATGTGTGCCTTCCAAATTACATCTATGTACTTAAACAAGGCCACCATCGCTCTGGAAACGTCTCACAGTAAACACTGGCATAAATTAAGAATACCGCTGTCCAGTTTTCTATTGTCACTGGTACCCTGAGCCTCTTCGCCAATTGGTACTCCTCCTCTATAGAATCTTCCTTTGCCCTCACTTCCCTATGTAGCCGCTTAAACACTTCCATGTACTCCCCTTTCCATATCCTCTCCTTGGTGGATCCCATGAGATGAACCCCAGGGAGTTTTGTTGTTTCCATATCTAACAATCTCTTCAACCTGAGCTCCTTGCTCTCTATCTTTCCTTCTTCCTTCTTCCATTTTCCTTCTCCTCTCTCTTCTTCATCTTTACCTTGCCCTGACTCCTTCTCCTGGTTAACACCCTTACCTTATACTCCTTTGTCCCCAAATGCCTTACCTTCCTCTGACACCTGCTCCTCACTTGCATCCACTTTCTTCCCTTCAACTTTGCCGTCCTCCGTACCGATACCTTTATCTGTAACATACATGCCTTTTCTCAGTCTGACCTCAGCCCCATACAGCCCATCCTTTACCTCCCTTCGCACTCCATTTGACACCAACACGGGGCACCCTTTACCCCATGCCTGTTTACCTGGCTTCAAGATCGATGACCACACCAAAGCTTGCTGTCCTGTCCCGACTCTCTGGCCCTTTCCCATGGTTGCTCAGCTGACGATTCCCGAACTGCCTCCTGCAACAAACCAACAGAGGACCAATTACCTCACAGCCATCCTCCTTCCCCATAGACCCCCCTCTTTATCACTCCATTCAAGCATAGCCCGGCAATGGAAGACACCAACTCATGAGCCATGTTACGTTCCTCACCCCCACGTGCACTTCCCCCCACAGACACGCCTCCCCTGACCTCCCTCCAGCATTAACCTCACATCCTGGCCCTGCCCTGACCACAAAGACTTTCCCTCTTGCCCATGGATATTATCTGTACCCCACCCTTTTCCTCTGTCCCCTCAACTCCCTTCCTGCTTTAGCAGCCCCCTCTAGGATTTCTGTCTCCACAGACCTTGCGTATGCCCTTCACAGCCATCTGCTGACCATGTGGCATGCTCAGACTGGGCATTAAAACCCTTCACTACCCCTCTCCCCCTTGCTCCGGGCTGCTGGTTGCCCCAAGGCCTTTTTGTAAAGGCCTTTCTTGTCCAAATAACCTTTACTGTTCCGCTCCCCCTACCCCACACACCCTTGCAGCATTTTCTCTCACCCATTTTCAGCCATTTAGGGTGTGGCAGCGAATATACAAATACTGCTGCCGCCACCCCGGCTTATGTGCATCGAGCTGGAAGTGCCCACGCACTGGCTCCGCCCTCCCATGCTGCCTCTGACAGGCAGTCCTTCTGACCCCCTTTGCAGTGCAGGTGGGGGGCCTCACACACTTTGACATCCATACCCAACTTAAAAAGCCCAACTCTACTGTTTTGGACCATCAGCACTGCCTCATCACAAAATGGTGACAAGTAGCCCAATACAACCCTTACTTACACCACCCGCCACCCAAAACCTACAAGCTAACCCCGCTACTGAGCAAAGGTAAGGGAGAAACAATTTGCTGCTGGGCTCAAAGCTGTGGTATTTTGACTGTCCATCAGGAAACAAGGTGTTCAGTTCATGGAGTACATCTGTTCAGCACTGTGGCATGTGTTGTTGTTTGTGGTGTGGTAGTGGTTTAAATAGTTTACCAGTCTTTTTTAGCAGTGAGGCAAAGAAGTCAAACTGTTCGATCCACAGTCAGTGCCCCATGTGAATCCGGATGGGCGCTTGCCTACTGTGACCAAACAGCGTGATTGGCCCCCGAGGCAGACACTCTGGGGGCAGGCAGCAAGTTTTGTTTTTCCAGGTGCAAGCTGCCACTGCTGGAGCGAAAGTGTCGCCTTTAGTTTTCTGCAAGCATGACAGAGGTCACGCTCTTTTGGCGCCTCACGGAATATTAGACATCAAAACAGAAGCAGAAGATGTTACTGGGGGCCGGTGCCACACTGTTTATCTGGCAGATAATGAATGTGATGGTTGGTGACTGGAGGACCACCTTTGTGACCTTTGCCCTCATGTTGGGGGTCCAGGTGCATCCATCACCCCCCCAGGAGCTCATAGATCTGATCTCCTGCTGACCCTCCCACATCCTACGGGGGTGTGGGGCGCACACACACACGTCCCTGTTGTCTGGTCACGCCGGTCCCAGCAGCACTGTGCTGTCTATAAAAGATGGGTCTGTGTGCTCTGTGACAGATTCCTCTGCAACCTCCAATGATGATGGCCGTGATCTGAACGAAATTACAAGCAGCAAGCAGTGTGTTCACTCTCGCCTGAATCCCGGGCCTACTCAAGAGAGAGAACCATCTGCAGTTGCTACCTAGCACGATTTCTGCAGCATAGCACTATTGAATGAGGCACAAATGGGAGCTGGACATAACATATCATATTTACATATCAGCGTTTTTTACATACAAACACACCCTTTATGTGTCTTCTCTGTGTGCAGTTGATTAACCTGCATACAAAAGGGTGATACGATCCCTTGAATTAAGGCATGCCCCTATGTCCCTTGTATAGTACTTTGGCACTCACTGCCTAATGTAATGACACAAACTGTGCCATGGCTTATCACCATCCGATGATACGAACTGTCCCACGGCTGAGGAGTCACCCCCACTGTTCTCCACGGATTGCGCCTCGGCCAGGATGATATTGTCCTCCAAAATAAAGCTGCAGCCAATGCACAGAGCATTGCTGGCTTTGTCCACGTCTATATCAGCACAGCCACAATTCTGGCACATCCACCTCCCGCTCATGGTGGCAGGCTACTGGGGTCTGAACACCTAGAGACCCAAATTACTCTCTCAAAACAATACTCGTCACCTTAGTCACTCCGAACAGAGCACACCAGTGCGCTTAAAGAACCGCTCTCTTTCCACTGACGAAAGGTTCCTGCATTTGCCACCAGCACTTCCAAGTGAAGCACACACGCTGCTGTCAAAGAGCAGCACTGTTGAAACTAAATATGATCTGACCAAAATGAACTGCTCTCACGAGTGTTTGCACGCTGCAGCCACTACAGCTGAAGGCATTCAGGAAGTCACTGTAAGGCAGAACACAAAAGAAGGATGAGAACAGCACTACGGATAAAGGCTCCTTGTGGTGGGTGCCGGTAAACTCTGCTACGCAGTGGTTAGTGAAGTTTTTGCCAAACTCCATGCTCCAAGCAGAGCGTGGAGTGGTGAACCCACTCCTTTTGAAGATCCTCTCGTTGGTCAAATGATTTTGAGATGTCATATTTACAAATGCGCACGGTGGAAGCATCAAGAAAGCCTTATTTCAAACCAGAAAGTCTCATTTATGAGGCCCCTAGAAACACTTTTGCGCCAGCAGAGTGCCACTTTTTTTGACACCCAGGTGGCGCAATGTGCTGCAGAATATTTATAAGGCCACCCAATGCCACTTTGTGTGGCTTTTCATGGCCGTGTAAATATGTGTCCCTTTCACGCAGAACACTGTGTGAAAGCGGCATTCTATGGGTGTTGCTGTGGGTGTTCCCACGAGACACCCATGGAATCTGAAGCATTACCAGATTTATGAGGAATCATAAACCTGGAAATGCATCAGATTCTAACGCCACCCTTGGGGCAACGAGGAGAAATATCCTTATTTCTCCTCATGTTTTCCTCTTTCTATATGTATTACATTCTGCAGCATGCATAGAGGGAGGAAAACACCTCTCGTGATTGTTTTTGTGCAGGAAGGTGTCCCTTCCTGCACAAAAACAATCACCTTTACAATGCAGACACCCTTGCACCATGGTGCAAGGGTGCCTGTGTTGGCGCATGGCAGCCCATTGTGCACCAGCGCAAGGAAAAAGGATAGGAATGCACTGTATCTCATAGATTTGGCGCATTCCTGCCTATTTCTTTTGACGCCGGGCAGTGCAGCAAGATTCCTTGCGGCACTGCACTGTGCCAAAACCTCGTAAATGAGGCCCTCAGTTTCTAAGTCTGAGTCGCAGAGCTGTAAAGTCTTTACAGATGGAAACTGTTTCCTTTGCAAAGTTATGATGAATGAAAATTTTATTTCCATTAACCATAAGTGAGGGGATCCCTTGTGCTGCTTTGCACACAAGAACAAGATAATGATGACAAAGAACTTTGAAAATTACTTGCCGTGGTTTGGCTTGGGAGGTTTGCAGTGAGATGGAATATGATGTGTTTTATCGATTTCAAATTTTTCTATGAGTTTTAATTTTAAGAGATTAGGCAGTAGGTTCTCAAGATAACACCTGCAATCGCTGTCCTCTATGTCTTCAAGCAAATTGAAAATTTGCAAGTTATATTGCCTATTTTGATTTTCAAAATCCAACAATGATTTATTCATCGGAGGAATTTCTACATCCAGTGGAATTAGTTGATCAATTCTTGTTTTATTGTGATTAATACTGATTTCATTATCTGTGACCTTCATGGAGAGGCCAGCCATGTCATTACGAATATTTTAAATTTCATTAACAATATTGTCAATGTTAGATCTAACAGCTTGTAATTCCTCCAATATAGTATTAAGTGAAGGTTCCGAAGAGTAAATAATTTTAGATTTCAGAAGTGGTGGAGGTACTGCTTGTTTGCGTTTATGAGCAGCTGAAGATGTAGATTTGCCCTCCATATTACAATACACTCCATTAAATATATATATATATATATATATTTATAAAACATAAATGAAAATGTAAATAAAGAAGCCAAACCAATGTAAAGCTGGTGAAAATTCACAGGTGCAGCAGCTAAAACTGACAGTGGGTGGATTCATAAAATTGCATATCTTTTGTTCTACTGATTGGATTTTTGTTGGTTTGTTCTCAAATAATTTAATACATTTTACTATATTTTTCTAGATTGGTGTTGGATTTCTTTTGTGTTGTGTTTTTACTTTATTTCTGTTTGAAGTGCTGCATACATACCTTACACTTTGCCTTTCAGTTAAGCCTGGCTGCTTTGTTCCAAGCTGCCAGGAGTTAAGCACATGTTAATTTATAGTTTGATTGTGTTCCACCCTGACAGAAATAGTGGCTGCTGTTTGAGTAGGGTCCTCCCCCAACAAGTAACTCAGTTTCCAACATCAGTTGATAACATTATGCAAGGTAATTCACCATACTAGTTTCACAACAGACTTCTAAAAGAAATTACACTTTAAAATAGTATTTTGACAGCATAAAGAAACATATGTAAGTAATGATTGATGAACTTGTGGAATTAATTCTTAGGCCCTCATTATGAAGGGCTTGGTAAATGGGCCAGATTTTCCCTATCCCAAGTACTATTGCAACTTTGGCGGGTGGGAAAAATGTATTTAATTATAATTTGGATCCTAGGGGGTCCACTAATAAATCATGAATTACTGCAAAAATCAGTAATTCCATGATCAATTCCTCTGGTACTTCCTCGTTTTGAACCTGGCATTTTCTGCTGTTTTAGCAGCCAAATTTGCCTGGTGAAACTCAAGAGATCTGTGGTGTTTCCACAAATCTCATAATTCTGATGGAGCTGGTTAATGCTTTTACCAGCGCATTGGAATTAAGAGGCCATTCGTACTGAGGGCCCTAGATACAATGGCAGCTGTTACTGCCATGATGCTTGCTCTATATATGGACCGCTTGACTTCAGCTGCTGAACAAGTACTCTTGAATACGTCAGTGGTAATGTCTTCCATGATCCAGCAGCTGCAGAGAAAAGAAAAGTCAAAGTTGAGTTATACGACTGTGGAACAGAGGAGAAGAGTGATAGTTGACACTAATGATGTCAATCCAAATAGTTGTCCATGAGGAATGCACCATCTTCCATTTACAGGTATAATATTGAAAAACATACATTGATAGCAGAGAAATGATGATGAAAAAATATAAAATGTGATGTAGATTGTCACAAAATTGCTGGATACTCATGTTGCCATGACCACACAGACATGTGCCCTATCAGTCTGGTCATTAGACAGGTGAATATAATATGAAGAGCTTTCCATCCATATTATATTACATTAATATGAAAAATAGATATCGTAATAAATATACATTGACAGATATATTGTTGCACCCAATACAAAAAGCAGGCAGTAGATTTAACAGCCTGATTATGTCTGACTGGACACGGACTACCAGACTACAAACCCAACCTCAGCGACCTCACTTTGTCAATCTGAATACATCGACAAAAGAAAAAAACCTGGAACACATTTTTTCTCCAAACCTCAAGGCTTTTACACCTGCCACAATTGCAATGCATGCAAACTAGGCATTAACAAACAGATGACCTTTTGCGTACCAGGCAAATACACAACAAAAATCAAAGATTGGATGAATTGCAACTCTGATCATGTAATATATGTCATCATTTGCCCATGCAATAAATTATATGTGGGAAGTACCATCAGACCTTTGAGAGTAAGAATTCTGGAACATTATCTGAATATTCACAAATTTGAAACAGGGCAACCACTCACTGATCACTTCCAGGAATGCCACACAAACAACAAGACATTCAAATTCTTTGGACTTGAACACATCAAACCACAGTCCAGAGGTGGAAGTCGGGAACTTCGCTTGAGGTGTAGAGAAAGTGAACTTATCCGGCACATGGACACCGTTAATACAGGACTCAACAAGGATGCGGAAATGCATTTTTGGCTGTATAAATAAATAAATCCAGACCTGTACCCTTCCTTCCACCACTGTTCCGACCAGGACTTTGAGGCACTAATACCTGGTCCCCACTTAGACTCATTACCGACCTACACCAACTACCCTTTTTCTGTGCCACTCAAATTGGCCACATCCTGGGGCAGATTTACAAGCCCCTTGCGCCACTTTTGCGTCACTTTTCCCATGTTAAAAGTGACGCATAAGTGGCGCAAGGGGCTTGTAAATCTGCCCCCCTGTTTCCAATATGGCCTTTTCCGCCTGAGATTCTCTACTATTAAAAATATCCATATTTACTTATGCTCCTTTCACCGTGGTCACTTCCTCCTGACCACCAATCCGAATCTGTGCCCCTGATCATTATATTTGAAACCCTGACCTTCACTTATGATCCTTTCCCTTTGGTCATTTCCTGACCATTTTCCTGAATCTGTGCCCCTGACCGTAATATTTGTATTTTTGATCTTTATTACACCGCCTTTGGACCATATGTCTTATTGCCCCGTTTAGGACCTTTTCCCTTCTAGCCCCTCGCTCTTATTAAGACATCTCTCAATCAATCTGTTAATAAGAGTTCTACCCTTATCTTTTTTCTTTTACTGCGACATTACTAACATCCTTTACGGCCTCTGACCGTCACACGCTTTTCGGCCGGGAATCTACTTAAGCAGCACAATCAAGCTGCTGTACAGATAACGGACCACAGATACTTTTGCCTCGCGCACCGCGTAGGACCCCTCGAAGCACATCAGCTTGTTCTGATTTTGGTAAGTCCCTTTGCCCATCCGTTGACCTCTGGGCGCGTCACTCCCTCTCATCCCTATCTCAACCCGAGCTTCTTTCTTATTGTTCACTCGGCCAGAATATGCGCTCCCCAACCCCTAGCGTGGCCCCTTCGTTTTCACGCATATTACTTGCCGCTCGGCTAGAACCAGCGCCACTTAAATCGAACGTGGTGTATTATCACATACCTCCCTTTCTGTTTGTAGTGTCCTGCTGGACACGTTCTAGTGTCTCAGCAGACACTGAGTTAGTAGCCACTCCCCTATGGGAGTGGACACACTGCACCCCCACAACCATCCATCATGGGTGTCACGAGTGACGTGAGCCCAGCAATAAAAGGGCCCGGGTGCACGTGCTCGTGGCCAGTTACTACACTACAACCTCCTGGTGTCCGTGTCCATCATTCACCTAATGAGGGCCTTAGGCCCGACACCACACTGTTAATATCTCGGCATGCCTTGTTCCGGCACCGGTTTTATGCACTTCTTATTTCCTGCACACTGCACAAGCATAGGACCTCATCAAACGGTCGCTTTCATACTTTTTAATTCTTTCTTTTCACATAGGCCTAGGTCACGACCCCACTACACATTTATTAACCCCCGTATTGTTTTGCAGTCACGCAGCGGTACCTCTACCTTACCGCTCACTTCCCTTCTCCTTACTTTTCTTGCCTCACAGATAACACATCAAACCGAAAAGGATAGATTATTTGGTAAGTGGATTTTTGCCTTGCTTCATATTTGACTGTATTTTGTAACCATATATTTTACGGACCGCTCACCACTTACACATCTTTTCTCCTTGTCCCAATTTGTTTTTCCTTGCGTTGCATACTGTTTAGCTACCCATCAGAGTATACGAATAACCTGATTTAAATGTACATATGATGCATACATTTGTGCCTTACATGTCGCAATGATCAATGCGTGTTAAGATGACGGACCATACATGTTTGAAAAGTCAGTTTTATAATTGAATACACTCACTCACTATATTACATGTATCATTTATGATGTCTGCTCCACAGATTTTCTATGTATGTACACTTTATCTTAACACATATTTCTCCTTGTTGCTTCCTCCCTTTCGCTCCCTTACCTTTATCTTTATCTACATATTCCCTCCTATCACTGGTGTATTTGTCTTTGATGTCCTCTAACGCAATGTTAAATACCTTCTATACCTCTTCATTTTTTTTACATGTGCTTGATACTGTCTTCTCTCACATTTTACTAGCCTTGAGAAAGCCCTGGCCCCTTGGCCCTGTGGGTGAAACATGTGTCAGCTGTTCTTTTTCTTTTCATCTGCAAACAATTTTTCAAAATGAAAATGAAAAAATCACCGAGTACCGTACTCCTTGTACTTACTTGAATCGGGTTTTAACCATAGAATTTCATATGATAGTGAAGGCACAACCCCATCAAACAAGTTTAATTCTATAATATTCAAAAACATACATTGATAACAGCAGAAAAATGATGATGAAAAAATATAAAACGTGATGTAGATTGTCACAAAATTGCTGGATACTCATGTTGCCATGAACACACAGACATGTGCCCTGTCAGTCTGGTCATTAGACAGGTGAATAAAATATGAAGAGCTTTTCATCCATATTATATCACATTAATATGAAAAATAGATATCATAACAAATATACATTGAGAGATATATTGTTGCACCCAATACAAAAAGCAGGCAGTAGATTTAGCAGTCTGACTAGACACTGACTACCAGACTACAAACCCAACCTCCGCGTTTAGGGTAAAATGGACATTGGAATTTAGTTGTTGGCCCTCGAAACCGAAGTTTATAGTTTTACATGGGTTGTACTTTATGTTTGTTTGGGTGGTTAGTTTTTGGACAAAATGAAAAATTTTTGGAAACTCAGCAAAAAGATCTCAACCCCACTGAGTTCTCCAACCTTTCAACCAGAGCAAGAGAAAGTAACACAGAGAGCCAAATGTAAAGTAACAGTCTTGCAATGTTGCATCGTTTTAACCACCACCTTCTAGTCACAGTGACAAGCCCCCAAGAGTTCATGCAATGCCCAAACCCTTACAGAAACAATCTCTCAAGGACAACATTAGCTAGGGGTCTGAATGTTATTTGAAGACCCAGCACCTACTATGTGAACGCTGTTAATACATCTGGGTGTATTGTACCATTTTTTTTTAGTACATCAGAATTTTAACTGTCTTATTTTACATACCCGTTAATAGTATTCTTCTTTGAAGTTATGAGGCTGACTCAATATTAAGCTGTTTTTTGCTGAGTCATGTGCATCCTTCACTGCACTGTACATATTTGTGACCTTCTGGAGAATCAAGCGCCTGAGTCAATAGAGTACATTCTTATCCAATTGGATTATAATTTAGGCTCCGTTTCCCGTTTTTACTGATTTTTACAGATAAATATAGACAGAAAAGCATTTATTTTCTAGTCTGTATTTATTTTTAAATGTGGATAAAAACGGAAATTGGGTGCCTTTTGATTGATTCTAAATATACTTTGCCATGACTGCCAGGCCAATAACTGTGTGGATTGAGAGGTAAGGGGGGTTAAAAAAAAAAAAAAATTTGTAAAGAGGCTTAAACAGCAGTAGATATGCACAAGGCTGATACTGAAATGTGCATTTTTTCATATAAGTGCATCGATTTATCTTTTGTGGGTGTTCACAGCACTGAAACCTGGCAGGCATTCAAGCATGACTGCATATTTATTGATTAAATAAATGTGGAAATATACCAGTTTCAGCTTTATTTTTTTCACAAAACCCATAATAGACATGGATAAATACAGATAAAGTTGACAAAAAATAAATATGGATAAATACAGATGGAAATGTCAAAAAAATAAATACCATAAAACCGGGAGCCCTAACTATAATAGAAATTGTGGCCTTCGGTGCCAAGGGTAAATACCAGTACCACGGAGGATGGTGCTCAGCCATAACTGGCTGACACAGGACACAAAGAATATGCCTCACAGGAGAAGACAGAGAAATAGAAAGAACATATTTATGAGCCTTCGTTCTTGACATATGTACCTTGCAGCATATTATCAGCCTAGAACCAAATCAATGTTAGTAAAAAGAATTCTTGTGAAATAGCTATTCCAAACACTGACACGGAAATGTATAAAAGGAGTGGTTGCTCTATGAGTAGTTTTAATAAAGTGACATATTCTGCTCAAGTAAAATTACAAAATTAGTAATTTTATTATATTCATATTTTTCTTACCTTTGTTCTTCAAACTTGAAATACTAATACATTCACCAAAGCCATGTGCATATGATGAATTTGAAGTAATGTTAAAGTGAAATATTTTGTTCAAGGAAAACTACAAATTAAGTTATGATATAATTTTCTTTCGTTTCCCATGGAAACTTAAGATAGCTATACATTTCAACAAGGCTCTACAAATATGAATGAATTTACAGATGAACGCGCTGGGTGGAATTACATACAAAATTATAAAATAATATATTACTTCTAAACGGCACACCCCCCCCCCCCGCGCGACCCCTCCCGCCCACCACCCTTTATTCGTGGCCGCCACCGAAATCAGACCAATAAATCGATATTTATTTAACGTGTTAGGTTGATGAAGCAATGCTAACTCTAAATCCTATGGAAATATAAACCTACATAGTATGTTTTAAGAACACACTCGTTTCCATTGCATTTAACAATATCACATAAATAATTCACACAATCTGTAATAAGAAGACAGGCTTCTACAATAATAAAACATGATTGATTACATTTATGTTAGCTTGTTTTTCAGCTCGATTGAATCAGGTCGTATAGAACAGAAGGTATTTGTGCTTTGGATTCTGCAACGAAGTGGACAGGAACATTCCTTTGGACTGGGGGTAAGATTAATCTTTGCTCTCTCACCCCAACTAGCGAAACAAAGCATTTTAAGCTTATAGGTCTTGTGAATCTTTATCTGATTTATGGTCCTCAAGGCCAGGGTGAACTCGACGTAGCTGTCCATTATATCAATGAAAAGCCTTACTGAAGCCAGCCTTTTGTGAAAGGACTTTATGGCTACAAGGAAGTTTGCAGAAATTCACTTGTATGGTTAATATAGAAGTGTAAAATGCACCACAACTATTTAAATTATATAACCTTTTTTAGAAATGCCATGGAGAAGCTGCCAGTAGTTTTTACTGGAACCAATTGCTGGTGTAAAGGTTTTTAGGACATCGGCTGAACTGAAAGTTGATTCTCGTTGTACTTTGTTGCAAGTTAATGGGGGTCTAATTGGTGATGTTGGTATTTTTATTTAATCATTAGTGTTTCCTTCATTGTTTTTCCTGGCAAATATAATAGAATGTAGTAAAACTCATGTATGTTCCTGGGAATGGGGGTGTGGGTGTAAGTTATATTAGTGACATCCACAGGAAGTTGAACGTTCATCCATCTGACTGGTCAGCTTGCTTCAGGGGCCTCTGAGATGGGCTTGACTTACGGTTTCATGATGCATATAGGGTGGCTGGTCATGAGGGTTTCCATTCACACTTGACATTCACTTCTCAAGGGCCCTCATGCGGCTCCTTTGATGTTCCAGGTTCTTAACTGTTGTAGCGTCTTAGTCTCTTGAACAATCATATGCTTCAAGTAAAATTCTCTTGGCCTTTTGTTGTTGTGACTATTGTTCTTTGCATTACAAAAAGTATCCATGGACCACTTTCAAATGGTGTCCTAAATATCCAGCCAGAGTGTGTGTTTTTGACAAGCATCTGGTCTCCTACAATGATGATTGATGACCGGGCCATTCACCTCGAGGTTGGTTGATGGTTGGTCTTTTATCTTCTCTCTTGGTTTGCCTGGGTGTCATGGGTGACTGGTGCTCACAGGGGCACCATTGGTATAACGCCATTGTCTGGTCAGCAAAACATGAGAGTTGTTGGGGCGCACTAATACATACGTGCAATGAGGGATTTTGTGGTGTACATGCAGGAAGTTAAGTATGGTTATTTCTATGTTTTGATCCTACTTTAGTCCAAACCTTAGTGTTTTGTGGAATGTCCCCATTAACCTCTCCACTTCCCCACTGGCCTGAAGTCCCTAGGAATTGATTTTACCGTGGTAGATTCATAATTTCTCAAGGTGTAACTAAAACTCATTACTCTGTAAAAGAATCCCATTGTCTGTCGTGAGAGCTAAAAAAATATCATAGGCCGGTCAAAACTTGTGAAGTGGGTGATCTTGACAATCTGATATTTTATATAGGTGAGAACCAACATGTGGCCCCCATCTGGGAGAATGAAAACGTCAGCAATGATTTTGTTCCAGGGGACTTAGCAAGCTTTCTCTGTAATCACAGGTTCTGGACCGTTGCCTTCAACAGAAATTTTACATAGCTGCCCTTCGTTAACATCTTGTTCCTTGGTCTCATCCATTTACAAGAGCCAGACATTTTCTATTACTCAGGCCTTCACCTTGGCTTCCCCCTAATGCCCCTGGCTGGCCTACCATCTTTACAGTTTGTAAGGTACACAGGCTGTCTGTGTTTCTAATTTCTTAGCCCATTAAGAAACACCTTCAATTCGGTATTTCTGATTGTGTTTGTCTGTTGTAGGCATTAGTCATTGGCAGTGCATACCTCTTGGGACATTCCCATGATGCATGCCAAGTGGACTGCAAAGTTTGTTCGCACTTTGTGCTGTTGGGACTGCGCCACACTATCTAGGTGTTGACTGCTGGTTGCCTTCACAGGGATTCAGCAGAGTTGTTGATGCCTAGTCAGTATGCTACATTTAGTAGGTATTCCTGTAACTGGATTTCCCAATTTTTGAAGCATGGTGGGGTTGTGGAGATTGGGCAAAACTAGAGTGGTCAGTGGTTTACGGTCAGAGTTCCTTGGGAAAAAATAGAGTGGTTAGTGGCTTACAGTCAGAGATCTCCTTAAATTCATGGCAGTACCACTAGAGGTCAACATGGTTGCCGCCCCACTCTGTGATGAAAGATTCTCCTTTGATTTGTGAGTTTCTCACTTCTGTATCCATAAGGGCTCTACTGCAAGTGCTGTCTTATTTTGTGGATTAAAGTGTTTCAGGGAGAAGTCTTTCTTTAGTGCGCCTTTGATGTTGCCCTTCGGTGAACATCTGACCACTGTTATGGAAACAGTTGCATGCCAGAACAGTGTTAATAAATATATTGATGAATCTGAACAGAAATATTATGGCCTAAATATCGTCCACAAAAATAATGTTCCACTGGGTGTTAATTTTCTATTATTTACTCCAGTGAGATAAAAAATGTGTAACCACTATTTAGAGCACCACACTTTTGAAAGACAATAAATTAGTTGTGATATTTTAGCGCCCTATCATAGAAACTGGGCTTTAGTGAGCTTACGAAGTAAGTCTGTCAGTTTCACGAAGTTTGGAATAAAAGTATCAATTTGTATGCCTAAGAAGCAGCAGATTTCTCAAGCATTCTGGGAGCTGGGGTGATCAAGATTAGGCATAGTCAAAATTTAAATTAAACGCGTGTAAATCGCATAATTTCAGGAAATTTATTACACAAAATTTCTGAAAGTACACCATTATTACATGTCATGTAATTACCCCAGCATTTGCACCAAATTTATAGCGCAGGAACAATGCAAACAACCAGAAAGCGAGTGGCTGTTGCTCGCTGCAATTGTGTTTTTCAAATTATGTTTTAGTGGAAATGCATCCTTAGGTCAACAATTGATGCAAGAATGCATCTCATGCTAAAATATAGTGCTAAAATAGTGGTTATTTCATTTCAAACGGTATTGCCTAATTTAGCATAATCTTCCTAAATATTGTATAATTACGCAAAAGCAAATTACACAAATTTGAATCACCCCCATTCTAAATATCCCCTGCCTTCACAGCGTCGATGCGGATCATCTCACTTGAGAAAACCTACCCACTTTTGGCATTTAGAGTGTGTTAGAAATGGTGGTCTCTAGTTGGCAGAGGTAGGTACCTTTGTCCAAGTAGGGACCCTTCTTCCTAGTCAGGCTAAGGGGGATACACTTCTAAAATAACCGCTGCTCACCCCCTTGATAGCTTGGCACGAGCAGACAGGCTTATCTCAGAGGCAGTGTGTAAAGCATTTGTGAACACATACACTAATACAGAGAAAACACTACAAATGGACACCACACCAGTTTAGAAAAATAAGTAATCTTTACCTAAATCAACAAGACCAAGAACGAAAAAAACCAACACTCAATACTCTTGAAGATACTGTGCAAAATAACCTTTAAATTGCAGGAAAAACGTGAAAATGCAGTTCCTCTGACTCGGTAGCTCCGTCCAGGGCTCCCGCAATACTGAATCCTACAGAGTCTAACAATTCCAGCCAACCGTGTCGATGCGGGTTAGCAAAAGCGTCCACAGACTCGGAGACAGTACCTTTTGTTGTTGCGGCTGACACGATGTTACGAGCCGATCCGGGGCAACCGTCGCGGTTGCGATGTGAGATGAAAGCGCTGCAGCGGGCAGCGTCCTCACGGCTCGGTGCAGGCAGCGGCTCATTGACGGATTCGGTGAGACCAAGGTTTGCGTTGCAGGGAGAGGCGATACTCGATGCGGTGCTGGCAGGTCCCGATGTGGCGACGGAGCTGGTCGATGTTCGAGTCGGGCAGCGACAGAGTCGGTGACATCCTTGCAGTGTGTAGCGAAGCATTGCGGAGTGCGGTGCCCACAGGACGCAGTGCAAGCAGCGGCTCGTTGACAGAGTTGGTGAGACCAGAGTTGCGTTACGAAGCAAGGCATTGCTCTCGGCAGTGCTTTCTGGACACGGAATCCTGCGACAAACTCGATGACAGGGTCGGTTACCCTTTTCTTCTGCGGAGACGATCAGAGACGGTGCCCACAGACACGGGGAGGTCTTTGCTGTTCCTGAGACCTCTAGAACAGGGGGCAAGCTCAGTTCAAGCCTTAGGAGATCTTTTCTTCAAGCAGGGGACAAAGCAAGCAGCAAAGTCCTTTTTTCCTTTCCTTGGCAGCAAGTAGCCACTGCAGGCCAACCCCAGACAGCAAACAGCACAAGGGCAGTATTCCTCCTCAGCTTCTCCGACTCTTCTCCTTGGCAAAGGTTCCTCTTGATTCCCAGAAGTGATCTAAAAGTCTGGGGTCTGGGCCCCTCTTTTTATACACAAACATCCAATGTTCTCTGAAGGCAGAGAGTGTCTGTACCCAGCCAAAACCAGTTCTGTCCTCACTGGTGCAGCTTCCTGGCAGGAGGTGGAGACAGCATTGTTGAAGGCAGACCAGGCCCATTCAGGTGAAAGTAAATCTCCTCCCCCTACTCTAAATGCAGCCCAGGTCTATTCAGCCCATCCCTCACTCATCAGGCTATCTGGAGCCACTGCCCCTCTCCAGCCCCTGTCATCCAAAAGCCAGACAGTCAATCCACATCCTAGCAGAGGCACACTGGATGGCTAAACAAGAAAATGCCTATTTCTAAAAGTGGTATTTTCAAACACAGAATGTAAAAATCACCCTCACTGAAAGATGCATTTTAACATTCTGAGTTCAGGCATACTAAACTTTATTTTCCTACCTTGTTCACAGGGGTAGTTATGTTTATAAGATGTTATAAGCAAACTCCCCATTCTGTCCTATGGGAACAGGTAGCCTTGCAATAGTGAAAAACGAAATTGACAGTATTTCACTATCAGGACATGCCACACACATCAGGGCATGTCCTACCTTTCACATACAATGCACCCTGCCCACAGGAGTACCTTGGGCCTACCTTAGGGGTGACTAATATGTAAGAAATGGGAAGGTTAGGGCCTTGCAAGTGGGTACACTTGCCAAGTCGACATGGCAGTACCAGACCGCACACAGGCTCTGCAATGGCAGGCCAGAGTTACATTTACAGGCTGCTTCTGTGGATGGCACAATCAGCGCTGCAAGCCCACTGGCAGCATTTGATTTACAGGCCCTGGGCACTCAGAGTGCACTGTACTAGGGACGGATTAGTAAATCAAATAGCCAATCATGGAAACACCAATTCATAACAGTAATTTACAAAAGGGAGCACTTGCACTTTGGCACTGAACAGCAGTGGCAAAGTGCCCAAAGCATCTAGACCAGCAAAACGGAGTCCAACACAGAGCAAAAACACAGGAGGCAAAAGCAAAAAATGCAGGGGAGACCCAAGCCAATGGTGCCAGGTCTAACAGAGTGGCTCGAAATCAATTATGGTGATCGATGATGCTCTTCACAAACATGAGTATGTCATTGCTGATACCAATAACGCCTTCTAGACCTAAGAGTGCTTCGTAGATTGTTTTCTCAAATTCCTCAGCAGTGAGGGATGTTCTGAAGTTCAGTCATTTGTATCAAATCAGGCCCATATGTAAGGAGAATTAAGGTATGTAGCAATTTGATTCCTCAAGTTTTAGCTGATAATATCCTAGTTTGGAGCAGCCGCGGTCGGTGGTAGGAGTGCTGCCGGGCGGTGACGTGGGGAGGGGGAGGGGCAGGGTGGGGGGTAGTAAACTATGCATTACGGAGGTTTACAGGTAAGTAAACATATAAATAAATAAAACGAATTTCGTTGCGTGCACTGCATCGCATTTGGGGATGCAGTGCGCGCAACGAAATTCGTTTTATTTATTTATATGTTTACTTACCTGTAAACCTCCGTAATCCATAGTTTACTACCCCCCACCCTGCCCCTCCCCCACCCCACGTCACCGCCCGGCAGCACTCCTACCACCGACCGCGGCTGGTTTGGAGTACCACCACACACCATTGAGGTCTACCAAGATTCATCAATTTGTTGGAGTCAGCTGATGTTCACTCTTTACCGCTTTGTTTGGCAGCCTCCCATCAATACAGGTCTTGACAGCTCCTGGGTGCTTTGGTTTCCAGGTCAACCATGGGAGAAAACCACCTTGTAGGAAGTGACATCTTCTCAATGATGCCCAGAGCTTCTAATTTTGCCAGCTCTTGTTCTACTAGCGGCCTCACATGGAAGAAAATATATCTGTGCTGTATGTATGATGGTTTGGTCAATGTGCAGTGTGATAGGCTAGGACTTGAGGCAGTCGAACCCTTCAAATGTCTAAAATCCTGAATGATCTTATCTACTTGACATGAGTTGACTCTTCAGGCAAAGAAGATCAGCCCCTGACCTTCAGTGGTGGCATGACTATTGAACATATCTAAGTCATTTTCAATGAGGAAGAATTATGCTTCTGTGTTAGTGTTCTGTGGCTGGTGGTGGTCTTGATTGTTGGTGAGACAGGCAGAGGGCTAAGGTATTTGCATGCTTAGATCGTGGTACTTGGTTTGTGTTAATATCAGCCTAGATGTGAGTTATAGGAGCTGAGCATTGTGCATTAAGTTGACTATGACTGATAGGCACTGGATCAGGACGCTGCACTGAGTCGGTCTCCAGTGACGTTGGCAGCCAATGATGCACTTGAACAGATGTCTTGATCATGAAACATGGTGGGCAATCGCCCGAAGGGCACCAGATGTCTTGGGAGGGCTGTGGCATCCCTTTTTTGCAAACTTGCGCAAAGTAGTTTGATTTACAACAGTTTCAACAGGACCTTCCTTGTGCTGGGCATTTGGGGATTGAGCGTGATTCGGCCCTATTGTATCCTCTCTAACTTTTGTTGTATGTGTTTTTTTCTTTGTTCTTCCTAGACACGCAAGGGTGTTGCTTCTTTTTGACTGTATTAACATCCTTTTGTCTTTTTTATTGTGCTTTTGAAGTCAATGTTGCCCAGCGCCATTTCCATTTGTTCTTTTTGGTTATTGGATAGTTTGTGTAATTTTCCTAGTGTGAGGAAGAAAGCTGATGTCATTCCTAGTTCAAGAAGAATCAGCCTTGAAGGTTGCCCTCACCAAAGCACTCACAGTTCTTTGATGGGCTTGAAGTAGTTTGAAGCACTCAGAGCTGAAATGCTGATTGAAGAGTGAATCTAGGGCAGTCACTGCTCTTTCTTATCAGTAGTTCATATTAGTTATCAATTCACTTTGTCGGGACACTTTTGAAACAGCTTGAACACTTTTTCCAGTTAAGTGCAGGGGTAGAAATCTTTTGAATATCCTGTCCGTTTCTCAAAATGGTTATGTAGCCAGCTTACCCAAGTTCTCTAACCAGTGACAGTGAATGAAGTGTCACTGAGTTCACAAAATGGTGGCAGAGGACAAGCCAAAGCCCCAACATGTTGTAACCCAGCCTGTGGTGCTAGCTGACCTCTTGCCGGAGGGGCAGAGCCTTGGGGTGCACCAGCTGGTCCATATTCAACATTTTATGCATTATTTGCTATGGCGCTATTGACTGGATTGCACTGTGGGTGGACAGTCGTTGCTTCCCTCTATCACCCCTGAGCACAGGACTGTTGGAGTATGTAGCACAAGTGAGAGAATAGAGTATCTGTTATTGTTTATTTTATTTGGTGGAATCTTTCATTGAAGTCAACAGACTGTTAGGACAGGGTGTGTTATTTTTGCTTTTCTCTCAGGCTCATCACCTTTAAATCTTTTGTATCAGTCCTATGTTGTATTACTGGCAGATTTCTTTTTTTCTACAGGGCTGTGGTGATGAGTTGGAGCACAAACACCTTGGTTTATTAGGTCATGTGCAGTTTCAGACGCATCCTGCATTGTGTGTCACAGGCAGCGTCGGATTGGTAATGCGGGCACTCGGGCAATGCCCGAGGGGCCGGTGTCCGAGTTCCAGCTGTGGGCTGCTTTTTTGAGCAGTCTGGGGGGCCAATTCGGGTGGTTTCTGCGTTGTTTGATGCCGCCAGCAGCCCAGTGGGTGTCTGAGTGGCCTTCCTGGAGGCAGATGGGCGCTCATTACCTCCCGTTTAGCAACAGACAGAGGTGTCACTCCCTTTCTCTCGCTGGGCCGGCCCATTAATGTGTGCATACTGAGTGGGGGCAGGGGGCCTGAGCAGAAGTGGCCTCACTTGTTTTCAGGTGTGTTTCACCAGTGTAAACTAATTCGTGCATTTTTTTTATCACCCCCCCCCTTTTTTTTATAAAATTTTGCCGAAGCAGTGTTTTGAGGAAAGGCAATATGCAAATGTGAGCCACTTTTTTTTAGCGTGCCCGGACCGATTTTTAATCCCAATCCAACCCTGGTCACAGGTAGAACTTAAGCCCTGGCACGGGTCCGAGTGAACCCTGCGACTTTCTCCACGTGAGGCAAATGGTCCTGCATGCAGTCTTGGGCACTCCTGGGCATCGGCAGAGCTCAGCACTAGCATCTAAAATGAAGCAGATCCTGGTACATCACAGGAACGCTGCACAAGCCGTGCTCTGCTCAGGCACGCCAGAACCGGCTGGTCAGGCAGGAGTGCAGGAGAGGGCTGTGCGGGCAGACCATCTAATCTGTTGCTGTGCTCATTCTTCTTGGCAGAGGTGCAGATGTCGGCACCTGCTGTAAGTAGCAGGTGGTTGAGTCTTGTGTGCAATTCGCCCTAATCACCAGTGTCGATACCTTTGCTAAGCCTATGCAGCAGCAGCACTCTTACGACTAACACACACAGAGAACAGTATTTCTGAGTCAGAACTGACACTCTTCGATCATGTTTCACATTATTTATCCCCTCAGTAACGCCCAGCCTCTAGAGTGTGTACTTAGGGGTGTAGCTTCAGGGAGAGGGTTTGGGGTGTTACACCCTCCAACTAAATGCATTCTCTTCTTGGTAGTTGGGTCTTGGGGCCCTGAGTTGGGTCTGCCATCTCTGTCTCTTTTTCGCCCTGAGCCAAGAATGAAAGAGAAAACAGTGACATTTGTGTAAATGTGGGAGGGAGAGAGAGACCGAGATACCCATCTGGTGGCTCAGTTTCAAAATGTGAAACCAGATAACCTAGAATCAATACTGGATTCACTGCTTGTGGAAATTGTTTGATCCTAGCCAAATATTTTAATTCACAGTCTCCTTTTTGTTTATGATCACATATGAGCGTAATTTTAAATACTTGAGTTCAGGATTTGTGCTGTACAAGCACCTCTTATATTTGATGTAATAGTCTATAATGTGCTCCATCTATATTAAGAACCCAGGACACATTTAGGGTTCACGTGACTACTGACTTGCCTCTTAGTTCTCTAATGGCGCTGTCAATGGGTGAGAGCAATGAATGTTTCTAAATAGGGATGTAATCTGATGTACTAAGGTGAAACATGTCTTCATGTTAAAGAAATACATTTTTAGAATTTTGAAGAGATTATATCATATTTTTACATTATGTTTGTTGCACGATATTGATGCCAACCATTTGCATGTCTCTGCTTGTGCACAGACTTCTTGTAGCAGTGTGCATGCAGTGAAAACACATTTAAAACAAGTGATCCCAGGGCAGAGACTTCAGGCCGTTGTGTTGTACATGACCATAGTTGTGAGTTCCTACGGAGAACTACCAGGCCTGTTTGGACAGTAGGGCCATAGCTTCAGAGGGTGTTTTAGGGGTGTGACATCCCTCAAAAGCATGGTTGGTTTTGTAGTTGGGGCTGGGGGCCTTTAGTCAAGTCTGCTATGTCTGTGTCAGGATTTTTCAACATTCTCATTTCACTATGTGGTTTTAACTTGTTTATTTTTTGGATTGGGACCTTAAACATATATAGTGACCAGTTTACCAAAAAAGTAGTCATTTTGCACTCATAGAAGTACTCCTTGAATCATGGGTGCAAATTTACTACATCTTGAAATTCACAAATAATGGCAGTAATAGGCTTGGAAATCTCTGCCAGACTCAAGTTTCCAGGCATATTACTATCAATCTAACACCCAAAATATGATCAGATAAATGCTTGTAAATACCAGTAACAATCACTCTGGGTAGCATTCCAACCCATAATGTTTTGCCCACTGTGCCACTCTAAACAGAGGCCTACCTAAAGCAAACCAGTACTCACCCTGTTCCTCATGGAAACAGACCATCCCATACTTCGGTCATATCACCTCCCCATCCTGCAGCCCACTGATGTATTAGTTGGGAAATTTGAGATTCACACTCTACGAATCTCAATGACTAAGCTATGCCTCTGTTTGTACTTTCATATTCAAGGGACATGTAGGCACAGACCCATCCATTTGATGGTGTGTATCAAGGCGACACCTGGTTTCACTATGGCTGTGGTCTCGCTCTGACACACTTCTGCATAGGGTATAAATAGGATATGGATGACGTGAAATTACTTCAAGTGCTGGCCTCTTTAATTAACAGACCTGTGTGCATGTGTCTCTTTTGGTCTGCACTTCAACCGCTGCACAACACAACAGCTTGGCAATAAGTTGGATCCATGCATATTGTCACTTACCACCTGCTGCAGACAGGTTTCATCCAGGTCTTGCTGGGACCCACCGCACTGCCTATGTGACTGCCTCAACCTAATTTGCCATTCCGGTGGCCTGCAGTGTGAGCAGTGAGCAACGTCTCCTCTGTCTGTCAGGGTTGCACCACCACACGAGACAGGGTAAACTGATCTATGCACCAGGGGCAACCCGATCTAGCCTGGCCTGAAATTGTGGCTCAGTCACAGCTAGACTGCACCTGGTGGCTACCATATCGCCTCTAGAAAGCTGGCAACTCATGATAACAGAAGAGATATTGCACCTACATTCATGGGATGCTCTACTGCAGTCATTTCCAGTAACTCACATCATAGGTACCACACACAATACCCCACGACCAGAACATGGCAGAGCCCCATGGAAGCCAAACATGAATAACCATGCTGCCCTGCACTGGTACCTTGACACAACCATTTCATAGGCTCTCTACTTCCTCCATCGCTGCCCCACAATGGCAATCCTTGATGCAAGATTCAAAAACTACCTGGCAGCGACAAAAGAAAATGACCCTAATGCAAAACGTGTTCTGCTGATACATTTCACTGGCGAGGAGTTCAACAAAATGATTCACACCCTATTTGACCCAGGTCTGGCCAATGACTATGATGCTGCACTTTCTACAATAAATGCACAGATTAGGTCTCAAATTCATTCATATTACAGACGGTTTATCCTATGCCAGACCAAACAATGCCAAAATAAATCATTCGACATCATTTATTCACACCTCTGAGGACTTGCCAGCATGTGTGTATTCACCAACACCGAGGACAGATAGAGATTATTCTGGGGTGTCACTCGAACGAGCTTAGGAGGGAAATCTTGATTCCGCTGACACCATTGCTTGCGCTCGCACATCTCATGAACTGTCCAAAGCACGTGCTGTGCACGTGAAAGCCTCTCGGGTCACCACATCAATCAAAGAGGAACACCCTGACTCAGCAGCTGAAACGAGTGGAGCAGTGAAGACATTATTTGTAAAGAAAACCAATAAAACCTGCGGGTACTGTGGAAACCCTGCCCACCGCAACAGCCCAAGAGAGCCAAAGGAAAGACCTGCTTGTTTCGTGGCAAACCCAATCATTTTGCCGAAGTCAGTCAGTTTCCCAGAAACAGCAGGGACCCCAGGCACCCGCAAAACTGTCTGCAGAAAAAGCACCTCGAGTCTCAAGCAGAGAGCCGATCTTCTAAAGACACAGGCAGTGAATCTGAGCATGAAGAGGAATGCGTCCACCTCTTCTCGGCAATCAGAAATGACGGTAAGCTAAAGTGTCCCTTAAAACCACGCTGTTATCTTGAAATTCAAGACTCCATCAGTTGCCTCATCATCCACACCGGTGACACTGCATACGCCATGGCCAGACAGGACTACAAATCACTACAACCTTGTCCCACCCTCAAAAACGTGTACACTTATGGCAGCCAGAAGCCATTGGGAATTGAGGGCACCCTATTGATCCAAGATAACATCTGACATCTGGTGAATCACAGCTCAGTTCTTCATAACTGCCTCATGTGGGACCACACTGATTGGGAGCAGAGGAGCAGGGGCTCTTCATCTCATTGCCTTTCCGTTCAAAATACTAGAAAACATGGTGGATGACATGCTGTAAGTTTTTCAGCATTTTCAATGCTACAGGATGCATGAGACGGAGAAACGTAAAACTACATATAAACCACTCTGTGCAACCAGTAACACTTAGATACCGATGGATCTCGTGCAGCATTAGGGGTCAAGTTGAAAGAGAACTTGACACCCAGGAAGCTGCTGGTGTCACGGAAAAAGTGGAAGGGCCTACCCCTTGGGTCTCACAGTTTGTCATAGTTTGAAAACCCAAAAACCTGGAGAGTTGCGAATATGTGGACTCAAGGCTATCCACAAAAGCCATAAAAAGAGAATACAACATAACCCCAACAGTGGATGATGATGTGGCCGAAGTCAACGGAGCCAAGTGGCTTTCCAAAATTGACCTTTGATCAAGATACTACCAACTAGAAATCAACAGAGCGTCTCAATACATCACTACTTTTTCAAACCATATTGGGCTCAGATTCTACTGATGCCTCAACTTCAGAATATCCACCACAATGAAGGTATTCCAACAGTGCATCCAAAAAGTAGTGGCAGAGCACCCCTGCAAGATTAATGTGAGTGAGGACAACCTTCTTCATGTCGCCACCATAGAGGAACGCAAACACCGCGTAAGAGCCCACCTAACCAGTATCAAGGAAAGCAGACTGACTCTACATATGATTAAGTGTGAGTTTTTAAAGTAAGAAATTAATTTCTTTGGATATTGTTTCACAGTTGATGGGTTAGCTCCAAACCCGAAGAGAATGCAAGACATCAAAACAGCAGCTACCCCCAAGTATGCCACAGAAATATTGAGTTTCATAGTTATTATCACCCATTTGTGAATGTTTCATTTCCGCTCTGACCATCCTTACCAAGCCATTGCAAGACCTTCTTGAAGCAGAGACCCCATGGGTCTGGCTGTTCGAACAACAAGAGGCTTTTAAGAACATCAAAGACGCCCAATCTGCAAGAATGACCTCGAGGTACTATGGCCCAAGCCTACCCACAGAACTTTTTCTTAACACCATGCCCACTGGATTGAGTGCACCCGTGCTACAGATGCAGAATCATCAGATCAGTGGGAGCCAGTACACTATAAAAGCAGAGCTCTATAAAGATATAGACCACATAGACTCCCATACCTAAATAAAAGTGATTACTGTAATATTGGGGTGTTGTCATTGTCACATATATCTGCATAGTAAACTATTCTAAGTAGGCACTGACCACAGAAGACTCATTCGCTTATTCAAAGGAAATGCGTCCAAACCAGCATTTCCCATTGAGAAATGGATCCTCCAGCTTCAAGTATATGCATTTGAGGTCATGTATTGGATGAGTCATGGGAACTTAGCAGGCTACCGATTTCCACACCTGTGGGAAAATGTCCCTCTCTGAAGGGTCGCCCCAAAATATTTGCCTTCCACCTCCTCTTTTTCTGACCTTGTTTTTGTTGGCCTCAGGACGTTGAGCACTTTACAACTGCTAACCAGTGCTAAAGTGCATGTGATCTCACCCCTACACATGGTTTAGTTGATGTATCCACAATTGCCACATTTAATTTACTTATAAGTCCCTAGTACAGTGCACACTACATGTGCCCAGGGCCTGTAAATTAAATGCTGTACGTGAGATTGCAGCACTGATTGTGCCACCCACTAAAGTAGTCTTTCAACATTTCTCAGGCCGGCCACTGCAGATCCTGTGTGTGCAGATAGCACTGCCCTGTCGACTTGGCCTTTAAAACCCCTTTCTAAGCCTTAAAATCCCTTTTTATTACATATAAGTCACCCCTAAGGTAGGCCCTAGGTATCCCATAGGGCTGGGTGCTGTGTAATTAAAAGTAAGGACATGTACGTTTAAGTTTTGCTTGTCCTGGTAGTGAAAAACTCCCAAATTAGTTCTTCACTACTGCGAGGCCTACCCCTCCCATATGTTAACATTGGGGATTCCTTGTTACATCTAATAAGCTGTAATTCCCAATTGGATGTAGGTAGAGCTCTTATGGTTAGTACCTATTAAATTTTAATGATAAATCCTCTTTAATGGGAAAGTCAAATTTATCATTACAATTTTAAAAATGCCACTTTTAGAAAAATTTCATGTTCATGCTCTTGGCCCCTTCGTGCCTGCAGCCTGTCTCTGATCAGTCTGGGGTGCATGACAGCTTGACTTTGTGTATTCCCTCTAGACAGTCACACACAAAGAGAACTTAGGCGTGACTTGATGGATCTTCCTGGGAGGATAGGAGGAAGGAGCTAGGCTCGACCTCACACTTACCCCTGAATAGGCTGTGTCCTCTCCACATACAAAGGCCTGCATAGCCCCCTGTAATAAGTCTGTAGCCAGGGCAGGATGGGAGGACCTCTGTGCACTTCAAAACCCTTCTTTGAATTCACCCCCACTTCAAAGGCACAACTGAGTATACGTACTGGCCCCACCAAACAGTACACTTCTGGACATGAAACCACTCTGCCAGGAAGAAGAACTGCTGTGCCAAAGGACTGCCACAATGCTGGACTGCTGCTCTGGAAGACTGCTGCCTTACATTGCTGCACTGTTGCCTGCTGCTCTCTCTTACTGGGTAAAGACTGGACCTACATAACTTGGACCCAGAGTGACTCCAAGGGCTACCTCACTATCCTCCTGATTTGAAGACTCAGGGATATAACAGTCTTCCACTCCGCTCCTGTGCCAGGTCCATTGGAAGTGGACCCAGGTGCTTGCTCCAGCGGAACTGATGTATCCCCTGCTGCAAGAGCACAATCAATTCATCGCTGCTGTTACGGGAACAGAACCAGTGCATTATCTTTGGAACTGGTGCATCGCCATTGTTGCGTGGAGAAAATCGACGCATCACCTCGACTGCAGGATTGACATTGAAGCATCGCTCGCTCCACCCTGTATCTTCGCTGTTGTGACACGGATCAAGGTGCTTTTGCTCAGCGGGCCTTGCAGACCACTGTATCTGGATCGCGCTCCATCACGGTCAGCTTGAACTTCTGACTTTGTCCTGGTCCAGCACAACCATATATCCCAAATAGGAGCTTATTTCTTCTAAGCGCTCTTTTCACATTTATTCTTTAAAAAATCATATCTCAACTTCTACATATTACATTTTTGTCATTTTTGTCTTGTTTTCTCTATAAAAGTAAGTTCTATTTTTCTAACATGGTGTGGAGCCTTTTTGTGGTGTTTTCACTGTGTTGCACAAATACTTTACACATTGCTTCTTAAGTTAAGCCTAACTGCTCTCTGCCAAGCTATCAGAGGATGAGCACAGGATCATTTAGGGTGTGTTGTGACTTACCCTGACTTGGATTGTGATTCTTGCTTGGACAGGGTGCATACCTCTGCCAACCAGAAGCCCAATTTCTAACAACACCTGAGAACTTTCACTGGAGATGAAGTGAATCAAGCTGAGGAAACTGGAGAATACAGGCTTGTGGTCATTGAAAAGCCAAAGCCTGGCCTGACAACAAAAGAGGAGTTGATAACTGCTTCCCAAGACTACGAGTGTCTATGACTAGTAAAGAAAGCCATGATCTCCAATAGGTTGAGATCCTTCATGACCACGAGCGCTTCACCAAGTGCAAGATGCGTTGTCCCTAGCCCATGACGGGCTTCTCTAAAGAGGAAGATGATTGGTCATACCCAAAGTTCTAGCCCCAATGTCATTGAGTTGGCACATCACAGACATGGGGGATTTTTTTTTATAAAAATGAGGATTCACTAAAAAGTCGGATTCCCTGAAATTGACTCTCAGGTAGAACACGTTTCTGCTTCCTGTTTGTCATGTCTAGCAATTGTGCCCCCGACCCTCTGGCCCCATCATCTCAGAGGAGTCACCTGACACTCAGTGGCTCAGAATAGGCATGGGCTTTGCAAGTTTGCCCGATGGAAAACATGTTCTGGTTACCACAGATGATTTTAGCAAGTATCGGGAACTTGAGTTTGTGCTGTCCACAGCTGCAGAAGCTGTCAAACCTAAGATGGTGAAAATGTTTGCAACACACAGGTTTCCAAAGGAAATCAGCATCAACAATGGACCACATTTATTAACTCAAGTCAATAAACATTAAGCACCGAAAAATATCTCCAAGGTGGCCTCAAGCCAATGTGGAGGCTGAAACATTTATGTGCGTACTTAACAAGCAGCCTAAATACCACAATTCAAAAAACACAATCTAGATTGGGCATTATACAAATTCCTCAGGGAATATTGCACAAAACTCCACAGACCCTCTTGAAATGTGCCCCCATTTATTTGCTGCTTGTGATTCCATTCCGTGTCACCCGACATAGATACCTGATGCCCCAGACACAAAAGCCATCAAGGAGAGGGGGAAGGAAGTGAATAGACGGGTGAGATGCAAAACAAGAGAAAGAACATAAAAGTTGGCAATCCTGTATTTCTGAGAGATACAACGACAGGTAGCAAGTTCAAAGCACTATTTGATCTTGTACCATGGGCAGTGACTCAAGTAAATGGGAGAACCCTGATCACCTTCAATGTATTGCGACACAAGAAGCTCTGCACAACAACATCTGTGAATAGAACTAACTCACCCAACCACCCTGCTGAGTCAGGTAAGTGGGTCTTCTACATTGATAATGGTGAAGCCAACAAAGGACAGCGCTGATAACACTTGGCCAAAGCCTCCCCAGATTTTGCAGAAGGTGAGCCACCTTCCCCCTTTATCCAGATCTGGCTAGCAATATGTTCTAAGGCCAGATCCCACTCGATCGCGTAAGTATCAAGACATCGTAGCCTAGCAGTTTGGCACCAGGCCAGGACTGTTGGAGAAAATAACTAAAGATATCTATTGATTTGTTTTTATCAAGTGTTCTATGTTTCATTCAAATGTTTTGGAGGAATATATCTACAGACCCACCCATTTGGTGGTGTGGAGGAAGGGCTATGTTCTCCCCCGACACTCGTCAGCAAATGGTATAAATACACGGACAGTGCGTAATAAATTTGCTTGCTTGCCGGCGGTATAAATGAGTGGACCTGTATACAGGGTCAGACTAGGACAAAAAAAACCCGGGAACCAAATGAAAATAGCCCAATTATTGAAACAGATAGCTAAAAAAGTCACCTGCATTCACAAATCAGGCCAGTTTTGAGATTGTAAAGACATGCTTTTATGGTGCTTTGCAAAGTATGGAAGAATGCATGCATCTGAGTTTTCTGCAAGCAATGTTTGTGATGACATGAGGGAAATCAAGATTAACAACCATTGGCATAGCCAATAAGTCTTGACTTTGGGACCTTATAAGTGTTTAACTATGCAGCACATTATCCTGGGTGGTGTGCCACCAGGGAATGAAGAGCTATACAATAACTACATACTGGGTTATGCAGTCTGATTTAGGAATACATGCTTGCCTCAGGAAACCTTTATGGACACATTGCAAGGCTTTTTAACTTACAGACTGAAAGGCAAGTGCCTCAATGCAAGTCAACAAAAAAACAAAGCACAGGAGTAAACCCGTTAACCCAGGTGAGACCGGGTGTAGATTGTAACAAAGCAACAATGTCTCAACTGGAAGTCATTCGGTGAGGACAATTATAATGGTAGTGTAAATCAAAAGAAGAGAGAACAAAGGAAGGGAGACCACAATGGGATTTGGTAAAGTGTAAAGTAATATTTGTAGGTAGTTGTAACAGCACTACAGTACAGTTTTTTATATACAGTGACCATACCACACAAGTGTGCACTGAACGTGCTACTGACGGTGAACGGCGCAGTGACACTGAGGTGAGAAAACAGCGTGAACGGCGAAAGGATAGGAGCAAAATAATAATGTGGTCAACGAAATGCAAATATGTACAACAACAGTATTTTGATTCAGGCTGAATTGATTGACCACACCAGCGCCAAAGGTCTGTGCTGGGTAGTCGACGGCGTTTCGATCAATTCCAGGTCATCATCAGGACAATGGTCACTAATTTCAAAGTAGTGCTGAGGAGTAGTGCCGCAGAAATCGACACTTTCTTGGTGGCCTTAGAGGTCCAGCAGAAAAACGGGTCATGCGGAGTGGCCTTAAAGATCCAGCACGGCAGCGAATCGTGGAGAATCCACTCAGTTGATGATTTGGCGTGGAACTAGGTAATCGAAAATACGTAGCCTGGTATTACTTTACACTTTACCAAAGCCCGTTGTGGTCTCCCTTCCTTTGTTCTCTCTTCTTGTCAATGCAAGTCAACAGCACTATAGCATTTTGTGTGTGACTGCATCACTAGAGTATTAAACAGCCTATGAAAAAAGGCAGTGAAGTACTTTCCTATTGCGCAGTGTAGGACTTGGCCTTTTTGGCTTAAGTTCCCTAAACTTTTTGCTTTCCCCCTAGAACGTGTTCCTGACATAGAGTTGCCAATTTAGATGCTTTGGGTACTTTGCCACTGCTGATCAGTGTCAACGTACAAGTGTTCCCTGTGTAAAGTGTAATGGTAATTGGTTGGCCATGATTGGTATGTTGCCTTACTAGTAAAGTCCCTAGTGCTGTGCACTTTGTGTGCCAGGGCTAGTAATGCAAAGGTGCGCGGAGAAGGGAACTCAGGCCTGCAGTGTAGGGCCTGCGCGCAGTTTGCTAAGTTAGCATGTTGTCCTGACAAGTGCAACCACTTGTCAGGCCTTACTTTCCCTTTTGCGTACACGGTGGGCACCCCTGTGGTAGGTCCCGGGTAACCCCTGGGCAGGGTGCAGTGTAAGTAAAAGGCAGGACATATACTGAGGTGTGTGTTATATCCTGACAGTGAAAAACACTCCATTTCGTTTTTCACTGGTGAAAGGCCATCCTGCCCATAGGACAGAATGGGGGAGGCTGGGTATTGTGTTTGTTAGCCTAGTTTCCCATAAGTTTAAAATGGAGAGGTGAAGTTTAGTATGTACGAACTCACAGCGTCATAACACATCTTTCTATGAAAGTGGTTTTGTCACTGTGTGTTCAGAAGCCACGCTTTTAGAAAGTGGCTGAGTTTTGTGCTTTAAGCATTTCTGTGTGTCTCTGCTGAATGTGGATTGATTGTCTGGATCTGAGAGGGGAGAGGAGCTGGGGGAGGTCTTGACCCAGGGAGGGGTTGAGATGGCACCAGGCTGACCTGCATCTGGAGAGTAGGCGAGGAAAAGCACCGGGAGGTGAAGAGGCCTGGATTCCGGCTATAAAACAATTGACCCATCTCCTGCTGAGTGATTAAGGATCTAGACCCCCAGTATCAAAGGGAGAAAGGTGACACTGGGAGGGAGACACCCAGAACTGATTTAGGCAGTGGTCAGGGACCCCTGAGCACAACGAACTTCAAAGACATTTAGGGGTATAACTATGAGAGCTGAGACCCATGAACGTTGGAGTAGAAATGGATTGAGACTGAAAAGGCTTGGACCCATTTCGTGGTCAAGAGGAACCTCTGCTAAGGAAGGAACAACTGAAGAGACTGCTGGGAAGGACCGACCCTTGCTTCATGATCTGGGGCTGGTCTGCAGTTTGCTGTTTTAACCAAGGAAGAGGCTGATGGGACTGTGCTTTGTGCGCTGGGTCCCCCTGCTTGAAGAAGACTGTGCTTTGTGCTGTGTCTTGTTACCCCAAGGGCCCGAGGTGAGCTGGCTCCCTGTTTGGAAACACAGGAACATAAAAGTTTCCGGAGAAGTTTCAAGCGACGCGGTGGGCGCGTGTTGTGGCAGCTTGAGACCCTCGGAAGGTGTGCCCTGTGATCTTGGACACACGGATTAGAAGTGAGACTCGGACGCGCTGGGTGCGTGTTGTGGTGCACACTGCACAGGAGGCGTTGGTGAAGAGCGCCTGGTCAACGTGTGCATCGAAGGTGAAGTGAGTCTCGGACGCGCTGGGTGCGTGTCGTGGTGCACAGCAGGCGTTGGTGAAGAGCGCCTGGTCAGCATGTGCATCAGAGGTGACGTGAGACTCGGACGCCCAGGGTGCGTGTCGTGGTGCACCGCAGGCGCTGGTGAAGAGCGCCTGGTCAGCGTGTGCATGGGAGGTGAAGGGAGTCTCAGACGCGCAGGGTGCGTGTCGCGGTGCACAGGAGGCGTTGGTGAGGAGCGCCTGGTCAACGTGTGCATCGGAAGTGGAGTGAGTCTCGGACGCGCAGGGTGCGTGTCGGGGTGCACCGGAGGCGCTGGTGAAGAGCGCCTGGTCATCGAGTGCACCGGAGAAGAAGTGAGGCTCGGACACGGTGAGCGTGTCGGGGTGCGGCCGAAGGCGTTGTTGAAGAGCGCCTGGATATCAGGGCACCTGAGTTGGAGTAAGTCTCAGTGAAGCAGTGTGCGTGCTTTGGTGCAACCTGGGACTGTGGAGGTGATCGGCTGATCATCGTGTGCACCGGAAGAAAGTGAGTCTCTGCAGCGCGGTGTGCGTGTCTTGGTGCCAACTGAGACCGCAGGAAGGAGTACCTGGTGAACGTGCACTCGGAGTCGAAGTGAAGTCACATCAGCGTTGTGTGTGTGGCTTCATGCCAGAGGAGACCCAGAGGGTGCTGTGGTGAACGTGCACCCGGAGTAACATATTCTCAAGGGCGTGGGGTACGTGTGCCCTGCAGCCGCCTGAGACCTTCCTAACAGTCGCGGCCGGGACCGGCAGCCCCGGAGGAGCTGAGCTGCCAGGCCGAGCCGCTGAGGCCCATTGAGAAAGTTCTACACGGAAGGCCCAGTTCGCTGAAGGAGGAGAGGAGAGTGGGGTCGCGCCCCCAGGTAACGTGGATGACTGCCTGGGCAGGGCGCGGGCTCGGAGGGACACTCTCTCGGCCTCTCAGTCCTTCTGGCAACGTGAGCCTTTGCTTCGGCTCAGATTGGGGCCCGTACTGCGTTCAGGAGTGGCAGTACTGGGGCCAGAGTGAGAAGCTGTACTTTATGTCATCGTTGATACGTGTGGGGGGGCAACTGTTATCGAAGAGGCTGACTGTCGTAATACACATTGCCAATATTGCTGCTAACGAACTGCCGGACTGTCTTATGACGCCAGACATTATTTCTGCATAACGAAGTACACGATTGTAGCGCTACGCATTGCCTTATTTCTCCCTTGCAAAGTACAGGATTGTAGCGGCCCGCATTGCATTATTTCTTCATTGCAAAGTACATGATTGTAGCTACGCATTGCATTATTCCTTCATTGCAAAGTACATGATAGTAGCGGCGCGCATTGCCTTATTTCTTCATTGCAAAGTACGTGATTGGGGTGTGACGCATTGCATTATTCCTTCATTGCGCAGTACATGATTGTAGCGGTACGCATTGCATTATTTCTCCCATTGCCAGGTACCGGGGTGTATCGTTACGCATTGTATTATTTCCCCTTTGCCCAGCACAGGATTGTATCGTTACGCAGCGCACTATTGTTTGTCCATTGCAACGTGTGTGATTCTAGCATTGCGACCAGAATAGGATTTTGAAAGCGGTGGTTGGGATTTGAACCTACCAGCCAGCCGGAACGAATATTACCCTTTATTACATGTTGGCTTATGTATCGTGTGGTCTGATCGTATATCTTTTTACATAAAGTTTATACTCGTTTTATCAAACTCGTGTGGAGTCCATTTGTGGTGTCACCAGTGGGTTGTTGTGAGTGTGGTTGCACATACTGTACACTCGTGCCTTGGAGATAGGCCTGGATGTTCGTGCCAAGCTACTAAGGGTGTGAGCAGGGCTATCTCAAACGGTGTCCTTACTTGGCCTAACGTTGAGTGGGGAGTCCCGGGTCTCGCATTTGGTGACAGTGGTGCGGGACGGGGACTCCGGCTTCCAACACGCAGACATCACATTCTTCCTCACCCAGGGCTCTATTCACCAGATGCCCTTCTCCAGAGTTTTCCATTCTAAGCACTGCTCGCACCATCTGTTTACCAGTAAACCCCCGGCCCCGCCCTCTGTCCTGGTCCCCTGGGTGCAGGAACACTGGACATAGCAACAACAAAATCCTCCTATTTGTCAGGTACAGGGAAAATAATGAATAAACAGGGACAGCATCGTTATCACTTAATCTCCGCACACCTAAAAAGACCTTGTGTAATGTAAATGATGCTTTTGTAAAGCGCTCCAATAACTTCGGGTCAGTCGACTTTGCGCTTTATAAAAATGCCCCCAAAAATTCATTTGACCTTGTGTAATGTAACTAGTGTGCCTGTAAAGCGCTCTAACACTTTCGGGTCGCTCGAGTTCACATTATATAATAAAAAAATGTCTCACAGTCCCTGGGGAGCTGCTGTGAATGTGCTTTGAAATTAGAGCTCTGAGAAGAGGAGGACAACAGGAAGAGGCAGCGGGGCGGGCATGCAGCGACGTGGGCGGAGGTGAGAGGGCCGAATGCTACTCCCATTTCTCAGGTAGAGGCGAAAAAATTAATAAACAGGGACGGGATCAACATTACGCAATCTCCACGCACTTAAAAACAAAAAAATGAACCTGTTCTTGTATAATGTAACTGGCGCTTTTGTAAAGTACTTCACTACCTATGGGTCAGTCGAGTTTGCGCTCTATAAAAATGCCCCAAAAATGAATTTGACATTGTGCAATGCCACTAGTGATCATGTAAAGCGATCCAACTCCTTCGGGTCGCTCAAGTTCATATTATACAAACAGGCGTCAGACAAAATGCGATGGGAGTTGCCCACGCCTTGCCCTTAACTGTGCTGCAAGGTTGGGCAGCTGAAGGTCAGGTGACCGAGGCTCGCTAAAGCAACAAGCAGTGAAGCAGGATGAGTTATGGGGAAATCCTTGCACTTTGAAGCCAGAGAAAATTAAAGAGGCACCCTCGAAAACAGCACCTGGCATTTCAATCTTGATATTTGAACGGGACAGGGAGATTAAGTGACGGGCGCCGAAGCTGAACCACCGAAGACGGGCAAAGAGTGATACGAGCAGGAATCAAAGGAAAAAATAGTCCTCCAAATGAACACATAAACACAGCAGTGTAATGATAACAGTAATTGAGTGGTGCTCTGTTTGAGGAACGCAAATACATAAAAGAACGGCAAAGAGGACGTTTTAGCATTTTTAAACGACAATCGAAGGAAGGAATAAAAAGGCAATGAGTGGGCTTAAGCCCACAGAGTGAATATAGCATGTCTTAAAGAGACAGCGCATGCGCTGCCGAGGCTCAACCTAAAAATGTGCTGCAATTGGCTTTGTGGAACTTCTCTTTGGGTGCTTTTCTCTCTTCGCTTCTCGCAGCGAGGCTTTGAGGACAGCTATTTGAATAAGTCTAAGTTTATGGCTTTTCGTTGTTTCATCAGCAGGGTTTCTGCATCACTACAAAATCTATTTTTTGTGCAGTTTTAAATAATGCAAACTCGACACAAAAGTACTGTCATTAAATCATTAGGATATTAGGCAGTGCTTAATTTGTAAAAAAAAAAATAATAATAATAAATGCCAGGGTTCTCGTCAGGAGGCCACTTCAACTTGCACCACACATTGCCCCTGCCAAGCTGCCAATGATAGTAACAACACAACTACTAACCATCACACTCCTACAAGTGTGACAATTCGGATTGTTTCAGGCCCCCAAAGATATAAGAATTGCTTGGGTGGTAGGTAATAGTTATTTTTAATGTTCATTGAATTAATAATTAAAGGTTGTTGTGGTCATCTCTTAATTAGCCAGATAGCGTCACCTAGTGGCAGACTGTCAGAAGCGCCGGTTTTGACAATTAAGTGCTGGTGCCAAGCACCGGAAACCACTGGCTCAAATTAAGCACTGATATTAAGTGACATGCCCAGAATCACAGGATGTTGAGCTGACTCCAAGACTTGAACCTGGTTCCCCAGCACCATGGTGGCACCTTGGCCAAAATGCCACTTCTCTCCTTAAGGAAATACAATTATGAAACTAAAGAGAATCTTTGCAAAAGAGTGTGTGATTTTAGCACAGTGGCATGCAGCAGTTGTGATTAAGTGGTCATTGCAGTGCTTTGATGTGCTGTGGATGTTCAGCTGAAAAACAGCATTTTATCGGCAATGAGACTGACTAAATCCACTTAAGATCCCTTTGAAGAGCGTTGAGAGGTTAAAGAATTTTGGCAAGATGGCACTGAAATAGCCATGTTTGAATAAGGCAAATTCAGGCAGCCCTCAGCCCACTGTCGGGTACAGCAATAAAATGCGATGGTTGAAATGTTACATTCCTGTCCAGGTGGGATTCTTGGCAACAGAAAAGACATACTGCTGGAAACTGGAAACTGAGAGATGGCCACAGGGATGGCAGATGGGCACTGTGGATGGTGGGCAGCCCATATACGACACACACACATTTCGAGTGATGCTTATGTGCATTACACAGCCTGAATTTCCTGTCCATAAACACCCTCTTAAAAGGACACACTGCGATCAGCTTAAAACAACAGCTTGGAAACCAGGCGAGGGGAAGAAGGGAGAGTGGTGGCCGGAGGTGGGAGAAGAAATAGTACCTCAATCATGTTGCGGACAGCGGACGGGCACTATTTAAGTTTGATTAAGCTTTGCTTGGTCCTTGCTCCACTGAGGAAAATGAAACTAACGTTTTGTCTGCGCTGGCCAGTTAAGAGGCAGCAATGAAGACTGATACTGGAGCCAACAAATGATAAGCAGTGGGCGGGCTGCATGCTTTACTGAACAGAGTAGTGTCACAAGTGAAGGGATAAAAATCTCTGGCTATTCGCTTTTACCTCGGAGGTGATTAAAAGCATGCAAACCACATTTTTTAAGAGAGATTTGCATGTGCAACCATGTGTGTCATGTGGGGCAAAAGAATTATGCCCATCACTTTTTAACTTGAAGTACAACCTTTTCTGTGACGCAATAGTTTTTTTGCTTAAGTGCAATTATGTCAAATCATTGAACTTTTTATTAAAAAAGTACATTTTATATCAGAAATGCAAAAATTCCACCTTGGTTTAATTTCAGTACATAAAAATCCTTACTTGGAGAAGGTCGGAAGAGTAATCAATTGTGTTAAAAGCGCAGTAAGTTGACTACAAAAAAATAACTTCATTGTATTATTTAAAGTAAAGTGAAATCACTGAGTATCCAGTGTGGTAATTATATTTTACTGCAAGGGAAAACAGTGTTTGTCAGCACAAGAAAAAACATATGCTAACAGTGCAGCTTTAAATCCATAAAGCACTTCTTTTGTATGTTTTACTCCATTTAACTGAAAATTTGCACTTACATTGTGGGTATCGATTTCGGTAATGCAGTTACCAATTCATGTGGATAGATCATGCAGCTATTATTTTCACACTTTCACAAGTGCCTCAGATCAAGGCCGATTCCAAGCCAAGGGAAAGAATTGCCATCCGGGCATGGAAAAATATAGGGGCATATTATCAAGAAACGGCGTTAAAATTATCGCCGGTTTAGCGGCAGAAAACTGCCGCTAAAGCGGCGATAATGGGCTTGATAATATGCCCTTGAGAATTCCAATAGAAGCCCATGTTCTGGTGTCAACATGGGCTTCTATTGGAATTCTCCAGGGCATATTATCAAGCCCATTATCGCCGCTTTAGTGGCAGTTTTCTGCCGCTAAACCGGCGATAATTTTAACGTCGTTCTTGATAATATGCCCCATATAGATGGGATTGAGATGGGTAACTTTCTAACCTTAAATACCCCCAGCATTCCAGCAAATGTAGATAAAGCAGAGGAGAGTTACTCAAGGTGGATTGAGAGGGCTTGTGATAAATTTGCGCCAGTTAAATTTGTTACCCCAAGGCAGGCCCAGCCCTCTGCCCCTTGGTTTACTGACACTCTGCAAAAATACAAAACTGACTGCAAGAGGCTTGAGAGAGTATGGAGGAATGGGTATAGTCCCAATAACAAAGATAAGTACAAAGAAAGCCTCACCATCTATAAGAAATTAATTATAGAATCCAAAAAGCCTACTTCGCTGAGCAGATAAAGAAGGCCAATTCTTCCTCCAGAGAATTGTTCAGGACCATCACGAAGCTTACGATCCCTACCAAACCCGCTACACACAGTAGTCCGGCACTGTGCGAATCTTTAGCCTCCTTCTTTCGGAATAAGGTGGAAGGGATTTTCTCCTCCTTCTCCAAAGATCAGGGAGAGGTAGGGAAGCTACAATTAGCCTCAATTTGAGGGTGAGGTTGGCACCGGATAGACTAGAGAGTTTTAGTCCATTACAGATTGAGGAGGTTATAAGCCTTCTTCTGGCTGCCCGGTCAGGCTCACCCAATGATCCCTGCCCGGTGGCGGTACTTAAAAAATGTCCCGAGGTCATTGCAACGACACTTACCCCAGTGTTCAACACCATCATTGACTCGGGTAACTATCCTAGGAGGTGGAAGTTTGCCTCTATCCTGCCCTTAATAAAAAAACCCAGTCTGGATAAAAACGACCCTAATAGCTTCAGACCCATATCCCGTCTCCCGCTTCCGGCCAAGTTGGTGGAGAAGGCCATAAATAGGCAACTAAGCTATTTTTTTCAAAGAACTAAGGCACTTGACCCGACGCAGTTCGGGTTTCGTGCAGGACACAGCACAGAATTGGCCTTGGTTAAGGCCACTGAGGAGGTGAGAGTGGCGGTGGACCAGGGAGGGGTGGCTGTTTTGATTCTGTTGGACCTATCGGCGGCCTTCGACACGGTCCATCATGGGGTTCTGATGGACAGGTTGTCGGGGGCGGGGGTAGAAGGCGCTGCCTGGAGCCTCCTGAAGTCCTTTTAGCCGACAGAGTCCAGACAGTTGACCAGGGGCCTGATAAATCTAAGCCTTTTGCCCTTCCGTGTGGGGTACCGCAGGGATCATCTCTGAGCCCCACGCTTTTTAACATTTATGTCAGCCCACTGGCGGCTCTGATAAGATCCTTTGGCCTGCAACTCACTTCCTATGCAGATGACACACAAATTGTGTTATCCATACAGCGAGGGTCCCAAGTGGATATGGCCGCAAGGTGCCATGATTGCCTGAAAGATATTGCGGGCTGGATGGCCTCGAATTGCCTTAAATTAAATGCAGGGAAGACCGAGGTCATGATATTTGGGAACAATCCTAACATCTGGACTCCGGATATGTGGCCTGATGCGCTGGGGATGCCCCCAGTCCCCACGTGCACGGCAAGGAATTTGGGCGTGATCATGGACCAGAAACTTGATTTTGGGGATCAGGTTAGTAGAGTGGTTTCGACATGCTTCCATATCCTTAGGATATTGAGGAAAATTAAATTTTCTCTTCCGGCCGATGGTTTCAGGTTAGCAAGTCTCAGCCCTTATTTTGTCACGCTTGGACTACTGCAATAGTCTGTATCTGAATTTGAAAAAAAAACATCTGCACAGATTACAGTTGGTCCAAAATGCGGCGGCGAGACTCCTGACAGGCATCCCAAGGTTTGCCTCCGTTCGAGAGGGACTCCGGCTACTGCACTGGCTGCCGGTATCAAGACGAGCTCAATTTAAGGCTCTGTGCCTCGTTTTCAAAGCATTGAAGGGCAGTGGGCCAGAGTTCTTGAGTCGGTGCTTCACTTGGTATGTGCCACTGAGAGCGTTGCGCTCATCCGAGGGCAGACTAGTTGCGGTACCCCGAATAAAAAAGGCTAGTTGGGGAGGACATAGCTTTTCATACTGTGCAGCGAAGGCCTGGAACAGCTTGCCGGTGCATATCAGGAATGCCGAGGAGCTCCTTTCTTTTAGAAAGGGGCTGAGGACTCAGTGTGCAGCGCCAGGACACCCTTGGGTAAAAGTGCGCTTTATAAGCTCATAATAATAATAATAATAATAATGTTATTACCCCGAAAAAGCCAGTCAACTATGAAAATACTTTGAAGTGTTTTTGCTTCATGCTATATGAAGTGACTCTATGATTTTACTCAATGAAGTACACTGTATAACCACCCTTCTTTATTTACCATGGTTTTAATCACATGTATTCATTTGCATCTTTCTATATTGCGAACACAACCGAAGGTATTGGAGCGTTGTACATGACACTATGACACATTAATTCTTTTTTTAAATGTTTTAGGCACGGGGAGATGAGATGATTTGACCACAGTACACGATGGTGAGCTGAAACCGAGACTCAAACCTGGTTCCTCAACTTCGATGATGGTAGCTCTGGCTGTTATGCCACATCCTCTCCCATTCATGGCGCTCAATCAGGCAGAAAAGTGCTATTTCTGTAAAATATAAAAGACAGCAGCTGTGACGTAAAAGGTATGTAGTCATAGTAGTTGCATGAGCTGCAGGATTAGACATTTGTTGTTTGAGTGGTTGCTTTTTGTCCCATTAACTTCAGTTCTACCGTTTGTCCAAAGGATGGGGTGTGGACGTCATACTTGGTGATCTCTTTGTCACAGAGATTAAGGACGGATAAAGCTGAAATTGAGAGGTTATAAGTTGCAAAATAGAGACTTCGCCTGGGCACTGACCCACTAGAGCATGGGTACTCACAAACATTTACCCAGGGGCCTCAAAGTATGGTCTGTGGTGTGACTGAGGGCCGCATTGATGCCAGCAGGGTGGCAGTAGGGGGTCTGGGTGGGTCAGGGATTGTGTAAGGAGGTCTAAAAACATGTTAAATAAACGGGCAAGCATTTATTTGCAAGTTAAAAAATGCTTCCCCGTTTATTTAACATTTTTTTCTGACTATTAGTGTTCAGCAACTAACCAGCAGCTCATGCTGCCGTTCAGCGGGGGGGGGGGTGAGGGGGTTGGGGGGCTGCATGTAAAGGTCAAGAGGGCCCGTACTTTGAGTATCAGCGCACTAGAGACTGCAATGGACAGTCACCTAAGCTCCCAGTAAATCGATTGGTTCCCCATCTTGTTTTGAGCACAATGGCCAGCTTTGCGATGGGAAGAAGGGAGAGTGGTGAGGGGGGGGGAGGAGAGATAGTACCCTAATTATGTCAAAAGCAGCGGATGGGCACTGATTAAGTTTGATTAATCTGTTATTGGTCAAGCGGAACTGACGTTTGGGTTGCACTGGCCAGTTAGGAGGCAGCAAAGAAAACTAATGCTGGAACCAGCCAATGGTTCAGCAAGGGCGGGGTGCAAGTCCTTTATTGAATACAATAGTGTCGCAAGCGAGCGCATGCGCTCACAGGCTCGACCCTAAAAACCGGGAAACCTGGCCATAAAATGAAGTCACAAACTGCTAAATAACCGGCCCACACACTGATCTTTCAGACCAACTGATTACCGTATAGACCAGTCAGACCCTGCCTCTGTGTGTCACTTTTGGTCTGCACACCGCTGTGCAACACAACAGACACCGGGTGATACGCTACAAGGGCGAGTCCGAGGTCACTTGAAGCCCAGTCCTGACATCCTGCAGGCGCAGAACCCGCTTTAAGCTTCGAACCTTGGAGTTGGCTGAGATGGCATATATTGAGACGGAAAAAAAGTCCCCAGTTCATCTTTTTAATTCGAAATGCAGAGGAATGCACAGCTTCAGATAAAAAAACAAAACAACCTGCACCAGAAGCTTTGAGGTTTTTCTTTTCAGCCACAAAGCTGCCAATTAAGTAAACACCTGCTTGGCAACGTAAGCAGCTTCTAAGGGCCGCAGAAGCCTCGAAGCATTAATCCTGGCCGACTCAGCCTTGTGGTGTACATAAAATAAAAAAATCTTCAAATGGAAACAAATTGGACGTCTTTTTCCATTGCAGTACTGGAGCACAAAGCAATTGCTAAAAGAAAGTAAAAGTGTGTTCGTTTTCAAAGTTTTTTCGTTTCCTTGCCGTCAGTCGCCTTTTTATGTTCAGCTTTTATTCTTTATATCAGGCATGTAGAGCTCATATAAATGCACAAGTGGCAGTGCTGTAAAACAAAATACTCAATTTGTATCTAGATACAACATGGACAGAAATTGAACAGGTGCCCTTCAGACAAGGCCACATTGCTGCAATAAAGGCTCTTTCGGTGAGAGTATTCTACAATTATGGCAACTTCCATTGAGTAACGTAAACAGCAAACAAGAATTATAATAGCCAGAATCTAAATCCAAATGATTTCCTAGAAAATACAAAGTTATACATATGGAAGCAGTGCAGGATTCCCCAAACGTGTAACATGGCAAGCATCACTACACTCCTGCACAGAGACACACAATGAACAATTACAGCATCTGCAGTGTAGGTATCCTGTATACACAGAATGGATCCAAAACGGTAGACATAGTTGAAATTCGCATAATTTCCTTTGTGGAAATTACATGAAAGGCCAAAAAAATGACACAAAATTGTGAGTTCCTCCACTTCACAATTTTTCACTATTGTATAAGTGTAAAATGCACTTTTTCAACAATTTGTGGTGATAGCATGCTAGACGAAATTGGGTTATTATTGGTTGAGGGGGGTCAAAGCCCCACTCAGGCATCAACCACAATCTTTGCAAGGGTGAACCACAAAAGTTACTAAATTATTCTGTGCTTAGCCGTCTAGTATCACAAAAGCAGTTAGTAGCAATTTGTAAAGTATTTATGCAGTACACAAACAGTAATAAAGTAGAAACACAACGCAAGAAAATAAACCCCAAAACCTAATTAGAATAATAGAGTACATTGAAATAAATAAAGTGACACCAGAACAACAAACATCCAATCAGTAGAACCACAGATAATCAACTTTAAAATTATATATGAAAATAATGCTTAAAAGCACAAAGAGCTCCTTGGCAGAATTTTGTCATGAAAGGGCCTGTTCACAGTCGCGATGAGTCCAAACTTCAGAATTTTCACCTTTTCTTATTGAAGGAGCTTCTAGTGGTACCAGCCAAGGGTCCAAGAACTGGGGGCACCTCTTGGGGATAATGAGTCACTCCAGCAGAGGCCAGCAGCAGGGCTCAGGCAGGTGCAGGCGGTCCAGTGGCAGCTGGATAGCTGAACTGTTGCAGGGAGGCCTCTAAAGCTTGTTTTGTGCTTGTAGATCACACAGGAGGTCAGCCAGCTGAACCTTGGAATGACTCTGGGTAGCCTGAGATCAAGGCAAGTAGTCCCAAGCTTACTTGTTCAGACAACAAGGCAGTCCTTCAAGCAGCAGAGAAGTTCTCTGACAGCAGGGCAGTCCTTCTTCTGAATCTTCCATAGGTCAAGGAGTGTTCTGATGAGGGGCTCTGGAGGTCCAATATTTATACCTAGTGCCAGCCTTTGTATGGGGGACTCCCTGACCTACCACCAGCACAGGTTCTGGAAAGTTCTTCTCCTTCCCCTGGTCAAGGCTCCAAACTAGTGTGACAAAAGGCAGGGCAGGCCGGGTGTCCGGTTCCTTTGTGTGTGCTGAAGGCAATGCTCGTGAAGTATAAGTGTGGATGGGTACAGCTCCTCCCCAGTCATCGTGACAGGATGGTCCATCTTGTCCACAAGTAAGCCCCCCTTTGTGTCATTGTCTGGAAGTAATACACAAACCCCCAACAGCAGAGCCATTCACAGTTGGGTGACCCAAGAAACTGGCAGAAGGCACAGTTGTTTGGTACAAGAAAATGCTAACTTTCTAAAAGGGGTATTTTCAAAATGGAACTTAAAATCTGACTTTATCATTAAAGAGGATTTTAGATTACAATTAATGTGAGTGTAAACAGCATATCTCTATCTGCTCCCAATCCAAAGTAATCACTTACTAAATGTAATAAGGTAAGCCCGTATTAGTCAATGAGAGGATTGAATTTGCAACAGTGAAAAACAACTTTAGGAGATTTTTACTGCTAGGAGATGTAAACTTTTAACACACGTCTTAATTTTTAACTACAATGCACCCTGCCCTAGGAGCATTCAAGGCCTACTTTTGGGATGACTTACAAATAAAAAAAGAAGGTTTAGGCTAGGCTAATGGTATACTTTGTAGTTCAAAATGGTAATTTAACACTCAGGCTGAAATGGCAGGCCTGAGATATGTTTTAAAGTGCTCCTCTGGTAGCATTTAATTTACAGGCCCTGGGTGCAGGCAATACCATTTGCTAGAGACTTAGAAGTAAATTAAATGTGCTAATTAGATGTAGCTCAAATTTACCGTGCTTGAAGGAGAGATGACAAGCAACTTAGCACTGGTTAGCAGTGGTAAAGTGCACAGAGGCCTAAAACCACCAAAAACGAAGTAGGCACACACAAGGGATGAAGGCAAAAAAGTTTGAGCAAATACCACGCCAAGATGTCAGATCTAACATACGCATTTTGAACTTAAAATGTTAAAATGATGCCCAACACAAACAACAGCTGCTCGCTTTTGGACCTGGCTTTTTTACAGAGTTATCCCCAAACTTTTTGTCTTCTTCGTCCTATTTTTTGGGACATGTTTTTGCTGGCTTTAGGACTTGGGGCACCTTACCACTGCTAACCAGTGCTAAAGTGCATATGCTCTCTGTCTAAATTGTGTTGGTGATTAGTTTATCCATGATTGGCATATTTTATTTACTAGCAAGTACCTAGCAAAATGCACCAGAGGTGCCCAGGGTCTGTAAATCAAATGCTACTAGTCGGCCTGCAGCACTGATTGTGCCACCCACATGAGTAGCCTTGCAATCATCTCTCAGACCTGCCACTGCTGGGTCTGTATGTGCAGTTTAGTTTTAACCTGCCATTTCGACCTGGCAAGTGCACCCACTTGCCAGTCCCAAACATTCCCTTTTACTGCATGTAAGTCACCCCTAAGGTTGGCCCAAGGCAGCCCCATGGGCAGGGTGCAGTGTTTTTATAAGGTAGGACATGTACTGGTGTGTTTTACATGTCCTAATAGTGTAATACTGCTAATTTTGTTTTTAGGTCGAGCCTAGGCAGCACATGCGCTGTCTCTTCAAGACATGCTGTAATCAGTTTGTGTTTTTCCAGCCAACCTCTTGACTTTTATTGGTTTGTTGTACTGTCGTTAAAAATAGCTTCTTTGCTAGTGGATTATTTGTTTGTTTGTCCCTCCTTTTCTGCACTTAGTTACACCCATGGATTAGGGACTAACTACTGGAAAACACCCGCTTGTGTTTAAATGTTTTTGGTGGAACTTTTTTGTTTGTCCATGTTCATGTTTGATGTGTGTGCCGGCTGCCGGACTTGTTACCTGCTCCTTTTGTTCCGTTTTCATGTGTGCAGGACTTATTTGCTGCTTTTTTCATTCTTAAACATTAACCACCACCAATGCCACTGTAATGACTTTCATATACTTTTTGTTTGTAGCTTTTTTGTGGCGCTGTGTAGGCATACTCAAAGGGCTTGTTATTTCTTCGCGCTCCAGAAGAAACGTGCACTACCTAGTGCCCCCGGGGCACAAACAGGGATCCACTTGAGTGCGTTCGTCATCGCCCTCACTCCACCGTCCCCTCGGGCCCAAGCAGGCATCCACTTCAGTACTTGTTTTTATTTACGAGCGATCATGCCATCTGCACTCCCGCCCTCCAGTAAACACGTTTTAAAGCTTTAATGTCAAAGAAAGATTTGATGCATGTATAAGGAATTCTTGGGCTTGTCTGTTAAGTGCCATGTGAGGAAAAAAACCTGCACTACCATTTAGGTAACAAACACCACATACAACTGACGCAATCCGTTCTGGCACATTTTCCTTTGAACATATTTTATTGCTAAGCTGTGTTGCACTTTTTTTGGCCATTTTTAAACTCAACCTGAAAATATTGGAGCGCTTTACATGAGCAACAGTTGCATTACAGACAGACATGTTCATTTTTGGTAGGCATGGGGAGATAAAAAGTGATTTGCCCAGAATCACAGGATGTTAAGCCACCCGAGACTTGAACCTGGTTTACTAGTTCCAAGGTAGGCAGCTCTGGCCCTTATGCCACATCATCTGGCATCGTCATGGTTTACAAAACAATAAAACAGTATACATTTTTAGGCCAGTGGCACTGTCAGGGTCAAGAGAAGACATGAAATTGTTTATAAACTAAGTATGTGCTAATTAGCCCTTTTTTTTAGGTTTCGCCTGCACAGCGCAATGTTTACAGCAATTGGTGTGTTGTAGGGATGCAGTGAAGGGAAAGTTTGACATTACAGGCACGTGTAAGCATATTGTTTTCCATTAAGAATTTAACCCAAGAGACGTAAGACCTCAGCAGTGATTATGGAGAGGCCTCCAGCTCACTATTTTACACTATCGCCGTTGATTGGGATTTAGCATCAGGACACAATTCATTTCAGGAGTTTGCTTTTCATTTTGATTCTGAATCTCTGCTTCAAAAGAAGGCATTCACGTTGGGTACACAAAGTTTACAAGACTACTCCATATCATCAAGGCAGCAATGCCCCAGTCCTGGAATTTGGTTTCCAATCTATTGAATTCTGGGAGTTATAGTTGTGGTTACTGATCCAACTGAACAATAACACATGAAAAGAATAATTTCCACAAGAAAAAGTTGCATCTTTAGTGACATGCAGTCATCTGGTGACTTTAGTGTATTGTATTTTCTAATGTGTGGGAGGAGCATACAGCTGATTTTAGTTCTGCTAGTGGTAATCCCGCTCAGGATTGATTTATAACTTCTGCTTGTAATTTGTAAATTGTACATGTCCTAATGAAATCCGCATTTGTAAAATCATTTACAACTGCCAAGAATCTGTTTATTCATTCCTGACAGTGTTAATGAAGTTTATTTCCAACAAATTTCAATATAAAATGGAGTTTGACTAATAAACACATTTTCTAAAATGACTTAAAGTCACTTTTATGAACAACTACTTTTAATAACCTATTTATTTACACGTGTACACTCACGTGTACACTCACTTTCTTTATTGTAACTGAACAAACTGAAATTGGTTTTAGCCTGCTTCATGCCACATAATTCCACTACACAAATCCACTCAACACCACCCAATTCCACACCACACAGTTCCACAAATAACAATTCCAATCCAACCCACATAATTACTCTACACACCGCATACATACACCCCATAGCCCATGGGTAAATGACATTGTCATTTACAACGCCAATAGCTCTAACTCAAGCAAATGCGAGACCTATTGCATTTCCAATGCTTGTTCACTATTGCAAGGACTATCTTTCCCATAGGTTATCATGGTTATTGCCTTGAAATATCTCTTACGTGTAATTTCCCATTGGGAGCAGATAGATATTTGGAGTTTGGGGTCCCTGAACTCACAATTTAAAAACACATGTTTTGGTGAAGTTGGTTTTTAAATTGCATGTTTGAAAATGACACTTTTAGAAAGTGGGCATTTTCTTGCTTAACCATTCTATGCCTCTGCCTGTCTGTAGAATACACGTCTGGGTTGGCTGACAGTTGAGCTCTTGTTCATTCACTCTAGACATTCACACAAAGGGAAATGAGGTGTGTCTTGCATATCCTGATGGCCCATCACCAGGCTGATGGGCCTTCCTGAGCTAGAGTGTCAGGAGCAGTTGTCACTGACACCTGAATGTGGCTGTGCCTGTCCTCACACAACGCTGTCTCCACCCCCTGCAGTTTGTCAGGAGTCAGGTCAGGGAAAGGCTGGGTCTTGTGCTCTACAAAGACTTTCCTTTGAAGTTTCCCTACTTCAAAGGCAGGAAGGGGTTATAACTATTGGACATCTGATACCCCAAAATCAGAACATTTCTGGACTGAGGACATTCTGCCAGGAAGAAGAGCTGGATGCTGTAGGAGGGACTGCAACTCTGCCTGCTGCTTTGTTGTGCTGGCCTGCTGCTTCTGTCCTAGAAGTAAAAGGACTGGACTTTGCTTTCTGTATCCTGCTTCCAAGGTTCTCCAAGTGCTTGAGTTAAGCTTCAATCAATCAATCAATCAGGGGTTTGTTAAAGCGCGACTACTCACCCGTAAGCTTGCCTCCTGTTAAGAAGTCTCAGGGCCATCAAAGACTTCCCATGCCAGTGCCTGGGCTCTTCTGCTGAGAGTTCTTATTTGCCAAGTGGGGCCAAATCCAATTCTTGGGCCCTTGAAAGTCTAACCATGTGAGCTTAAGGAGAAAATCCACACATTGAATCCCAGCGCCTGTTTTATCGATTAATCGCTGCTAAAGATCGCTGCATCGCCGCTGCCTGCCCCGAAGTGTGGTTCCCACTTGAAGCATCAACCACAGCATTCACTGCAGGCCACAGCTTGCCGTTGCAGGGCGTCAGAATAATCACCGCAGTGTGAGTCTCGAACCCCATGTCCCTGACATCCATGGCACCTGCTCCGACTCCAAAGCAGCACCTCCTTCACGGCTGAGGAATTGATGCAGTGCCTGCTTCATGGATGTGGAATCGACGCAGCACCTGCATCGCCGCTGTTGCATAGACGCAGCACATCTGGATTTTTGACGCATCGTCCCAGGGCACAGATTCTTCATCGACACCGCAGTCACAGTTGCAGTAAGGAACCAAGACTGCATGTCCAAAAACCAACGCATCACCTCCCCTGCCAGTAAAGATCTGATGCATCACCTCCCCTGCTTAGCAATAAGGAACCAACACATCACCTCCCCTGCCAGTAAGGAACCGGAGCATCACCTCCTCTGTGTAGTAAGGAACTGACGCATTGCTTTGCTTTTCTGGTGCCTTACGTCCCCTGCGCCTTGCACTGTCTGATTTTATATGCATCTAAGGCAAATTGTGCTTTAGCAAAAGCATCCATTGATTTATATGGACCAATCTTGCTTAATCTTTAAAAAAGCGATATTTTGACTTGTGTATGTTGAATTTTTGTCATTTTGGTCTAGTTTTCTTCAGATGCATATTGGCTATTTTTCTAAATTCGTATGGACTTTGTTTGTAGTGTTTTCACTCTGTTACTGTGTGTGTGTACAAATACTTTACACTTTGCCTCGGAGAAAGGCCTGACTGCTCGTGCCAAAACACCAAGGGGGTGAGCAGCGGTTATCGTAGCTGTGTGATTTACTTACCCGGACTAGAGTGAGGGTCCCTACTTGGATAGGGTGCAAACCATTACCAACTAGAGTCCTCCATTTCTAACACTCACGTTCAGCTTGTTTGCATTCTTCTTGTGCTCCTGTGATAGGATTTTTTCCCAAAGTAAGTATCAGCTACTCAAACTGGCATAATCTCATGTGTTTCACATAATAATTGTTATGCAAAATGCTGGAAATTATACAGGATTACTCCAGCATAAATGGAATATCACCCCGGCCTACAAAACAGCTACAGCTCACACCACAAAACTTCAGCTTTTTCATATACATAGGGTGTGTACAGAACAGGCAGCAATAGAGCACCATTCTGCACATAATTTACAGCAACAGTATTGCCATCATTAGAATCAGCTTACAGACAGCTGATGCAGAACAGACAGTATTGGCCCATGCCTTTCTAACACAAACAGAACAAGTGCGGGACAGGTGCAGCAACTCTGCAACACAAATGGTAATTTTCTAAAGCACAAACAGCAACACTTCAATGTGTGTCCAAAAATAAAACACAAACACTGTTCCACAATTGTCCACAATGCACTCTATTCCATTTTACCCACAACACACCCATCACACACGCACACTCTCTCTCTCTCTCTTTCTCTCTCTCTCTATTTCTATCTCTCTCTCTATCTCTCTCTCTCTCTCTCTCTCTATCTCTCTCTATCTCTCAAGAAGCATATGTGGCAGTGTTTACTTCATGGCACGAAAAGCAATGATGCTGGTACTATACACAGCAGGAAAACAAGAAGTCCATGCTGGGAAAAACATGACAGGCATTGCTCATTGTTGGCTATTCCAGGCATACTTTCAGGACAAAATACCTCTTTTGACAAGAGGCTTGTGCTTCGATGCATAGCCAAGTTAGATTTACTAAACAAGGAAAGAGGCCTTCAAAGGAGAAGACTTGGTAGCATCTACAAAAATGTAAGCTCCGTCTGGTTGTCCCCTAGTGATGAGTTGCCTTAAGGTATTATTTTGTAGGCACTGTGTTGACAGTTTGATAGATTTCTGCTTGTATAGGTACTTCATAGTGGGGATCCTGCTAAGGGCCTGATTACGACTTTGGTGGTGCGGAACTGGGTCCCCCCCGCCACCGCACAGCCTAAAACGTGATCAGACCGACAGATTAGATCACTCCTGTCTGGCTGGTTTTTTAGGGCGTTTCCACGAAGGTGCATTTAAAAACGGGCACCGCAATGTGAACGATAAAAAGAGTTCCTGCATGGCATGGACTGAAAAGTTCATGCAGTGTAAGAACAGGTGTGCATGCACACAGGGGGGCACATGTTGTGCCCCCCTTGTGGGCATCCACATGGTGCAGAGGTACCAGGGGGCCCTGCAGGGTCTCCATTGTTTTCTCTCCGCCAGGGTTTTCATGGAGGAGGAACAGCCATGAAAACCCGTGTGGAGAGGAAATGCCTAATATGCTTGGCAGGACCGCAGCAGTCCCACCAAGCATATGGATGCCTCTACACTGCTGCAACACCGCCAGGGAACATGGTTTCCCGGCGGCTGTGGAGGGGGTGTGGTGGTCCCACCACCCATCTCGTAACAGGGTAGTGGGGAGACAGCCACCGCTGAGCCCTTGTGAGTCTGGCGTTCCGTGGACCACCAGACTCGTAATCTGGGCCTAAGTGTGGACCTCATGGAAAATAGCCCCAGCTGTTTTCCCCACCTCCACTTCACAATGGTCTTGCTGTTTGGGTTTGCCAATACTGAGAAAAGCATACCAAAAACCCTGCTTTCTATATATAATGCATGTAGTGAAAAAAAATTGAATGGGACATGATGCCAAAGTGTACTTTTCTGACATGAATTAGTCCCTCATGCGTTGTAGTGGAAGCACTTCTTGGAAGTCAGAATGACCAGTAGCATGAGGTGAGAGAGCAATATTCGTCTGGGAGGAACCAAAGTTCACTAGATTACTATTTAAAAATTGAAAACAATACATCACGAAGAGAATTGCACTGTTAACCCAGATCTAAATAGCCAATGTAACGTTTGCACACACTCCACACAAGAGTGCCTAAATCCTGTTTGCTCCATACGTTCAGTCTTCCAATTCATGCAATAATATTTTTGCGCATCCTTTTGCCTTGCCTAATAACGCAATGAGGTGATAGTTTGCTAGATCATTGTTATTGCAACAGTGCATTGCCTCGCACAAGGTATCCTCACTAGTGTCAACTTTGCTTATTGCAGTAGTAATGCCTAAACACTGAAATGGCTACAGCAGAAGGAGATGCTTCTAGCTAAACTTATTTATTAATTAAAGAAAAAGAGCCAAAACTAAATGGGTGAGCAGTTAATATGCCAGTAACAAACATTTCATATGTACAGCAAACAAATCATAGTCAGATTTAGACACATTTGCTACTGATCTGCCTTTTTGGACAAAATTGCGAACTTTCGTTTCTAACGCACAAAGATGAATGCGTACATACACTCTACAAATAAACATATAAACATAAAATAACATATACACATAAAATAACATAACATAACTGTTAGAAATGGGGGTCTCTTGTTGGCAATGGTTTGCACATTTGTCCAAGTAGGGACCCTTCTTCCTAGTCAGGGTAAGGGGGGATACACTTCTAAAAGTGGTAGCTTGGCATAAGGAGACAGGCTTATGTCAGAGGCAGTGTGTAAAGCATTTGTGCACACATACAGTAATACAGTGAAAACACTACAAATGGACACCACACCAGTTTAGAAAAATAAGTCATCTTTACCAAAAACAAAAAAGACCAAAACGACAAAAACCCAAAATACAATATTCAAAATATGATTCTTAGAAGGTAAAAACAGTTCTGTCCATAGCAAGCTATAGATGCAACACTTTCAACACAAAGTACCTTGGATGCGTCAAAAATCAGAAACAAAAACAACCCCAGGGAAGGTGATGCATTGGTTCCTTGCGCCCAGGGAAGTCGATGCGTCCGTTTCTTACTCCAGGGGAGGTGATGCGTCGGTTCCTTACTGCAAGCAGGGGAGGTGATGCGTCAGTTCATTACTGAAGAGGAGGTGATGCGTCTGTTTCTTACTGTGGCCCCCCCATTGCTGTAGACTTGGCACCCCAGTGCGATGCGTGGAATTCGGGAATGTGTCGGTTCTCAATGCGGCGCTGCGGCGATGTGTCAGAAACGAGTGCAGATACGTCACGCTTCTTTAGTTGCTTCTCTTTTCCAAGCTCTCACAAGCAGGAGTAAACTCCGGAGGCCCAACACAGGAACAGGCACCTCTTGGCAGGGTAGAACTCTCAGCAAGGAAGTGCAGGGGAGCTGGTGGTGAAGTCTTTGTGTCCCTGAGACTTCAAACCAGGAGGCAAGCTCTACTTCAAGCCCTTGGAGATCTTCTTCAAGAAGGATAGAAAGCACACAGCAAAGTCTTTGTCGTCTCCTTGGCAGAAAGAGCCACTGAAGGCCAACCCCAGAAAGCACACAGCAAAGGGGCACTACCTCTTCAGTTTTCCCAGCTCTTCTCCTTGGTAGAGATTACTCTTGAATCCAGAAATAGTCTAAAGTTCTGGGGCCTGGGCCCTGATATTTATACAGCATTTTCCTTTGTTCTCTCATGGCAGAGAGCCTCTGTGCTCAGTGAAAAACAGTTATGTCCTCTCTGGTCCAGCTTTGCAGCAGGAGATGAAGAGAGCAATGTGTAAGGCAGACCAGGCCCATTCAGGTGCAACTAACCCTCCTCCCCCTACTCTAAATGCAGCCCAGGTCTATTCAGTCCAGCCCTGATTCATCCAGGAAAGGCAGGACACACCTCAACGCCCCCAGTGGCTGTGTACAGTAAATGCACATCCCCAGCCCCTGTCACTCCAAAGCCAGACAGTCAATCTCCAAACCAGCAGAGGTACACAGGATGGCTAAGCAAGAAAATACCCAATTTCTAAAAGTGGTATTTTCAAACACATAATATAAACATCATCTTTATTAAAAGATGCATTTTTATATTCTGAGTTCAGGCACACTAAACTCCATCTATTCTATTCTATCTATTTATTTTGATAAGATGTTATAATTAAACTCCCATTCTATCCTATGGAACAGATATCCTTTCAATAGTGAAAAACAAAATACACTGTATTTCACTATCAGGACATGTCACACACATCAAAACATGTCCTACCTTTTACAGACACTGCACCCTGCCCACAGGGGTACCCTGGGCCTATGATAGGGGTGATTCACATGTAATAAAATGGAAGTTTAGGTCCTGGCAAGTGGGTGCACTTGCCAGGTCAACATGGAAGTAGAGACTGCACAAAGACACTGCAGTGGCAGGTGTGAGACCCCTTTGAAGGGCTGCTTGTGTGTGTGGCACAATCAGTGCTGCAGGCTAACTAGCAGCATTTGACTTACAGACCCTGAGCACACACAGTGCACTGTACTAGGGACTTAGTAGTAAGTCAAACAAGCCAATCATGGAAACACCAATCCATATTCACAATTTACAGAGGGAGCACTTGCACATTGGCACTGATCAGCAGTGGCAAAGTGCCCAAAGCATCTAGACCAGTAAAAACGAAATCTAGCACAAAGCAAAAATACAGGAGACAGAGGAAAAAAGAAAGGGGAAAACCACACCAAGGATGTCAGGTCTCACACGTGTCCCCTCAAGCTGACAAGTGGGGTGAACTACACACCCTCCTGTGAGTTCTCTTCACTAAGGCAGACAAATCTGGACAGACCATCAGCATTGGTGTGTTCTGTACCAAGCCGGTATTCCACTGTAAAGTCCATCCCCTGTAGAGAAACGGACCACCTCAACAGTTTTGGATTCTCACCCCTCATCTGCATCAACCATCTGAGGGGCCTGTGATCGTCCTGACCCGGAAATGAGTCCCAAACAAGTAGAGCCTCAGCTTCTTCAGTGCCCAGACCACAGCAAAAGCCTCACCCTCAATCGCACTCCACCTCTGCTCCCGGGGAAGTAACTATCTACTAATGAAGGCTATAGCTTGGTCTAGGCCCTCATCATTTAGATGTGAGAGAACAGCCCCCACACCATGCTCTGAAGCATCTGTCTGCACCACAAATTCCTTTTAGAAGTTGGGTGCCTTCAGCACAGGCACCTTGCACATGGCAGATTTCAGGGCATCAAAAGCTTTCTGACAGGTGTCAGTCCAGTTCTCCTTCTCGGGCTGCTTCCTGGAAGTCAGCTCAGTCAAGGGGACAAACAATGGTGCCATACCCCTTGACAAACCTCCTATAATAACCGGTGAGGCCTAAGAAGGCTCTCACCTCTGTCTGGGTCTTGGGGAGTTCCCAAGACAGAATGGTGTCAATCTTAGGCTGCTTCCTACCTGGTTCCCTAAGTACATCACAGATCCTTGCCCGATCTGGCACTTGCTGGCCTTGATCATGAGGCCTGTCCTCTGCAGGGCCTTCAACACTTCCCAGAGGTGGTGCAGATGCTCCTCCCAAGTGGCACTGAACACCGCAATGTTCGGAGCACTGAAATCCTCCAATCCAGCCATCACCTGGTTGACCAACCTCTGAAAGGTGTGAGGGGCATTCTTCAACCGAAAGAGCATCACCCGGAACTGTTAGTGCCCCTCTGGGGTTGAAAATGCAGACCCCTCTTTGGCCCTATCAGTTAAGGCAATCTGCCAGTACCCTGACGTTAAGTCAAATGTATTAAGGTACTTGGCAGCTCCCAACCGATTCATGAGCTCATCAGCTCTGGGGATGGGGTGTGCGTCCGGCCTGGTGATGGAATTGAGCCCTCAGTAATCCACACAGAACCGGAGTTTTGGCATGGCACCGGGTGCAGCAGCCTTTGGGACCAAGACCACTGTGCTGGCCCAAGGGCTGTTTGAGGGCTCAATCACCCCTAGTGCCAACATCTTGGAGACTTCCTCCTTGATGCTAGCTTTGACCCTGTCAGTCAACCTGTAAATTGTGTGTTTAACAGGAAGACTGTCCCCAGTGTCTACATCATGAACACACCACTGAATGACACCTGGGGTTAGGGAGAACAGAGTGGAAAACTGCTGCAACAGCTGGCGGCAGCCCCTCTGCTGATCCGGGGTCAGGGTGGGGGAGAGGTTTACACCGTCCACTGACCCATCATGTTCCTTAGCAGACAGGAGGTCAGGGAGAGGCTCGGTCTCCTCTTCCATTCCATCATCTGTCGCTAGGAGTATGTCCACTTCGGGCCTCTCTAATTGAGGCTTGAGTCGCTTCATATGTAGGACTAGCAAAGGGTTCCTGGGAGACTGCAAGCCAACCAGATAGATGACTTTACTCTTGCGCTCCACCACCTCAATGGGACTAGTCCACTTGTCCTGGAGAGCACATGGCTCCAATGGGGCCATCACCCACACTTTTTGTCCAGCCTGAAGCTGATCAGAGTGGCATTCTGATCATACCAGCGTTTCATCACCTCCTGGCTGGCTTCCAGATTCGCCTGAGTGAGTTGCCTAAAGCGCTTAGTCTGGTTCCTAAAGGCCAGCATGTAGCTATATACATCCTGGGGAGGTTTACTGGGAGCTTTCTCCCAGCCTTCTTTGACCAGACTCAGAGGTCCTCTTACAGGATGACCATACAGGATTTCATCGGGACTGAACCCTAAAGACTTCTGTGGTACCTCTCTGTAAGCAAACAGCAGGCATGTTAAGAGGACGTCCCACTTATGCCTCATGGGTTCTGCATGACCCATAATCATGCCTTTTAGGGTCCGGTCGAATCTCTGAACCAGCCCATTACCTTGGGGGTGGTAACGAGTGGTGAACTTGTAGGTAACACCACACTCCTGCCACAAAGACTTCATATATTTGGATATGAAGTTTGTACCCCGTCAGATACCACCTCTCTGGGGAACCCCACAAGGGAAAAGATCCCCATCAACACCCAGCCCACCACGGGGGCCATCGTGGTCCAGAGAGGGATAGCCTGGGGGTACCGGGTGGCATGGCCCACGAAGACCAGGATGAACCTGTTGCCCACGGCTGTCTTGAGGTCCAGTGGCCCCACAATGTCAATACCCACCCTCTCAAAGGGGGTGCAGACTACAGGAAAAGGTTGGAGAGGAGCCTTGCACTTCTTCCCTCTCTAACCACTTGCCTGGAAAGTCTGGCAAGACCTACAATGCGTGTCAGAGTTCTTGCTCATTTGGAGCCAGTAGAAGTGGTTGACAAGCCTTTCAAAGGTCTTATCCTGCACTAAATGCCCTGCCAAAGGCACATCATGAGCCAGACCCAGTAGGAAGGCTCTGAAGTGCTGGGGTACCACCAGCACACAGGCTGACCCAGGCTCAGCAACCTTAGGCTCACTATACAGAAAACCATTCTCCCAGCAAATCCAATGTGACCCACATTGATCACCTGCTGCCTGGGAAATATTTTGGGGCCCTTTTTGGAACTCCTTTTGTTTACGCTTGTCCCCCCCCCCATTCTTCTGCTGGGGACCCTGCCCACCCTTTGCTGAGTCTCTCACATACACCTTGTTGACCCTGGTGCTGACCCAGTGGTCCACCTCCACAGCAAGCTTCCTGGGGTCAGTCAGCTTACTGTCAATCAAGTGCTGGTGTAGCTCTGGAAAACTATTAGCAGACAAGTGCTATCATGCCATCAAATCATAGAGCCCCAGAAAATCAGTTATCTGGCTACCCTTCACCCAACCATCCAGTGCTCTTCAAAGGAAAGCAAAATACTCACACCAAGTTTGTGACTCAAGTTTCTTACAGGCCCTGAACTTCTGACTATACAGTTCTGGAGTCATGCCATATCTTCTGATTCATGCAAAAAGAACAATTGATGCACAGAATGCAGAACAATGTCATACATTCACCCCAGTACAAACATATGGGCCTAAATCCATAGTTTTTTTGCTCACCATGCCATTCCAGTGTGGACCCAGCCATATGCAAATCAGTCTTGACCCTGCGCCGATTGGGAACAGTCCAGCCCCAACTGCCAGGCCAGGTCCTCTCTGGACTGGAAACAGGCATCCTAAGACCGGTTTCGGGGTTTCACCCCTCATGAGCCAGGATAGCTTGACTCCAGTGGCATGAATCTTCTGATTCAGGCCTCCTTCATAGGAGAATAAACTATTGTATCCTCCTCTGGTAAGGCTAGCAAGGTGTCCCTCCCTTATGCCATGAAGCAGATCCACAACCCCGCTCCCCAGTCTCTCTTAGGGACTTTGTGTGACTTCATTGCTACCTCATACCTCTTGAACCACTGACTAATGTTATCACTTCTCACAAAATCCTTGATCACTTCCTTAGGAATGTACACCCTCCCTTCCACAGACACTGGAGACAAGCTGCCGCCTTTGGAACTGGACTCCACACTCTTGGCTTTTATGTCCAGCTCCTTCAAACTTCTCTCATGCTCTAAGAGCATCATGTTTTCCTCCATGGCAATTTTCTGCCTCTCTAACTCCAATTTCTTATTCTCCATGTCACTCTCTTTCCCCAACCTGAGCTTTGCAAGCTCCAACTCATGCAATCTGCTTCTCTCTCTGTCCTCCAGCTCCTCTGGAGACAGTCCACTTGAAGACACACTGCTGCCCTCCCTGAAACCACCCTCCCTCCAGGTAGAACCAATGGCCCATCCTGCTGCCCATCTAAATTCTCTTTCTCCACCATAGGATCCTCGGTATGCCCACTAGCATTTCTTAATTCCAACCAGGCCCTCAACGCCTTTTGGTATTCCTCCTTTCTGGTGAGGCCTCTTACTGAGATTTTAAATTTCTTGCAGATGGATTTCAATTGTGGCACAGTGTAGGTTTACACCCTATCGTCTTCAAATTCAATATCCACAGATGCAATTGAGTCTGGTTTTGTCATGGTGAAAATTGGCAGTTCACAAGTTGCAGAAAAGTCCAAAAGGAAAAAATTATCCAAATAGTATGTGGTTGCATAATGGTCTGCACTATACTAGTAGTGTACACCAATCACTGTATGTTAGGCACAAATGCAAGTCCTAATCCTCACCGCTGACCACCAATGTTAGAAATGGGGGTCTCTCATTGTCAATGGTTTGCACCTTTGTCCAAGTATGGACCCTACTTCCTAGCCTGGGTAAGGGAGGTACACCTCTAAAATAACCACTGCTCACCCCCTTGGTTGCTTCGCATGAGCAGACAGGCTTATCTCAGAGGCAGTGTGTAAAGCATTTGTGCACACATACAGTAATACAGTGAAAACACTACAAATGGACACCACACCACTTTAGAGAAATAAGTAATCTTTATCTAAACCAACAAGACCAAAATGACAAAAATCCAACATACAATAATCAAAATATGATTCTTAGAAGGTAAACACAGTTCTGTCCATAGCAAACTATAAATACGACACTTTCAACACAAAGTAACTTGGATGTGTCAAAATCCTATACAAAAACAGCTGCAGGGATGGTGATGCGTCAGTTCCTTATGCCCAGGGAAGGTGATGCGTCGGTTTCGTACTCCACGGGAGGGGATGCGTCGGTTCCTTACTGCCATGCAGGGGAGGTGATGCCTCGGTTCCTTACTGAAGAGGAGGTGATGCGTTGGTTTCTTACTGTGCGGGGAGGTGATGCATCGGTTTCTTAATGCGGCCCCCACATTGTTGTAGACTTGGCGCCCCGGTGTGATGCATGGGGATGTGTTGGTACTCGATGCAGCGGCAATGGTGCTGCGTTGATCTCTCCAGCCGCGGTTCTATGATGCGTTGGTTCTTGCATTCACACAGCACAGCCTCCATCCGAATCGGTACAGTGATCTCAGCCTTCGGAGATATGTGCATGAGATTTGCCGTACGGCGATTTCTCCAGCCACGGGCAGGCATTGTGTTAGTTTCTTCAGTGGCACAGCAATGATATGGCAGAAACGAGTGTGGATGTGTCACACTTCTTTAGTTGCTTCTCTTTTTCCAGCTCCCAACAGCAGGAACAACCTCCGGAGGCCCAACACAGGAACAGTCACCTCTTGGCAGACCCCTGGGGGACCTGCGGAGTCCCTCAGGGGTCCTCCCTCAGCCCCACGCTCTTCAACGTCTACATGGCTCCGCCCGCCCCCATCATCAGAACCCACGGACTCAACATTGTTTCATACGCAGACGACACCCAACTCATCCTCTCCCTATCCAACGAACCCAACGCAGCAAAACACAACTTTCAAGAAGGCATGGAAGCCGTCGCCAAATGGATGAAAAGCAGCTGCCTACAACTCAACACTGACAAAGCAGAAGTACTCATCATGGGCCCACACCGCGACGCCTGGAAAGACATCTGGTGGCCCCCTGCCCTCGAAAGCCCACCCACCCCCAGACCACGAACACAACCTTGGAATCATCCTGGACTCCGAGCTCAAAATGGACCGCCAGATCAACTCCGTTGCATCCTCCTGCTTCCACACCCTCTGCCTCCTACGTAAGACCTTCAAATGGATCCCCCTCAAGCACAGAAAGACCGTCACTCACGCCCTCGTCACCAGCAGACTCGACTACGGCAACACACTCTACGCCGGAATAAACAAAAACCTCACCTGCAAGCTACAAAACATCCAGAACGCCGCCACAAGACTGGTCTTCAACCTGCCAAGACACTGCCATATCTCCCAGCACCTGTGCACACTCCACTGGCTCCCCATCGAGGCTAGAATCACCTTCAAGATTCTCACCCACGCACACAAAGCCCTCCACAACAACGGACCAGCATACCTGAACAGCCGACTCAAATTCCACGCACCCCAAAGGACCCTACGATCAGCCCAGCTCTCCTACGCCGTGGTCCCCCATGCCAGAAAGACCAGATCGGGAGGCCGCTCCTTCTCCTTCCTCGCTGCCAGAGCCTGGAACGCCCTACCGCTCCACCTCAGACAGACAACATCACTCCCCATCTTCACGAGAAACCTCAAAACTTGGCTCTTCGACAGACCCCCTCCTTGATGGACTGGAACCTGCACCTCCCCTCCTCCCCAGCACCTTGAGACCCTTACAGGTGAGTAGTCACGCTTAACAAACACATGATTGATTGATTGATCAGAAGTCCCAGCAAGGAAGTTCAGGGGAGCTGGTGAAGATTTTGTTCCCTGAGACTTCAGAACAGGAGGCAAGCTCTACTTCAAGCCCTTGGAGATCTTCTTCAAGCAGGATACACCTCACACAGCAAAGTCTGTGTCCTCTCTTTGGCAGAAACAGCCACTGCAGGCCAACCCGAGACAGCACACAGCAAAGGGCAGTATTTCTCCTTCAGTTTTCCCAGCTCTTCTCCTTGGTAGAGGTTCCTCTTGAGTCCAGAAGTATTCTAAAGTTCTGGGGCCTGGCCCCCAATATTTATACAGCATTTTTCTTTGTTCTCTGGTGGCAGAGAGGCTCTGTCCTCATTCTCCCGGCAGGAGATGGAGACAGCATTGTGTAAGGCAGACCAAGCCCATTCAGGTGCAAGTAAATCTCTTCCCCCTACTCTAAATGCAGCCCAGGTCTATTCAGCCCAGCCCTGACTCATCCAGGAAAGGCAGGACACGTCAACCCCCTCAGTGGCTGTCTACAGTGAATGCACATCTCCAGCCCCTGTCACTCCAAAGCCAGACAGTCAATCCACAGACCATCAGAGGCACACAGGATGGCTAAGCAAGAAAATACCCACATTCTAAAAATGGTATTTTCAAACACACAATATAAACATCATCTTTACTAAAAGATGCAATTTTATTTTCTAAGTTAAGGCTTACTAAACTCCAAGGGCCTGATTCACAGAACTAACTTACGTCAAAAACGTAAAGTTAGTACTTTTTGGTATTCACAGAATACACTTACTCATTTCGGTATTCACAGAAGTTAGTAGTCCTAACTTTAGGACTCCTAAATGCCTTCTGTGAATACCGAAAGTCTTAAAGTTAGGATTTTTCTCAGTTTAGGAGTAGTAAAGTTAGGAGGACCACTGCCTGCCCTTAAAATATGAACTTGAAATGTTCATTTTTATTTTTAAATGCATCTTGTTTTCCTTTAAGGAAAACTGGCTGCATTTTTTTTTAAAAAACAGCTTTATTTGAAAGCAGTCCCAGACATGGTGGTCTGCTGACCCTAGCAGGCCACCATCCCTGGGAGTGCTAGCCATTCCTAATGGGGTCGCAAATTGCGCCTGCCTCATTAATATTAATGAGGCATGCAATTTGCGACCCCATTAGGAATTGCAAACAGTGTCTGAGACACTGTTGTGCATCCCAATTTGCGAGTCGCAAACCGTGACTCGCAAATGCGACCAATTTGCGAGTGGCAAATTGGGGGCTCGTACATCTGGCCCCATATGTGGTACATTGATATAATCTCCTCGAAGACCTGTTGGAATAACGCATGGCAAGTACTGCTCGAAGTACAGTTGCACACTGCGGTGCGGCCAGCGCAGTTAGATGATATGTGACTCCTGAGGTGACCACCACATTCAACAAGAATCTACCATCTATGGCAGAAGTAGATAATCACTATGTGACACAAGTCTTCTAAACATGCTGGTGGCTTAGACATGATTGTTAATAATTTCTTGAAACGCAATTTTGTAGACAGCCAGCACTAGAAATGCTTCTAGTCAAAATTACAGATGCTTCACAAACCACTTAAAATGCTCTGTTAATTTATCGCCCCTCTGAAGTGAATACTATGGCGCTAGATCTCCTACCTCCTTTCCTAGTTTAGGTCTGACAGGACGCACACTGTTTACCTTGGATACCTAAATCTTCATTTTGATAAATGTTCCATTGATGGCAAGCATTACAGAACTATGCTTCCTCTTAAATCTAAAAAAATCCTCTCTACCCACACATAATCAACTTACTACTCTTAAACATCATAGATTTGGATTTCCATCGATGTCAGGTAAATACTCTACTCTTAGTACTTTTTCTGACCACAGTTCTTTTCTCCTTGACTTGCTTTGTGATCTGGCTCCTTTTCTCAAAGCAGCCACAGCTAACTATATGCTTTTCACAAATGGAGTAATGGACAGCAAGCCACTATGTTGCTTCCTTGTAAAAAAAGAATCAGAAAATGACCTCCAAGTATTAGATAATTACCATTGGAAGACATTGGAGTATTAGTGGAGGTGGTGATAACCCACCTCAAATAATAATCACAATCCTTGTCACGGTGAACCACTTTAGTCTCTAAATAAACCTGTGATTAACCGTCTGGTAGCTTGCTACAAAGCAGTCAAGCTTAACTTAGATTTAATGTGTAAAGTTGTTATGCTCTACTCAAACAGTAATACAAGGAAAACAGAACACAAGAGAAATTCCAAACCAAATTAGAAACACAGAGAATATTTTACTTAATGAAATAACACCAAAATTACAAAAACCCAATGAGTAGAACTGGAGATATGAATGATTGAAGTTTGAATTAGCACCAAAAAAACAAAAAGGACCAACCATGGTTCTCTGGCTGTGCTAGACTAGATCAAAGTCAAAAATTAAGCCCGACTTAGATGGAGCCTGGGACTGAATCAGGTACCAGGTTTGTCCCTGTGGAAAGTTTACATTCTGACATAAACTTTTATGGAGAAGAACTGTTTATCAACAAGTTGTCTCTGGGGCAATCTGCAAGCTGAATCCAAAGCTCGGCTCGATGACGGTGGGTTGCTGGAGTGAGGAGTCCTTGGTGCAATTGTTGACAAAGACAGAAAGGCTTTGAGCAGGTGAAGTCCAACAACTTTGCCCAGGAAGGCCTCAACTTGGATGGGCTGCTGCTTTGCGTTGGACCCCATGAAGCCCTCAACATTCGCGCTCAGAAATTTTTCTGGAATTCAAATCTCCTTAAGCGGGTCAACCAGCAAGATAGCGATTCAAGATTGACTGCTATGGCTTTGACTGCGATACAGGATTCCCTAAGTTCTCCATGCCGAAACACCCGGACATGGGGAACACCACTTCGGGGTTAGAACTCACTGCATCAGAGGTCAGGGCAGGTCCAGTTGGTTCTGGTCAGATGGGCATTTGCAAGGAAAAAGCCTCTGGAAGCTTGTTGTGTCCCTATACTTCAATTAGGAGGTCAGCCAACTGACACTTAGAGTCATGTCTGGTTCAAAGCAAGGAGGTCCAGCCTTCCTTCTAGTTTCAGACAGAGGGCAATCATTCTTCTGATCATCACAGGTCCAGAAGTGTTCTTGGAGTTATGTTTTACTGCAAACTAGTGCCCCTTGTTACCTAAATTCAACATGGCAGAACCGTTCTTCCCCTGGTCAGAGGGAGCTTCATGTACCCACCCTGAGGTGTGGCTATAGTAATGGACATACCCCCCTTGTGGTCATGCCAAACCACTTCTGGGACAGCTGGGTTGGATGCCAAGTGGACCAGGAAGACAAAGAGAGGCAGGATTAGGTGTGAGTTACATCTTCCAGTGACAGGGTGGGCATCCTTTGAAGCTCAGGGCAGGATTAGGCATAGTTCCCCAGACATTCCCACTCAAGGAGGAAAATCACCTCTCCATATCAAAGCCTTTTGTCCACTGTCTAGGAGGAATTCACATAGCCCCACATGGGAGTCATTCAGTAGTAAATATATGTATACGTATAAGGCAAAACAACATTCAAAAACAGACTGATTGTTCATTTGCTCTGCTCTGTGCATGTTAAGCTTTCATTTGTATCTTATTTTTGCTGTTTTGAACAAAAGCTGAATGCACATTGTGCAATGCAAGCAAGGAACATGCACCTTATAGCAATCAGCCACATTTCAAGGTTATAACCCTCATTCCTTTGATTGCTTAAAATTATCGGGGACAGCGTGCATAGAGAACTGTCATGGACAGCGGTGGCTCCTCCGCTATGGCAGAGGAGCGTCGCCCTTCCAAAAACAGCAGGAAATGAAAAATAAAATGATAATAAACACTCATTTTTTTCCCTTTCCTGCTGAGTCTTGTGGGTGGGGCCTGGGGGGTCACAGGCACTGAGGGCAGTGGTAGGTGCACTCCTGTCACTGTGCATAATGGTTTGGCTGGCCATTTCAGCAGTGAAAGCTCTCCCCGACCCAGCAACACAGCTGAGTTGGAGAGTGCAGGCACAGACTCCCAGTCTGTCCTGGAGTGCAAATCAAGGGCGCTCAGACCAATTCTGAAGCTGCTCTCATGTGTAAGAGCATCTTCAGGATTGGCAGCAGGTGATTCTGGGAGCCTGTGCCGCTTGGAGAAGAGGAGCAGAAGAGCACGACGTGGCCGGCTGCGGGTACATTTAAAAAAAATATATATATATATTTTTCCCACCCGCAACTCCTATGCCCCCACCCATCTGCCTTGCCGCTCGTCCAGCACACTGGCCACGCCTGGTCATGGACGGATATATGCTAAAATGTTGTGCCACACACAGCATTGCATTGATCCTGTGCAGCCGTGGCTGCTGCAGGTAAGAGCGGTGGGCCGGCTGGGGGGTATTTCGAGAGACGACCACGAGGGAAAATAAATAAATAATTAATTTTCCCTCGTGGTCATCTCTCGAAACCCCCCCAGCCGGCCCACCGCTCTTACCTGCAGTGGCCGCGGCTGATCCTGTGTAGTCATTAGGTATGTAATTGTATCATTTTGAGCCTTTTGGCACTATTCCAAACCGAAATTTCTAGAAATCCCAATATACCGGAATAGCTAACACACAACTGTTAGATTCACTCTAATAATGAAATAAGAGCACCCCTTGGGACTGGTGGGATTCAGACTGCCCACTGGTCATCTTAGAAAATGAGGGAGAAAAGCATAGCAACAAATTAAATCTAAAGAGTCCTTACAGGCGAGACAAAGAAAATATTCCACCAATGTTTGAATCACTTACTTGACCATTTGGTTGTTGTTGCACTGAGCATACCCATCTCCACAGTCTTGTGTCACAGGATATGTTCAGCTATAGTTTATATTCACTGGTCGGCATAATCAAGAAGTGCACTCTGACATCATGCATACCCTAGCTCGTGCTGAGATGTATCAGGAGGGGGAGGTTATTCCGGCGCCATGTTGAACGGTCAGCCAAGTTCCATGTCATAGCCTCAAAAAGAACTTCTTTATGTAAATACATGGTCCAATGTCTAGCTATAAGAGAAGGGCACTGACTTGAGGAACATTATTCCTGTGCTGATTTGTAATAAGTGCAGGGATATAGTTACCCACATTTACTGTGGTCTAATGGACAAAAATGTATTAGACAGATCTCCTTCAGTGAATTTTGTAATGCAACTTACATTTAAGGGCATATTAGTGGAGTCATTTAAAAGAAGAAACAGGGTAATTACTTTGTAATTCACCAGGAGTTTTAACTTCAGTTCTGTGTGAAGCCACTTAGAGGCCTAAAAACATCATTCTCTACTCTCTGCTGGTAAAAGTAGGTCACACATTGAAGATTGTTCATTCATCAACAATACGTAACAGGGAATAAAAATTAGTGAGACGATACAAGTGTGTTTGTAGCTTCAAGACCCATCTTTTCTCTTTCTCAAATAGACACTTCTGGGTATCACTGGTCTCATTCAGTGTCTCAATTATGACCCAATTCATATCATTAGGGTAATGTTCTAACTCCAGAAAATGAGACATCATTTGTATTGCAGTTCTGTGGCATCTGATGTTGCTCCTGTGCAAATTGATGCTGATATTGACTACACTAGTTGTCATTCCTACATATTTCAAATTGCAAGGATACTCGATCAAATAGATGCAGTTCTTTCTGTTGCAGTTCGTATGCTTACACACCCACCATATTGTATTAAGAACGATGTTAATCTCTTTGATTCGCATCGCAACATTAAAATGAGCACATGGAAGTACCACATTAGAAAGACCCCAGCTCTGTGTGATACTTTTGTCAGAGTGTGATAGTTTTGCCTTGAATTGTAAAAAGTTCACTTTCAGGTCTAAGGTTGCACATTTCATGATAAAATGGATTGGTGTAGAAGAATCCCAATCAACTGATCCAAGTAGAGCCTGACTGACCATTAGGGTTGAGCCCTGTGGGATGTTTGTATATAGGGCTTCTATGTCCGAAGATCAGTCTGGCCCTCTTGGATCTTTTATCAGATCTAATATATCTTGCATTTCCTTCAGATAAGTTAGGGTATTTTCCACTAATATACCTCTGAAGTGGTTGCAGAATTTTGATATTGGCTTCAGGCGTGATCCAATCCCAGAGACAATCAGTCTTCCTGAGGTGGAAAACCTCTCCTTATTGATCCATGGAAATATATAGACATAAGGCTGTTGGTTAATCAGGAAGCTAGCTTCTTTTCTCGTCATCCAAACGTATGCCTCTGCCTCATTGACCATAAACCAGATATGTCAATCCATACGAGCAGTAGGATCATCGGTGGTGACCTTGTAAAATCTGGTGTCCCCCAGTAGTCTAAGACATTCTTGTATGTAATATTCTGTGGACAATATCACAATAGCTCTGCCTTTATCAGTGGGATTAATAGTGATGGTCTTGTCTTCTGAGAGCAACTCTGTCGCTTTCTTCTCTTCCCTGGTAATATTCTAAAAAGGTCTTTTGATATCCAAGTTATACATACCATTCAATACGCCTTGTTCAAATGCAGCAATCTCATTGGATATGGCTGCTGTCAGAGGTAGGAATGTCGATGGATTTCTCAGACTTGTGTCTTTTTTATCCTCTTCTGGTTGTTTGTCCTTAAGAAAGACTTGTTGTACGATTTCCTACAAAAAAGAAATATCTCACAGTTGAGTCTAAAAGGGTCCGGGACAAAGCCTAAACCCTTATTGATAACCTTCTTTTCTTCCTTTGGCAGCACCCTCTCTGAGAGGTTCACAATTAGGTTGTTTTGCTTAATGCCTTCACTCTGCTATGTGCTCCCATCAGAGGCTCTTCCAAGTTCCATTGGATATGTTGTCCTCTTCCTCTCGATCTTCCTCTTCCTTTGACACGGCCTCTGCCAAAAAAGGTTGACCAAAAGGTGCCGTGGTGCGGGGAGGAAAAAATGGTCCTTAATGAGGCTACACTGGTGTATTTTGTTGAAGGGGTATTGTCCCATATGATATCTATAGAATCTTGGAGGACCACTTAGTTCATACTCACCACTCCATTCATCTGAACTCGAGGAAACTCTATAGATTCTCCTCTTTTTCTCTGGGATGTTGTTTCATCTCGGATGGAAGGTAGGGGGTTGGCTTCATAATCCTCTTTTATGGGAGGATATTCCCTCTTCAGACTGAATTTTTTAATATCCTCCTGTAGTTTTGTGATCTTTTGTTGTGTAAAAACTCCTTGCTCTCATTAATTTCCGCGTTGATCTCGGCCAAGCAGATCTTATATAGTGTTACCTGGAAAGTGCTCTTCAAGGCTTTCTCAGCCACCAGTATATTTACCAGAAGGGTATTCAATAGGCTTTTTGCTGTATTAATAATAAGCACAAGCCGATCAGGTGTACACTTCCACACTATTTATGACCACTTCTTGCAGACAAGTAGATCTTTGAGGAAAAGCATGGTACATTGGTGACCATTAGGGGCAACGTTAGCAAGCAAATACTCTGTCATTATAGCCCCATGTAGGGATGTCTTGACTTGTTTTTTTCTTTAGAGGGGTAAGAGAGTCCCAATCCTCCTTGAGACTACTCCATGGTGTACTGGCATAATTCCCCAGGAGTGACAGAGTCTTCAGGATGGCAGTTACCACATTATCGTCAAAGAAGAGTCCCAGAAAATCAGTCATAGTTGGCTCAGTGTATTTTTTCCTGCGGTGTCTCTGTTTACCATTAAACACCAGAACGCCTCTGCACGTCTTATCCTCGACATCCCCCGACGCAGCCACATCACACCCCACCTGAGAGACCTGCACTGGCTCCCTGTCAACAAGAGGATAACCTTCAAGCTCCTCACCCACGCACACAAAGCACTCCACAACTCCGGACCAGCCTACCTCAACAGACGACTCAGCTTCTACACCCCCACCCGCCAGCTCCGCACGACCAGCCTCGCCCTCGCCACAGTCCCCTGCATCCGGAAAACGACCGCCGGTGGCAGATCCTTCTCCCACCTCGCCGCCAAGACCTGGAACACCCTCCCCACCAACCTCCGACAGACCCAAGACCTACTGGCCTTCAGAAGACTCCTCAAGACCTGGCTCTTCGATCAGTAGCAGCACCACCCCCCTCTTCCCCCAGCGCCTTGAGACCCTCGCGGGTATGTAGTGCGCTTTATAAGTGACATGATTGATTGATTGATTGATTGATTGAACCATAGACAGATTTCTGCTCTATAATTACCTTAGAAATGCCACCTTACTATGTGAGCCCACAGCTGATACGCTGTGTTCTAAACTAAATCAACAACCAAGGGGAGCAGAGAGGAGTCCAGCATAAGTCCTCCCTAAATACAATGTGTATCAAACAAGTGTGTTGTTCCCCTCTGATGGATCCAGTATACTACTTCTTGCGTCTAGAGTCATTTAAGTCATCAGAGGCATCCTTTTGTAGAAGCACAAGCTCTCACCCACCAATGGTGGCATGCTTCATCATCGGGCTGTCCTCCTCATTGGGCTGGCGCTGCAATGCCCAATTGTCCCTATGAGGGGGCTCTTTGCCAGAGATCTTTTATCTTGCCTGTAGGTCCAGAGAGTCAGATCTGTAGCTCCGGATATCTGAGTGAGAGGCAGATTGGTCCATAAGTGATGGATAAAATGGACTAGAGTTCTCCTAAAAGAGTACTTTATTACTGGGGCCTCTGTTAAGAGTTAAAATGTGAGCAGGATCCCTGGATTAGGATGATTCCTAGATCCCTTGATATCTGGTCAACATATTTCATGCCCCATCTGTCCTACCTGGATCAATGGCATTTCATCAGGACGTAAAACAATACCAGTCAGTTTTGTGCATTATTACAGTCCCACAGTGTGCACTTTACTAAGTGGAGGAAAGGTAAGGATGTGTATATTGTGACTTACACCCCTTATTTAGATGGGGTGCCCCAAATAGAGCTGAAGACCTGAAAGACAAATATATGTATTCATATTAAGAAAAAACTTCATATAACAAACAGACTGATCAGTCACTTTCCCTGCTTTTTGCATGTGAAGCTTTCATTTGTATCTTATTTTTTCCCTTTTGAACAGAGGCTACTTTCACATTGTGTGATGCAAGCAGGGAAAATACACCTTATAGCATGCAGCCACATTTCAAGGTTATGACCCTCATTCCTTTAATTGATTCTTTCTAATGACTGGGGATACTGCATAGCGTACACAGAGTACTGTCATGGGTGCATACATGCCAAAATCTTGTGCCACACATAGTTTTGCATTCATTATGTATAATCATTAGGTATACCAGTGTGTCATTTTGTGCCTCTTGGCGCTATTCCACAACCACAAACAATTTCTAGACATCCCAGATTACCATAATAGCTAACACACAACTGTAAGGCTCACCCTAATCATGTAAGCAGAGAAACGATAACTTTCTAAAAGTGTGATTTCTAAAAGAGTAGTATAAAATCCGACTTGACTTTATAGTTGGATTTAGATTTAGCATTACAATCAGTCCTTGTTATGTTTCTAGCTACTCACAAACTGAAATTAAGCACTATAAGTTGTTATAGTGTAACCCATAATGTTCCTATGGAAGAGCCAGCCTTGCCACAGTGAAAAACAACTTTGAAGGTTTTTCACTGTCAGGACTTTAAAACATTAAATATACATGTCCTACTTTTTAAAAATCATTCACCCGGTCTTATGGGCATTTAGGGCGTACCTTAGGGGTAACTTCTAAGTAATAACAAGCATTGGCATAGCCAGTAGGTCTCGCCTTTGGAACCTTTAAAGTGTTTAGCGTGCAGCACATTATCCGGGGTGCTGTGCCCTGTAAACTATCTCAGGAGGAGTGAAGCCTGGGAGTGGGGGACAGGGCAGTAACAACGAGCAAGCAGCAGGGAGGGTGGTGGGCAGGGTATGCAATTTCAATGGGAAAGAAATGATGCGGGGGGAGAGGGGGTTGGAGGAGGACGAGAAGCGGCGATAGGGAATCAAGAGGAGAGAAAATGAGGAGCAAAGGTGGGGATACTGAGGTGTGTTGAAAAAAGAAGGGCTGTGAACCCAGGAACAATGAAATGTAGAAACCTAGACTTGAATACTGAAATGCTGATTTTGAAATGTACCCTGGTCAGTGCTTTTTTTATTTAATGCATTTCTTTAAAATCACATCATCACCCTGTAAGCTATTAGATTTGGTGTGTCGGTGCTTTACCGGGTTCGTTGGTTCATGTATTACATGTTCATGGTCAATTTTTATTACCACTTTAAACATTTGTGGTCGCATATTACACAATCACATGCACTGGGGAAATAGTTGTAAGTTTTGAGAAAGGCTTGGGAAGAGAAAGAGAGGAATGGGGTAAGTGTACAAGGTTGGGGGGAATGTGGTGAGAAGTGTTACAAACCATCAACATAAAGAAAAAAATGCATGAATATGTATGTAAAAATTGTTCAATGTCTGGATGAACAGTAAACCCCCTTCTGTCCTCTATATGTTTCTTGAGCCCTAACACTACTTGTTCTGGTGGTGTGTCAGGCAGCAGTCCTGTCTGTCTTAATAATGAATCAACTGCATTAACACTAAAAATTATTAAAAAAAGAAAACAGCAAGCCATTTACACAAGCACACACGTATATACATAGAAAAATGTAGACATGCACACAGAACACGCCCAGAGACACACAGAAAAAACATGCACACAGCTAAATATATAGAAATACTTGCATTAAAAAAACACACAAGCAAGCTGCAAAGAGAGGGCAGAACCAACAGAAAGAAAAAGTAGTGCATCAAAACAAAACATCTGGCCACTAGTAAAATGATCATTGTAGCAGGGTCAATCGCATGGGCGGTAACAAACCAGCCACAAGGTGGGACAACTGCACACTGTTCACCAATGACACCAATGCAATATGGCTGACCAAGCAACCAATAATAATGTGGTAGGAGTGTTTAAACTCCACTGAGGGATTACTTCATGCCTCGCAGAGCAGCGCATGCGCGCTGACACTAGGCTCGACCTAAAAAGAAAGGTTTAGGCCTAGCTAAAGGTTTATTTTGCAGTTCAAAATGGTAATTTAAAACTGCACACAGGCTGCAATGGCCGGCCTGAGATATGTTTTACAGTGCTCCTTTAGTGGGTAGCAAAAGGACTGCTACTGCTCACTAGTAGCATTTAATCTACTGGCACAAGGTGCAGGCAATACCATTTACTAGAGGCTAATAAGTAAATTAAATGTGCTAACTAGATGTAGCCCAGATTTACCATGTTTGAAGGAGAGAAGACTAGCAATTTAGCACTGGTTAGCAGTGATAAAGTGCACAGAGTCCTAAAACCAACCAAAATAAATTAGGCAAACAGGAGGGATCAAAAAAGAAGTTTTACGAATTGCAAACGTTTTACTTTGCCAGATCGAAATGGGAGTGTAACTGCACACCTAGGCTACAGGAGCAGGCCTAGAGACATGTTTATAATGCTACTTTAGTGGGTGGCACACGGGGCGTAACACAGGCACCCGCAGCCCCTGCGGTGCGGGGGGGGGGGCTCCAAGCTCCAGGGGGCCCCCTCAGCACAATACACTGGCTGGAGAGCTCCTGATTGAATCCAGATGTGGCCCCTCCACGTACCTTGCAGGGAGGCCCCCTCAAGTTTTGTTACACCAGTGGTGGCACAATGCATGCTGGAAACCAGCAGCCTCTTCTAGTGTTTAATTTAATGCCCCTGGGTACAAGCAGTACCCTATACTAGGAGCTTACAAGTAAATTGAATGTACCAGTTAGGAGGGCAAAAACACTTTACCACTGGTTAGTAGGAGTAAAGTGCACAGAGTCCTATTGCCAACAAACAACGGCTTCATTTAAAGAAGGCAAACCACTGTGGGAATACAGCGCAAAAGATGGTTATTTCCACCAACAGTCATTGGCTTATCTCTCAATCTACTGACATCATGACAAGTAATCACCAAAAGATTCATGCCTCGAATGCATCCTTCCCTGCTTAGGTAAAGGACGAGATGGGTACTCCAAAATCTTGAAGTGCAGTGAATTTATGACTATTCTTCATCACACATAATTAAATGACAAATGAACAATCACAAGCAAGGCTGTGTAGTTATCTTTTTATTCTTGGAAAATCCTGTCTGTTCCTAATATGTTTTCCACCGTTTTCTCATTTGTAGAGGAACTAAAAGACTCTCCCATGGTGCAATAAAGCCCAGGCTTCAATCAAATCACTGCGATCTTTAACAAGAACATCTTTTCTATCACTGCTCAGCTGGAAGTGTGTTCTGCCCAATATTCACAGACGTTTCCATTAGGAATCTTCTTTAGTAGCGCTCTTTCCTACTTCTCCATTCTTAGCAGAGGGGGCTTTGTACAACTGGTTCGGAGCAATAGATCGGATGGTTCCTTGACGGGCCTCCTTCTGGCCACATTGCATCAGTAGCGGCCCGTGGTGGGAGTGCTGCCGGGCGCTGACGTGGGGCGGGGGAGGGGCAGGGTGGGGGGTAGTAAACTACGGATTACGGCCGATTAGAGGTAAGTAAACATATAAATAAATAAAACAAATTTCGTTACGCGTGCTGCATCGCATTTGGCGAGGCAGCGCGCGCAAGGAAATTCGTTTTATTTATTTATATGTTTACTTACCTCTAATCGGCCGTAATCTGTAGTTTACTACCCCCCCGTAGTTTACTACCACCCAGCCCCTCGCCCGCCCCACGTCAGCGCCCGGCAGCACTCCCACCACGGGCCGCTACTGCGATTGCATACAATTCTGCTGCTGTATTAATATAATAAACGCCTCTCTAGCTTCTACAGTTGTCCTCCAGGAATAGAAATCCACACTTTCAATACTTCTACTCAAAAACGTCTTTAAACTCGGATGAGTTTTCACACTATCACCTACTTCGCAACCCCAATATATATCAAAGTCCGGCTTGAGAAAACTGGTAACTCTACTGTCAGATTTTGTTCTGAATAATGGCCTTCTGCACCCTGTGCAGGCAGGCTTTAATATGGTCACAGCACTACGAAGTTGGTGACTGCCTTGGATGATTTATGCTGAGCCTTAGAGCAGGGCTGATTCAACTCGACCTGTCAGCAGAATTTGGCACTGTAGATTACCAGACTCATTTACCCAGCCTAAAATGGGAGATCCCACAAAGGAGACAATCTAAAAGGTAGTAGGGTCTTTAGAGCTGATTATGACTTTGGCGGCGCGAGATCGGAGTGGCATGCCACCGCCCTGCCAAAGTCAACCGCCCACCAGATTAGGGCTTTTCTCCTGGTCTGGCGGGCAGTTCTTTGCATTCCCATGGTGGTGCCTTTGAAAAAGGCAGCGCAGTGGGAACGCCAAAGCAAGTTCCTGTACAGCATGGGCTTTCTAGTCCATGCCGTGCAGGAACTGGGCACGCATGCACACAAGAGGGAACACCTTGCAACTGCATGCATCCCAGTGCACATGGGCAACAGGGGGCCCTTTTGTTTCCCCACCGCCAGCCTTTTTATATCGGGCTCCCCCCCATAAAAAGGCTGGTGGTAGGGAAACTCAGAATATGCTTGGCAGTGCCGCAGTAGCACCACCAAACATATTGTTGCCCCAGACCGCCACGCCATCACCAGGGTGGGTGGTTCCCTGGTGGTTGTGGCTGTTCTAAAATTGCCCGACCGCATACCATTCGTATTTACCACCAACTCGAAGTTGGAGGTAAGCCATTCGCAAAAGGGAAGGAGTCCCTGTGGGACCTTTTCCCGTTTTAGAATGAAAAAAAAAAAAAAAATTACGAGCAGGCAGTGGTCCCACGGACCACTGCCAACTATTAAAAAACAAGCATTTCCAATGCAATCGGTCTCGCCTTTGGGACGTTACATGTATTTAGCTATGCAGCACATTAGCCTGGGTGCTGAAACATCTACTGTTCTTTAACATGGAGGAAAAGTAAGGACCAAACTGCGTGACACGCCAGGAATGGGAACACATGGAGAGAAATATTGCCTTCCAGCAGGAAATGGTAAAGTCCAAAGCTCTGTTTTTAATATAAAATCAGAGCCTTCGGTGGTCATATCACTGAAAATACAAGATTTGAAAAAAATATTATTGTCTACGGGTGCTCGTGGAAGACAATTTCTATGGACTGGAATCTAGAGAATTCTTAAGTGATTTTGGTATTTTACTGACCTCTGCTGGTCGTTTTTTATCAAGAAAGTTAAATAGAGGCAGTTGCCAGAAAAAGAAAAAAAGAAAGTCCCTCAGCAGAAAGCAATTCTGGTATTTTACTGACCTCTGCTGGTTGTTTTCTATAAAGACAGTTAAATAGAGGCAGTTGAGCAGAAAAAATGTCCCAAAGCGGAAGCAGACAAGTCCTAGGGCTGATCTCCAGGGCCCACAAAGTTCATACACATATAAGTATATAATAAGTATATACTAAAGTATATACAAGAGGTCTCCAATGCTCGACCTAAAAAGGGGCACAGGTTTAAAGTATCCTCAACCATAGGCCCGTGTGAGAGGGCCACCAAGGGACCCCCTGGCATTAAAATCAAATTATAAAGAGTGAATTTTGTCACAGGATCCTAGGACCGAAACACAGATCCAAGACCCTTCCCTGATATCGCCATTTATCCTGAGAGTCTCTGAATCTGCTAATCCAGCACAAGATCTGCAAATTCTAAAAACAATTTGGGCTTCTCAGCTGCACACAACCAACAAAAGTGCAGTGAGGACTAAACACATGCGAGGGTTGGGTGTACACGGAAGCCAACCCCAGCTGCACAAAGATAAATGCCATGCGAATCTTGGGTTGATCACCCCACGAGGGTTGGACCTGCCAGGCCTAGCCCGCCCACAGATGTTTGGACAAAAGGCCAGCCCTGCTGTGGTTATGATTGCAAGCTATGGTTTCCAGAATTAACCATAACTGGGGTGCTTAAGGAGTTTTTCAGTTATATTTTGTTATGATAACTGCAATTTCACTGTGTTTTCTTAAACAACTCAGAGGCCTTTTTATACAAAGATTAAGGTGTTATGACCAAAGTTAACCATAGCTTACATGGAGATAGGGTTTTTACTCCGTTTTACTAAGGAGCCTCAGTATGTAAGACAAGACATTATGTCAAGACATAAGTTAAAAAGCAGTGCCTTAGGGGTGTGCAAAGTTTTTTCCACTTTGCAGAAAAATTAGGGCTGTATCAACATACATTTTATAAATCCTATTCTGATTAATAGGCTTCCTCGTCACAAACCTTTTTAGGTGTCCCAAGAAACCCCCAATGGAGTTGAGTAGGTTTACCTTTCCTTCACAAGTGGTAGAGTCAATTGTGAAGACAAGATGCAGAAAATGTACAGTTTTTTAAAAAGGCAATCACTTTGCAGATTGGGCGTTATGATGTAAGTGCAGACAAATGCATTTGCCTTTTTAGCAATTGCTGGCTGTTTGACCTCAACTTCTCTGACCGTATGACTCCACATGTGTATTATTTTATGTTCCCTCTACCTTCCAGGACAAATCCATCCATGCTTTCTTTTAAATTTGTGCTTTTGCTAGCATGGCGGACTTGGCTGACAGTAGCAACAGGTTTTGTTCATGGAAGATGGCTGTGCTTATTTGTATGTGCCCAAGCACTTTACGTGTATGATAGCATATTGCAAAAAATCTGGCAAGGGCTGCCATGTGGCAGAATGTCTGCTGATGTAGGCCATGGATTGAGGGGTACATAACGGGTGATGGGGATCAGTCAGCGGGGGATCATGGTAAGTCATTGTTGGTCACGGAATTGGGGATCAAAGCATAGACACCTGCACCAGTCTTAACATCCCAAATGTAACATGAAAGGCAAGGTGCAAAGGGCTTGAGACACAATCCCCTAGGTCCCAAAAGTAGAGAGTCTAGGAAGGCCTTCCTAGTCACTCTAGTACAAAATAGCAAGCATACAGCCCTGCACTCATTTCATATACAGTTAAACAATTTTGTCGATCCATATAAGATCCGATCAGTGTCTAATGAACAATTGTTTCTCCAAGAACAAGTCAGACAGGTCTTGCGTTGTTTTGAATTCATTCTTTATTCATATTCTTTAAAATCTGAAGCTGCCAACGCGTTTCGTCCAGAAACGGACTTCCTCAGGGCTACAAAAATATATAGACAAACACTATTTACAACTTTAAAAACATATATTTCTTTAAAAATATGTTTTTTTTTTTTTAAAAGTATTTTGTTGAACCAGACCAGATAATGTCACACTAGAAAAAACATTACTTCATTAGTCATTATAATTGGAAAAACAATTATATATTGCGTCCATCAATCATCAAGAAAGATCCCAAATTTATACAACTTGGTTCATCATTGAAAGTATGCAAAGACCATATTATTTCCATGTCCCACATAAGACTTCAGCAAAGGGAGGAGACAACAAATATGCAAAGCGTAGAAAAATATATACGACATTTAGTCTTATTCTTTAAATATGTTTCCAGTTTTCAAAGCATTATTTTATCAAGAAATTACATTCAAGTAAATCCCCAGCGAGTTTTAAAAAAAAAAAAAAAGGAGAAAGACACAAAGTATATATACATTGAAATACATAAACGCATTCATGCTGTATTATCGCTTAACAAGTCCTAAACCTTATTATTGATAGATTTGTTATACACAGGCGAAGATATTTTATTTGAAACCATTATAACCTGAGGAAGAGACACTATATTCATACACATACCTCAAAAAGTAAAAACAAGGCTCTTCATACATATACTAGGTTTGCCTGTGTGTCACGTCATCTGATCTAAGAAAGAAAAATATATACATATATCAAATTCACAATGACTATCAGGCAACTGCTCCCATCTTGCATTATGCCATTATTAGTCACACTGGATCAACTTACTTATTTACTGTGTGTATCCAAATGTATGGATCATATCAATTCAGGCGGTCTCAGAAAGTGTATCCTAAAGAAAGAGTACAAATCAGCCACAATTCTAAAACATCATGTCGGTAAAAAAAATCACATGTAGCAAACAGAGATTTAGACAGTTTTTATGCCCATACTGCGAGATTTTTATTTTTACGGTGGGAGCCAGACATTACTATACCAGCTGCCATATATAAGTTTGTAAAGGAACAAGTTACCCAACGCGATGCTAAAGAAAAACCGACAGACACCTAAACTAATATTAACAAAACTAATGTAGCATGGTTCTTGTGTCCTAGCCGGATTACACCCAGCCTCCCAAACATACTCACAGCGAGTGTTACACCAGTCTCCGTACGGTCATCTGGATCAGTCAAAGAATCTCAGCAAAAGTGCTCGAAACCACGTTCTTTTATACGCTACAAAATTGGATAATTGCTTAATTTTAACCAATTTAAAGCTCCGAACATACCCACAATCGCGCCTAAAAATGACGTACGTAAATAATCAAAGCTGCCGCCATCTTTGAGTGGACTATAAGGCTCAGTGCTACATGTACCAATAATAAAGTTACAGTGCTTCCAATGTTATTGCAACCACTATTTGTAAAGTCAGTTGGATGAAAGTCAAGACACTTCCATGGCAATAGTTAATAAATTACCATGTATATATTAAGTCTTATACCAGCGACAACATCACAGATTCCCGAAGTTGCACCAAACGACACGTAAATGTGAGATCAAAACAAGCGCCATCTTGACAGAATTACACCCAGCCTCCCAAACATACTCACAGCGAGTGTTACACCAGTCTCCGTACGGTCATCTGGTTCAGTCAAAGAATCTCAGCAAAAGTGCTCGAAACCACGTACTTTTATACGCTACAAAATTGGATAATTGCTTAATTTTAACCAATTTAAAGCTCCGAACATACCCACAATCGCGCCTAGAAATGACGTACGTAAATAATCAAAGCTGCCGCCATCTTTGAGTGGACTATAAGGCTCAGTGATACATGTGCCAGTAATAAAGTTTCAGTGCTTCCAATGTTATTGCAACCACTATTTGTAAAGTCAGTTGGATGAAAGTCAAGACACTTCCATGGCAATAGTTAATAAATTACCGTGTATATATTAAGTCTTATATCAACGACAACATCACAGATTCCCGAAGTCGCACCAAACGACACGTAAATGTGAGATCAAAACAAGCGCCATCTTAAAATGGGCTATGTGTCCTATCAATGGTATGCGAACTACAGAAATTTAATGTCCAACATGTTATCATTGTCTTCACTACGTACTACATGTTATTACAGCCACTATTTGCAAAATCAATAAAAGGAAAATCCCGAAACTTCCTATGGCAATCATCAATAAGCTAACAAACCCTAAGAAACCATGTATATGTCAAAACCTCATATCAATGATGAAGTCAAAACAAACGCCATCTTGAAATGGGTTATATGTCTTATTAATAGATGTACAGGCTACATACACTTTTTACCCCACATATTATCATTATATTCGCTGCGTACTATGCGGGTTAATCCTAAACTTCAATAATTTTCATTAAATAATAAGCAAAACAAAAACCATATCTACATCAAAATGTCGTATTGATTACGACGTCAATTCAAATTTTCAAAAAGGCGCCTTCTTGGATTAGTCTATGTTACTTTATTGGTACTACTTCGAACTACTCGAAATTAACAATCTCCATTATATTTTTGGTAATTGACACCACATCTATTACTTGGTTGTCAGAAACATAAAGCATCTATCAACCAAAGGTTAAACTGGCCACAACATATATCAAGTATCACTAAAGAATGTTCCTTTCTCGTTGAGTTTTCTTTATAAACAAAATACCGTACCTGCCAATGTTTTGAAATAGACAATCGAAGTAAACAATAAAATCGAATAATCAATGCCCTCAACAGTTATCATCACCTGTCGCATTTATACATGAATAGAAAGGCCCCCTTGAGCAGTAATCATACTACTCTAAAATATATACCAGCATTGGGGGAAATCAGAATATGATGTCAAACAAAATTCGTATATTGTTATGACGGTCAGAACCAGAATTAATCCCAACATAACAGCAGTGAAATACAATTTCAGTGGGAAAACACACATTATAGAAATATATGTTTTTAAAGTTGTAAATAGTGTTTGTCTAAGTCATTGTTGGACCTGGCCCTTTTTGCCTTTTTCATCCTAGGAAGTTGTTTTTTAAATTGTGTGTTAGAAAATTTGCCTTTTAGGAGGTAGGCATTTTCTTGCTGAACCATTCTGTGCCTATGCCTGTCTGTAGAATACACGTCTGGGTTGGCTGACAGTTGGCACTCTTGTGCATTCACTTTAGACAGTCACACAAAAGGAGCTGAGCTAGAGTGGTAGGAGGAGTTGTCACTGACACCTTAATAGAGCTGTGCCTGTCCTCACCCAAAGCTGTCTCCACCCCCCTATAGTGTGTCTGGAGCCAGGTCAGGGAAAGGCATGGTCTTGTGCAATACAAAGACTTTTCTTTGAAGTTTGCCTACTTCAAAGACAGAAAGGGGTATACGTATTGGACCTCTGACACCCCAAAATCAGAGCACTTCTGGACTGAGGACATTCTGCCAGGAAGAAAAACTGGATCCTGTAGGAGGGACTGCCACTCTGCCTGTTGCTTTATTTTGCTGGCCTGCTGCTTGCTGCTTCTGTCCTGGGAGTGAAAGGACTGGACTTTGCTTTCTACATCCTTCTTCCAAGGTTCGCTTGTGCATGCTTGCCTCCTGTTAAGAAGTCTCAGGGCAATCAAAGACTTCACTTTCCAATGCCTTTGCTGAGAGTCCTGACTTGCTAAGTGGTGACTGGGGGATTACATATCCAGTCTCTGCCATTGAGCATCCTTCATTTAGCTTCATCAGACCTTACCCTTTCCCAATTGTGCTGTGCTCAATGTTGCCTAGTAATCTGAGATCTCTAAAGTATGTCTGGTTGCATTAAGAGGTTATCCAAGTAGCTTGCCTAGTTGATATGGCCCTCTTAAATGCTGTTTCAGAAATACCAGGTATGAGACAGAAAGCCCAGGAAGATGCACGGTGTCCTTATTGGAATAGTGTTCCACTATTAAATAGAAATTGTCTTACACAGACAGAGGTGCCGATAAGCATAAACCTTCTATGTCATTTTTCGTTTTGCAACCAGGTGTTGGGTATCGCGAAGGTGTTATAACCACCCTCCTGAATAGTGATGGATCTGACACACCCATTTCCCTCCGCCGCACTTGACTCTAGTCCTCTCCCTTCTGCCATTACTAAAATGGGATGAACAAAATGGCCAGAATGATGGAGATAGTAGGATATATCTCTGCTTCTGGACACCTTCATGGTCCAATTTGGAATTAAGTCTAGTGATGAGCCTCCCAGAGTGGTGTCTGGAAGACTGGGCTGTGACATTTTGGAAACACTGCTTCTTCCTAGATCTTTAAATGGCATCCACAGACCATCAATGTTGATGATGTTTTTGAGATAAAAAAGTAACGTTTAATTTTTTTCGTAATCAGTAAATGAGTTAATCAATTCATGAATGACTATGGCTTGCAGCATGCACAGCTATGTAATGCATCCCGGCACTAGAATAGATGCTACTGGTTTGTGTATCCAGTAGTGACCTCCTTCATGCAGGTTCGAATGTTAGTTTTGGCCTCAGAAGAATTGTCTAAAATAGTAGGACACTTTGAGTGTTGTCCACTTAGGATATCAACTTGAGATCAAAAGCTACAACTATGGCTGCAAAGGGGGCATGTAAAGTCTAAAAAGTGCAGGGCTCAGTTTCAAGACTTGAAGGTCCACACATCTGAAAGAACATGGATCTGATTGAAATGGTCCAAGAGAGAACATCTGGGCTGTAGTTGAAAGAAAGGAGAATATCAGTTTCAGGTACGCATTCTCAACACCAAAATCAATTAGTCTGGTTCAGAGTACTTAATGAAACACTGTATTAAATGCTGCAGAGAGATTAGATTCTGAACTTTGTGCCAATTGCAGAAATGTTAGTATAAGTGGCACTAGGCATCTCCAAGTTTCATCCTGTCGAAGGAAGGTAGACTGTATTTTGTGCCCTACCTTCTTGGATTCTGAGAATGAATGAAGTTCTCAGCTAGTAACAGCAATTGTACTCTTGTGGGCAAAAAATACACACTTTTGGGGTTACCCAGATGGTGGTCACTTTCTCATTGTCCCCTAGGATTAAATCAATACCTTATTGAGGAGGCCTAAGCAGGCCAAAACAGTCTCAAATTGTTTGTGTTACTGTCTGGAGGGGACATGGCCTGGCTCCTACAGGAGAAGGAGCAATGCTAATTTGAATATGGTCATTCTCTGTCTAGAGTGGCAGAGTAGTTGAAAAACAATGGTCTGGAATGTGACGCAAGTTGCTGCCAATTCCTGAGATTAGTTCAATTATTCCTTCTATCACTTTGTTTAAGATTTGTATTTTATGTTGATCCAGGTGTGTCAGTGCCCAGCCCAATTTAATTTTACAACCATGCACTCTGGTATGTCTGGCCACTCTTAAATTAGAAAAGCAAATTGAAGTTAATTTAAATATGACAGAAGCTGAATTCTTCTGTATAGTTTTCATTAGAGCGGCAATTGTGGATGCCAGCTTCAAAATAATGGTTAGTCTCTGCAATGATGCAAGAACAATAGGAGCTAAAAGTTGTGTCCAACTGTTGCAACACCATAAAGGGATTACAGACTGCTCTGTCAGAGCTCTAAGAAAGCCTGTTAGTCTAGCACTGGTTTTAGCACAGCTTTGGGAGGGGTGGGGGTAGGAGAGCAACGATGATGGTTGGTGCATGAGGCACAAGGCCAAGTATTTTTTATACATTTGGAACATGGCGGGGAGGCCATGTTAGGTATGTCCCCCCATTACTCCTTTGTGTAGCAGTTGAAAGCAGGAGCAGATGATTTTGGGGGACATACAAAGCATAAAATTATAGATGGGTTAAAAGCAGAAAGAAATGTGGTGTTTGGCCCCGGAGATGTGAGTGACATCATAGGCAAGTCGGCCTTTACTCTTGGTATCTATTTAATGTCACTCAGTACCTCTCGTTTAAAAATATATCAGTTATTCACTCTTACCCATTTTAATTCAGAATGTGGAACATAGCACATTCATGGTGAGAGGTCCTTTTTATGCTTTACCTATGAAGGCATCTGAAAGAAAGGGTAAGCTTTATTCAAAGGTGGTTTGGCTCAGTTATCACTCAAACACAAACCTGATTGTACACCAGGTTCCCAAAATGCCCAGTATACAGCGATGATTATTGAAGCCTTGCAAAAAGAGAATGTGGAAATAAGAACGAGACTAGGGATTGGACTAGAAATCATTTTCTGGGTATAATACAACTACAGCTGTCCTGTGGTACTCTGTCTGTGAACGCAAGTGTAGAGATCAAGGCAGACTGCAGGGAGGATAACCTCACACCTAGAGTGGACCTTATCTGCTGCACCCGAGGCCTCAGAGAAAACACTTGCCCTCCCATTTAAGTCTACCTCTATTTGCAACAGGACATTAGCACCCAGCAAGAAAGGCCTACACTAAATGCATAACATATTAATCCATAAATCCCTATAATACATTTTGTTAAGAAACAGTATTAACCTACAATACAGGTCTAATTGTCACCAAGTGATCTGGGGTGAGTTAGGTAGGTGGAAGAAAATGTTCCGCTTGTCCTCAATGGTGAGAAGATGCTGTTTTGCATGGTTATTGCTCCATATTAGCTATTGAACAAACATTGACGGTGCTAATTGGCATCAGCATATGTTCGGCACCTAAAGCATGTAAAATAAAGTTCAGAACAACTTTTTTTTTGCTCATCATAAAAATGTGCACTTCCAGTTACTATTCATTACTTGCATGGGAAAACAGAATTCCTTTTTCAAATTAATCACACTAAACTTCCAAGATACTATGTTAAAGTTTTTAACAGACTCACACATCAGCCTACGAACAACAAAATATATGACAAGTGTGACTTTTTACGTAGTAGAATGCATAAACAGTCATGTTTGGACAAAAAAGCATTAGATGTGAAAAACATCGAGGTGCTAATTAGAATCAGCAAATGTTGTGCTACAATCAATCCATCATAAGAGCAAGGGGGGAAGTAAAACCCCTGCACAAATTATCAAACACACAAAAGGATGTGCACTCATTTGTTCCAGCCCATGTAGTGGCATGGGAGCAACATGTTACTGCAAAACAAGGATCCATAAATATGCAAATATATATATATTTTTGTAAACAGCGAACACTGGAGTCTCAGTGATCTACTTATGAGGGTAGACTACAAAGGCTTATAGTAGGTGTTAGATAACAGGGGTCATTCCTAAGGGTTGCTCCAATAGTAAGTAAATTGATGCAATGCTTTGAGTTGCTTTGTGCCATGTGAGTGGCAGTAGTGTAACGCAGGACCCCACTGTCCCCCAACCATTCAGGGGCCCCACAGCCCTTCCTGGAGGACCATTCTGCCCAAAACCAAAGAATATCTGTGAGATTTGGAGGCTGAGGGGTCCTTCTTTATATTCTGTAGGGTGGAGCCATCATTTTAAGTTGCGCCACTCACGAGCGAGCGACCCTCTAAAATCTGAGTAAACAACCCTGTAAGCACACCACACATTGTCGGGCCGTTTTCTTTTTGATTCATTGAATGAAGGCATTTGTCATACACAATTTCACCAAAATTGTATTTTCCCTACTTCTGGTTCACCACTGGGTAGGGTGTTTTATGGTAGCAAAATGTTGTGCAGGGCCTGAAGAAAGATAAGAGCTGCACGCAGTAAAATGCTGGGCTGTTGAAAAATTGAAACAACTATGAATTTCTGGGGCCTGGGTTTAGTTTGCCTTATTTTCGGGGATGAAGGCTAGAACGTTGGAGAGGGAATTATGCAGCACAGACTAAATAAAGAGGATCTAGACATGAAAAAGGAGCAACAATGTAATTATAATATAACCATATCAAAAGAAAAACTTTACAAAGAAATGTAATTGGTTCCATTATCTCCTGAAAGAATGATGCTGCCGATGTTGGTGTAGATTTATAGATCACTGTACCAATGTGTAATTTGTGGGAAGAGCCTAATAAACAAGCATTTTTAGGCACGAACGGGGAGGGGGGCCGGCGGGCAAGCAAGAAGGCATCCGACTGCGGGAGGGACGGGAAGAAATTGCCTCGTGCGAAACTGAAACGGAACCAGGTTTGAGCCTCGGTGTCGGCTCACCATCCGGTGATTGTGGGCAAATCACTTAATCTCTCCGTGCCTGTCCAGAACACGCACCTTCGGTCCATTAATTCTTCTGCTGTTGCTGTGTCTTTTGAAGTCTGGGCAATGGTTACGAAGTAAACACACCCTAAGCGTTGCCTCCCTTCTCCATCCCCCATCCTTCGAGGTGTATTTTTTTCACCGTCCTCACAGACAGCGTGCGCCTCCCCTCAGTTTCTCGGCGCAGTGAACATTTAATGAAAACGTTGCCCGGAGTTGTCTGTCCAGAACACGCACCCTTGGTCCGCCGCCTTCTTCGAATTAATGGCGCACAGTGTCCATTCTACAGCCGGCCCCCCTGCCCCCGCCTCCCACCCGGACCACGGGATTACACGTTGTGTTTCCAATTATCCGTCATAACGGCCTCTCCCAGGGACATGGAATCGCATTAGGCCCCGGCCGCCGCTCCCCCCGTGTGCCCGGAATAATAACTACCCGTGTTGGGTGGATTATCAATCAGTATACACATGGCGCTGGAAAAGCATCCTGCCGCTGCGTCCAACAATGAGAAAAGGGGAAGTTATTAATATCCGCTATTAATTTGACACAAAGGGAAAAAATGCGTCTGTCGTGGCGCGGGGAGCGCTTCGTGTGTCATTCCACCCTGGGAGTGCCGTGAATCGATCTCGGAGGGGGGTGGGGAGAGACAAATTTAAAAAAACACAACACACGTGGAGGGGCAAGACAGATACATTTAAAAAACCATGGTCAAATGTAGCATCTGAAACCAACTAAAACAAACGGTGCAGAGATTCGAAAGGAGGAGGTGGCTCAACATGTAACGCTGCCGACTTTGGAGCTGGAGAACAGGGTTCGAACCTCGGCAGGCATGGGCTGTATTAATCATAAATAAATAAACAGAGATCTCAGATGGGGGTGGGGAGAGACAAATAAAACAAGCATTGGCAATGCAATAGGGGGGGGCACGAGAAGTCATCCAACTGTGGGAGGAAGGGGGTGGAGGCACGGGAAGAAAGTAGTCTGTACAGTAAAGGGGCCAGTAGCCGTGGAAGGACACAAATAAAGACATGTCCATCATAAGGAGGGACTAACAAGCCTACAACCAATGGGAAAGCAGCATTTAAGACACAAGCCAATGAAAATGATGGGCGGAGAGTGGGCGGAGCTTCCACAAAGCTTTCACGCTATAGTGTATACTGCATGTCTCAACGAGACAGCGCAAGCGCTGGCTAGGCGAGACCTAATGAAACAGAAATCTTTTCATTATTTTTTTTTCAATGTATTCCCTTTTCCTTTAACAAAAAGGGGCTGCATTTAAAAAAAAAAAAAAGATTTATTTATTTGAAAGCAATCACAGACATGGTGGTCTGCTGACCTCAGCATGCCATCATCCCTGTGATTTTTGCGATTTCCAATGGGTCCCAAACTGATTAATGCAGTAGGTCTATTTGTAACCCAATGGGCGTCACAGAAAGTGTAAAGCACACTTTCATACATTAGTGTTTGCAATGAACAAATAGCGAATCACAAAAATTTGCTATTTGGTAATCACAAACACTAAGCTTCATATATCTGGCTCTAAGAGTTTTGTTTATTTGTTCCTGCTGCTGCCATTATTACCCATGAAACCGGGAGGTGCAAGGAAAGTGACAGTAATACTAAAGAGCAAGCAAGAGGTAGCATCAATTACTCCTGTGCCCCCTAATTGGGGTCATGCATTGGAGCCCATTAGAGGACATTAACCTTTAAGCAAACACCTCAACCTGAAACCATGGAGCATGCCAGATCAATAGATCCTTTGACAAAGTCCTCAACACCCACAAAAATGTGAAGACCATCTTCCCAGTTTTAACAAGCATTGACAAAGTCAATTGTTCTGGCTATTCTATAAGTGAAGATGATTCTTCATTGATTGACTTGTGTGTGTGGTTGTGTTTATGGTTAAGTGGGTGAATGCAATAATGAGCCGATGGTTGCGTGGGTGAGTGATTGCACGGATAGATAATTAAGTGACTAAATGCATGTGTAAATCAATTCACAGCATGAGTTCATGGATAAAAGGTTGATAAATGCCTGATAACTTTATAGGTGACTGAATGAGTTAGTGAGTCAAGACATGAATGGATGCAGATTGGTTTGGTCTCTTACCTAAAAGACTTGCTTGCATTGGAACATTTGCAACATCTCTCTTAATCCTAGAGAATATGCATATTTGCGCCATTAATGAGTAACCATAAGTGCATGTTGAGATTTTCACAATCACATTTCTAACCAACAGATACCTATGAAGACCACATCCAAGGCTGACCACAAAAGGAACACCACACAGACTAATGACAACATCAAAAGAATGAAATCACAACTCAGCACAGTACAGCGCAAGTGGCGAAAATAAAGAAATGAAAAAGACAAAAAGCAGACTATGTCACTATAACAGAGTCTACAGAAGACCCATAAGAATCACAAAAAGGCAACACTACTCCACACGAATAACTGAAGCTGACAGCCCTTTTAAAGTACTCCAGACGATTTTAGCAGAATTCCTCAAGCCAGAGTGCCAAAACGTAAAAACACCACAATTGCAAGACTTTTGTAACAAAATCTCTATGGAATTGAACGCACAAATTAAAATGATAGAAAATTACCCCAAGAAGAACACAGAGAACACTACACCAACACATGACCCAACCAACACAGAAAGAGACAAAAGTAATCTTTAATCACTACATATTTTCTACACATTACAATCAGACCATAAGGATCACCTTCAGACCAAGCACCTCCAAACATCTTTAAATATATCCTTTGCACAACCCGTTTAGGGAGGTAGCTAAATGCTTACTCAACAAGTCACTGGAACTAGGTTCATTCCCACATGCGTTAGACCACTCCTTAAAAAGGAAAAACTCAACCCATCCGACTCAGCACACTACAGGTCTATATGAAATGGACCATTCTTAGGAAAAATAATTGAAAGAGCAGAGTTTAACCATCTGTCACATTTTATAGAAGATAATGATTTACTGTCAGACCAAAAGTCTGGCTTCAGACCAGACAGAGGCACAGAGCCAACATATCCATTTGGGATGATCTAAAACTCACAGTGGCGAAAACAGCGGGTACACCTTATTGCTTCGAGATTTGCCAGCTGCATTTGACACTGTCCACCACCACATGCTACTACAAAGAATCTGTTAGAAATGGAGTCTCTAGTTGGCAATGGTTTGTACCTTTGTCCAAGTAGGGACCCTTCTTCCGAGTCAGGGTAAGGGGGGTACACTTCTAAAATAACCCCTGCTCACCCCCTTGGTAGCTTGGCATGAGCAGACAGGCTTATCTCAGAGGCAGTGTGTAAAGCATTTGTGCACACAGACAGTAACACAGTGAAAACACTACAAATGGACACCACACTTGTTTAGAAAAATAAGTAATCATTATTTATTTATTTTATTTATTTTATTTAACAACTTCTAGAGCGCACAAATACCCTTGGGTGTCTCGGCGCTATGGACTGTAAAGATTAGCAGAGGACCGGTTACCTATTGTTCAAAGAGCCAAGTTTTGACCTGTTTCCTAAATGATAACAATGTAGGACTGGTCTTAATTTGTATGGGAAGCGAGTTCCATAGTTTAGCTGTAGCCACTATAAATCTTCTATCACCCCAGTTAACTTTCTTGGTTCTGGGGATGATCAGAAGGTTGGCATCTGCTGAACGCAAGGCTCTACTAGGCGCATATGCTAGAAAGGCTTTTTTCAGGTATTCAGGTCCTGCATTATGCACTGCCTTATAAGCGATACACAGCGCCTTAAATTTAGTTCTATTTTTTATGGGCAGCCAGTGAAGCTGACGTAACACTTTAGTAACTGACTTAAACTTTGGAGTACCTGTTAGTGTCCTGGCGGCTGCATTCTGTATCAGTTGCAGCCTACTTAGAACTTTTTCTTGAGCGTTAACTAGCAGGCCATTACAATAATCGACCTTTGACATAACCAGAGCACTAATGAGTGTTTTACCAGTATTAATTGGGATGAAAGGTAATAGTTTCTTTATCGTCCTTAAAACATAAAAAGCTGAAGAGACCACTGAATTAACATGGTGTATAAAAGACAGGCTGTCATCAAATATAATACCTAGGTTTCTGGCCTTCTTAACAGGAGTGGGGGGTAATCCCATCTCAACTGGCCACCAGGTTGGAGACCACCCCGGGGCAAGGTTACCAAAGACCATTACCTCGGTTTTCTCAGAGTTAAGTTTAAGGCAGTTATTTGCCATCCATGAGCTAATGGCCAACATACCATCATGGAAGCTCGCTGCCACCGCCTCTCCATCTTTATGCACTGCCAGCACCAGTTGCGTGTCGTCGGCATACGACGTAAGACTCATCCCAAAGGATTTTATTACTCGTGCCAAGTCCGACACATATATATTAAACAAAGTCGGACTTGGCGACGATCCTTGAGGGACTCCACAAGGGAGAGAGAAAACTGATGAGTGAAAAGTACCCATACTGACTGACTGGGTTCGATTGGAGAGGAAGGAGGCCAGAAGTGCTTTAGTCTTCCGTCCGATGCCTATGGCTGAGACACGGTTGATCAAAGTGACATGATCAACCGTGTCAAAAGCTGCTGATAGATCCAGAAGCACCAAGACTGCAGCACCTCCTCTATCAAGTACCATTCTAATTTCTTCTGATGCTTTAATGAGTGCCGTCTCCGTACTATGGCCTTTCCTAAAGCCAAATTGTGTGTCATCTAGCAGTTTATTCTCTTCAATGTACTGCGCCAGCTGGATGTTCATAATTTTCTCAAAAATCTTTGCTGAAAAAGGTAGACGTGCGATAGGTCTATAATTTTTGGTCTCTCCCGGGTCAAGATTACTTTTTTTTAACAGTGGCTGAATGATAGCCTTTTTCCAAATGGACGGATAAGTGCCTGAGCAAAACATGGAGTTGCAAATGTTCGCTAGATTCATGCCTATCAGGTCCGGAATCATTTTTAGGACTAGTGGGGGCATGGGTCAGACGGAGAGCCTGATTTAACTGTGTTAACTAAATCAGTAATCTGTTCCACCGACACTGGTCTAAATTCCATAAAAATGGGTGTATCTCTGTCTCTATTATTATCCACCAATTGATTCCGGTCCGCTGTAGGGGCGGAGAAATTAGAATATATTTGGCCTACTTTGTCTTGAAAGTAGCTGGCTAAGGAATCACAGAGTGATTGAGAAGCCTCCTTAGTGGAATTCACCACTGGCCCTGTCAGATTGGACACTACCTGAAACAGTTGTTTGGTTGAATTTTGTGCGGTTTCAATTTTTCTCGTATAATAAATACTTTTTTCTTTAATTATAAGATGTTTATATTTTGTCAGAGCCGCCTTATAACGTATTTTTTCAGTGTCATCATATTCTAGGCGCCAGTGTCTTTCTTGATTTCTACACTGTTGTTTCTCCAATCTAAGTGCATCAGTAAACCATGGCGCTGAGGGAGTCTTTCTATTTTTGGAAGCTGTTTTGTAAGGTACTAATCTGCTAAATGTATTTTGGAGCCATTCAGTATAATTGTTAGAGGCCAGTTCAAGGTCTGGCACAGCTTCCGGTTGTGAGTCTATTAAATGTTGTTTAAGATTGACTTGATTAATGCTATTCCAGGCCCTAAATTGCTTAGAAGGGTTAGAGCCTGTGAGCATGTGGGTGGACTGAGGTATCGTGATGTCAAATAAAATTGCACAATGATCAGACCATGTCAGGGAAGTATCTTCCTTATAGAGATTTGGTCATTGTTTGAAAACAAACCGTCTAGTGTGTGCCCAGCTGAGTGAGTAGGCATCATCACTTTTTGAGAAAGTCCTAGTACCTCTAGTTCTGAACTGAGGGCTATAGACTCTCTATCAGTGAGGGCCTCCAAATGGAAGTTAAAATCTCCCAAAATCGTGAAATTGGGTTCACCCGCCACCGGTTCCAGTAGGTTGCCTATGGCTGATAGGAAATCTCCCCTGGGGCCTGGTGGACGGTATAAAAGGGTTCCCTTGAAAGACTGTTGTTTAGTAAGCATTATATTAAAATTAAATGCTTCACAGACTGCGGTGGTAATCACCTCAGTCCTAACTGAAAACTCATCTCGATAGATGAGTGCTAGTCCTCCTCCTTTCTTCCAGGTTCTATCACATCTGTAGACCGAGAAGCCTTCAGGAGTAGCAATACAAAAATCTGGGCCAGCTGAAAGGTCAGCCCATGTTTCTGTAATGAATAAAAGGTCCAGATTACATTTATCTAATAATTCTGCTATCTCATATTTATGTTTAGGGAGAGAGCGCGCGTTAACCAATGCGCAATGGATCATATCCTTCTTTTTAGGGTTTTTGGGATTGTCGAATTAAATCCCATTTCCATGGGGTCTATAAATGTCCTGTCATAAGCCTCTAATCTAAACCCACAGGTTGGACATGAACCTGTGATATCGTTGGAGGGGGATTCCAAATTAAAAAGTGGACAAACCTGCTTACAATAATTACTGACACCACGAATGGCCATTAATTGCTTGCTGGAATATAATCTTACCCTCCTCTTACTCTCTGGTCGGCCTGGACCAGAGGTCCTGGCCCTAGGCCCGATCCAGGCGCGGACGGGCGCAGACGGGCTTGCCTTTGGCGCGCCTTCAGCGCGACGGTGGCGCGACCGCTGCGCGCGACCGCTGCGCGACGGCGCCATATGATTATTTTATAGTGTGGGAGGCGGGAAAGCCTGGCCGATCAAAGAGGGCCTGACAACTAGAGCGCCCACCTCTCCACACTGAGCACAGGAAGTGAGGGTAGAATCGAAACTGTCTCCGCCTCTTCTCCCTCCACTCAATCAGCCCGAAGAGCTGCGGTGGACCGGGGAGAGGGCGGAAAGATACAGAAAAGTGCAAGTAAGCCAGCAAATTATCACAATACAACACAAATGTAGGCAGCAGCGAGAATTTCAAGCAGCTAAAAAAAGTTTGCAGTAAAACGTTAAAACGTTAAAATAAGCGTTTACAATAAAACGTTTAAAAATAGAACAATAAAGCGCGAAGCCTCTGCGCTAACCTTCTGGTCCGCTGCGCGACGGCGCCATATGATTATTTTAAAGTGTGGGAGGCGGGAAAGCCTGGCCGATCAAAGAGGGCCTGACAACTAGAGCGCCCACCTCTCCACACTGAGCACAGGAAGTGAGGGTAGAATCGAAACTGTCTCCGCCTCTTCTCCCTCCACTCAATCAGCCCGAAGAGCTGCGGTGGACCGGGGAGAGGGCGGAAAGATACAGAAAAGTGCAAGTAAGCCAGCAAATTATCACAATACAACACAAATGTAGGCAGCAGCGAGAATTTCAAACAGCTAAAAAAGTTTGCAGTAAAACGTTAAAACGTTAAAATAAGCGTTTACAATAAAACGTTTAAAAATAGAACAATAAAGCGCGAAGCCTCTGCGCTAACCTTCTGGTATCTAAACCAAACAAGAACAAAATGACAAAAATACACAATACAGTAATCAAAATGTACTTTTTAGAAGGTAAAAACAGTTCTGTCCATAGCAAACTATAGATGCAACACTTTCAACACAAAGTACCTTGGATGGGTCACAATCATAAACAAAAACAGCCACAGGGAAGGTGATGCGTCCGTTCCTTACGCCCAGAAAAGGTGATGCGTTGGTTCCTTACTCCAATGGGAGATGATGCGTTGGTTCCTTACTGCCACGCAGGGGAGGTGATGTGTTGGTTCCTTACTGTGCGGGGAGGTGATGCGTCGGTTTCGTACTGCGGCCCCGGTGTTCTTGTAGACTTGGCACCCAAGTACGATGTATTGCACACCGGAGGTGAGGTGTCGCTTTGCGAGGCTTCACGTCATCCGGCGTCGGTACTGGGGGCTGCGTTGCGAGGCTTTGAATCTCCTGGCAGGATTCAGCGAGGCTTCACCCAGCGTCGGTTCCGAGAGGCTGGCAGCTGTTCAGCTGGACTCGATGAGGCTTTGCGTCGTCTGGCATTGGTTCCGAGAGGCTTTTAGCTTCGGCAAGATTTGGCGAGGCTTCGCGTCATCCGGCGTCGGTTCAGAGAGGCTTTGTGTGGTTTTGCGATGCTTAATGTCGGTTCTTGCAGAGATTAGTTGCAAAACCCACTTCTGAGGCCCTTTGACTGAAGGGAGGCACCTCAGGCAAGGGTAGGCACCAGCAGCTTTGCAGGAAGTCTTTTCTGTCCCTGAGACTTCTTAACAGGAGGCAAGCTCTACTTCAAGCCCTTGGGGACCTTCTTCAAGCGGGATACACAGCACACAGCAAAGTCTTTGTCCTATCCTTGGCAGAAATAGCCACTGCAGGCCAACCCCAGACAGCACACAGCAAAGGGGCAGTACTTCTCCTTTAGCTTCCCCAGCTTTTCTTCTTGGCAGAGGTTCCTCTTGAGTCCAGAAGTAAACTAAAGTTCTGGGCCCCAATATTTATACAGCATTTCTCTTTGATCTCTGGTGTCAGAGAGGCTCTGTGCTCAGCCAAAACCTGCCTTGTCCTCTCTGGTGCAGCGTACCGGCAAGAGATGGAGCCAGCATTGTGTAAGGTAGACCAGGCCCATTAAGGTGAAAGGAAATCTCCTCCCCCTACTCTAAATGCAGCCCAGGTCTATATAGCCCGCCCTGACTCATCCAGGAAAGGCAGGACACACCTCAACACCCCCCAGTGACTGTCTACACTGAATGCACATCCCCAGCCCCTGTCACTCCAAAGCCAGACAGCCAATTCACAAACCAGCAGAGGCACACAGGATGGCCAAGCAAGAAAATTCCCACTTTCTAAAAGTGGTATTTTCAAACACAGAATGTAAAAATCATTCTTACTGGAAGATACATCTTTATATTCTGAGTTGAGGCATACTAAACTTTATCTTCCCAATGGAAAGTTATATTTATAAGATGTTATAAATAAACTCCCATTCTATCCTATGGAACAGATAGGCTTTCCATTGTGAAAAACGAAATACACTGCATTTCACTATCACGACTCTCTGCATTGTTCACGGTGACTTCCAAGGAAAAGGACCACTATATCAACAAGTTAAATTCAAGCAAAATAAACAAAATAAGACACTGCTCTTAAGGCTTGCCCCACTTATCATCATACCACCTTACCATAGGAAATCCATAGGAGTCACTGATTTCTCAGTACAGGCCACCAAGCCCTGGAACTTACAGCCAGCCAAAAATTGAAGCATCCAGAAGCATATACACTTCATCAGATAAGTTGAAAACATGGCTACATCCAAAATAAATATATGTCCCACATTTCATAAAAAGAACCCAGAAAGACAGTAGCACCTTCAAGTACACTCTTCAACTTATATCCCACAGATGGGGAACAACCCTACCAACAAACTACTTTCTATATACATGTAAGCAAAAAGAGTTCACCTATGGCTCGCCTGATTTTTTTTTTTTGTTATGTAAATTCATATATAACATTTCTGGACCACAGTAATTGTAATATCATAACACAATCAGTGTTCTCATTCACATAAGACATATCTGCTAAGGGGCTTGGCCATCACCAGTACTGTCCCAGCCAATAACCTAGAGATTATCAAATGAAAAGGCATAGAACTATGGAAGACATCTTTCACATACTGCTGGTCAATCGGAGGACTTTGATTTAGTCCACCACTGCAGGTCAGAAATACCTATACACTATGACCCCCTCCTTTACATCTCACAATGACACTCAGATATTGCATGATATTAATAATACAATTTCAGATTGGACATCTCAGTGCAGTAACCAGTTAAGTAGACAATGATCACAAGAAGTACCCTAATGAGACCTGCATAGCTGCTCAAAGCTACCAGCTTACTGAAAACCCTAAACTGCATGTCTATCTCTCATACCTCATCACCCACTGCACTGCTAAACGCTGCCTCCCAGAACATGATAAGTACACCTTGGTGGTAATCTTGCATGACATGGAAACACTAATCACATAGCATCACACAAAAAAAGACAGCGCCCTCCCAACACCCCTACATGGTGTAGCTTCCTGTCCATGTAGGCAAGATCTTCAGTGCCCCATATAGGGGTGATAAGTGCTATGTAAATGCTGCAAAATACAATACATATGCATATTTGCACCATCCCTCAATAACACTGCCACATTCCATTTGCAAATATTTCAGCAAAAACGCCTCATTCACTAATATAACAATAAGCCATTTTTATATGAAAAAACATACTTGTTGAAAGGTTGGCAAAGCTGGAGCCCCACCATAAATTGGCGGGCTGTCACTTGGCCTAGGTTTCCATTGCTCATTTAGAGGTGGGTGCCTACTGACTGACCATCAGTGGAGTATCCGCTGGCTCTAATATCACTCAATAATGGCAGCCCATCCTCACAGGCCCACCGCCTTCGCAGCACTGGGAGGACTGCTCGATTTAGAGCGGGTATCCCAAATCAGATTTTCCAAGCCTTGATCTGTAATGAAAGACATGGTGGACCTGGAGCAGAGAAATAAAAAAACAGGCCCCTTGTGCATTCAGCAAGTAATTGTATATCAGGGTCTTTACTTTCCTGGTTTTCAGAAACAAACCTTCATGTTGGGGGTTTGTGTGTCAGAAACAATACCACAACATACCCGGCATTCGTTTCTCACAAACGTGCTTCTGCTTTTATCAGAAATGTGCAGCCAATGAATTAGTTAACTCTAATAAGGGTTGGTAGTCAACCATGGGGTGGGCGGAGGCGATGAATCTGTCACGACAGTAGTTTTGGCAGACCAACTGCAAAGTCTACATGACCCTCATAGTACTAGCATCCCATTCTATCCTTCCCAAGAGTTTTTATCTTCTCCTTCCTTCTTACATTGCCACCAGCACAATGAACAGTGTGACAGGACTAGAGAGCCCTCTGATCTCTTCTGAAGCAAGTGAGCAGAAAGGGTGTCAAATTTGCTCTGAAGTCAGCAGAAAGGGTGCAGTACCTCAGGTTGTTACAAGAGGTACCTCTCAAATCAATAGAGTGCATTACCTTAGACCGCTACTAGTGATCTCACTGGCCTAACATAAACAACATGATGCAGTATATCAGGTAATTAATATGTGTCCCTCCAAAGTCAGCAGAATGGTGTAGTAGCATAATAGGTTACCAGCTGCTCTGTTCACTCAGAAGCCTTTGTCATCTCACATCAGCAGAACTACGAGCTTTCATTTAACTGCCCACACTGTAAAGTTTAAAAGGCATCCATGCTCCAAGAAACCAGCCTTGCAAGGGAAATAAATTGTGTGTGCTGTGTTTTGTGCCCAACATCTTCATATAAACACTGAATAAAATATCAAGCAATGCTCCTATGAGAAGAAACCAGCTGTAAAGAAAGCATGGCCTAGAATGCTGAGAAAAGGAGCACCTGAGGGTGTAGGAAACCATATCGTGAACAGACATAAAGTTGGAGTCGCAAGCGAGTATAGATGTAAGAAGGAGTATAGATGTAAGAAGGTTCAGACACCCATAAACCCACAATCCTTTGGATCAAATCTACACCACAATTGATTTGCCAATAATGAATCATTCATTTTTTATTACAATGGAGAATGACTTGTAGCTTTCGTTCTGCTGGTAAGTCTGTGCAGTGGTCTCCCCACTAAAAAAAATGAAAAATAAAATGTTATTAACTATTATTATTATAATTTTATTTTTCCTATATACTTCAGTGGCTCTCGGGCGGGGCGAGGCTGGCGGTGTAGGGAGAGGAGAAGTTTTCACTCCTGAAGTGCGCACAACTGCTTGGCTGGCCCTCTCGGACCAGCCGAGCATTCATGCACACTTTGCATCTTCCCCACCAGGCTGAATTACACAGCCTGGTGAGGAACATGCAAATCCTCCCAGTCCCCATCTGAGCGCCGATCCACGGTGCTCAGACCAAATCACAACGCTGCATTGCAGCGTTGTGATTGGCTATGGGAGGGTGGGTGCTTCCTGCTGCTGGCCAGGAGTGCAGGAAGATGTCGGAGGGATGGAGAATGAAGGAGAGGCGACAGCTGTGTCAGGTAAGTGGGGTTTTTTTTGTTTTCTTTTTTTCCCACACCCCACCTCACCACCCGGGTCTGGTAGCAGCCGCTACTGAGTCTGTGTAAAGAACGATTTGTTTTACCAAGTCTAAATGTAATTTATTGAATCAACACACTTTACCTTTACAGGGGTCAAACTAGTAGGGTGGCAATTTACATAACACCCATTATAAGAAAGAGCATGCTGTGTACTGCCTTTTCTCCTGGATTCGCTCGCACCTTGTGTGACAGTGGTAAAGTGGTTATGAATTAACAGAAGATTTCTGACTGTACAGAGATCCAAAATCAGGACCATACTGACCAGTATAGAAGATGTGTAACGTTTCTTTAGGCTAAAAACTAGGCGGCTCCTTTCCACCTAGCCTGCCCTTAAAAGAGTAAGTGACTGAAACTCTGTTGGTCTGATAGGCTGCCATTTGCTCCACCGATCATTGTTGTTGCTAACGTTCACTCATCTAATGGGAGCTGAGATTCCAAGGAATGAGATCAAGCAGCAACGGTACATGCAATTCCACTTCTAGACCTGTCAATAAAGGGTGCAGAAGAATAGAAGATCAATAATATTCTCCAAGTAGGTATTGGCAGGCCTTGAGTGTTCTTAAGTTACGTACGGTCTGCCTGGCTACCGAAGTTTGAATAATTTAAATATGGACTGCCAGAATTGTGGTTTCTAAGGGTCATCCCTCTAATGGGAAGTTCTGATTAGAGGAATTAACATGCCATGGCCTGAGGAAGTCAAGAAAGGAGTTTGATGTATTTTTTAGAAGTGAAATTCCAGGGTCAATAAAGCCTGTTCTCTGTTTATGTAGGGATCTGCTCAAGATTTAAGATGGGTTGAATTAGACCCACATTAAACAACAAGTTGGTAATAGTGGGATTAAAGAATAGTGGGCACCCCGACAAGGAGGAGTCACAATACCTGATCAGTATCTCAATAAGCTGCATGACAACGTGATATCACATTCCATGTTTCTCTTCTGGAGTATGAGAGGGCTAACCACCATAGTATCTGGGATTGTGTCAGGATGAAATGACGAGGAGACTCCAGCTGGATTCAAACTTGCGACTTGAAGATGACGCATAGATCCCCACACATGATGAACAACTTGATGTTTCATCTGTAAGTAGCGAAATAAACAGTAAACCAGTGATCCACTGAGAAACTTTCGCCAACATTACGATGCAGAGAAGATATATGCCATTTTTTTAGGATCTTCACATGTAATAAACAGTTTACATATATGTAAAGGGGATAATTTACATCATCAGTGATTATTCTCAAAAACTGCCATGGTCCTGCCACCCATGGACGGTTGTCGGGCAACTTTGAGAGGGAGTCCATATTGACGTGTTTCTGTGTGTGTCATTGCAGTTGTGCCCGTGGGTGTCTGTGTGCATGCATGTGTGTCTGTGTCATTGAGGTTGGGGCGCAAGCAATTTTCAATATTTTCTAACCAGAAAGAGGTAGGCTTTTTCTATCTTAAATACCACCAATTGGCACCCTAAAAGTACCCCTCTCTGAGATCCCTATCATCTCCAGAAGAGTCATAATGACAGGAATGGAGAAATAATGGGAGACATAATGTTGTGGATAGGAGTGATGTGGCAGAAGCGATGGCATTTAGGTGGTCCTTCAAAGTGCTATGTGGTTTAGAGTGGTGGTAAAAAGAATGAAAAAAAGCAGAAGACTTAGGGCCTTATTTGCAGCTGGGTGGATGCAGGAAATCTTCAGGAAAAGTGGTGAATGCCTTATCCGCTCTATTAAGGATGCTTTGATGTTAATCACATTCTAAATACAAAGGACAGAACATCCACTCCAATTTGGAAGATGTCCCACTTAGCCAAACTTTAAATATGGCCCATAGTTTGTTGTTTAGAGAATTTGGACCATGGCAGTAAACATGTCGCTGCATCAGGAATAGGATCACGTAAGGGCAGCAAAAGAAGGAGTGGTACTATGGCAAGATATATTGTGCCGCGGCAGGTGGCACAATGCTTTGAATGCATGCTCGAAGAGTAGAAGGAAAGATGGCACCTAGGCAGAAAATATTTCGCTGTGGCAAAAGGAGTGTTGCAGGGCACATTCATCAAAGAAGAAGATAGAATTGATTTATGAGCCTGTAGTGCCTATGCTGTCTGTGTTCCAATTTGGAACCATCTCTATAACGTTGCAGCCATAGAGATCTTCCAGTTTCAGTTATAGAAATTTCAATTCATAACATATGACAGAGCACCTCTTTTTCACTATTAGATCAGTTTTGATTTCTATTCCCTCCTGGTGAAAAGATCAAATATTCACTTTCTTTATTAATATTTGATCACCTTTATTGCTCTGGCAGATCTAGCTAGTGCTTCATTCCAAAGGCCCAAAGACATGTCCCATATAGCTTGATCAAGGCATTCACATTAAATTTTAACCATAATTTAGCTGTATATACCAAAATAAATTAAACATATGCAATAAAAGTGGTAAAAGATTAAGGAGAAATGCCATTTAAATATTTTTCACAAGAATGTATACAAATCCAAACTGCTTTATTAACGAAAAAAGAGGTGCTCAAATCTGGTATCATATATTGAAGAAATACATTGTCCTTGGGTGTAGGACACATCCTGTGGGAGCACCATACTAAGCACCGGTACTCCTGTACTATACCATGATTGGCCCATTGTCTTGAAGTGAAAGAAAAGTGAATATATATATATTCACTGAAAAAACAAAAGTTAAACTAATGTTATAGTTAGGTGAAATGTTCAATAACAACATAATGTAATGTTTTAAACTCCAAAAACCACAGAAGTTCATCAGTTATAGTTATAGTTATCTCAAGTAATTATAACTCATGCCATAAGGCAACTTTAACACGCACCCCTGCCAGTTTTCTCATCAACATTTTCACTGCAAATGTTGCAGTGACATTATCAATGATGTCGTATAAGATGTCATTAGTGATATAATATGTGGGGTAATTAGCAGCGCCTGGTGAGGGTGTGAATTATAGTTACCTTAGGGCATGAGTTATAGGCCTGAAAGAGTATTGTTTTGAGAGATATATATATATATGTGTGCGTATATATATGTGTGTGTGTGTGTGTGTGTGTGTGTGTATATATAAATATTATATATTCAGGGAAAAAACAAAGTTTACAGGGACGGTATAGTTAGGCTCAGATTGTACATGCACAAAACCATAGAACTTCAGCAGTTATAGTTACGTGAGCTAACTATAACTTATGCCTTCACAATACACACTAAATGACTTTGACTGAGTGTGTCAGTGGCTGTGTGTGTGTGTGTGTGTAGGCGTGCCAGTGCCTGTATCGGTATGTGCATGTGTCTGTCAGTGGCTGTATCAGTGTGTGTGTGTTTGTGTCAGTGCCTGTATCAGTGTGTTGTTGGGTGTGTTAGAGCTTTTATCGATGTGTGGCTGGGTGTGCCAGTGGCTGTATGGCTGAGTGAATGAGTGTGTAAGTGGTTGTATCGCTGTGTCAGTGAGTGTGTGAGTGGCTGTATGGGTGAATGAGTGGGTGTGTGAGTGGCCGTATGGGTGAGTGAGTGGGTGTTTGAGTGTCTGTATAGGTGAGTGAGTGGCTGTATAGGTGAGTTAGTAGATGTGTGAGTGGCTGTATGGGTGAGTGACTGGGTGTGTGAGTGCCTGTATGGGTGACTGAGTGGATCTGTGAGTAGCTGGATGGGTGTGTCAGTGAGTGTGTCAGTGGCTGTGTGGATAAGCAAGTGGGTGTGTGAGTTGCTATATGTGTGATTGAGTGGCTGTGTCAGTGGTTGTATCAGTGAGTGAGTGGTATGAGTGGATCTGTGAGAGAGTAAGTGGACACGTGAGTGGCTGTATAGGTGAGTATATAGGTGTGTGAGTGGCTGTATGGGTGTGTGAGTGGCTGTATGAGTAGGTGAGTGGGTGTGTGAATGGCTGTATGGGTGAGTGAACGGGTGTATGAGAGGCTGTATGGGTGAGTTAGTAACTGTGTGAATAGCAGTATTGGTGAATGACTGGGTGTGTGAATGACTGTTTGGGTGACTGAGTGGATGGGTCAGTGCCTGTATCAGTGTGTTGTTGGGTGTATTAGTGCTTGCATCAATGTGTGGCTAGGTGTGTGAGTGGCTGTATGGGTGAGTGAATGAGTGTGTAAGTGGTTGCATCCCTGTGTCAGTGGGTGTGTGAGTGGCTGTATGGGTTACTGAGTGGCTGTTTGGTTGAATGAGTGGGTGCATGAGTGGCTGTTTGGGTGAGTGAGTGAGAGTGTGGGTGGCTGTATGGGTGAGTGAGTGGCTGTATGGGTGAGTGACTGGGTATGTGAGACGCTGTATGGTTGAGTTAGTAGCTGTGTGAGTGGCTGTATGGTTGAGTGACTGGGTGTGTGAGAGCCTGTATGGGTGACTGAGTGGGTCTGTGAGTGGCTGTATGGGTTGTGTCAGTGAGTGTGTCAGTGGCTGTGTGAATAAGTAAGTGGGTGTGTGAGTGGCTATATGTGTGAGTGAGTGGCTGTGTCAGTGGCTGTATCAGTGAGTGAGTGGCTGTGTCAGTGGATCTATGAGAGAATTAGTAGATATGTGAGTGGCTGTATGGGTGAGTGAGTGGGTGTGTGAATGGTTGTATGGGTGAATGAATGGGTGTGTGAGAGGAAGTATGGGTGAGTGAGTAGCTGTCTGATTTGGTGACTGAGTGGGTGGGTGAGTGGATATATGGGTGTTAGTCAATAGCTTTGTAAATGAGTAAGTGGGTGTGTGTGAGTGGCTGTATGGGTGAGTGAGTGGGTGTGTGAGTGGCTACCTGTGTGAGTGAATGACTGTGTCAGTGGCTGTATCAGTGAGTGAGTGGGTGTGCGAGTGCATCTATGAGAGAGTGAGTGGCTGTATGTGTGACTGAGTGGCTTTGTGAGTGGCTGTATGGGTGAGTGAGTGGCTGTGCCAGTAGCTTTATCTGTAAGTGAGTGGCTGTGTGAGTGGCTGTATCGGTGTGTGGCTAGGCATGTCAGTGCTTGCATCAGTGTATGGCTGGGACTGCCAGTGGCTGTATCAGTGTATGCAAGGTTATGTCAGTGCCTGTATCAGTGTGTGTGCTTGGGTGTGTCAGTAGCTGTATTGATGTGTGACTGGGTGTGTTAATGGGTGTATTGATATACGTGTGGGTATGTTAGTGCCTGTATCAGTGTGTGGCTGGGTGTGTTGGTGCCTGTATAAGTGTGTGACTGGGTGTGTCAGTGGCTGTATCGGTATGTGGCTCTGTGTTTCAATGCCTGTATTGGTGTATTGTTGGGTGTGTCAGTGGCTATGTCGATGTGCGCCTGGAAGTGTCAGTGGGTGCATCAGTGTGTGCCTGTGTATGTCAGTGGCTGTATTTGTGTATAGGTGGGTGTGTGAGTGGCTGTACTGTGGTACGCCTGGGTGTGTTAGTAGCTGCATCCGTGTGTGCCTGGATGTGTACCCTAGAAATGTAAAGATATGCAACAACACTGCAAGAACTAATTAGTAAAGGACATTGCTCCAATAGGTGATGCCTTTTGATCTGTATAAAAAGAAGAAACAATCAAATATTAATCAGTGTTATAATTTATACAATTACAAAATAAACTTATAATTTGAACAATACATAAAGACATAATTCAAAGAAAACACTAGACGTTTCTCATTCTGTAAAGATATGCTATGATATAAATAAGCCTTTAATTTTTCCTATTTTACTGCTCTCAGGTTCTATACTCATACTACCGTAAATGATGCACTGTTGAAAGAATCATCATTGAACTGTGGGGAAAAAACAACCATAAAGATTGCAGAAAAAAAAATTGTACACTATGTCACAGCAATTAAGCAACACTGTTAAATGTACATTCTACAATTTATTTAAATGATTGTTTTACCTATAATTGCAATACTAATTTGAGAAATCCTATGCTGAAAATGACACCCTCATTATCAGAACTACTAATAGATATATAAAGCACTCCAGCATATGGAAAGCCTTATAAAGACAACAACCTTGGTAGGCCGAATGATGTAATATACTGATAGTGAATCTAGAACAAATACACTATAACGGTTTCAGAACTGTAATCCTGCTTAGAACTTCGGTTGCAGGAACAAAACAAGAATTTGGTAGCTTAGAAGGCAGTTTTTGCTTGAATTTGAGGTTGCTATCATTACATTCTGTCCATCCACTTTTACTTTTTACATAGACAGTTTAGTGACCGGATGTAACAGTAACTCCTTCATGAAATATGGTAGCCATAGTAGTATAAGTTCTCCCAGAAATAGATATTTGTCCTGCTTTGAAGATTGTAATTTCTGTTTCCAATATACTTCCATCTACTCTGCATAGTTGCAGCATTAAAATAAGATGCTACAGACTTCTTGGTACATATAATGTTGATATAAGATCTGATCAACAATTTGGGCAGTTATTGTTTTGTGTAGCTTGTTTGAACGATCTGTCAAAATACCCAGTTTTGCAATCTGGTACTGTTAAATAAAGAAATCGCTCAGAATCTGTTTCTGTACTTGATGTGAATAAGCAATCTTCACACTCATGGTTCGCAGTAAGTAAGTCCAAATAACTCATCAATACATATTTCTTCTTCTTCTTCTAAAACTCCAAAGACCACCATTAGAAACTCCTGTGCATCCTGTTGAGTGTTTGGAGTAAACTGTACAGATCCACTACATATATCTACAAGGTCTCGAATGTGTGAAGCACAATGTGTTCTAGTCCTATCACTATGTAAACATTGCAACAAAGTCCACAGTGCAGAACACAATCTCTTCTGTGGGTTCTGTTCAATTCCATATACAACATGAGGTCATTGAAAGAGTACGTTTAGAACTACATTTGCATAGCAGTTGACACCAGAGGAGTTTGACAATTGGTAATCAAGAATATCTCCTTCATTGTCAATTTATTTCTTCTTCATGGCTTCCTTGTCCACCTTCTTTTCCTTATTTTCAACAACATCACTACAGTTCTTTGTAAGTTTTCACTTTGGACAGATGATGTGCTTTTCATAAATGGAATACTGTCCTAACGGAGGAGCATAAACACTTCTTAATCGATTGTATTCTTTATCACAACTTGAATCAGCACTTACTTTGCTGTCATCAAATGTAACTAGATACAAATCGGACAATGTCCTTCCTCAAGATAAGGCTACATATGACATACCTTTCTTAAACACTGGACTCCCAACATTAACAAATGCTGTATCTACACTTAAACCTTGAGATTTATAATTAGTTATAGTGTATGCTTGAGAAACTGGAAACTGTTTCTGTCCCATATATAAGTCTTGCATAAGCAAAAAGTGTACAATGAATAACCCTGGGCATAATACATCGCTACGCTCACGGAGCATACAAAGTTTGTGCTACTACGCAAATTGCACGTAGCAGAGTCAAAAACTGTGCTAATTGACGTAGCGTAGCAGCAGTATAATTAACACCTATAAATGCTTTGATAAAGCAATTTTCTATGCTAAAATGCATATAACCAATTCACAAAAGTGAACTTTGACAATAAAATATCAAGCAATGAGAGAGGTGAGGATTTTGGGGTCCCCCCTAACCTAGGGGGAGGACCAAGCAGATGCCTTGAACACAAAAAGCATATCATGTGAACGATTCAGTGGTGGTCCCTTCCTCCTAGGACCCCCCAAGCACAGTTATGGGCAAAAATACAATCCCAACCAAAGGCCCGGCAAAGCATTATGGGACGAGATTAGCAGTGGGCAGTGAATATTATAGTGTCCAATATCAAAATAATTCTACAAAGAGCTGCAGTTCAACTAGTCGTTACTAGATGTCCCTCACGAGTCAAATGCAAAAGCATTGAAATTATGAATACATCAAGCTGCAGTTCCACTAGTCGGTACTAGATGTCCCTCACGAGTCAAATGCAAAAGCATTGAAACCCTTTCATGAAGCTTTTGCATTTGACTCGTGAGGACATCTAGTAACGACTAGTGGAACTGCAGCTCTTTGTAGAATTATTTTGATATTGGATACTATAATATTCACTGCCCACTGCCCACTGCTAATCTCGTCCCATAATGCTTTGCAGGGCCTTTGGTTGGGATTACTTTTGATATTCTACTTTGTTTACATGCTTCAAAGGCAGCATCAAAAGTCAATGTAAAATAATTCCTCTGATAGTATGTGCAGCTAATCCAGTGAGTGCAGTTACTACACTTGACAAATTACACTCTGTTGTCTGCTGTAGGAAAGCACTGAGAGCTTGTATTAAAACGCTTTTACCGCTGACATACTACAGTATAGGCTTAAGTGATGTGCATGCACACTTTTTCTTGTCATGGTGGGATCCATGCTCAACTCTGTCTTTCACCTCCATACATATTTCTTTTTGCTCATCATTTAGTTGTCCAACTAGCTCTTCCAAATCAAGTTTCCTGCCTTGCTTGTTCCATTGCAGTGTCCACCTCATTCATTGCAATGGAAGTTTAATTTTCAATTATTGTCTGTCCAAGAGGATCTTGACTTAGAGGACCTAAAGTTTGGTTGCTTAGTGAACTTTCCTTAGCTATCTCAGCAGCAATTGTTTCTTCCTGTTCAATTTCATCTTGTAAAATGTTCAAATAGTTAGGAAATACTGAACACTCACTGCTATTCTTTGCAGCATTGAAAGAGTCTTCATAGCTGTCAAACTCTCCTAGTAATTCTGATTCGGAACGTCAAGGCTTAAACAGCTGCAGAAGTATCAAATAGAAAACTCTCTTTTTTCAGCAGTTTGGCAACTTAGTTTTCTAGAATTACTTAGACTGCCTTTGCTATGTCATATCAAACAACCATCTCAGCCAACTACTGCAAATTTATCTTCATCTACATTTTCTGTGACATTGTTTCGATATCTGTAGATTTGAAGTATTTCTCAAAAACATACATTTTTAAGATGTGGACTCCTTTTTGTATAGTAAGTGTCCAACATGTTTGTTTTGACAATATCTGTACTTTCTGGGTCAAATTCTGCAAGGTATGGAATTGCAGGAAAAGACTTCAACACTCTTTCGTGTGCATGCTAGCCCTAGACTCACCCACAGAATTCCTCTTGACTTAGAGTATAAACTAACTGAACTCAACCAATGACAACATTCATAGGATCCAATTTCCCTCTGTGAAAGCATTCAAACTGAAACTGTATAATTTCTTTGTTAAAGACTTTTCAGCAGAAATCTCTTCCTACAGATCCTTCATCTCCATCTTTTCAAATTTTATTATGTATGAAGTGACATAACGAGTAGCTATCGAGTTCTACGCCACAAACTGAATATCCATATTGGCATTCCACATTTTCAGAATGACAGGATTGAAGTCGTTGATATATTTTGAAGCTTCTGTTCTCCTCAGTTTGTAGGTGTTTTTGGGTGATTTTTGAGTAAGTGTATGTCTGACTGGAGACAAAAAACTGTTCATTCTTCGTTTGGAAATAGCTGGTCTTGGCAATCCAAAATGATATTTAGTGTAGAATTTTTCTTTTGCTCTGTACTTCCGCCAACAGTACTTCCCACATCGATGTGATTGAAAACGAAGAACTTGCTGTTTTAGGCCTTTTTTATCACTATCTTTTGGGACAGTACATGTAACATACTGTTCTATGAAAGAAAGCACAAGCTCATCTGTGTCTGTTCCAAATTTTGGTGCATCTTTTATCCAAACAACATATGAAAGAACCTCTTGCTTGCTACTCTTTACGCCAAACAAAATCAGTAACTTCTCCAAGAGGTGGATTCGTTTGTTGCAGATCATTTGCAGGATACACGAGCAAAGTTCTCCTGGTGTCTTCAAATTGATGTCCTTTAGTTATAGTTTGCTTCTCTCAAAAAGTCATGCAAGTCATCCCATGCATACTTAGCACAAGTGAGGGTCACAAACCAAGTTGGTGCACCTAAATTTCATAACATACATTTAGTTCACCATGATGACGATACCAATATTCATTGGTGCCACTTTGGGTGGCCATGAAATTGATCAAATTGTATTCCAATGTCTCATACATTCCATGAATGTTGTCGACAAAGTATTTTGCGAACATAGGACCTCATTTTGATGTCAGGTGAACTGCCACAGACAGGCCGTCGGTTCGCCCGACATACAGGGCATTGGTCCGACGACCGGATTACAATACCGGCAGTCTGAGCGATAATGTCGGGGGAAAGTCCACCGCCTAATACAGGCTCAAGGAGCCTATCAGGGCAGTAGTCGACTCTAATGCCTATAATGGAGGTGGTGTCTATGCTGGCCCCGCCATAGGGATTAGGAGGTCCCTTTCCAACTAGCCTTTTCATGGCAGTCCTACCGCCATGAAAAGGCAGATAGAAACAGAATTTGGGAGCCTCAAGCAGGGCCCCTGTCCCCTGTGGGCCACTGCTAAGTGGCCAGGGGGGCACAGGTGGTCCCCCCACACATCTATGCACAGTGTGCCAGGAACCACATGGTGCCTGGCACACGGTGCATGGATGTTTGAAAAGTGCCTTTTTCTACTGCTGCTTATGCTGCAGCCCTTTTCTGGGCTGCAGCAGGAGCCGCAGTAGAAAAAGGCATTTTATGACCACCTGCACGGCGGTTGCATCGTAATAGGGTGGGCGGGAACATCGACATATTGTCGGCTGGTCACCTCCCCACGGCGATGGCGTTCGGACACTCATCCGACTGCCATCGTAATCAGGCCCTTAGATTGTAGATAAAATCATGTCTTAAAAATATGATTAATAGTGTATGATAGTCCAGACAAATAGCTTTCGAATAACAGACGGAACATACATGGAATACTTTGACAAAAGCTAGGGTCCTTTGAATATAATTTGGTTGACCTATACTCAACTGCTGTTATTTGCACTGGGCAGTCATCATACCATCCGCCTACACCAGTTGGAAATAGTTGTGGAAAACAGCAAGCCTCCAAATTTTTCTCCCAGACACAATTTGTAGCACCTTTAGCATGTTTTACATGGTATAGTTCAACGGCATCTCCAATAACATCTTTGGAATGCAGTTGAAGGGTACTATAGTGCTCATATATATCTCCAGATAAACTTCTGTCCATATTTTCAAACTGTCCACTTCATGGTAACATTTCTTCCTCCCTACAAATTTTGTTTGTATGAACATCATCTTTGTAGTGCACATTATTTTATTTGTGGTAGACTGTAGCTTCTTTTACCTTATTCACATCCACTAGTTCTTGCGTTTTTTTTTTTTTTGTAGGCCCACTATTCACTAGAATAATAAGCGGTTCATCTATATGTCACTCTACACCCATCATTTCAATGTTACATTTAAAATCTAAAGGTAAGTACACAACTCTACCTTTAAGGCCTTTCTATAGCTCAGTCGGTGGTAGTTTCCCAGTCTTTGGTTTCATACGAACTATTGCTTGAAAAGAGTGTATAGATTGTAGCAGTATTGTTTCATAAACATTTAGATGTTGAAGTTCCTCGAGAATTCAAACCAACTATAACTTATTATGTATTGCTCTTGTAGGCATTTTGTTGCCTCTTATTTGTCATAACAATACTAGGCCTGGGCGTTGAACTCCGCTCCGTTCGCGGAGTTTGCGGAGTTTTCTGCACTCCGCGGAGCTCGCGGAGTGCAAGAAAACCCCGCTTTGCGTAGCGCAGCGGAGGTTTTACCCCGCTGGCGCTCGCGAACGGTAAGTTTGCGAGCACGAGCTGTCGCTCGGGTAGAATTTCTACCCAAGCGGCAGAAAAACCAGCGCGAACAGCAGTTCGCACTACACTCCGCCACGTGCGGAACTCCGCGAAGGTTTTTTATAACTTCGCGAAGTTCCGCGTAGCAAAACTCCGCGAACTACGCCCAGGCTTAAACAATACTTGCATATGTTCTGCCGTGTTGACAAATTGCACCGTTCCTCCACAAATAAATGCACAGCAAATTCTGTCCAGCTCAGTTTTCGAGAACACATCAATATTTTGTGTTTGGCCTTTGCAGTGAGTGCACAGACAACAAATACAAACTTAGGGCCCGATTACGATGGCGGACGGACTGGAGTCCGTCCGCCATTGTGGTGGAGACCGGGACCGCCCGCAATACATGCGGCGGTCCCGCACCCGAAATCAGGATGCGACCGCCACCATTGCGGTCGCATTTTGCATTTTAACATTGCGGCGGGTGCTGCTAACAGCAGCACCCGCCGCGAAGTCAAAATGGCATCTTGCGCATTTTACTGCACTACGTGGCAGGCACCACATGGTGCCTGCCACTTGGTGCAGTGAAATGTTGGGGGGTACCATGGGTACCCCCCCAGTGCACCCACACCACCCCCCAACACAAGGGGGGCCCGCAACAGGCCCCCGAAACCAATCTCCACCAGCCTTTCAATGGCAGTTTATCTGCCATGGAAAGGCTGGCTGGAGACAGCATTGTGATCTGGTGGACGGTGCCTGCTAGGCACTGCCGCCATTTCATTGCTGCAGACCGTAACGATTGCCTGTGGCGGACGGTCTTTGTGTCCGTCGTGGTCGCAGTCTGGATCCCACCGCCATCGTAATCTGGCGGTGGGAAAATCGCGGTCGGATGTGGGAAGGACCGCCACCGCTGGGCTGGCGGTGACAGTCCTTCCGCAATCGTAATCGGCCCCTTAGTTTGGCTTCTCTATAAAAAAAACAGCTTTAAACTTTGTTATTTCTTGTGCAAAGTTATCAGTACTAATATCTGTGTTCTGTTGCTCTACAGCTGAACATTCCAAGTCCTCAATTTGCCCAGACTCCATCTCAGGACCAAAGAAACGTAACTGGATATCTTCACAAAGACTTTCAACCTCTGATACTCTACCATACAAAAGTGCTTTGCTTCTTTCTCCTAAACACAATGCAGAGGTTTTTACATAGTAAAGTCTTTTAACTGAATTTTGCATTTTTGAATGATGAACAGCCAACATTCAAAAATGGTGAAAGGTGCTTGTGCACACTTTTTTGGATAGACTTGCCAATGAGTGTTCTTATAAATTAGTCAACATCCTCACTTTGCATGGATCTAAATCTTGCAAGATTGCAGTTTTGCGCTTCAAACTTCTATCCGATAATTGATGTAGAAAATTTCTTAATAATCAATTGATTCCTAGTGAATACTGGAAATACTTCTGCAGTCCCATTTATACACAGGAGCATGTCTATGCTTTCCTTGTATCTCTTCAGTTATCGCCTCCTCTACATGTCTACGAACCATCTCCTCTATTGTAATAAAATTGCCATCTCTTTTGCCTCATAGCATCATCCAGTTGTTTCAACTGCATACAATAATGTGTTCCCTTATAAGTAGCTTTCTTCATTAAAGAAGCCTCAGTCAGCGACGGCTCCTCTGCTAAGGCTGAGGAGTGTCGCCCCACTGCTCTCTGAGCAGTTCAAAAAATGAAAAATAAAATTATAATAACACAATGTTATTATCATTATATTTTTCGACACTGGCTCAGTTCAGTTGCATTTTAGGTGTAGTGCGGGGCAGGAATGGGCTGTCATCACAACCAGCAGGGGGAGGATTGTGGGCACTTGCTAAGTGCACATGATGTTTTGGCTGCCGTCTTGGGCCCACCAAACAGTCATGCGCATTTATCATTTCTCCACCCGGCTATATTGCACAGCCTGGGTGGAGAACATGCACAGCCTCCCACTCCCTGTCTGAGCACTGAACCAGGCCACTCAGACCAATCATGTCGCTGCTGTTATGCTGGTGACTAGTGAAAACAAGGAAGGCTTGGGTCCTGTACTCCCCAGACTGGACCACCCAAATATTGAAATCACAGAAAGGTGTCAAGGGAGGTTTATTTTAAATATTCGCGATAAACCTGAGACCACTAATTCTGAGGTTTATGAGCATTTATTCTGCTTAGTTTTGATAATTCAAAAAGACATTCATAAATCAATTGGACATGTCTTTTAAAAGGAAACACCACATTAGTAAATCACACAATTGCAACACATTTGTATGCATGATTTAGAACCATTTCTTTTGTGAGACAATATATACAACACATACATAATACCAAATGTTATTTGTGACAAAAATATATACAGCAAACCAATGATCACAACACAAACATCGATAAATTATGTGTGCCAGCCTGAAATTAAACCAGTCCTGCATTTGCACTGAAAACACAAGGCGGACAATTGCTCATTCATACGACATGTGTCTTTGAATGAGCAATTGTCCACCTTGTGTTTTCAGTGCAAATGCAGGACTGGTTTAATTTCAGGCTGGCACACATAATTTATCGATGTTTGTCTTGTGATCATTGGTTTGCTGTATATATTTTTGTCACAAATAATGTTTGGTATTATGTATGTGTTGTATATATTGTCTCACAAAAGAAATGGTTCTAAATCACGCATACAAATGTGTTGCAATTGTGTGATTTACTAATGTGGTGTTTCCTTTAAAAGACATGTCCAATTGATTTATGAATGGCTTTTGAATTATCAAAACTAAGCAGAATAAATGCTCATAAACCTCAGAATTAGTGGTCTCAGGTTTATCGCGAATATTTAAAATAAACCTCCCTTGACACCTTTCTGTGATTTCAAAGTTATGCTGGTGACAGCAGAGCCATGATTGGCTAGAGGAGTCTGGAAGCCTGTGTGCTTCCTGCTTCATCGACAGAAGGACAGAGGAGCGGTGGCGGCGGCAGGTAAGTCAAATTTTATTTTTTCCTAATCCCCGCCTCCCCAGTACTATTCATTAGCAGCCACAACTGGCCTCAGTACTAGATGTATGCTTCCATTCACCTTTGAAAATTTGGCAAAAATTGCCTGTATTAATTATCGTTTTTTTGGTTTTATTTCTTCATAGACAACACAGTTTTATCCAGTGTTTTCATTCTGTTTAGTTCTTCTCTTATACAGCTTTATGTTTCTTACCAAATTCTGTATTAACCCACTGCTAAACATCCTTCTTCATATTTCTTTGAATTGTTTCTGCCGTGTTTTCAGGTGAGCTGTTTTTAGAACATTTTCCACTTGGAACACGACTTACTCCTTTTCGTTTATGAGTTTTTGTTAAAGTTCCATTTTTATTGATATAATTTTCCACATTTTTATTTTTCTGAATACTGTTTTAAGAAACTCTGTATTTCTCTTACTAGCAGTTGTTTTCCTCCCTCTACATTCTGTCCATCATCTCCTTTTTTCATCTCAATTTTTTGCAGGTAGTACCGTTTCTTTTGTGTTTTTTCTCCTTTGTTCCTTTCTTGCCATCATAAATTCTTCTCTTTCAACACAAGTAGAGATCTGAAAACAAAATACAGAATACATTTAAATTAACATTATTTACTGTTACATTACATACCTCAAGCAACAAAATACCTACATAATTCCTTATATCAACATTTCATTCCATTCCAGAGGTATTAAACGTAACAGCTCCACTTCCTCACAAAGTACATGCCTTGCTTCTAAGCACCTAGAGACCTGCCTTATGGCCTACCTACAGCGTACACTAGGGGTCACTTATAAGTAGAAAAAGGAGAGTTTATGACTTGGCAACAGGTTTTAAATGCCAACTTGACCTGGCAGTAAAACTGCACACAAAGGCTTTGCAGTAGCAGGCTGGAGGAATATTTAATAGTCTGCTTGTCTTGATGGGTGACTAGGAGTCTCAGTACTTGAGTACATAGCTAAATAAGTGTACGAGTCCCTCTCTGGGTGTGTCACTGGATGTATAACTAACTATCTCACTATATGACTGGCTGTGTTAGTATCTCTATGGGTCTGTATGTCTGTATGTAAGTGGCTGCATGGATTGCTGTGTTAGTGAGTATTACGGTATGTAACTGTGTTTGCAACTGGCTCTGTTACTGCTGGATATGTAGGTGCTGTGTGAGGGAATGTGCAAGTGTCTCTGACTGGATATGTGAGTGCCTCTATGCATTTGTAAATAGGCATGTGAGTCGCAGTATAGGTTGGAGACTGGATGTATAACTGGGTGTATGGATCTGTAAGTGAGCATATGGCTCACTTAAACTTGAAAGTGCATGTCTTACCTTCTTAGCACATAGCACCCTGCTCTATGACTTACCTACAGCCTATCTTAGGGTTGATTTATATGTAATAGAATGGAAGTTTAAGGCTGGCAATATAAATGTACACACAGGCTGTGCAGCAGCATGCCGGACACATGTTTAAAGGTCTACGTCTTTGGCTGGGTGACTAGGAGTGTCAGTACTTGAGTACATATCTTAATAGGTTTTTCAGTCCCTCTCTGGTTGTGTCACCAGATGTGTAAGTAACTATATCTGGTTGGCTAGGATATGCACCTAAGCCAGGCAGAACCCACCACTCTAGTCAGGGTATGGGAGTTGCGCACCCAAATTAACCCCTGCTCACCCCCTGGGTAGCTTGGCCAGAGCAGTCAGGCTTATCCCAGAGGCAATGTGTAAAGTGTTTGTGCAACACACTCACACTAGTAACACAATAAATACACCAGAAAAGAGACTCCACACAGGTATATGTTAAAATAGACTATTAAACATAACACAAGACCAAAAATCACATAAGTCAATGAATACTTTGCCAACTAGGCAATTGTCAAGCATTACAATGAGTGCAATATGTGAAAGACTTGTGTGCTACCAATATCATGAAACATCATTACTGTGCATATTGTGAAGGTAGATTATATGGTACTTGGTATCCTAACTGCGCAAGGCATAAAAGACATCAATATCAGAGCATGGAAAGCAGCATTTAATGAGTAAGGCACCGGGATCATCCATCTTACCATAAACACGAAGGCCATAGCGCCTCTGTGTGCCTTGTACATGTTAGACAGTAAATGACCCCTAAAATGGAGGGCACAGGAACACCTTCGCACTGGTGATTTCAGGCTTTCCAAGCTGAGCAACTGCGCACCTACAGGAGGTAATGCGGTATTTACAGTGTTTCGATACAATGAAGCTGGGACCTCTGTTGAGGACTCTCCTGTCATGTATTCGCAAGATCCAGTGTCCCCAAGTATGTGCCAATAGTGGGGGAGATGGCAAGGGCGTGGCTAAGAAGGCGGCCGTGGCAGTAGCAATCTAAGGAGCTCCAGCCGGCCCGAAAAACTGCCTGCAATTATCCTACCCCTCCTGCCAGACTTAATGTGCGGAACGCTTCTCAGACTCCGGAGAGGTGCTGGAGTCACCTCCATACATTGAGGTTGAGGCGGGGGCTCAGTTCCTGCTGCCGCAATGGATCTGTCCAATAGCGGCCTACCACAACCAGGAATCCCCAGTCTTGCATGACCCGATGCTCGCTGCCTGCGACATTGCGGCCGGTGCTACCGGAGTTTGGGGGTGGAGACCCACCCACACAGCCAAGGAAACAAGGTGAGGTCTCTGCCCCCGTAGTTAGCCCGATACAAGAACCGTGGGGTTGTCTGCTAAGAGGGCACGGCAGCAGCCTCCGGTACATGGCCTTTCACCCTTCATGAACGTTCTACCAGGAAGGGGAGTGCTGCACTCACGGAGCCCGTGTTGTCCTGCAGACATAGATGGGACCACAGGCCGGGCTCCCATTTGGTATTAAACTGAGTGCTCACAATACATGACAATGGGGGCCACTTACCATGCGGCGAGAGCTACCCCCGAACTTTATGCACAGTGGGTGGAGCAGTCAACATACGAACCTGTGGCCCTGACGCTGCACCCCAGGTGTGCTGATAATCCATAGGCCTGCTCCCTAGAAAGGCAAAGCTGCAGCTTGACTATCCATGCGCCCCTTCGTGGGGAGCTCTGCACCACATCTACTGTGCCACAGCGGTAGGGCCTGCTGTGGCTGTTCTTCTGTGTGAGGGGGTGAGGCTGCTTCCCCCTCTTCCTCATGCTGGGCAGCCATCGGTATACCACGGCACACTAGGGCCTGGCCTGGCACTATCGGACAACAGGAGAACTGGGCGAATTTCATAATCCTATCTGCTGACCCATACTGAGCCTGGAGGTCACTGTGGCTGGGGGCCTTCTCTGACTCCCACCAACTATGTATGAGTGGACACATTGCTCCCCCTTGCGAAAGCTGCTGTGGAGCCACTTAGTGGATCGGGGTGTTTGTCCGGTCCCACGCATGGCTGGAGCTAGGTCGCTTTGCTCAATTGGTTTCATCAATCCCCCTCCCCCCAACTTCACACTTACAAGTCGTGGTGGGTCACCACATGGAACCCCTGTTGGCTAATCATATCTAGTAGGTAGTGGTGCCCTCAGATGCCCCAGTGGCCCCCACAAATATCCTACAGTCTGAGAGGTGGGAGCATTGATTGTGCTGAGACATAGCGCTCCCTAAGGGGGGCTGTAGGCCTGCACGAGTGGAGCCGTGGGAAAGGACAGGCCAGAGAGAGGGGCGCAGCAGACTAAAAGGGCGTACCCCCATAGACGGACGTGCCACAGGACCCTCCCGTTGAATACGGATACGCCACGAATGGACCCCACCAAAGCTCAAATCCTCGTGGCCAATGTGGCCTCTAGTGCAGCATTGCAAGCAAAAGTAGAAGTTGTCTCCTTGGATGTGGGCCTGTTGAGAGTGGACATTCGGGCAGTGGCGGAGTGCTCCATAGCTATGGAGCAAACCGTCACTGAATTGCAGGCCAAAGTATCAACACTGAAAACTGCATTCTCAGACCTCTCAGCAAAGACTGCAATCCTAGAGTGCAGGGCTGAAGATGCAGAGGGTCGCTCTCAGAGATGCAATCTGCAATTCGTCAGTTTCCCGGAGGGGGCTGAAGGAAGAACACCTGAGCAGTTCCTACAAAAGTGGGTTAGAGACACATTTCCGGAGGCCTCCCAGTCCTCTTTGTTCATAATTGAACAAGCACACCGGGCACTAACCCAGATCCCTCCGGCTGGTGCTGCACCCCATACTCTCAAGGCAAAAATCCTAAATTACAGGGCCCGCGACTGTATCCTCCGAGAGGACCTGCAGGTGGGAGACCCCACCTTTGAAAATCACACAATACGCATATTCCCAGACTACCCTCGGCTGGTCCAACAACAGAGGATGTCCGTCACTGGTGTGAAACAGACGTTGAGAGCAATGCAGTTGCAATTTATGCTGCTCTACCCAGCTAAGCTAAAAGTAATGCACGATGGCCACTCTCATTTCTTCTCTACCCCCGAGGCAATGTGGGATTGGCTGGATGTACGAGGCAAAGGGTGACCTTTGATTTCGAGAGATGCAGCTACTCCATCCCAGGGCACTCAGCCCTCATGCAGGTCTAGCAGGTGCCGGCAATACAATAAACAATCCTCCCACTCATCTCAGAAAGTAGTGGTACGGCAGGATGAATCCCTGAAACTGGAGCGATCCACCTTGCACAGAGAGGATGGACGGTTACACCACATTGATCCATCTAGACTGCAAATTGAGCGGTAGGAATCCAGGGCACTGGTGGAGGTGGTGACTGCCTCAAATTCAGACACCAGTACCGGAGATGTTGTAGAAGATACAAGTTCCCTGACCTGCTTGTCACTCATCCGTTGCATTTGCATGGACACAGAGGGTGCTGTAACAGGTGCGAGGTTTGGACAGTGTGTGCGCTGATGGCTGACTGTGGGTATATATGGAATACACACATTGTGAGTGACCACGTGTTTCTGTAGTGATACAGGAGAGGCACTGAGAGGTTGCACAGATGGGCCAGCCCTCCTCCTATCCCTTTCCCCCTCTGTTTTTTTGTTTTCTCCTCACTGTGCACCTTGAGTGAGTCAGCTTCTGAGTGAGTGCTTGCGTGACTGCGTGGCAGGGGGAGAAGGGCTCGAGCGGGGCACCACCTGGTGCCTTGCTGGGGGCCCTCCTCTACCCGCCACAATACCAACTCTGGTTGACTGTAGTGTGTTTGCTGGTTATGTAGAACGGGTGAGATCGGAGCTGTATCTTGTTTTAGTGGTCAGTAGTTGAGTATAACCTTTTAGAACCTGATTTTAATTAGGAATTTGGGGTTAGACACATGGTTGGGGAGGCGTGATTTGTTCCTGCAGTGTTTACCCGGGGGGTGGGAGAGATGAGTTATTATTATGGATGTTCTTTTTGGTAGCACTGGCGGAGCATAGGCGATGGAACTGTACAATATAGCAGGTGGACTGATGCGCAGTTTAAAATTTGAGACATGGAACATACAGGGCCTTAGCTCCTTCATTAGGAGATATAGAGTACACACTTACCTGCGCCGACACGGCATACATATAGCAATGCTGCAGGAAACACACTTATCAGATTCAGAGGTCTCCAAGCTCCATAAAAAATGGAGGGGCCAGATGTTCTCTGTGACTTACTCCACATATTCCCGATGGTTAGTTACATGGGTAGCCCCACAGGTACCATTTAAAATTCTTTGTAGCGAGGCCGAAGTAGAGGGGAGGTATGACCTGACGCATGCGAAGCTAGATGGTAAGGAGATCTGCCTGTTGAATATTTATGCTCCCAATGTCGATGACAGTGAGTTTTTCCTACGTTCAGAGGCCCTTCTTCTACCCTATGTGAGTACACCGGTAGTGTGGGCTGGGGACCTTAATTGCGTCTTGGATAACTCCTTGGATAGACATCCCCCAGGGCACCCTCTAAACCAAACATGACAGATACACACCGTGGGGTCATGGACTGACTAGGATATATGGATGCATGGCACACGATGCACCCAGGGGACGGGGGACATACCTGTTTCACCTCCGCACATACGTTTTTTTAGTAGATTGGACCGATTCTTACTTTCGGGTGAGGCTGCGGTGATGGTATTGCACACACAGGTGCTGGAATGGTACCTCTTAGACCACGCTCCCGTGCTCCTGGAATGGGGGCCTCAGTGCCGCTGCTCTGGAGTCCCACTGTGGCGACTACAGCTAGACACCCTAAAAGATTATGTATTCAGAGGACAAATAAGGGAGGTGATGAGAACCTACTTTGAAAATAACTGGAGATCCACTAGTAGAAGGGGGACAGAATGGGAAAACGTATATGTTGTGACACGTGGGGAATGCTACTCCAGAATGAGGGGACTGAGATGACAATTGGAGAGGGACCTGACCAAGGCGGTGTTAGAAATGGGGGTCTCTAGTTGGCAATGGTTTGCACCTTTGTCCAAATAGAAACCCTTCTTCCTAGTCAGGGTATGGGGGATACACTTCTAAAGTAACCCCTGGTCACCCCCTTGGTAGCTTGGCACGAGCAGACAGGCTTGTCTCAGAGGCAGTGTGTAAAGCATTTGCGCATGCATACAGTAACACAGTGAAAACACTACAAATGGACATCACACTAGTTTAGAAAAATAAGCAAAACTTTATCTAATCCGACAAGACCAAATACGACAAAAGTCCAACATACAATACAGTAAAAATAGGTACTTTGCAAGATAACCTTCAAATTGCAAGAATATCTGAAAAACACAGTTCGTCCGAGTCTGTAGCTCCGTCCGGGGCTACCGCGATGCTGAAAAAGACAGTCTAACAGTTCCAGCTGACCTCGTCAGTATGTGCCAGCTAAAGCATCGACAGACTGGTGGACAGTACCTTTCTCGTTGTGGCCGACACATTTGTGTGGGCCAGTCGGGGCAACCATTGCGGTTGCGATGTGAAGTGGAAGCGGTGCAGTGCCCTCATGGTGCGGTGCAGGCAGCGGCTTGGTGACGGTCGTCCAAATGCGTCGGTGAGGCCAAGGCTTACGATGCAGAGTGAGGTGATGCTCGATGCAGTACTGGCAGGTCACGGTGCAGGCGACGGAGCCAGTCGATGTTCGGGTCGGACAGCGACTATGTTGTTGACATCCAGGCAGAGTGAAGCGAGGAGGTGCAGAGTGCGGTGCCCACAGGACGCCATGCAAGCAACGGCTCGGTGATGATCGCCCAGCAGCATCGGGGAGACCAAGGATGCGGTGCATAGTGCAGTGCCTTCAGGACAAGGAACCAGCAACGGACTCGGAGACAGAGTCGGCTGCTCTTTTCTTCTGCGGTGACTGAAACCAGCGGTTCCAGACACGGTGCCCAGAATGATGGTGAAGTCTTTGCTGTTCCTGAGACTTCTTGAACAGGGGGCAAGCTCTACCTCAAGCCCTTGGAGATACTTTGTCAAGCAGGATACACACACAGTTGGCAGAAACAGCTACTGCAGGCCAATCCCAGCACACAGCAAAGGGGCAGTACTTCTCCTCCAGCTTCTTCCAGCTCTTCTCCATGGCATAGGTTCCTCTTGAATTCCACAAGTGATCTCAAGTTCAGGGGTCTGGGCCCCACTTTTTATAGCACAAAATCCTTTGTTCTCTGGAGGCAGAGAGCTCTTTGCTCAGCCAAAACCAGTTCCGTCCTCTCTAGTAGAGCTTACCGGCAGGAGGTGGAGACAGCATTGCCCAAGGCAGACCAGGCCCATACAGGAGTAAAGGAAATCTCCTCCCCCCACTCTAAATGCAGCCCAGGTCTATTCAGCCCAGCCCTGATTTACCGTGGAAAGGCAGGACACACCTCACCCCCAAGTGGCTGTCTGAACAGAATGCACATCCCAGCCCCTGTCACTCCAAAGCCAGGCAGTCAATATTCATACCTAGCAGAGGCAGAAAGGATAGCTAAGCAAGAAAACACCCACTTTCTAAAAGTGGTATTTTCAAACACACAATATAAAAATCATCTTAACTAAAAGATGCATTTTTATTTTCTGAGTTCAGGCATACTAAACTTCATTTTCCTATCTTGTTCCCATGGGCAGTTATACTTATAAGATGTTATAAGTAAACTCCCCATTCTATCCTATGGGACAGGTAGCCTTTCAATAGTGAAAAATGAACTTGGCAGTATTTCACTGTCAGGACATGCCACACACATCAGGGCATGTCCTACCTTTCACATACACTGCACCCTGCCCACAGGGGTACATTGGGCCTACCTTAGGGGTGACTCACATGTAAGAAAAGGGAAGGTTAGGCCGTGGCAAGTGGGTGCACTTACCATATCGACATGGTAGTACTAGACTGCACACAGACACTGCAATGGCAGGCGTGAGACCCTTTTGCAAGGCTGCTTGTGTGAGTGGCACAATCAGTGCTGCAAGCCCATTATCAGCATTTGGTTTACAGACCCTGGGCACACACAGTGCACTGTCTTAGGGGCTTAACAGTAAACCAAATAAGCCAATTATGGAAACACTAATCCATGACAACTATTTACAGAGGGAGCACTTGCACTTTGGCACTGAACAGCAGTGGCAAAGTGCACAAAGCATCTAGACCAGGAAACATTAATTCCAACACACAGAAAAAACACAGGAGGCAAAGGCAAAAATACAGGGGAGACCCACGCCAAGGATGCCAGGTCTAACAGGCGGAAAACACTCTCGCTGAATTGCAGGAAGTAGAACCCGACTGGGATGCAAGGGGAGAGTCACTGCAGCTTGCCTAACGCAGAGTGGGAGAAATATGGGACAGATTAGACTGCATGGTCTGAGGCAAATACCGCCAATTGCTTCACCAGGAGGGGGACAAATCAGGTTGCTTGTTGACATGGTTGCTTAAGTGCGAGCGTCCCCCCAATCATCCTCACACTCTGTTGACCGGATGGTAGTCGCGTATCCACACAGCATGGTATTAACTCCCTCTTACATCCTCACCTATCCTCGGAATACAAAGAGGAGACAGGGGTGTCCCCAGACATCCTGGATCGTTTCTTGGATAGTCTCGTACTCCCCAGCCTCACTGATGGCCAACGTGAGGGACTTAACGCGGAGATTCGGCTTGAGGACCTGAAGAAAGCAGTGGCCGACATGGCCTGCTGTAAGTCCCCGGGCCCTGATAGTCTACTGGTGGAATACTTCTACACCTATGTGGATCACCTGCTTACTCACCTTCTGGAGACCCTGCAGAAGGCCAGGAGGGGGGACTCCAACCGCCATCAATGAGAGAGGCCCAGATTGTAATGCTCCCTAAACGGGGTAGGGACCCATGCACGCCGGGCTCATATCGGCCGTTATCGATGTTGGGCGTAGATGCAAAAATACTGGCTAAAGCACTGGCAATGCGTCTGAGTAGGGTTATTACACATCTGGTCCACACAGATCAGTGCGGTTTCATGCCGGGCTGGGGCACACATACAAATATACGAAGGTTATCCCACATCTTGCATGCCACGGCAAATATGGACAACCGTGCTGCCGCTTTAGCTATTGACATCGAAAAGACCTTCGATACCCTGCGATGAGAATACCTCTGGGAGGTACTGACAAGAATAGGCCTCGCCCAGTAATATATTTTCTGGGTGCGCCTTCTGTATAACATACCGACAGCAAGGGCACGCAATGGCTGGGTGATTTCTGAAACACTCTCCATCGAACGGGGCACAAGGCAAGGCTGCCCATTGTCCCCATTCTTATTCGCCCTTACGATAGAGCCTCTGGCAATCTGACTGCGAGGGGACATGATTCGTTGGGGCGTCAAGGTGGGTGCCGGGTGCATGTTGTATCCTCATATGGGGATGATGCCTTGCAATATCTCGCTCACCCAGAGGAGGCAATGCCCACCCTTCTGGAAATCTTGTCGGGTTTTGGCACAGTGTCAGGACTGAAAGTCAATAACCAGAAGTCAATCCAATTCCCACTTGCTAGTAAGTACAGGTGTGGCTGACCTCTCTGCAACGGAGTTCCAATGGAATTGCGATTATTTCCGCTACATAGGAATCCAGGTGACTCACTCAGCCGATATACAATATGAATTGAATATGGGGGCAGTAATTAAGGGTTTACAGTCATTCATTAGTTTTTGGAATTGCCTCCCTATTTCTATCATTGGTCGAGTGGCCCTGACCTGGATGGTGCTTCTACCACGCTGCCTGTATGCTCTGCAGAATTCCTTCTGCATTATCCCCAGATCTGTCTTCGTGACCCTTAATAGCTTCCTGCTATCGTTGATTTGGACTGGAAAGCGCAGCAGGGTAAAATTGGAGATCCTGAAACTGGATATGGAACGGGGGCTGGGCCCCCCAGACCTACATCTTTACTATCTCGCTGCTCTTCTCCAATATGAGGCGCTCTGGTGTGTGGAGGGCCCCAATGGAGAGAATGAGCTTCTGGCAGATTGGGGACAGGAGAACAGTCTACCGGGATGTCTCATGATGGGATCACAGACTCCACCGGAGTATCCTTATGTGATTCATCAGGTGGGGGCCTGGGAATGTGCGGTCACATTGGTGCTGCGGAAGGTGCCATATGCAAAAACAACAATTGATGGACAGAATGCAGAACAATGTCGTACATTAACCCCAGTACCACTGGATTCAAGCTAGCCTGGCTGATGAAGGGTGATGCCCTGAAACCGGTCCCAGGATGCTTGTTTCCGGTCCAGGGAGGACCTAGCTTGGCAGTTCGGGCTGGACTGTTCCCACAAGGAACAGGGTCAAGACTGATTTGCATATGGCTGGGTCCAAATTGGGGTGGTGTGGTGAGCAAAAGAATGATGGATTTAACCCAGATCCTTGTGATTGGGGGTGAATGTTTGCATTGTCCAGCATTCCGTCCATCAATTGTTTCTTTTGCATATGTCACCCTAAGTGGGAAGGGTATGCCCAGATGTGGGTCCCGTGCTCACTACACCACTCGATTCAAGCTAGCCTGGCTGATGAAGGGTGATGCCCTGAAACCGGTCCCAGGATGCTTGTTTCCGGTCCCGGGAGGACCTAGCTTGGCAGTTCGGGCTGGACTGTTACCACAAGGAAAAGGGTCAAGACTGATTTGCATATGGCTGGGTCCAAACTGGGGTGGTGTGGTGAGCAAAAGAATGATGGATTTAACCCAGATCCTTGTGACTGGGGGTGAATGTTTGCATTGTCCAGCATTCCGTCCATCAATTGTTTCTTTTGCATATGTCGCCCTAAGTGGGAAGGGTATGCCCAGACGTGGGTCCCGTGCTCACTACACCACTGGATTCAAGCTAGCCTGGCTGATGAAGGGTGATGCCCTGAAACCGGTCCCAGGATGCTTTTTTCCGGTCCAGGGAGGACCTAGCTTGGCAGTTCGGGCTGGACTGTTCCCACAAGGAACAGGGTCAAGACTGATTTGCATATGGCTGGGTCCAAACTGGGGTGGTGTGGTGAGCAAAAGAATGATGGATTTAACCCAGATCCTTGTGACTGGGGGTGCATGTTTGCATTGTCCAGCATTCCGACCATCAATTGTTTCTTTTGCATATGTCGCCCTAAGTGGGAAGGGTTTACCCAGACGTGGGTCCCGTGCTCACTACACCACTGGATTCAAGCTAGCCTGGCTGATGAAGGGTGATGCCCTGAAACCGGTCCCAGGATGCTTGTTTCCAGTCCAGGGAGGACCTAGCTTGGCAGTTCGGGCTGGACTGTTCCCACAAGGAACAGGGTCAAGACTGATTTGCATATGGCTGGGTCCAAACTGGGGTGGTGTGGTGAGCAAAAGAATGATGGATTTAACCCAGATCCTTGTGACTGTGGGTGAATGTTTGCATTGTCCAGCATTCCGTCCATCAATTGTTTCTTTTGCATATGTCGCCCTAAGTGGGAAGGGTATGCCCAGACGTGGGTCCCGTGCTCACTACACCACTGGATTCAAGCTAGCCTGGCTGATGAAGGGTGATGCCCTGAAACCGGTCCCAGGATGCTTGTTTCCGGTCCAGGGAGGACCATGCTTGGCAGTTCGGGCTGGACTGTTCCCACAAGGACCAGGGTCAAGACTGATTTGCATATGGCTGGGTCCAAACTGGGGTGGTGTGGTGAGCAAAAGAATGATGGATTTAACCCAGATCCTTGTGACTGGGGGTGAATGTTTGCATTGTCCAGCATTCCGTCCATCAATTGTTTCTTTTGCGGAAGGTGCCATATGCACAAATGCTACCATTGCAGTAGCTGCGCAGCTTTTGCCATATACGATCAGGGATGGACTTGACAGGATGGCTTGAGGGAGGGTGCCTCACCGTGGACGACCTATATTGTAATGGATCCTTTCTCTCATTTTCTGAAGCGTGGGAATGCTTCAGGATTCCGATGGGACATTTTTTACAATATGCAAAACTCTCACGCACAGCACAGGAGCTTTGGACTTTCTTCCCCGAGAAACTACGGAGTCCCACATCTTGTTGGCGATTCTTGACCCAGGCATCTATAGGGGATTGATCTCTATACCGAGCACTCAAGGCCGATCGCAACGTCGTCGTTTCCTTCATTCAGGATAGATGGTCGACAGACCTACCAATACCCCACACAGACAGTAAATGGAAGCCAGTGTTTGCACAGGTCCGGGAAATGGCCAGCAATGCTCACTTCAAACTCGCACAATTTCATTACTTACACCGCATATACATGACCCCCCTCAGATTAGCACAGTTCAAGGCGATGCACTCCCCAGGATGTCCTCGCTGTGAAGCCCTCGGCTTCAACCCTACTCGTCAGGGGTGCTGGAGACACTTCGAGAGGTGATGGGCTTTCGGATCGAGGCAACGATTAAGCACTGTCTTCTAGAGGTTCTATTGACCCCTAAGACAAAGACCAAAATGCAATGTAAATTCACGAACTTGGGACTGGTGCTTCCTTGGCGTCACATAGAAATACACTTGACACAGCCCATGCCCCCTAGACTGCCCAGATGGACAGCAGATATGTGTGAATGGGGAGTGGCCGAGGAACGACGTCTGCATATAGTCCGTACAGACGAGAATGCCAAACAGGATTTGGAGACATGGGTATTATTGCTAGAGAAGCTGCGGACCCTCGAGCGGAAGGCTGAGGTGGCGACACTCCCTCACAGACTGGGACCCTGGGCACACGGCCAGAGGGTGATGGGGGGACCCCCAACTGCCCAAATAAAACCGACTGACCTGGGAGTTTAGGTTTTTGGGTGGCAAGGGGGCCTAATTGGTTATAGCGTGGAGAGGAGATCTGTGGTTATACTTTGATGATGCGCAGGTCACCCCTGCGGCCTGAGATGCCACCCAGCTACACATTGCAGAAGATACATGGGGAAAAAGCCTCGATACTTCGCTTTCAAATACATTAAAGATCCATCAGAGGGGGAGTTGGGATTGATATAGCCGTTAAACCACACCAGTCCCTGTTAGAAGATATATGAGAAGTACTGCTCTTCCAACTGCTGCCCAGTTTTTTTCTTTTAATAGTTATGTGTTTATTGATAAGTGTATCACTGTTACCTATTTACTTAGAAATAGGGATGTGCAGCTCCTTTAGCATTTTGACTGTAACACATGTTCTGGCAAGATTTTGCTACACGTTTGCAACTAAAGTTATTTACTGTATATATGATGTACATGCTCTTACTGTATAGTGCTGCTAAGTGTTTCCCGAAACAAAAACAAGTTAAAAATAAATAGTGGGGGAGGCACACTTCGGGACCGCACGGGAGAACTCATTCAGTCCCCACACTCACCACACAACTGCAGCTGCACAAGGAAAAAATGTGGCGCTCCTCTTTAGTGATTTATGGCCCTGCTTGTGAACTGTGACTGGAGAAGACACAGGGGCGATGAGCCGACTCTTGTGTGGCTTGCGAGGTCTGATCCTGACCTCCAACGGCAATGACATGGCAGGGGATCCCTTCAGGACTGTTAGTTGCCCAGCAACGCTCCAACAGGAGCAGTGGGTGACTGGGTGCACCCCGCCAAGTGGAAATTCAGTACTCTGCTGCGACACGCCACTCTCCTTGCAGCCAAAATGACTCACCCCCAGCCTATCCCGGCACTGGTAAAGCAGTGAGCCCGGAGAGCATGTGGTCATGCATGGGGCACAGCTGAGCTTGTGGTTTCAAAGCGCTCAACATGCGCTCTTTGCAAAATGAAGCACTCTTCTCATAGGCTGTCCATCACGTTCCCTTGACTGGGGGCACCATACTGCAAACAGAACAGAGGGAGGGGAGGCAAGCCCACAAGCCCCTGGAAAACACTGGGGGCACCAAGAGCCGGGCACAGGCAGGCAAACCAGCACCAGTGTCCTTGTAGCAAAGTGGCAGCCCTTCTCTCAACACAGCAGGCAGCAGATCAGAACCACAAAGCAATTAAGGACAACGAAGCTACCTCCCGGCAGACCTCTGGCCAGGTGCAGCATATAGGGCCAGCAGCATCTGGTTAGAAGTCCACGCAGTGTCTAAAAACACGGGGTCAGAGCCCCTGCACTTATACTCAAAATTTCTTTGATGTGGAAGCAGCTTTACAAGAAATCCTAGAGGTGATCCACACCCCCATTCAATCCCAGCCCTGGCTCCAGACATCAGTAGGGGGAAAACAAGCCAATGTGAGTGCAGGACACAGCCCATACAAATGTAAGTGTGCCCCACCTCCCTCTCTCCCAGCCCAGGAAGACAATTCAGTGTGCAGATGTAACCCTGTTAAACAACAATCCTCCCTGTATAATGGTTGTCTGGAACGTATGTGCAAAGCTGAGCTGTCAATCTGTCCTGAATCATAAGCACATAGAAATGCCCACTTTCTTAAAGGTAACTGTTGAATGGTTCACATAATTTAAATTTGTTTGCATCTGTGGTATTGCTGTTAGTAAAGTTCTGGGCATGCAGTAGGGTATCGCTTTCTGATCAAAAGCGTGTCCAAATAATTGAGAAGTAGTACTGTCCACACTGGGGAAGCAACCTCTAGTTGCACTGCTGTGTTCCCACCTGGGAAGTTATGCAATTTTTCTAATCCTGGTGAAAAATCCCTGTAATTCCATTTGATTATCATTTAATTTTATATATTCATGAATTTCTTCATTCATGTGTGTTTTCGTTCATGAAATTGCGACATTTCATATATACGTCTATCAGAGGATCAATTCATAAGACAAATCATTCAGTTGAATGATCCCAATGAATTTCGGGATGTAATGGCCCTTCTTCAGGGGGTGTTCAATCTGAAAAATAATTCAGTGGAGTCAAGTGAGAAACAGGCTATCCAGATTAAACAGAATATATTCGTCACCAGGTGTATATGGTGGCATTTCAACTAAATGATTTGTCTTATGAATTGATCATACCAAGTTTAAAGGAGAGAGCACATGCACTTTAGCACTGATTAGCAGTGATAAAGTGCCCAGAGTCCTAGAGCCAACAAAAACGGATCAGAAAAAGAACAGGAGGAAGGTAAAAGGTTTGGGGATAACCCTGCAAAAAGTCGCTGTCTGAATAGATGTGTGTGTGTTTCTATGCTTTTGTAAATAGGTATGTGAGTTGCATTATAGGTGGGAGACTGGATGTATAACTGGGCGTATGGATCTGTGAGTGCACATAGTACCTTGCCCTAGGGTCTACCTATGGCCTACCTTAATGGTGAAATATGTAGTAGAAGAGGAGTTTAAGGCTTAGCAATGGGTTATCAATGCCAAGTCGATCTGGCAGTAAAACTGCACACACAAGCTCTGCAGCAGCAGGCATAGACATGTGTAGACTGCTACTTGTGCAGATAGGTAACTAGGAGTCTCAGTACTTGAGTACATATCTGAATAAGTGCATGACTCCCTCTGTGAGTGATTCACTGGATGTGTAATTAACTATGTCTCTATATATTTGGCTTTCTTAGTAACTCTATGGGTCTCTATATGTGTATGTAAGTGGCTGTATGGATTGCTTACTGACTGTATCAGTGAGTGTAGGTATATTTAACTGTGTGTACAACTTGCTCTGTTACTGCTGAATACATAAGTACTGAGTGGGCATGAGACTGAATGTGCTAGTGCTTCTGTCTCTGTCTGACTGGGTGCGTGCGTGGCACTATCCTTTCGTAAATAGGTATGTGAGTCACAGTATGGGTGGGACGCTGGATGTATAACTGGGTGTGTGGGTCTGTAAGTGCGTATGTAACTCACTGAAACTTGAAAGTATATGTCTTACCTTCAAAGCACATAACACTCTGCCCTATATCCTACCTGAGGCCTACCTTAGGGTTGATTTATATGTAGTATGAGGGGAGTTTAAGGCTTTTCAAGGGGTTATCAATCCCAAATCGACCTGGCAGTAAAATTAAACACATAGGCTCTGCATTAGCAGGCCCAATATATGTTTGAAGCGCTGATTGTCTGGATGGATCACTAGGAGTGTCAGTACTTGAGTACAGATCTAAATAAGTGTATCAGTCCCTCTGTGGGTGTATCCCTGGATGTGTAAGTAAGTCTATCGCTATATGATTAGCTTTCTTAGTAGCTCTATGGGTCGCTATATGTGTATGTAAGTGGTGGTATGGATTGCTTACTGGCTGTATTAGTGAGTGTAGGAGTATGTAACTGTGTGTGCAACTGGTTCTGTTACTGCTGGATGCATAGGTGCTCTGTGGGGGCGTGACTGAATGTGTAAGTGCCTCTGTTGCTGTCTGACTGGGTGTGTAAGTCGCTATATGGTTTTATAAATAGGTATCTCAGTGGCTGCACGGATAGCTGACTGGATGTATAACTGTGTATCAGTCTGTAAGTGGATTTCTAACACACTGAAACTTGAAACTACATGTTTTACCTTTTAAGCACATACCACCCTGCCCAATTGGCTACCTAGAGCTTACATTAGCGGTGATTTATATGTAATATAAGAAAAGCTTAACACTTGACAATGTGTTATAAATGTCAATTCAACATAGCAATGTAAACGGCACATACAGGCTCTGCAGTACCAGGCCTAACACATGTTTAAAGGGCTACATCTGTGGGTAGCTCAATCAGTGCTTCAGCCCCACTACTACCATTAACTTTACAGGCCCTGGGCACAGTTAGAGGACTAAACTACGGACATACAGATAAATTAAATATACCAATTGTGGATAAGTCAATGAAACCATGTTTAGGGGAGAAAAACATGCATTTTACCACTATCTACCACTAGTAACATCTTCAGTCTCTTAAGACCAACTGAGTGTTTCAGTATGTCACCGGAATTGTTAGTGATTGTTTCATTGTCCGAATGGGTAACTGGCTGTATAGATGCAAATGTCAGTTAGTGTACAAATGGGTGACTACATAGGGGCCTATTGGTCAGCGGCTTTCTGACTCACATTGTAGGTTTCAAATCCGACAGCCTTATTATGATAAAATCTGTCCCATTTGAAACCAGCCGGTCTGACTGACTGGCTTCCGATGGGCTCAAGGAGCCTATCGTCCAGTCGAAGGCTGCTCATAATTCCCTGTGTACGGCGTTTACAGCGTGGGGATTATGATGTCGGTTTCTGGTTTCCGACATGCTTTTCATGTCGGGCTTTCCGACATGAAAAGCCTGTCGGAAAGTGAAGTTTTGGGGGCTCTAGCAGGGCCCCCACGTTTCCGCAGGCTCCAGTTGGGGATCTGGGGGGGCACATATGGTGCCCCCCTGTAAATTCCTGCACCACGTAGCAGGCACCTCATATCTCCATGGGAGCTTGTGCTATGGCCAATTTACGGCTGCAGCACAAGCTCTCATAGGTAAATGGGAGTATGTGACTGCACCATGTGTAATGTACACCATATATAATGTGTAATGGCATTGTCGGGACCGCCTACCAGCGGCGTTCGGTCCCGTGACCGCATCGATGTCGGATGGACGTGAGTCTGCCCGACATTGTAATCAGGCCTTAAGTGTCAATACTTGAGTACATATATAATTGAGTATAACAGTGCCTCTCTGGGTATGTGACGGCATGTGTAAGTAACCTTCAAACTTTCTTGCACCTTACATACGCTCATAACTTAGTATATATTTATACTTTTTAAAAGTACACCGTTATTTACATACCTATTAAATCTCTTTGCTGTTCTCCAATTATTAACTTAGTATCACTTAAAATCTCAATTCAGAAGTACAAGAATGGTATACCACTCAGTACAAAAGAACCAATAATGGCAAGCTTTCCCACTCTGCTTTCTGTGATACTGATGTAAATTGCGAATCATAACCTTCCTTTCAAGTTTTAGTTCTGTTATTCCACTTCTCAATGGTCAGTTTTTATTAACCATTTCTTAGACACCTGTTAAGACGCCCAATCTGGTAGTGTTTGTGGGCGGATTCGCCAATCAGTCATGATGCTTAGCACGGCCCCCTGTGTAAAATCGTGACGGATCTGTGAATCCACACGAAAGCCTGTAAAAGCATTTAACATTATACTGTTAATGCTTTGCATCTACATTTTACTTTGTGAGATACCACTATACTAGAAGGTAAACACTCCATAATAAGCAATGTGTCTACACCACACTCCGTTTTATCTTTCACAGGATAGTCTTTTTAGTTCCCTTCCCCCCACACTCTTTTAGCTCAGTTTCCATAGTAATCATGTTTGAAACACTCTCTGCTAGTACTAGGTGAAAAGTTCACAGCATTTTCTGTCAGCAGCATTCTAGCTTCATATTGTTTGGAAATATAAGCATATCCCAAATAGCATAACATATTTTACATTTTTTGCAGAGCCAATAACAGATGTAGTTACTTTTTCTTAAAATCACTGCCTAATTTTAGCTAACTGCATATTTACAACATCCAATCAAATATGTTCTTTCTTAAAATAGGTGCTATCCTCCATTTTAACTGCCTTTAATTTTGAAAAGTGTCTCATTCAGCAACAGCCTTCTCCTGTGTGCTACTCCTCCTTGCCTTCAAAATGGTTAGAGTGTGGATTTTGGGTCATAGTATTGTGTTTTTGGCCAGAGAGAGTGCTAAAAAGAGTGACGTTGACAGGGACCTGGGTATACCAAATGTAGGCGTTAATTGGGTTGGCCAGAAAAGGTTAAAGTGGCATCAATTACTGCCTTCAGTTGAAAGCATTGTGGATTGCCAACATCCAGACCTCATGTTTGTGCACTGTAATGGCAATGACCTAGGCAAACATACTGGGATAAGACTAGAAATGCTAATGAAGGATACCTTTGGTCAATTAAAAGCACTTTTTCCTCACCCTTGGTATTCTCCAAAATTTACCAAAGGCAGAAGTGGAAGTGGTCCACAGATAGACAAATCCAGGAAACATGTCAATAAAACTGTTTCTGCATTCCTCAGAGACCACAACATGGGTTCTATCTGCCACACCAATTTATGCTTTGATATGGATGGTTTATATGTAGAAATGATAGAGTTAATTTCACAGAGAAAGGCAACAGGGTGTTCCTCAACAACTTCAAAGACTGAATCCTGTTTTATGTGTAGATATCATCTACACACGATAAACACAAATGCTTTTCTCTGAGCCACCCCTTTTCCCAAACACTGGTTAATTTTCTTTTTAAATCCCATATTTAAATTTCTTACTCGGCTCCACAGATCTGTCATGGATCCATAAACCCAAAAGCACACATTCAATACAAAGCAGCACATTTGGGATTTGATGCAGATCTGCGGCACTGTTCCCAACCAAAAACATTAATTTAAAACTACAGCACATTTAATACAGCGGGCATGTGTTTGGCTCTATGATTCTGTGATTGGATGTATTTCAGATTTTATGGGTCTGTGTGTGTGTGGGTGTATGGGTCACGAGGTGTGTTAGTGCTTTTATGGGTGTGTGAGTGGCTGTATGAGTTGGTATGTGAGTGGTGCTATGGGTCTGTGAGTGGGTGTAAAAGTGTCTAGGTCTGTGAGTGAGTGTCTAAGTGGGTGTGGGAAAGTCTCAGTGGGTCTGTGAGTGCGGATATGAGTGTCTCAGGGGGTCTGTGAGTAGGTGCACAAGTATCTGAGTGGGTCTGTGATTGCAGAAATAAATCTTTTGAAATTTTATGGAAAAATTTGCAGATGTACCACAATGTTAAATGAGGGGGCTTCGCTGAGCGTCGCAGTGGATCCGCAAATAATTGCACGTTTCAGGGCATTTTCTTGCCCATCAGCAGTCCCTCACAGACCCCCATATTGCACCCATGGGGTAAGGGTAACTCTACCCTGACTCCTTCTGTTACATTTAATCTGAATTTTACCATCCCGCAACCGTTCCCTGCTATCTAAATGGTGGCTGCACTTTCTACTCAGGTTGCAGCTAGTTAATCATTTGAGATGTCATCAATGATGCCATCAGTGATGTCACTGACCATGTCATGTGTGCTGCAATATATGAGGTCATAAGCAGAACATTGCGGGGGCGTACATTATAGTAAGCTTAGATAACTCTAACTGCTGAATTTCAATGGTTTTGTATGAGTGAAATCTGAGCCTAAATGTAACATCCCTGTAACCTTTGATTTTTTTTAGTGAATTTCTAAGGTTTTTTAATTGTATTTCCTAACTATAATGCCCCTGTAACCTTTGTTTTTTTCAGTGAATTTCTATTTTGTTTTTAAATTTTTATTTCCTAACTGTAACCTGTAACCATTGAGAGTTGGTGTGTGAGTGGCTATATAGGTGAGTGCGTGCATGAGGGCTGTATGGGTCTCTGAGTGGATGTGTGAGTGAGTTTGCAGGTGTGTGAGTGGCTGTATTGGTCTGTGAGTGGGTGTTTGAGTGACTGTCTGGATGTGTACATAGCTGTGTAAGAAGGTGTAGGAGTGCCTGTGTGGATCCGAGTGGGTGCGTGAGTGTCTGAGTGGGTCTATGAGTGGGTGCATGAGTGTCTGAGTGGATCTGTGAGTCAGTGTGCGAGTGTCTGAGTGGGTCTGTGAGTGGGTGCGTGAGTGTCTGAGTGTGTCCATGAGGGCATGCATGAGTGTCTGAGTGGGTCTGTGAGTGGGTACAGGAGGGTCTGACTGGGTCTGTGAGTGAGTTCATGAGTCTCTGTGTGGGTTTGTGAGAGGGCGAATGAGCGTCTAAATGCCTCTTTCTTCTCGTTTCTGATCTCTATTTTGCCTTGCTGACCATATCATTATTTTGCCTTTTTCTGCTTGTTTCTGACCTTTATTCTGCCTCTCACTGTTCATTTCTGAACTTTATACTGCCTCTTGCTGCTCATTTCTGACCTCTGTTTTGCCTCTTTCTGCTAATTTCTGACCTTTATTGAGCCTCTAACCGTTCGTTTCTCACCTTTTCTGCCTCTTTCTGCTGACTGCTGACCTTCATTGCGCCTGTTTCTGCTTGTTTCACACCCTTTTTTTGCCCCATTCTGCTTGTTTCTGACCTGTATTCTGCCTTTTTCTGCTCATTTCTCACCTTTATTCTTCCTCTTGCTGCTCCTTTCTGACCTCTATTCTGCCTCTTTCTGCTTGTTTCTCATCTTTATTTTGCCTCTTTCCGCTCATTGCTGGCCTTTATTCTGCCTCTTTCTGCATGTTTCTCATCTTTATTCTGCCTCTTTCTGCTCATTTCTCACCTTTATTCTGCCCCTTTCTGCTTGTTTCTCACCTTTATCTTGCCTCTGTCTGCTTATTTCTGACCGATATTCTGCATCTTTTTGCTCATTTCTGAACTTTATTCTGCCTCTTTCTGCTCGTTTCTCACCTTTATCTTGCCTCTTTCTGCTTGCTGCACACCTTTAGTCTGCCTCTTTTTGCTCATTTCTCACCTTTATTTAGCCTTTTTCCTCTTTTTTCCTCCAGGACCGCGGAGGGAGTCTCAAGGCCCCTTAGTCCCTGCCAGCATTGCTCTCACAGACAAGGAGCTGCTAAACATGAGAGCAATCATTTTGCCTGATTCCCTGCCAGTTTGACAGTGGCAGGGAAACATATGAACTGTCTGCTTCCAGCAAGCAAGAGCATTTTGTCAGCTCCCACTTGCTGTCAGTGGAGTGTTTGCTCTGACTTGGCGGGGCTGGCAAAGCCAAGGTACAGCAACAGCTATGACCCAGGGATGGGCACCCCAGGATATAGCAGGAGCCGGCCCTGGGGGGTGGAAGTCCCCAGGGCCATTATTGGCTCCAGGAGGGACCCCCCTCCTTTCACTCTCATGGGTCTGCCCGGGGAAGTGGTGGTTCCCGGGGCTGAGAACAGCATAGGAGGGGGGCCACAGGGTCCCTCTCCTTGTATAAAAAAAATCCCTGAGGGGGTGGTGGTCCCTATGGCGTGGGGGGGTCAGCGTGGCCAACCTGCTCCAGATTTCATTTAGCCCTGAGGAGGTAATGGTGCCTGGGGCACTGAGGGGGTCCACATGGCCCCACTAAGCATTTTATTTTAAGCCCCAGGGTTCAGGGGGTCTGCAAGGCCCCTTCAAGCATTTAATTTGTAGCCCCAGGGAGGTGGTAGTCCCCAGGGGACACTGCCTGGCCCCTTGCTTCTTATTACAATTTGCCCCGGGGAGGTGCCAGGGGTATTTTTAAGCCCTTGGAGGGGGGCTGCATATGCCCCCACCATTTATTTTTAATAATCTCTGCATGCCCCGGGACCTGGCCCACCCCGGGCTACAATTAAAACAAGTGTGGGAGCCAGCACTTGTTTTTTTTTTAATTCACAGCAATATTCACAAATATTTCCAGGGGAACCCCAAGACCAAGGCTTGGGGGTCAGGGTATTCCTACCCTGCCCCCTATTCTTATCCCCCCATTCTTTTGAGGGACTCGACTGAAGCCGAATCCCAAGAAGGCTGCCAACACTTCCTAGGTAAAGTGCTGGCAGGCAGTCAGAGCTCTGCACTTCCCTGCACAAGCTCATTATTATTTGCGAATTAACCACAGCCTCAGATATGCTTATTTGGTTTTCCTTAAATTTCTCAACAACTATTGAAAGGATTTACACTGAATAAGTGAAAGCGTGCTCTGTGTAGCCAAATCTACCTACTGCCAAATTTGGTGTGATTCCATCCAGCAGTTTGAGCTGTAGTCGTGTTCAAAGGTTCTACGGAAATTAAATTGTGAATCACTTTTTTTGCCCCCCTCTTTTTTGGGCCCCTGCTTGATGGATAGCCCGAAACTTTCCATGCACAACAAGATTCACCGGGGCACTTTTTGGGGTATATTTCGAGAAGATTAAAAGCAAAGGTTACAGGGGTGTTATAGTTAGGCTCAGATTTCACTGCTATAATTTTTTTTTTTTTTACTTAGAAATTCACTGAAAAAAACAAAGGTTACAGTGACTTTATAGTTAGGCTCAGATTTCACCTGTACAAAACCAGTGGAATTTAGCAGTGATAGTTACCTGAGCTAACTATAACTTACGGCCCCGCAATGCACTGCTTATGACCTCACATATTACATCACCCATGACATGGTCAGTTATAGTTAGGATTGTGTTTCCATCATAGGGAAATGCATTTTTTGTGTTGCTAATACCTTTTGTGCCATTTGCCGAATCTCTATGAAACTTTCTGAAAAAGTGCTCTTTTTTGCCTAGTTTGTGAATAGAATGATTTAAAGTGATCCGTAAAGTGGGGCTGAGAAAAAAAGGTGTTCCCAAAATTTGTTTCCCCCATTCATTTTCACATGGGAACTTTAGATACAGCTGCAGCTTGAACAGCTGAACGGATTTACGCCAAATTTTGCAGATTGCTAGCTCTTGGTCCATAACGAGCTTTTTGTATTTTGGTGTAAATTTGTTCAGTAGTTTTTGAGCAGTTAATGCTCAAAAACTTTGCACATCGAGGGAAGTAGAGCTACCTTTGAGCCCAACAGATCTCAAGCTGAGATGTGATTGGCTTCCAACTCACCAACCAGGAAGGGGTGGCGAGTCCTAAAAAAAGAAATAAAAAACATAAAGGGGCAGGGTACGGATACACTGACACCCAGGCATGGTGGTGGGGTCCCAGAGAGACCCAGTCTGGGACCAAAAATGTTTTTTTAATTTTGCTGTAAATTTGCGGAGGATCTGCAAATCTGTGGTAGGCTGGAGCCCGGGGTGGGGGGGTGGTTTATTTTTTGGGGTAGGGTGTGCATGTGGTGCCCTCTGCAGGCTGATTTTGGCCCCCGGGACCCAATCCCCCACAGCTCAATGTATTTTTGCAGTGGGGGCACACATTCCCCCTCCCCCGGGCCAGTGTGTTACTTGAGATGGAGGTGGACACACCACCCTCCTCCCTAGGTGGTTTTAAGCCCTGGGGTCCCCATCCCTGATGCCTGGTGCATTTATGGGGGGAGGTCAGCAGGTTCCCTTCCTCCCCGGCCGATTTCGGCACAGGGGACCCCATTTACTGGGTACCAGTGTGTTTTCAGTAGGATGGGGGCATGCGTTCCCCTTTCACTGGGGCATTTTAGGCCCCAGGGACCGCATCCCCTAAGGCCCAGCATATTTTTACAGGGGAGGCTTCTAAAGGCTCCGGGAGCCCCGCAAAACTAAGTGAAAGGGAGGGGGCCACGGTCCCCCCTTCCTGAGCCATTAAGGGCCCCGGGGACCTCATCCCCCAGGACTAGCTCACAAGCTATGTCCCAGGGAGCCCACCCCATGACATAGCTGTTTCCCTGCCTGCATCGGCTCAGGCAGGGAAACCTGTGATTGCGCTCACTTCATGGGAGCATTTTCAATACTCCCACCAAGTGGCATCAAAAACAAAGTCTGCTCCCAGTGGGTGTAAGCTTCGAAAATGCTCCCTCCAGCTGGGAGAAGGCTTTTGATCTGTTTCGCTGCTAGCACAGAAGCAGGAAGGGAAGCAAATCAAAATTTTGCTCCTGCCAGGAGAGAGCAGCATTAAGTAGCTGATCCCTCTGGGTGGAAGTAATGGTGACTCCCATTGCATGTGTAGAGCCGGCTAGGGCCTTGGTGCTCCCCCGGCAGACCCCAAAAAGAATATGGTGGATGCCGTGGGTGGGCACCCACCTTTAAGTGTGAGGGCTCCATTTTGTTTTGAGCAGTGGCCCAGGGGTTACCAGGGCCTAACAAGGCTTGAGGAGGGGGGGCCATGTGGCCCCCCTCCCCTATAATAAAAAACAATGGCCCTTGGGAATGGACTCCCAAGGGCCTACTAATGCTATGTAAGGGAGGCCACATGCCCCCCTACCACTTAATTAAAAAAGGCCCTAGGGATGGGGTTCCTATGGCCTTATGAGGCTCGGGGTTCTCTTGGGAGAGCATTCCAACCCATCGTTCTTTTATCCACCATGCCGCCTCAGATTGGACCCAGCCATATACTAATTAGTGTTGGTCCTGCTCCAAAAGGAACAGACCAGACCAAACTTCCAAGCCAGGACATCTCTGAAAGGAACACAAGCAACCCAGGACCATTGTCACTGGAACCAAGCTAAATTCCACTGATGAGAATAATAAATCCGACCCCTCCAGAGTTCTACACCTTCGCTACTTTTGCTCCAATTGGAGTGACAATAGTAAATTTGAACATGAAAAGTCTGTCAGTTTCCTTCCTATTGCTTAGGTAATAGTAAATTTGGCTCCTCTAAAGTCCAACACTTTCCCTACTTTTGCTTTAATTGAAGCGGGAATAATAAATCTAACCCCTCCACAGTCCAACACATTCCCTACCTTTGCTGTATTAGAGTGGGGATAGTCAATTTGACTCCTCCAAAGCCAACTATTTTCCATTTTATTGCTTAGACTAGATAAAATTAAACCTAATCTCCCCCACACACACACACGCACTATTGGAGTGGGAATAGTCAATTTGGACCCTCCAAAGTCCAGTACTTTAACTACTGTTGCTAATATTGGAGGGGAAATAGTAAATTTGAGCCTTTCAAAGCCGAACACTTTCCTTACTTTTGCTTATGTTGTCGAGGAAATTGTAAATCGAAACCATACACTTTCCCTACTTTTATTTATGTTGGAGTGGGAATAGTAAATTTGACCCCTCCAGAGTTTAACACTTTTCCTACTTTTATTTAGGTTGGAGAGGGAAAAGTAAATTTGACACCTTCAAAGGTCAGCACTTTCAACTTTTCCTTACGTTGAAGTGGGAATAGTAAATCTAATCCTTCCAAAATCCAACACTCTCCCTATTGTTGCTCAGTTTAAAGTGAGAATAGTAAACCAGACCCTCCAAGTCGAACACTTTCCCCACTATTGCTCAGGTTGGAGTGGGAATTATGAATTTTAACTCTCCAAGTCAAATTATTTTAGTTCATATTTTTAAGTTAGTTTAATATACATGTTCTGTTTTAATGTATATTAAAAGTTACTTTCATTTAGATTATTTATTCTTATTTTTAATTTAAGAATTTAAAGGCCCATTACGATACCGGGCGTAAAAAAATCCGCCACCCATGAAAGCGGCAAAAATCCGCCCGCCTACACCGTCTGAATACCGACCCAGCAATCATGATGCTTCGAACCGAAAACCGCCAGCGGCGGAAAAAACACACAAAATACCGCCCGCCCTTGTCCGAGTCGGAGTCAAACCGCCCGCCATGGACAGAAAGACGCACGACAACACAAAACCGCCCGCCCTCACGGCCGAGACACCGCACGTGAAATTACGATCGCACCGACATGAGCGCGGAAAAACAACAAATACACCGCCCGCCAGCGTAAACAACACTGAAGAAAATGGACACGGCAGAAGCCATGGCGGCCACGTCCCTGCACAGAAACATCCGCGGACTCAAACAAACACACACAACATGGCAAACAAGTCCACACAGCAACCCACGCACAAATACACAGACACAGTACACATCCCGAAAACACACCACCCCTGGACAAACAAATAAACTACAAAGCCCAGAACACCAGCCACAACACACCTGAAAACAACAGACCATCAGGACACACCCACATAGGTAAGTACAAAAGCAGCCCCTCCACAGACCACAACCCCTTGCAACATTGCAAAGCAGAGAGGAGAGGAGAGGACACAGTGACACAGCAAGGACAGCAGCACACCACAGATACGCACACATCACACCCACCACCACCACCACCACCAAACATCGGCACCACAAAACCCCTGCACATCACACATCACACACCGCACCAGCACCACAAACACCATGGCATCACACAGAATGCCCAAGTTCACTTCCACTGAGCTGACGGTCATGGTCGACGAGATCGTCAAGGTGCACACACAAATCTATGGCAACCAGGTCCAGCACACACCACTAGCCACCAGAAACAGAATGTGGAACAGAATTGTAGACCAGGTCAATGCAGTCGGGACCGTACCCAGAAACAGAGGAGAGATAAACAAACGGTGGAACGACATCAAAAGCCTGGTCAAGAAGAAGGAGAACAAAAATCGAGAGCTGGCTGGCACGACTGGCGGAGGGAATCCCGCGCTTTACAAGACCTTCAAAGCGTGGGAGGAGAAGGTGCGAGTCATCATCCATCCGGAGATCCTCACCGGATTACCAGGGGAGTGGAGGCTGGTAAGTACAAACAAATGTATACCAGCACACCGCTATGTACTCACATGCACTACCACCATGCCATAGCTCCGAGGGACAAACACCCCCATGTCCAGTACACAATACACAACACATCACTCACACATGCAACAGGCACCACCACACACACAGCCCAAACATATCAACTAACAAAACCATGGGGGCATGTGTACACCCAGCCAGCCACGTAACTACCAACAGGTCCCCTAGTACTCCAGAAGCGCCACAACGAGCACCCCCCACACCCATGTGGCAGCCGTAGCTGCACCAACCGACAAGTAACAGGTAAGTAGCAGCAACACAAAGTGCAGTGGGTGGGAGGGGGGACAGCTGAAGTACAACACACACCAGGCCCCTAGTCCCACAGCACAGCAAGGAGGAGCACAGCCCACACCCCACACCCACGTAGCAGCCACTGCAGTGCACACCGGCAGCCGACAGGTAGACATCCCGCCCCAGGACAAACGGTGTCAGTGGGTGTCCAGCCATCACCACGACCCATAACACCGCCCCCACCCCCACAGACCTGCAACATGGAGCACCCCCCGCCCATAACCATGTGGCATCCAGTCCAGTGCACGCTCAAAAACAACCTGTAGGTGGGAAACTGGACAGGGCGGGGTGACTGGAGGCATGAGGACTGAATTACGACTAACACATGGGACATGTCAAGTAGCAGAGGAACACGCAGCACTGCTCCCTGTCACAACCATGTGAACAATGTGCACACGGACATGAACCACAGAGTCACACCCCACATGACCCATCACAGACACAGCAACACCCAAGGAGCCACGTCTGCATGCACAAGTCACACTGATTACAGAACCACACGGCAGGCACAGTGCAACCCATCACACACAACTGCAACACCATCGAAGTCCTGTCCATGTAGCCCCTACTGCCTGTCAACCACACATCCCACAACTATGCCCATGTAAGACATACCACACTAGACGCAACAGCGTGGAACAACATAAATGCACATGAACACCACTGGACCCATCAAACACACAGACACAAATGCACATACAACATACCATCCATCTCATCCGTCAGCCCCAGTCACATGAAAGGTATGTCATCCGAACAGCTGGTCCACATACAGTAGTCACGCAAAGAAACATGCCCATGACAAATCATGTGCCAGAAGTGAATGAAGCGCACGTCACACTGTGAGCAACAACACACATAACATGGGCCACACCCCCCGAGCACTGCATTGATGCACATGGCACAGGGCAGCACGCACACCAAGGAATTGGACCATCTGCAATACGTCGTGTGGCACACAACCATCACTCACTCATAACAATGCGTCCAATTACATGGCAAGAAATCACAGCAGACAGCAAATATGCAGGGTATGTCAGACATACACACACCTCAGACCATGCACTGACATGTTGCCACAACACATGTCACGTTCTGCACCCATGGCTCACAGTATGTACCCCAAAAGCATAGTTCATCTCAAATGCGTTTCAGGGGCTGACCCCCATTTTGCCATCTGCGTTTCTAAGCGTTCCATTTGAACCCCAAGAGCATAGTACAAACCAACCTCCACGATGGGTCTGGAGTCCGCATACACCAGAGCCACAAAAAGTAGGAGCACAGCAACACACCCATCGGCATTGCCAATCCGTCCCATGCCACATGTCCACAGCACACAGTCCCATTGGCATGCCCACACAACAACAAATAGCACAGCCACACACACAGCTCCGGGAAACCTGTGCACGACTGTGCACGAACTGTGGATGTCAGACAACCTATACATACTTTGTCAGGTGCAACACAATAACATATCTCATTCCCCCCACAGGTGACGAACTGCTGGATTCTGGAGATGGAGACAGCAGCTAGCACAGCCAGCCTGCAAGCCCCCAACAAGGACTCACGGATGTGGAGGATCTGTCCTCCTCTTCGGACACGGACCACCCAGCAGGCCCATCTGGTGTGGCAGGGCCCAACCGCACCCCAGGCACCCTCCTACCCACCAACCCATAATCCAGGGCTGATGACCACTCACAGCCCCCTGCTGCCACTGTCGTTGCGGCCACTACCACTGTTGTGGCGGCCACTCCCACGGTCGTTGCGGCCACTCCCACTGCCGCAACCACCACCATCGCCGCAACAACCACCACCGCCGCGACCACCACCACGTCATCACTGGCCCCAGCCCCAGCGCAAGTGGTGGTCCGGCCGACTGGGTTCACCCTGGGAGCCAGAGCGAGGACCGTGGTGAGCAATGTGGCTAGTGGGCAGGCCGGTGGCAGCAGTACTGGTGGGAGGAGCAGGGTCAGGCCAAAGCCAGCCTCCCCTGGGAGCCATGCCCTGCCTCAAATGGCCAGAGTCCTTGGGGCCTATGAAGAGGCCCAAGGACAATGGGCCAGGTCTGCTTCCGACACGCGGGAGGTCCTGGGGGTGTTGAGGTCCATGGACGCCCATATGGGCCAATTCGTGTCCCGTATGGACCAACTCGTGGACCTCATGGGCCAGGTGGTGGTGGCGGTGAGGACACAGGCAAGGCCAGCAACACCACCTCCGCCACCACCTGCTAGGGCGCAGGGTCGGGCAGCAGTGTCCAGTTCCCCTGCGTCCACAGCCAGTGAGCACACCTCACCCACCACCAGCAGGTCGCCACCACACCCCCCCTCCCAAACGTGGAAGGGGCCGTCCGAAGTGGAAACAGATGTCCTGGGAGGACTTCGCACGCTCCAGACGCAAGTGAGGCAGCCAGCCATCCTTGACCACCCACTGCATTGACTTGGACTACGATCCCACCCCACACAGCCATCAGAATGGCATGTGTCTGTTGGACTAGGGACATAGAACTAGTGGGTACACCCTGAGCATCACGCAGCCATGGCCGACAGCTCATTGTCACTGCACGCAACACTCATGTCATCACCTTGCACACAATGACATGTCACAGTAGAAAATAAATGCACCTTTTACACAAACTGCTGTCTGTGCACTGTGTTTATTGAACGATGATCAACCGCCACCTTGAGCAGAAAAGCATCGGATGTGTGGCATGGCGATGGGACAGGAGGGGCTGTAGGGACCTAGGGGGAAGACAGAACAGGAGCACATTCAATGAGTGTGTCACACACCCATCACACAGTACATGTCAACAACTACAAGCAATGTACACACATCGCACAGAGCAATAGGGCACAATGCCACAGCCACCGTCAGTGGCATACAAACCTGGACATGGACCATTGACACACAGCACACAGTGAACAAAAGGCCTCCGTGACACAGCACACAGACACCTGCACAACTACAGCCACATCAGCCGTCGTACATGGACACTCACCGTCAAGTGAAGTAGCGGGCGATGAGCTGCTGACGGACATTTACAGCTTCCTCCTCTCCGCTGTCTTCCTCACTCGAGCTGTCCTGGTCTGCAGGCTGGGGCCCTGGTTGATCTCCGTCATCCACAATTAGGGGGATCTGCTTTCGAATAGCCAGATTGTGCAGCATGCAGCAAGCCACCACTATCTGGCACACCTTCTGTGGGGAGTACGCCAGCGCACCCCGGTGCGGTCCAGGCATCTGAACCTGGACTTGAGGAGGCCAAAGGTACGCTCGACCACACGTCTGGTCCTCCCATGTGCCTCATTGTAGCGGTCATCTGCTGGGGTCCGAGGATTTCGTAATGGACTGAGCAGCCAGGGCCCATTCGGGTAAGCCGAGTCACCTGGGCGTGAGGGACACAGAGAACCGTTGCAATTCAAACAGGACAGTAGACAGCATCCTTAAGCCAGCACGCTACACAACTCCACATACTCACCGACAATCCAGCCACGGTCCTGTTGCAGATTGGTCATCAGTCGTGGTAATATGCTGTTGCGCATGATGTGCGCGTCATGGGCCGAGCCTGGGAACTTTGCACACACGTGGGAAATGACCATGTCCGCAAGGCACACCACTTGCACATTCAGGGAGTGCGTGTGCTTCCGGTTGCGGAAGAGCTGCTCAGTGGCCTGTGGTGGGACAAGGCCAACATGGGTGCAATCTATGGCACCAACGACGTGTGGGATCCGTCCAAGGGCATAGAATGCACCCTTCACTGCCGCCAACTCACGTGCCCTGGGGAATCGGATGTACCTGTTCCTGTACAGCATCATGGCTGCCAGTACATCCCTCAGCACCATGCTGAACATGGGCTGGGACATCCCACCTCCACTGCCCACTGTGTGCTGGAATGACCCAGTGGCGAAAAAATGCAGTGCAGCCATCACCTTAGCCGTGGGGGTGAATGCTGTCGGATACACCCTGCGAGGATGGAGGTGGGGTTCCAACATGGCACATAGTCGATGCAGGGTTGGTCGGTCCAGACGAAATTTCCGGATGACCTCAGAATCCTCCATGTCCGCCAACAATTGGTAAGGGCGGTAAATGTTTGGTCTCCGCCTAGGAAAGATGGAAGTGGACACATGTCAAAGCAACACGCCACATGGCATTTTCACATACACATAACTGATATGACAGAGCAAGAACATGAGTCACAGAACAGCTGTCATGCAGGGACAGCACAGCCACAATACACTTACACAGGTCTCCCACCAATAGCAATGGGCAGTGACACAAACCATTGCTATGTGCATGCACATGGGGATCCAGGCCTCAATGACCTGTGAGGCGTGCTGATGGGGACTGACTGCATATTCGGCAAGCGGCAACACCACGGCAACATGACTGGCTGCTGTGCATCACACTGCTTCCGAGGCTGGATGAGTATGGCACACACCAACGACGATGTGGGCACAGGCTGAGCGGCCAAGACAAGTGGGACCTGTGGCACGAGGGGATATGAGACAGTCATTGGTGTCACCACTGCACCCTATGTGCAGCACTGTACGGATCACACCTCCAGAAGCATTGACAGGTGTACACATTGACAGCCCCATGCCAACACGGCTGTGTGCTTGCAAATACACATCACATGTGACACGTAACCTTGCACATGCCAAGTGGCAGATGTACATAGTGAGAGATGGCATGCGTGTGCATATGCGTATACCATGCACCCATGCCAATGTGCAGATGATGACATGCTAACAGACATGTGGGGCCGGCCACTGGCCGTCCCTGCCTATGCACACGGCATGTTGTGGCCTCGTCCATTGTGCACCTGCACCCACACGCACATCATGGCCACACCTGCAGATGCAGTGCGCACATCATACTGTGTGGTGCACATGGCATCAGCGGACTGTCACCAACATGGGCCAGGCCATTACGGCCAACTCCGATGACCCTCGCGGTTGCACCCTGCGTGTTCCACTATGGAGGTAGGCATCCCGGGCCAGCTGGGAGCAGGCCAACGTCTGCAATTGCCAATGCAGCTCTCAGTGCACTTGTTGCTCGTGTGAATGTCAGGCTGGGCCATGCTGCCCCTCTCAGTCCCAGCAGGCCTGGCCTGCACATTGACTGCACAATGCCAGTAGGTGACAGCACCGACTGCCTAGTGGGTTGCATGTGTCTCCTGTTCAGGACCCTCCAGATGGGCGCTAACTCAGTACTGACTATTGGACACACCATGTCTCGTGATAGGGATGTGTGTGTGGGATGGTGGCACTGAATGTGACCTCCGTTGCGTGGTGGGCCATGCATAAGTCGAGTACGTCAATGATTGCGCAGTGTTGGTCACAGTGGGTGCACCCACACAGATGTGTTGCCCTATGTTCATTTTCTATGTTTGCATGATAATGGACTGTAGATGTGGGCAGACTACACATTGGTCGATGTGCTGTCTATATGAATGTGCCTTCACACCAGGCACAGCTGCCCCTGCACATGTGACCCCTGCTGCACTCGCTGCTGGGTCTGTGGAGCTGATGCACCATCTGTGCGTGGGGCGGACAGCTCTCCTCACTTCCGTCATTGCGCATGTCATCACTTTGCCGCAGGTGACATGGATCATGGAGGGCCCACATGTACGCGTGGGTGGCCTCCACAAGTTTGTCCAATGGTTGTCACCCCCAGTCAGTGCTTCGAATGTGAATGATGTTGTGCTGGTGCTAATTTCAATGTGGCGGGTGGGCGGGGCTAGGTGCGGGCTTACATGCAGGACATGGGAGGGTGATCGGATTAGCGACTCGTTGCAATACACACGGGGCACGTCTTTTCCTGTCCACATCAGGGTCATTCCTTGAACTCACTGACAGTAATACAGTCGTCTTTGTCCCTGTCCTCATTGCCTCCCCTCACTCCCCCCAATATGCATTTGCACCTGTGGGGCTAGCGCATGCAGATGCAGCCCCAAGCTCGCCCCGGAGAGGCCAAGGAGTGTATGTGTGGGTCCAGTTGAACGAGTGGTCTGTCTCACGGTATGATGTGTGGCGGGACGCCGTCCACCTGCGTGGTGCCCCGACTCGAGACCCGGGCAACATAGACAATGCATAACAGTCTCCGCAGTCCGGATACAACACCTGCGACACACTGAGGCTGTAGCTGCCCTAGGGGCCCATGCCGCGTCCATCTGGGGCTGATGAACCCACACATTCACTCTTTTGCCTCACTGGGGCGGGCTCGGAGGTGCTTGCGCACGCGCTGGCTTCTCTGTTGCAACGGCATGTGACGTGTGTGGAGATGTAGGCAATGGGTGGGATGGTGCGAGCCACCTTCCGTGACGTCACTCCTGCTCGTGATGTGTGCGTCCCCCCAATACTTCCATATGACTTGTGCCATGCTACACATTGAGGATGTTTTGCCTGCGTGATGTGACGCGGAGGAGCGCGCCGAGTCCTCTCCCCCACCATGCTCCACTGCCATCCCGTGCCCTGGATTGCCTGTGCAGGTTGACAATGTTGGGGATACACCTGGTCGACAGGGGCTGTGTGTGCCTTGTCAAGGGCCTGGCGGGTGCACAACAGGATCCAGCTTGTCCACAGAGGGTGGGCTGACGTGTACGCCTGATACCGCATTGTTTGTGTGCCCGGCTGCTGTGCACACACGTGTTCACATCCCCCCCCGACAGGTGGCCTTTAACATTGCCCAGGGAAGCGGTAATGTGCAGTTCCGGACCCCTCCCGACACAGCGTGTTTCAACTTTGCAGGTGCGCATCTACCCGTCACACCCACCCACCTGAGCAAAGCGTCACTCCCGCTTCACACGACACATGTGTGTCTTCCACAGTTGTGCTACTCATTTGCGTTGACATCCAATGACAGTGGACTACATGGTCATGTCACGACTGCCGTGTACATCACACACTCTCATCATCTCACATTCGTACTTGTGAAAGGAATCAGCAGAGACAGTTTCTTTCTTCAAACCATGTATTGTGACTTATGTCCTCTGTGATGCAGTATAGTGGACACTACTGGCAGCGGAATGCATGTGGAGGATATACTGAGCATGATTACACATAGCAAAGGGTGTAGGGGTACATGTGATTAGCTGTTGCATGTGGGATGTGGGCTTCAGAGTTACATCTGCTTGGCCGTTGGTGTGCTAATGTTCATTTGCAAATAGCTGCGGAGCTGCGGACTTTGACACAGACGGTATACATTTAGCCTACCAGACCGCTTGGCATCATGGGCACAGTCCATCTCAGTTCCATGTGACAGGTGTGCTGCTGTTGTTACTCATGCACGCGTGCGTGTGAGTTGACATCAGGGCATGGGCTTACGTGCATGCAACGGCGTCCCACTTGTTGTTGCCATGTGGTGGCTACTGGACATGTCACAGTCACTGGGGTCGTGTTGTTGTTGTATGCACTTGTCGTCCATGCAAAGGTCCTGTTACGGGATTTCCGGGGAGGGGAGAAGGGGTGCAGCTCTCACATACTCCAGCCGAGCGATTCCTGTCCACTGAGCGGTGCATATGTCCATGGGCGCAGGATCCATGTCATGGCATAGTTGTACGTGCAGTTCTGTCCATGTGGGTGCGATACAAATATCCCATGCCACTGCCTCCCCGATACATGCAGAGTTCCTGGATGTGATGGGGAACAGAGTGCATGTCCCGGACACATCCGATGTCATGGCAGTGTCGTTGATGGTGTGGTATCAGTTGCAGGTCGTTTGGTATGGCTGTTGTAGTGGTTACTGGCCAGTCCGTGCGGAAGCTAAGCATGGGTACAGTGTCGGACATCATGGCTCAATTGGAGGATTGCGTCGGGGTCCTACGAATTGACAGGTTGACAGGTATGCGATGGCTTCCTGCAGGGCTTCCATTTCATTGGTGGTATACATGTTTGCCAGCCAATGTAGCGGATGGTGGCTGTCACGGTGTTGTTCGTAAGTTGTCCCTTGTAGGAGCATGATGGGGCATGCTGGGTGACATTCGATGTAGCTGTGATCCATGATCCGTCGTGTGGAGGCACAGTGGTCCCATTGCAGTGTGGGTCCGATGTTCGCCACATACGCCATGCCCCCATAGGCTGAACAGACCCTGTCGTGTGCGTCCAGAGGGTGGAATAGTGGTAGCAGGTCCGCCCTTGGACATGCCGGGTTGGAGAGGCACAACTCCACAGGATGGTGGAAGGGACACCTCCGACAGTAGAAGACGGGTATGACGCAGCTGAACAATGCGATGCGGTAAGTCAGTCGGTAACTTACGTTCAGCAGGGATAGGGGTTCGCATCCCATTATCTGTAACAGGTTGTGTTTGTACAGCTTGACCTGTCCGGCGTAGTTGGGTAGGTGTGTTGAAGGTGCCATTTTGCTGCGGGGCGATGTGGTGGCGTGCTCCGGCTGTGTGTGCAGTCTGCAGTGTGCAAGCTCCGAGGTTGCTGTGAGGTCTGTGATGGTCGTAGGGGGCAGGACTTGTGTTCTGTTAGCTTGTGCGGAGGACACGGGCCCTCATCCCACATGCTTCTCTGAACGTTCAAGGTCAGTGGTGTGTGACTCCTTCCAGATAACTTGCATGGGAACGACATGGGGGAGTTTTTCTTTTTTCTTTCCCGTTCGGTATGTTCTTAGGTGATATGCGCTATCTGCCCTGTGGTCGGTTTCCTCTGCATGCCTGTGTTGGTATTTTTTGGGACAATGGCTGTATTCTCCGGCTTGTTTAGTCGGTATGTGGTTTCGGAGTTGGAATGGAAGGTCATTCAGTGCTGTCTGCTCTCCCGTGTGTGGGCGGCAGGCTGTGTTTCCGCTATGCGTTGGGCCTTGTGTGTGGGTGTCATTCTTGGGTCCACCTGTTGTCGGTCCCCGGGCTCTTTGGTGTTCCGTTTATTATGTCTGGTTCATGGGTGCAGGGTGGTATGGGTGTTTCTGTGTGGTACTGGCGTACCTCTTCCCGACGGGGCCCATGTTCTGCTGGGTGGTGTTGCCGCCGCTGTGTGCTTCGCCATGTTTGTCACACAGGGGTGTGCCCTGATGTTGCGTGACTTCACTGACATGTGGGCGTCGGTTGTGTGACGTTGGGTGTTGGCCGTGAATTGGGCGTTGGGGACATGACTGTGGCAGGCCTGTCACGTGTCATGTGCGTTCTGGGTGTGGCTGGTGTGTGTGGTGCTTGGTTGTGTCCCTGTGTTGTTTGTGTGCGACGCATACATGGCGTTATGGTTGGGCGCTGAGTTGTGCGCATGTGTGGCTGCGTCATCGCCGCTGTGCTGCAGTGCCGTGACGGGGTCGTTAGTTCCTGGTCCCAGGTGGTGTGCCCAAGATAGTTGTGAGATGTTGCGATTTGCCCTGTGTGACATTTGTGGGTGCAGTGGTGGATGTGTCTTGTCCACGCAGGGGTGTTGGGGGGGTGCCATGTCCTCCTTTTCCGCCCTTGCACTGTGTGCGCTGTTTGCGTGCCCTTGTTGTGTGTGTGCCTACCTGCGTCTCCGCGGTACGTTGCCTCCTAGGTGGTGCATCAGGTATAGCATGGGGAGGGCCTGCAGTGCTGGATTCATGCTCGGGGGGGTCGCCTCTTCGGTGTCTGTGCTCGGCATTCGGGTTTCCGCCTCACTTTCACGTGCGGTGTCTCTTAGCCTTGGGAGCTGTTTGTTTGCGGCATCGTAATTTGTACGCCGGGCGGTACGTGATTTCGTCTGGCGGTGTGTCTCCATTGGGCTGCGCCGCTACGTGAGCGGGCGCACTTTGATGGCGGACGGCGTCGCTGGCTTGCCGGCGGTGTTTGGCTGCCTTTTCACATCGTAATTTGGCGGGCGTGTGGGCTGCGGCATGCGGGCGGTAACTGGTGGTTTTTGCATCCGCCAGCACGGCGGTAGTGCTTCCGCCCGCCATCCTAATGGGCCCCTTCGTTTTTTTATGTTGTCACTGTAGACATTTTTAAATTGTTAATATCTAGTGATTGATAAGATAAATTTGTATTGCTATGTTTTTATTATTTTTATTTAAATAACATTTTTTAAATATGTTTTTATGTTATGGTAGTATATATCTTTATTTCATGTTTGTAAATTTTTATATATTTTCAATGATGATATTTTTTAAGAATGTGATATTTTTTTAATTAATATACATATAAAATTGTTAGTGTATAATAGTTAAAATTCAATATACTTAAACTCATTTTTGACAATTTTATGGTCATCGGTACTTTCGTTCTCAATACTTTTGATTTTACATGCAAAGTATATAAAGTTAACATTTGTGTTCTCAATATTTTGGCAATATTTTTGTTGCAGATATATTTGTCAGCGATTTTTCATCAGGCAACCATGTGTGCTTGTCTCCATTTCTTGTTGTTTGGTGCCATGTTTGCTGTCTGTGTGCTCTTGGCTGCTCCATGGTGTTTTAGGATCTGATCTTCATTTAGAGGGGTAGATTGGAGCATGGGCATCTGCTGTCGACGGCATTGTTAAATGCTACATGTCCTTCGTCCACTATCCTAAGAAAGTTTAAAAAACAACGTGAAAGGACAGTTTGAACCTTGAATCTATGGGAAACAGACATTTATGTTTTTCCATCTGTTTTTTTAATGTTCTAATATATGTTATGTTGTTAATTATTGTTGTGTCTATATTGCAAATATTCCTTTTTTCACCATGGACCACAAGTCATGTTGTTTGATTTATTATATGTTTTGAATGTGTTTTGCCCAACTTATAAGAAAAAGTTATAAAAAAAGTAAATAATATTTGATTGATACAGTATTTGATCTATGACGTTGAATATACCAAATCAAAACTAGTTTTTCTGTTGTGTTATTGTGTTTCTTTCAATAAGGTGCTGTATATGTTGTGTTCATTTGATGTCAGGTGTTTTCTGCTACTTTGATTTGGATTGGTGCTGTGTGATTGTTGTGCAGGGTTGTGTTGTCTGCATGTGTTTGAGATGGTGGTGGAGCTGCCTGGTGAGTAAGTGTATGCACATATTAATGTGTGTTGCTAATATGATTGGGGTGAAATCAAATGTGTAGGAACTAGGCAGCCTTGGCACTGTCTAGTCTTAAACTGGAGCTATTCATGGATTTGTCTGCCTTAACTAACGACATCCTGTGGCCAGACTGATGAGGGAGAAATGGAGGGCAAGTAGGCAGAAGATCAACTTGAAAATAGAGGGGGATATTCACAAAGAAGTGGCGGTGAGAGGCGTTAGCCTCCTTGGCTTAACGCCTCTCACCGCCACTTCGGAAACGCCAGGCTGCACCCTATTCACAAGAATGTGGTGCAGCCTGGCGTTTCCCCCATCGACGGCGCTAAGTCTCACGACTTAACGCCAAAACAGGCACCCTTGCACCAGAGCGCAAGGGTGTCTGCGAGCAGGGAGGTTTGTTAATGCACAGGAAGGTGTCCCTTCCTGTACATTAACAAACTGAAAATGCCAGTTTGCTTTTTCCATGTGTGCTGCTATATGCAGCACACATAGAAAAAGCAAAAACGAGGAGAAATAAAGCTTTTCTCCTCATTTAGCCACCTTAAGACCTGAATTTTCTAGGTCTTAAGTTTGCCGCTGCCACCTATTATCGCCGCCCTTGATAATAGGCGGTAGCGTCAAACTCAATGGGTGTTGCGGTGGTACGCCCACTGCAACACCCACTGCATGCCCCCTTTCACGCTAAGTTTAGCGTTAAAGGGGCCCTATTCTCAAGGCAGCATTAAGCCACTTAACGTGGCTTTAAGCCACGTTAAGTGGGTTAACGCTGCCTTGAGAATAGGGCTCTGGCCCTATCGCCACGGGAACGTCAAAAAAAGTGACGTTCCCGTGGCGATAGGGGCTTGTGAATATGCCCCAGAGTGTTATTTGGCAAAGCCACACAATGCGATGCAGAGAGGTCACGATGTCACAACTGTACAATATTGCTGCATACTTTCTGTTTCTTTTTCTTTGGTTTTAATCAAAGTCACCCTTACTGCATATTTAATTTAGTATGTCCAAAGTCATGGTAAAAAAATAAATGCAGGATCATTCAAAATTATTTAGTTAGTTGCCCCGAATGCTCTAAGGGGGATATTCTCAAGAACGGGTGATAATTATCGCCAACCTAGGTTAACGCAATTTTACATAACGCCGTCTATCGCGGGAAACTAACGCCGTGTTAACGGCGTATTCTCAACACGCCGGCAACAGGCGATAGTCTCCCGATAACGCGTCAAATGTCCGCGTTAAAATTATCGGGACGCCGATAAAAAAGGAAACACGAACGTGAAAAAAGTGGCGATGGGCCCAACAGCGAAAAAATATCAGCGATAAGCAGCGCCAGGCTTGCTATTCCCACGTCAGGTGGGAAAAATCACCATAAAAGCTGCAAAAAAATAAATAAATAAATGAAACCAAAACCCAGACAACTGAGAAGCACCATGGAGGAAGCTGGAGCAACTACAGAGGCCAACCAGAACCCCACAAACCCCCCGGAGGACCAGCCAGGGACCTCGGGGAAGGAGAAGGGCAAGGAGAAGAAGAAGAGGAACCCATGATTCAGTCCACAGGAAAACAAGATCCTGATTACGGAGGTGATAGAACACCACCAACAACTGTTCATCACCTCCACTGTGTCATTGGCAACTAAAAATGCAATATGGCAGTCCATCTTAGCCAAGGTGGTTGCAGTCGGAGTGAAGAGAAGGGAAGTGGACGACTGCAAGAAGCGCTGGAATGATGTGAAGCGCAAAACCAAGCTGAAACTCGCTAACAACCGGAAAGCAGCAATGCAGACTGGAGGTGGGAGTCCAGCGCCACAGCAGGAGCTGGATGAGATGGAGGAAATGGTGTCCACAGTCATCAGTGGGGAGACGGTGGCAGGAGTTGGGGGATCGGACACTGCTCAACATGACCTGACCCAACAGCAACAGGGTGAGTAACGACCAGGGACTGGGGGGATGGGGGGAGATGGGCACAATGGCACACATGCACAATTAAGTATAGCACAGTGCACACCCACAATGACCCTGGATCATGTCCCTGATCTCCTTTGCATACTGCTACACACATAGAAACAGCAAGTAGGCCCCCGTCGACAATGTGCCCAGAGGGGGCCCTCCCCACACATCACTAATCTCACAACAAACCCATGCACATGTGCTGAACCCAGCAAAGCTGCGGGTCTGTGAGCCACACTGACAATGCAAGTGACACTGCATGACAATTAGCATGGCTGCAGTCCAATTATCATGACATGGTGCACGCCACGACACTGAGGTGGCTGAGTGTGGACCACATCCATAAAGGAGCAGGTCACACTCTGACACATCCGCATGCACAAGCAACCCCTGACTTCAACAAGACATTTGCGGACAAACCATGCCCAAGAGTCCCAACTGCCACCAAGAGCACAATTTACCCAAGTCTGCAACATCTCAGCACTGTATAAGCACAGAACTGAAAGGCACACCGCCTGAAAGGGATAAGGGCCAGCAAAATCAGAGCTGCAGTGGCGACTCTCCCACAATGCAGCACACACACATAAGAATCAGAGCACATCAACATTGACAACAATGTGGTACAAACTGCAACACTTTCACAACAGAACAGAGGACACAACTGCTGCCACTTGTGTGTAGAAACTGGCCAATCACATTTGGCATAGCAGGAAACTGTGAGATGATAATGTACAAGTACAACCCCACATCCCTGATGGTGTAGAAATGTCCACTGTCCCGCATCAAATAGGCATCTCCTCCCAAACAGTCACAATGTACATTGTCATGCAGTCTGTTTGTAAACTTGTCCAATGCGTGAACATACATGGAACACACTGTTAAACTGCATCTCCCTTTACATTGCAGAGGGAGAATCAACACCTCCTGCAGAGCAGACCGTACATCTCTTCACTGATGATGAAGAGGACCTCCACACCATCGACAGCGACGCCCTCCAACAGCTCATGGACACCCTCAGCACCCCACCCCCAGGAGCAGGGCAGCCCAGCTGCATCGAGGAGACCCCACCCCCTGCACAGACCACACAGCAGGAAGCACCCACCACCACGGCTGTCTCCCAGGACCCCCACGACCAACACATGGCATTCCAACACCGTGTGTTAGAGGGCCAGAAGGAGATGGCTGATCAGGTGCGGTGGGGTTTGACCTCATGGCAGCCAAACTAGTTGCCATACGTGGGTGTCTAAGTCCCATCAGGGACCACTTACCGTCCCTAAGGGACACCCACAGTCCGCTCCATGATCTCCAACAAGCCATGGCTGACATCGCTGGAGTCATAACTCTGAGACAAGAACAACTGTCTAGTCAGAGTGGCTCCAGCGATGTCAGCCGGGAGTTGGGACACATGCGGAGGATCATGGAGAACATGGAGCGGATGCAAGCGGAAAGAATGGCTGCCACAGCTGCACACCAGTGAGATGTAGCTGGGATCTTCCATGCCCTGCAGATCCTCATCATGGCATTGCTGCCACAAGGCCTAGCGCAGATGAATGCTGCTGCTACTACTCCATCCACATCTCCGCCCCCTGATGTGTCAGTGCCTCACAGTGCAGCAGACAATCCACCTCCAGCCCCTGATGTGTCACTGCCACACAGTGCGGCAGACATTCCACCTCCGGCCCCTGATGTGTCAGTGCCACACAGTGCTGCAGACAAAACACCACCACCCACATGTGAGGCACATCACACATCAGAGGACGATGTTGTGGATGATTCTGCCTCTGTGGTAAGAAGGAAGCGGTAGCATTCATCTCCGCCATACGGCCTGTTTCAGCTTGGTTCTGCCCTCTGCATCATGCCCTGGAATAACACCTTCCACTGTCCCCCGATACACTCTGCGACACTCACCTTGGCCCTCGACATGGACTGCCATATTTGGTTTGGTTACCAATTGCACAGCAATCAGACTGGGGACTGAACTCTTTCTCTTCCGATGAACTTGTCAATCCCTAAAGGACTCTGGGTGGCCCTCCACGGGGCAACAATGTAAAGTGGGGTTTGCATGGCCATGTACTGGTCCAGCTTCAACACTCCACCGAATGTGATTAAAACATTCTAATTCACACAGATGTGTCATGTCTATGATCAAGCAAGTATGAAAGTATGGATGAATGTAGGGGCAGTGATTCCAAAAAAAGGTACTCCCTGGGAACTGATATCAATGCGCATGTTTGACTGTGACCCAGATAGGCAGTGAGATGACTGGGAATGTGTGAACTAGCTGTGGCCTCATTGCTCCTAAACAACAATCTCGCAATTTCCCAACTTAGCCCCACGTCAATGTAGGAAATAGGGCTGTGTGTAAAAAAGTCAAAGTCAAAGTTATGTGGATGCCACAGCTCGGAGCAATGATTTGTTTGAGTGTGCAGCGGTTGGACTCCTGGGATGGTCTGTGCGTAAGTGTGAAGGTCATTCCATGCAAGAGAACTGCGAGCAAGGACTTCTGTGTGTGGGGTGTGTATATGTTGGTCTTTGGTTAGCGCTGTGCGTAGTGTGGGAGCCATCATCAGCTGCTATGGTATCTCTCAGGGGGTGCCGGGCGCATGCAATTCCAAGGTCGGAGGTGCAGATGTGCTACCGCCTTCTAGTTCAGACAAAGGAGCTTTCATCCCTAATGTTAGTTGGTCATCTGCTTGCATTCTGGAAATGTGATGTGGATTATTTTGGGGGGGGGGGGATGTCACTGCTTTGCCTTCCGGCACTGTTGAACCCTTACCAGCCATGTACGTGCCCTCACGGTCAATTTTGCATGCTCTGATGTAGCAGTGGTGTTTTGCTGCAGTCTGACAGTGATGGGTACAGGTAGCTGTGAGGAGGCGCGTGACTTCTCACCTTGCACCTATTAGCTGACACTGTTCACTACTATTGATGGATGACGTCCGTGTACACATGTGATCTGTACATGGCACATATGTCCAGGGGTCACCTTGGTGTGTTCCAGGCAAGGTATTCCTGCTGGCTTTTTGGCTGGTGTGCATCTCCCATGTTGCTGAGGTGTTCACTGTGCCCCCATCCCCCTTACGTCCATGTTGCTCATGTTGTGGGACTTGAGTCACAGGGTGCATCTCTGCATCAGGGTGGTTCATATTTGACCCCAAATGACACCCGCAATTTCATATTTGACCCCAAAAGACACCCGAAATGTCATATTTGACCCCAAATGACACCCTGTTGTCTTTTTATTAACACCAATGACAGTCTTCATGTCATGTTTTTGTACACATGTGGTACGCTGATGAGTGGGATTACGTACTACATTTGACACCCTGAAATGGCATTTCGAATACGTGACACCCTAAACAGCCTCTCTGTACAGAGGTGACATACCCACCATCTATTTGCTATTTGTGAAATTGTTAGCACTTAATGTTGCACTTACACTTGTCAGAGTGATGTGCTAATGCAGAGGACTGACATGCACACAGGGAATGTGTGTTGCAATGAATTTATTTGCACATGCTGTTCATGTGGTCATTTTGTACTGTTCCATGATTGCTAAGGACAGTCACAATGTGACGTGCTCATGCGAAGAAATTGTTAATGATTGTGTTCCTTCGGGCTATTCCTGCTGCAGCTGCAGTGGGGTGTGGTCCACCTGCATCATCTTCCTCATCATCGTCCAGTGCATCTGGCACTTGGATCCATGGGGCATTGGTGCGTACACATATGTTGTGCAATACACAACATGCAATGATCATCTTGCACACTATTTCTGGGCTGTACAGGAGTCTTCCACCTGTGATGTCCAGGCACCTGAAACGTGACTTTAACACGCCAAATGTGCGCTCAACAATGCCCCTGGTGCGTTTGTGGCTCACATTGTACTGCCTCTGGGCCAGGGTGTTCTGGGCTCGGAGGGGTGTCATCATCCACGGGCAGAGTGCATATCCTTGATCACCTGTGACAGGGGAGAGAGATATGTGTCAATCGGTGGTTCTGCATTCTGTGTTGGCAGGCTTATTAGTTTAGTGGTGTGTGATTTGTGCTACTTTGGGATTCATGTTTGCCATGTATTGCTTCTGGCAAATGTGCGGGATCAATGTGTATTACCTAGCCTCACAGCTGCTCCTCCCTCCTCCCGAGCCTATTTACTTGTGTGCGCTGCGCGGTTGCATCACTTGCACTCCTACGGCACACCATTGTCATGCCTGTCTGCGCATGACAACAACACTGTAATGTTGGCCGTTGAAGGTGGTCGACCACGTGTGTGTAGGCCTCTGGTCAGGATATGGCAGACACAGAGACACACGCAGTAGTTACTTTGGTGGCTATCCCGGAAGTGAACCACGCCCAGAGCCCCGGGCTATTTATTCACACTCCTACGCTGGACTGGCATACGCCGGCCCAGCCCACTACGCTTACGCTTACAGGGGGGGCGACATAGCTACATGTCCAAGGTCTTCCCCACTGCCTGAGGTATTATGGTTGCGTCCACTGTCCACAACACTACAAACACCAGCAGTATATGTCCACATGGACATGTCTGTGCTCTGCATACTCAAGACTGTCCAGCACATCACCGCCACACTTGGCATTGTGTACATTCTTATTCATGGGTCACTTGCCTCCTTCGCACATTCTTGGTTCCCACCTCTCCCCACATTCTGAAATTGTGTGGCAGAGGGGCTATGCCTTTGTGGATGATTTGTCTACATGTCTGGCCCCTGTTACCACAGTTACTTGTGTTGTAGTGTCTGGTAGGTGGGCATGTTGGTTGGCATGTTGTATGTGATTTTGTTACTTGTGCATTCCCACAGTTGTGAGTTGTATGATTGTGGTGTTGAGGTGTGTGATGTGTTCCGTTGGTACTTAACAACGAGCAGTCCATTTACATAGGTGCCATCCTGAAAGCACTGGTTGATGATGGACTGTCGGAAGATGTAGGAATCATGCACACTGCCTGGGAAGTTGGCGACGACATTGGTGAACAGTCCCCAGTGGTCCACTATTGCCTGCACATTGATGGAATGCGTGTGCTTTCTGTTGCGGTAATTGTGTGCAGTGTCGGCAGGGGGCACAAGTAGGACATGTGTGCAGTCAATTGCCCCCAACATGTGCGGGAAGCCAGCTATGGCGTAGAAGCCTTGCTTGATCTCCAGCTGTTCCTGCGCAGTGTGGGGTAAGTGAAGGTGCTGGGGTATCAAGCTGATGATGGCATCCAAGACAGGTGTGAGGAACTTTGATAGGGCTGTCTGTGAGACTCCTCTGACTCTGGAAGGTGTTGGTTGGAAGGTACCAGAGGCCAACAAGTGCAGCACAGCCAGCAGCTTTGTCTGCGGAGGGATCTTGGTTGTCCGCTGTGTTGGTACCGTCAGCCTGTGGGCAATGTGGGTCAGGATGCGGAGGATGGTTGTCCATTTGAGCCTCTAGTGGGCAATGACATCCTCTGGCGTTAAGTCTCTGAGGCTGGTGCGTTTTCGGAAGGTCCGCTGTCTTGTTCTGCGCTGCCTCGGTGGTAGTCCGGGCGGGGGTGGTCCTGGGGGTGGAGGTGGTCCTGGGGGTGGTGGCGGTGGGTGTTGTGGCCCTCTTGGGTCTCCAAGCTGCATGATTAGTAGCTCCATGGCATCTGTTGGTCTTCAGATGTGGCTCTGGGCTGGGCTCCCTTTATACTGCAGGTTTTCATCCTACTTATGACCAGAAAAAAGCAGGTCTTAAGTCCCTGCTGCTGACATGCCTTATCGCCTGTTTTTAGACCGCATCGCCGATCTGGCTGGTCGTTGAGAATATCGCGAAGTGGTGTTATCGTGAGTTTTTGCACGGGAACGCCTACTCTGCATATGATTAGCGTTAGTTGTCGCTGTCAGCCTTGGCGATGTTTTTAGCTGCAGCTATCGCAGGTAAACTGACGATGTCGGCTGTTAGCGCAGGCTTGTGAATAGGGCAATAAATCTATCGCCTCTTTCGTGGCGGAAAAGTGCAGCTAAATCGGCGATGAGTCCTTGAGAATATGCCCCTAAAAGTCATATGATTTCTCAAACTGATTCTCAAATGGATCATTTTTCCATGGAGGCCCAGTCTGTCAACCTTCGAAGGGCATTGTCCCACTTGTTCGTCCCAACCTTCATTTCAGAGATACACTGAACTGATAAGCGCCTCACTAATTGTTGACATTGCTTGGCCATCCACTTACTTCCCCTCTACCACTATCTTTGATGGTGCAACGACTAAATGAGCTTTAAGTGTTTTTCACTGCAGATGAAGTGACACTTTCAGGTCGAGGTTGAACTCTTTGCTTTTTTTCTGTCGACAAAAATGTTTAACAAAAGCAGGCCACTGCATTCAGCTGAAGAAGGCTGAAGTACCAATCCATCAGCAATTCATTTCTGTTCGCATCCAGTAGTGCACGGTTTCTAAACCCTCCATTCCTTTCCATCAATGGGTGATGGCCTTGAAGAAATGTAATACATCTAAATGGATAATAACGCACCAGGATTCGGTCTTCTGTTCCCTCATCCCAGTATGCTGTCAGAATGGACAATGTTCGGTCTTGTTTTCAAATGGTAAAATGCAGAGATTACTCCTCTCTGTTCTCTTCTGCGGTCCATTTACACTCTGATAGCTGATGATGTCTCTGTAGCCGACATGTCACATGAGTTGACAATGTATTACCTGTCTAGCCGAGGGACACAAAGAGGGTCACTTTAGTGCATTTGATTAAAAAGATGTCTGTTTCTCGTTTATGACTGTCAAAGGTACTTGTTCGATGGATCCTGAGCGATAACTCCGGTGGTGGAAGCAGAGGGCATGGGTCTGCCAACATTTGGCTTTTAGCATTTCATCATACCTACAGGCATATAGTAGTGGGCTGAATAATTCACAGCTCCTTTAGAGTACGTATGACTTAACCTACTTCCTTGGTTGAAGAAATTTTTTCAATTTTGTTTATAGAATAGATCTTTGGTGTATTGAAAGTGAAGCAAAATAGTACAATATTCCTTGAGTAGTAGTTTCAAGGCGACCAATTTTGTATTGAAAAATAAAGTTGCCCATGACGGACACTTTAAGATCTCCTCAGAGGTCTGGATGGTAGGTTGCTGACTTGTCATTTGTACAACTAGAAGATGTGAAGACTACCCCTCACCCCTCTGTGGGATCATGCAACCAATTCTTTGACTATTTCGCTCTGGTGTGGTCGATAAATACAGGGCCCTAGTCACAAACTGCATTTTGTAGTACATTTAGTAATACTGCAATGATACTACTAAAGACCTAAAATAATGCTGTTCTCAAACATATGAGTGTAAATTTCCACCTCCACCTTTCCTATCTTTTCTATGAGAGATCCTCACACAGGTAAGTTTACTACCTAATGGTATATGTAGGAGAGACAATGGGGAGTAGTTAAAAAATGAGGCATACATATTATAAAATAGGTGGAGTTTAGGAAGGAGCATGGAGGGGTTAAGGGAGAGTTAGGAAGGGGTCTGGGAGGGACGTGCACTCACCCAAAAGAGAGTAAGAAACATTTCTATTTAAAAACGGCACTTCTAAAGTTACTACAACCAAAAAGGACCCAAAACAGTAGCAAATGTACTCCTGCTCAGAACTTGAGTAATTCCAATACCACACATGGCCAACTACTGACACTTCAATGCCCCGTCTAGCGTTAGGCTCCAAAAATAACACTCCAGAAGGATAAAAACTATTTAAAAATATGAATAAATTACAATTAATGTTAAAAAGCTTATCCAAAAATAAAACACATTTCTTATTTTACCTTAAAATATTTAAATATCTTTTAACGCACAAATACTTTTTATTAAAAATATAATTCAATCATTTTTATTTATAAATATCTCGTTTGATAATTATTAATATTAATATGATATATTTGAGTAATATTTATGATATATATATATATATATATGTATATATACATATACCTATATATACACACACATCCTCATGCAGGCCTTCTCCCCAAATTGTGACGCGGCAACGCAGGTATGCATTGGTCCGTGGTGACAAGATGACGCCATGTAATTTATTTCAAAGTCCAAACAAAATATAAAAATAATGATGGCCGATGCGTTTTGGCTCCACGCCTTCAACTGGGCCTCACAGTGACTCTTGATGGCAACCCATATATCACAGTCCTTTCTCAATCTCATTAGCCCAACGCTCCACATCCCATTTTCAAAGACTTTTTTGACCCATTTCGTCCTCCATTTTCCCATCAAGAAAATGTAATCTCCGTTGATGCACATTCAATGCCACATTTTAGAAACACACTAGGGCCAGTTAATACTTTTCCTTTTTACATATTTACAATCTACTTCTCAATTATTTGGTGCATTTCTCCACTACTAGTATCTCAAATATTTTTTTCACTGAAGAATGGAATATAAATCCACGTCTCATTCAAATAAATGCCACAATAATTGCTGCCGCAAAGCATCTAATGCCTTAGATATTTTTTAGACATTTTGGGTAACACACCATTAGCCTGTATCAATGTCACCAATTTTTTAAAAAGCTAGTGCTTACATGTAACATGATATATTCAAACGGTGGCATAAGTTGTCAACATTTCCACAGTTCCTTTTTCTAAAGTGCTGCTACAGCGAAGATGTTTTCAAAGTGACACGTGCTGTTCTAATAATTGTAAATATGATATAATTCATCCTTATAGAGGCTAAATAATTGTTCATCAATTTTCTAATGCATTTGTCCACCTAGGCTTTTTCTAAAGTGACACATGCTGTTCTATAAATTGTAAACATGATATAATTCATCTTTATAGACACTAAATCATTGTTCATCAATTTTCGGGTACATTAATCCATCACTAGTGTCACATGTGCTCCTTTCATGGAAGAGTGGGGTTTGAGGCCACATTTCCTCCAGTGTCACAATAAATATCACATTATGACACATCAAACCATTTACTACCCCAGACGTATCCTGACATTTTTAGACAACGTGTGGTCATATATTGGACCATAGATATTTATAGACATGCTCCTTCAAAAATTCAATCACAATACCACATGCGCATATATCGATACCCCAACATTCTTTAAGTGCTAGTGCTTATGTGCAACAGAATATGATCAAAAGTGGCATGTGCAGTTAACGTTTCCACTATTCCTGTATTTTAAAGTGCTGCTGCAAATGAGTTATTTTTAAAGTGACACGTACTGTTTTAAAATCGTACAATGATTCAACTCATCCTTACACATAGATACTAATCCATAAGAACGTCATGTATAGATTGCTGTCACAATTATGGGATTCTAAGATTGGGTTCATTGTTTACCCATTTCACAAGAGGAGCTGGAGCAGTGCAAAGATGGTATATCTAACTGTGGGGCATATTCTCAAGGACTTATCGCCGATTTATCGGCACTTTAGCGTCGCAAAAGTGGCGATAGATTTATCGCCCAATTCTCAAGCTGGTGCAAACTGCCTATATCGCCAGTTTTCCAGCGATAGCTTCCGCAAAAAACATCGCCACGGATGAGAGCGACAACTAACACTAATAATATGCAGAGTAGGCGTTCCCGTGCAAAAACACATGAAAACACCACTTCACCATATTCTCAACGACCAGCCAGATCTGCGATGCGATCCAAAAACAGGCGATAAGGCGCGTTAGCAGCAGGGATTTAACACCTGCCTTTTATTGGTGTAAAGCAGGACGACAACCTGCAGCATGAAAGGGAGCCCAGCCCAGAGCCACATCTGAAGACCAACACATGTCATGGAGCTACTGACCATGCAGCTCGGAGACCCAAGAGGTCCACAACACCCACCGCCACCACCACCAGGCCCCCCCTGACCCCCCCACCCCTCGGACTACCACCAAGGCAGCACAGAACAAGACAGCTGACCTTTCGAAAATGGCATTGCCCCTCAGCCACACAATTGCAGAATGTGGGGAGAGGTGGGAACCAAGTATGTGTGAAGGAGGCAAGTCACCCATGAATAAGAATGCACACAATGCCAATTGTGGCGGTGATGTGCTGGACAGACTTCAGTATGCAGAGCACAGACATGTCCATGTGGACATATACTGCTGGTGTTTGTAGTGTTGTGGACAGTGGACGCAACCATGTTACCTCAGGCAGTAGGGAAGACCTCGGTCATGTAGCTGTGTCGTCCCCCCCTGTAAGCGTAAGCGGAGTGGGCTTGTCCGGCGTACGCCAGTCCAGCGTAGGAGTGTGAATAAATAGGCCGGGGCTCTGGGCGTGGTTCACTTCCCGGATGGCCAACGCGTCTGCCAGGGTGGCGCCCCTCACCCTGCCACAAGTCCGCCGCCGTGACCGCCAGCCTCCTCAGCCGATCGCTGGCTTCCGCGACACATGCCCCCAGCTCACCCAGCGGCACAGCACCGCGGAGTTATAGGTGTGCTAACTACTGCCTTCGGCCTACACTGTGGTCAGCAGGTCCCCCAATTCAAATCGAGTCTTGATTTATTTATGGCGCAGTCCAGTAGGCAACAGACATTGCTTCCAGTGCGGCCCGCCCGGACGACGCTTCATCGCAGGCTGCGCACCCGCTGAGCGCTTCAGGTGCCACTAACTCAGGGCACCACAAGTCAGCGCCACGTGGCTGTGGGCCCTTGCTGACAGCTGCCTCCGGCCTACACTGCGGTCAGCAGGGCTCACACATATCAAATCCAATCCTGACCTGCAAGGACACGCCATCATCGCTGGCTGCACACCCGCTGAGCGCTTCAGGTGCCACTAACTCAGTGCACCACAAGTCATCGGCACGTGGCTGTGGGCCCTTGCTGACTACTGCCTTCGGCCTACACTGCGGTCAGAAGGTCCCCCAATTCAAATTGAGTCTTGATTTATTTATGGCGCAGTCCAGTAGGCAACAGACATTGCTTCCAGTGCGGGCTGCCCGGACAACGCATCATCGCAGGCTGCGCACCCGCTGAGCGCTTCAGGTGCCACTAACTCAGTGCACCACAAGTCATGGACCCTTTATGTTTGAATCTTGTGTGTGTGATTCCAGATATGGTGCCCCTACCTCAGTGCACTGCAAGTCATGGACCCTTTATGACTGAGTCTTCTGTGTGTGATGTCAGAGCTGGTGCCCCTACCTCAGTGCACCACAAGTCATGGACCCTTCATGATTGAGTCTTGTGTGTGTGATCCGATGATCACTGTTCTAGTTGTTGCCAGCACCAACCACTCCCTGAGGGCTGGCTTACACTCACCCCACACCCATCCAGCACAGGCGTCAATGGGCATGTGACCCTGGTAATAAAAAGGGGCAGGGCGCACATGCCCGTAGCCAGTTCCACTATCTATCTAAGTGTGTCCGTGTGGTCATTATGTATGCATGATGGGCCCGGGCCCTACCACATTACATTGTGCTGTGGACAGTGGACGCAACCATGTCACCTCAGGCAGTGGGTAAGACCTTGGACACGTAGCTTTGTCCCCCCCCCCTATAAGCATAAGCGGAGTGGGCTGGGCCGGCGTACGCCAGTCCAGCGTAGGGGTGTGAAGAATTTGGCCGGGGCTCTGGGCGTGGTTCAGTGCTGGCCTGGATAAGTAAGTAACTAATGCGTGTGTCTCTGTTGTAGTGGCGGCGCCACCCGGCCCGCAATCGACAATGTTGCCATGTAGCATGCACCCGGAGGGCGGGCTCGCACGAACAGAGAAATGAAGGAGCGCAAGACCGCTCGGGGTCTTGGCTCATACATGCCAGGTGTTGAGTGTATCTGTATTGCCGCAGCATGAGCCAAATGCCTAGCCTTAATCGCAGCGCGAGTTAGGCCAGGCATGTACTCTACACTGAAACAACTCATTGATCCGAGCTGTGGCATTTCATCCACAGAACTGGCGCAGGTCAGAACAGTGCTGCTTCAACCAGAGCCACTAACGCAATGGCAGAACATCCCGGACACATGCACAACCCATGTCACGTAGAACTGTACCGTGCATGTATGCTGCATTTACTGGGCGCACTGCCATTGGCAGTGCTGCGGATCAGTTACCGGCTAAGCTTCCGTCTTGCCAACGTCACCTGCTTTCAGCCTGTGTCGCATTGTCGATCGTGCATATTCGAGTGGTCCATGGATGTCTGCCTATCCAACAGGACGGCAGCTTAACTGGATTTTGACATGTGTGTGCGCCCCCTGTTGGCCCACGACCAGGAGTGTCACCGTGATACCCGTTTATGGGCTGCCTTGATACTTGGCATACATGCTGGCAGCTGGACCTGGGAGATTGCACAACTCCTCATGTGCAGTGACCACATTGAACCGCTCCCCTATTGGGCTGTAGTGCTAATTGGTGTAAGGGGGTGGACGCAGCACATCTGTCCGGACCTGCTAATGGATTGCCTCGCCGTCCTGTTTGATGAAGTCGACAACGACCTCATGTTGGAAATGATAGCCTATGAAGCTGCAATCGCTTTCATGGATGAGTAACTACGTACCTGCAGCCACAACAGAATGGAACCCATTGCACATGTCCCAACACCTTGTTGCATCTTGGAGATCTGGTCACATATCCCACGACAACAGTGGACATGGCTGCATTCGCCTGGACTCCGAATATATGAGCGAACAACAACTCGGGTTAACACACACCTGTGAAAGGTGAGGCACTCCCCCGGAGTGGACAGTGGTGCTTGACAACGTTCCTCATTCTGACACACTGCAGCATTGGTCTGCATGTTGTGGCACTTATCTTGCCCGTACTGACACGCATATGCTAATAAAGTCTACGCACCTTCACTTGTATTCAACTGTGATGAGTGTTGATTTGAATGACAATGTGTGTCTCACTGCCTATCTGGGTCACAGCCATACAAGCGCATTGATAGCATTACCCAGGGACTACCTTTTTGTGGAATCACTGTCCCTACATTCATCCATACTTTCATACTTGATTGATCATAGCCATGACACATCTGTGTGAATGTGAATGCGAATGTTATATTCGCATTCAGTGGAGTGTTGAAGCTTGAGCAGTACAGGGCCATGCAAACCCCACTTTAGATTGTTGCCCTGTGGAGGGCCAGCCAGAGTCCTTTAGGGATTGACAAGTTCATCGGAAGAGGAAGACTTCAGTCCGCAGTGTGATTGCTGTGTCATTGGTATCCACACAAAATATGGCAGTCCATGTCGAGGTCCAAGGTGAGTGTCGCTGAGTGTATCTGGGTACAGTGGAAGGTGTTATTCCAGGGCATGGTGCAGAGGGCAGAACCAAGCTGAAACAGGCCATATGGCGGAGATGAATGCTACCACTTCATTCTTACCACAAAGCCAGATTCATCATCATCTTCGTCCTCTGATTTGTCAGGTGCCTCACATGTGGGTGGTGCTGTTTAGTCTGCATCACTGTGTGGCACTGACACATCAGGGGCCGGAGGTGGAATGTCTGCTGCACTGTGGGGCAGTGACACTTCAGGGGGCGGAGATGTGGATGGAGTAGTAGCAGCAGCATTCATCCGCGCCAGGCCTTGTAGCGGCAATGCCATGACGAGGATCTGCAGGGCATGGAAGATCACAGCTACATCTCGCTGGTGTGCAGCCGTGGCAAACATTCTTTACGCCTGCATCCGCTCCAAGCTCTCCATCATTCTCCTTATGTGTCCCGACTCCCGGCTGACATCGCTGGAGCCACTCTGACTAGACAGTTGTTCTTGGCTCAGAGTCATGACTCCAGCGATGTCAGCCATGGATTGTTGGAGAGCATGGAGCGGACAGTGGGTGTCCGTTAGGGACTGTAAGTCGTCCCTGATGGGACTTAGACACCCACGTATGGCATCTAGTTTGGCTGCCATGAGGTCGAACCCCACCCGCAGCTGATCAGCCATCTTCTCCTGGCACCCTAACACACGGCATTGGAATGCCATGTGTTGGTCGTGGGGGTCCTGGGAGACAGCCGTGGGGTGGGTGCTTCCTGCTGTGTGGTCTGTGCAGGGGGTGGGGTCTCCTCGATGCAGCTGGGCTGCCCTGCTCCTGGAGGTGGGGTGCCGAAGCTGTCCATGAGCTGTTGGAGGGCGTCGGTGTCGATGTTGGGGACGTCCTCTTCATCATCAGTGCTGAGTTGTTGGGTCTGCTCTGCAGGAGGTGTTGATTCTCCCTCTGCAATGTGAAGGGGAGATGCAGATTGACATTGTGTTCACATGTATGTTCACGCATTGTACAAGTTTACTAACAGACTGCATGACAATGTACATTGTGACTGTTTGTGAGCAGATGCCTATTTGATGCAGGACAGTTGACATTTCTACACCATCAGGGATGTGAGGTTGTACTTGTACATCATCATCTCAGTTTCCTGCTATGCCAAATGCGAATGGCCATTTTCTACACACAAGCGGCAGCAGTTGTGTCCTCTGTTCTGTTATGAAAGTGTTGCAGTTTGTACCACATTGTTGTCAATGTTGAGGTGCTCTGATTCTTATGTGTGTGTGCTGCATTGTGGGTGTGTTGCCCCTTCAGATCTGATTTGGCTGGCCCTTATCCCTTTCAGGCGGTGTGCCTTTCACTTCTGTGCTTATATAGTGCTGAGATGTTGCAGACTTGGGTAAATTGGGCTCTTGGTCGGAGTTGTGACTCTTGGGCATGGTTTGTCCGCAGATGTGCTATACTTTATTGTGCATGTGAGCCATTGTGCCCATCTCCCCCCGTCCCCCCAGTCCCTGGTCATTACTCACCCTGTTGCTTTTGGCTCATGTCATGTTGTGCAGTGTCCGGTCCCCCAACTCCTGCCACCGTCTCCCCAATGATGACTCTGGTCACCATTTCCTCCATCTCATCCAGCTCCTGGTGTGTCGCTGGACTCCCACCTCCAGTCTGCATTGCTGCTTTCAGGTTGGCTGCGAGTTTCAGCTTGGTTTTGCGCTTCACATCAGTCCAGCGCTTCTTGCAGTTGTCCACTTCCCTTCTCTTCATTCCGACTGCATTCACCTTGGCCAAGATGGACTGCCATATTGTATTTTTAGTTGCCAATGACACAGTGGAGGTGATGAACAGTTGGTGGTGGTGTTCTGTCACCTCCGTAATGAGGGTCTGGATTTCCTGCGTACTGAAAGGCGGGTTCCTCTTCTTCTTCTCCTTGCCCTTCCCTGACCCCGAGGTCCCAGGCTGGTCCTCCGTGGGGCTTGTGGGGTTCTGGTTGTCCTCTGTACTTGCTCCGCCTACCTCCATGGTGCTTCGCAGTTGTTTGTGTTTTGTTTGTGTTTTTAGTTGCAGCTTTTATGGTGGTTTTTCCCGCCTGACTTGTGGGACTTGCAGGCCTGGCGCTGCTTGTCGCTGAATTTTTTATCGCAGTTGGGCCCATCGCAACTTTTTTCACTTTAGGGTTTAGATTTTTATCGCCGTCCCGGTACTTTTATCGTGGACATTTGACGTGCTATCGGGAAACTATCGCATGTTACCGCCGTGTTGAGAATATGACGTTGACACAGAGTTATTTTCCCGCGATAGACGGCGATATGAAAAATTGTGTTAGCCTATTTTGGCGATGATTATGGCACTTTCTTGAGAATATCCCCCTGTATATGTTATGCAATGAGTTTGAAAACTTTTTATTTGCAAGCCCCCAACTGTAAAGTACTAATGCTTCTGTGCAATATTATAAAATGGCATTTGCTACAACATCGATCACAAATCTGTCCACTTCATCACATTTACTCGAAGGGTCATAGAGATAAAAAAAAATTGTCTGTGGAAGCAGTCCACTAGGTTGATCATAGTGAACGCTGTTCCATTGATCCATCTCCTCCTATATACATTCTATTTGTATTCATGTTCTTTTCATTTTTGCAATTTTGCAGCGCAACTTCTCAGTGAGTTTCACGCATCATCACAACCCAGTATATGACATTTCATATCATGATCACAAATATGTGTTTAGTGGGTGTCCAAATTTCTGAATCACAGCCTCCCAAATAGTTGCAACAACAGCCCACTATAGATAAATTCCTTACTTAAAAACTCTAACACAGTTCAATGATCACTCTGAGAATATCAAACTTTGGGCCAGATGTATAGCCATAGCATTTTGCGACTCGCAAATTACACCAAATTGTGAGTTGCAATTTGCGAGTCGCAAAATGCTATGGACAACAGTGTCTCAGACACTGTTTGCGATTCCCAATGGGGTCGCAAAATGCATGCCTCATGAATATTAATGAGGCTGTCGCAATTTGCGACCCCATTGGGAATGGCTGGCACTCCCAGGGATGGTGGCCTGCTGGGGTCAGCAGACCACCATGTCTGGGACTGCTTTTAAATAAAGCAGGTTTTTTTTTTTTTTAAATGCAGCCTGTTTTCCTTAAAGGAAAACGGGCTGCATTTAAAAAATAAAAATTTAACTTTTCAGTTTCATTTTTTAAGGGCAGTCAGTGGTCCCTGGGACCACTGCCTGCCCTTAACCCCTTCCATGCTTATGACGAGCTGGACTCGTCATGGCACACAGTGCTCGTGTGCTCATGACGAGTCCAGCTCGTCCTAGACCACCCACGGGGAAGCGCTGGCGCTCCCCGTGGGAATCCGATCGTCGGGGTTTTTTTAGGAGGCAGGGAAGGACTTCCCTGCCTCCCCCGCCCCACCCCCCATCAATGACGTCAGCGCGCGGCGCGCTGACATCGTTGAGGTTTCCCTTTCTTCCCGACGCGCTGGAAGCCATTTGCTTCCAGCGCGTCGGCAGCTAAGGTGAGTTTTGGCTCGGGGAGGGGGTTTGATTCAAAAGAGACATCGAGGGAAAGGAAAGGGTTTTCCTTTCCCCCGATGCCTCTTTTGTGCATTCCTGCTGCACGATCATGTGATCGTGCAGCAGAGAATGCCCACTAGAGCGGGATTGTGAGCGTGGAGATGTGCCTTCTCTCCATTGCCACCCTGTAAAGTTAGCTGTAATCCTTGATGGAGGTCTCTGCACCCTTGATTTTCTTGAGCGCAATCCTTCTCCTCGTCTGCCGCTGCGATCCTGCAATTCTTCTGGTCCTTTACGCAGCTGTAGTGTAGGAAAGGCATTATACATTTACCCAACGAGGTAGCACTTACTGATTAGCCAGTAGAAAGTACTCCAGTTGAGTAGAGGTATTGCACAAAACGGTGGCATCTTCGTGAGCGTGGAGATGTACCTTCTCTCCATTGCCACCCTGTAAAGTTAGCTGTAATCCTTGATGGAGGTCTCTGCACCCTTGATTTTCTCGAGCGCAATCCTCGTGTAGTTCCTGTGACCAGGAGGTTCCTTCTCCTCGTCTGCCGCTGCGATCCTGCTCTGACCCTTTATAAACAAGAGGCATGTGAACGGGCCTAGAAGCCCCGCCACACATACACTAGCGGTATGCAACGTATGCCCGCCCTTTCCCTACTATGACGGACAGCTTACTCAAAGGATCCCGGCGCTTTCGGCGCGGTGGCAAAGTTACAGACACACAGGTCACTGGAGACAATCCTTGATGGAGGTCTCTGCACCCTTGATTTTCTCGAGCGCAATCCTCGTGTAGTTCCTGTGACCAGGAGGTTCCTTCTCCTCGTCTGCCGCTGCGATCCTGCTCTGACCCTTTATAAACAAGAGGCATGTGAACGGGCCTAGAAGCCCCGCTCGTTTGGCCCCGCCACACATACACTAGCGGTATGCAACGTATGCCCGCCCTTTCCCTACTATGATGGACAGCTTACTCAAAGGATCCCGGCGCTTTCGGCGCGGTGGCAAAGTTACAGACACACAGGTCACTGGAGACAATCCTTGATGGAGGTCTCTGCACCCTTGATTTTCTTGAGCGCAATCCTTCTCCTCGTCTGCCGCTGCGATCCTGCAATTCTTCTGGTCCTTTACGCAGCTGTAGTGTAGGAAAGGCATTATACATTACCCAACGAGGTAGCACTTACTGATTAGCCAGTAGAAAGTACTCCAGTTGAGTAGAGGTATTGCACAAAACGGTGGCATCTTCGTGAGCGTGGAGATGTACCTTCTCTCCATTGCCACCCTGTAAAGTTAGCTGTAATCCTTGATGGAGGTCTCTGCACCCTTGATTTTCTCGAGCGCAATCCTCGTGTAGTTCCTGTGACCAGGAGGTTCCTTCTCCTCGTCTGCCGCTGTGATCCTGCTCTGACCCTTTATAAACAAGAGGCATGTGAACGGGCCTAGAAGCCCCGCTCGTTTGGCCCCGCCACACATACACTAGCGGTATGCAACGTATGCCCGCCCTTTCCCTACTATGACGGACAGCTTACTCAAAGGATCCCAGCGCTTTCGGCGCGGTGGCAAAGTTACAGACACACAGGTCACTGGAGACAATCCTTGATGGAGGTCTCTGCACCCTTGATTTTCTCGAGCGCAATCCTCGTGTAGTTCCTGTGACCAGGAGGTTCCTTCTCCTCGTCTGCCGCTGCGATCCTGCTCTGACCCTTTATAAACAAGAGGCATGTGAACGGGCCTAGAAGCCCCGCTCGTTTGGCCCCGCCACACATACACTAGCGGTATGCAACGTATGCCCGCCCTTTCCCTACTATGATGGACAGCTTACTCAAAGGATCCCGGCGCTTTCGGCGCGGTGGCAAAGTTACAGACACACAGGTCACTGGAGACAATCCTTGATGGAGGTCTCTGCACCCTTGATTTTCTCGGCGCAATCCTCGTGTAGTTCCTGTGACCAGGAGGTTCCTTCTCCTCGTCTGCCGCTGCGATCCTGCTCTGACCCTTTATAAACAAGAGGCATGTGAACGGGCCTAGAAGCCCCGCTCGTTTGGCCCCGCCACACATACACTAGCGGTATGCAACGTATGCCCGCCCTTTCCCTACTATGATGGACAGCTTACTCAAAGGATCCCGGCGCTTTCGGCGCGGTGGCAAAGTTACAGACACACAGGTCACTGGAGACAATTCTTCTGGTCCTTTACGCAGCTGTAGTGTAGGAAAGGCACTATACATTTACCCAACGAGGTAGCACTTACTGATTAGCCAGTAGAAAGCACTCCAGTTGAGTAGAGGTATTGCACAAAACGGTGGCATCTTCGTGGATAAATATGCAGGGCAGATGTGCCTTCTCTCCATTTACACCCTGAAAAGTTAGCTGTAATCCTTGATGGAGGTCTTTGCATCCTTGAATTTCTCGAGCGCAATGCTCGTGTAGTTCCTGTGACCAGGAGGTTCCTTCTCCTCGTCTGCCGCTGAGATCCTGCTCTGACCCTTTATCCCCTTCGGTGCTTATGACGAGCTGGACTCGTCATGGCACACAGTGCTCGTGACGAGTCCAGCTCGTCATAAGACCACCCACGGGGAAGCGCTGGCGCTCCCCGTGAGAATCTGATCGTTAGGTTTTTTTGGGGGAGGCAGGGGAAGGGCTTCCCTGCCTCCCCCGCCCCATCAATGACGTCAGCGCGCTGACATCATTGAGGTTTCCCTTTCTTCCCCGACACGCTGGAAGCCATTTGCTTCCAGCGCGTCGGAAATCAGGTGAGGTTTGGCTCGGGGAGGGGGGGTTTGTATCAAAAGAGGCATCGAGGGAAAGGAAATGGTTTTCCTTTCCCCGATGCCTCTTTGTGCATTCCTGCTGCACGATCATGTGATTGTGCAGCAGGAATGCCCACTAGACACCAGGGTTTTTTTATTTTTGTGTTGGGGAGTGGCCAAAAGGGCAAGGGTTGCTCCCTTTTACGGGTGTGAATATTTTATTTATACTGTTAGGCCCAACTACCCCTTAGCTTGGCTGGTGGATTGTGTGTGGACTGGTGCATTATTTGCATATGTGATTGTAATGTTTTTTTCCTCCTTTTTATTCTAGTGTAAAGCTTTTGATTCCTGTTTGCGGTTTCGGCAGTTGTGGTTCTGCAGTTTTGCGTAATTGCATTTATTTGGTAAGAAAAATATTTTTGTTGTGTGTACTCCAAATGAGTATTATTGTCATGCATGAATGAATTTTTTGTAAGTGGTGCCATAATGGCAGCATATTTGTTAGTGTTCAGAGCATGAAATTCTTTGCGATGTTTTGCATTGTCTTATGTGTAATTTTTTTTCTTCTTCTTTTTAGTGGGATATTGTTGATCCTTACTGTGTCTGTGCAGAGTAGGTGGTGGTGAGTCTAGCTGCTTCTGTCACGTGAGTGGTATAGTGTTGGAGTATATAGGTCTTTGTGATAAAGCTACATTTTGTTTATTTCTTTTTTTTTTTACAAAGGGTTTGTTGTTGTTGACTTGTTTGACAAGTAACCTTTATTAGTAAGCATTATGGCTAGCCGTAGAATTACTGCTCAGCAGGTGGTTGGTTTGCTTCTTGAATCTTCCTCTGAGCAGGATTATGAGACTGACAGTGCGTCTGAGGGAGAGGAGGGAGGGAAGATTCAGGCAGTGAGTTTTCTCTCCACATGGAATCATCGGATGATGAAGGTACTCTCAGTGCAGATGAAGTGCCTGATTTAGAGGAGGATACTAATGTGCCGATGGTGCAAGAGGCATCTGGATTGCAGCCTGGGGCTGCTAGGCTTCCTACTGGAAGTGCTGGACTCTGGGTTGATCCAAACATGGTGCAGCCGGTGTTGCCTGCCTTTAGTGGTTATGCAGGGTGTAGAGTGGATTGTGAACATTATTTGCCTATACAGTATTTTCAGTTGTTTATGGATGATGTATTTTTGGGTGAGATTGTTGAGCAGACTAATTTGTATGCTGAACAGTTTTTGAGGGACAACAGTGCCAGACTTAGGCCCCATTCTAGAGCTACCCGGTGGAGTCCCACAAATCTGGAAGAGATGAAGAAGTTTTTGGGTTTGACTTTTTGATGGGTTTGATAAGGAAGCCGTCCATGAGTTCATATTGGTCTACCAGTCCCTTGATGGCAACGGCCATATTTCCTGCAGTTATGACTCGTGATCGGTATTTACTTTTGCTTCGGATGCTGCATTTTGTTGATAATGGTTTGGCGTTGCCACAGAGATCACCCTGAATGTGACCGTCTTTTTAAGATTCGGCCTGTTCTTGATCACTTTGTAGATCGATTTTCAGAGATCTATACTCCAGGAAAGAAATATCTATTGATGAGTCTTTGGTGCTGTTCAAGGGCCGTTTGGTTTTAGGCAGTACATTCCTAGCAAGAGGGCACGCTATGGAATTAAGCTGTATATGTTGTCTGAGAGTAGGACAGGATATGTTTTTAATTTGCGTGTGTACACTGGTAGGGATTCCACTATTGACCCCCTGGTTGTCCGTCCACTTTAGTAGGAGTTTCAGAGAAAATTGTGTGGGAACTTGCTAGAGGACTGTTTAACAGAGGCCACCATTTGTACATTGATAACTTCTACACTGCTGTGCAATTGTTTAAGGAATTGTTCAAAGTGGACACTTTTGCTTGTGGCACAATCCGCTCTAACCGTAAAGGTTATCCAAAGAGCTTGTTTGCAAAAAACTTCAGAGGGGACAGTGCAGTGCCTTGCGTAGTGAGGAACTGCTAGCTGTGAAATTTGTGGACAGGAGGGATGTGTACATGCTGACTACCATCCATGATGAGAGTACTTCACCTGTGGCTGTTTGGGGTCAGATTGCTGAAGTGCGCAAACCTGTGTGCATTTTAGACTACAATAAGCACATGGGTGGTGTTGATAGAGTAGATCAGAGGTTGGAACCTTACACTGCTATTCGTAAGTCTTACATTTGGTATAAGAAGTTGGCCATCCATCTCTTCAATTTAGCAACTTTCAATGCTTTTGTTGTGTTCAAGGAGTGTTCTCCTGCGTCAAAGTTGACTTTTGTTCAGTTTCAGGAGTCTGTCATAGGCAGCCTTGTTGTTGTGGAACAGGCAAGTGTTCCTAGAGTTGGAGTGGTGGAGGATGTGGCTCGATTGAAAGATCGCCACTTTCCTGATCACATTCCTCCTACATCCTCAAAAGACTTTCCCACTAGGAGATGTAGAGTCTGTTGGCGAAGAGGTACGCGGAAGGAGACTCGTATGTACTGCCCTGAGTGTCCTTCTAACCCTGGGCTGTGTGTGCCTGCTTGTTATAGAGCGTACCACAAGCAAAAGAATTATTGGGAGCAACCATGAGTGGTAAAGTGAACTGCCTGGTCTGCAATGTTTAAGAATTGTTGTTCTGTTTCAAGGTTGGCATTAGTGCAATGTTTCTGATTTTGTGTTAGTAGATTTGTATCTATTTGCAATTTGTTTGTGTTTTCTTTTTGTATAAAAAAATCCTAAATGTGATGGTGGTGTGTGTAGGCTGGTGCTTGGCTGGCGGTGTGCGTGGAGTGGCGCTCGGCTGGCAGTGTGTGAGTAGTGACTTGCCTCTGGTCACTACACACACTGCTAGCCGAGCGACACTCCACGCAATCCATCAGGTTGTGTTGTTGCTGTGTTAGGAATGTGGGCGTGTGAAAGTGATGGGCCCTTGAATGGCGCTGTCTGCTGGTGTGAGTGTTGTAATGTGATGGGCCCGCGGCTGGTGGTGTGAATGGTTTTGTATTTGTCACACGTATGAAAGGTGTATGAATGGCCTGTAAAGAGGTTGGTGCCTTGTCGTGGCTTTACAGCTCACGAGCTGTGAGTCAATGGTTCAGTTTCTCGTCCTTTCAATTATTAACAGTGCATTTCATTTTTGTGAAATCACTTGTTAATACAATTGTATATACTGAACCATCACTCACCCTCGTGCCAAATCCAACCAGTATGTGTGTGTGTGCTTGAGGATTAGATGGTTGTGCAGTAATATTTTTTTTGTCTTTCTCAAGCAGGGTGTACCTTGTCCCTTTTTGTGAATGTTGTAATGTGTTTGTTTCGTGCCTGGGGGTGTGAATGGTCTTGTGTGTATCACGTATGAAAGGTGTGTGAATGGCCTGTAAAGCGGTTGGGGCCTTGACGTGGCTTTACAGCTCACGAGCTGCGAGTCACTGGTTCCGTTTTTGTCCTTTCAATTATTGACAGTGCATTTCATTTTTGTGAAATCTCTTGTTAATAAAATTGTATATACTGAACCATCACTTGCCCTCGTGCCAAATCCAACCAGTATGTGTGTGTGTGCTTGAGGAATAGATGGCTGTGCAGTAATCTTTGTCTTTTTAGTCTGTCTGCCAAGGTGTACATTCCGTCTAAGAATAACCTACCAACTGTAGATATTGTCGTAAACGAAACACCCATGGGAGTACATGGTGATATCTCTCTTGTGGATCCCAACAAGTTATGGTACCCACAATGTCCTGCAAACCTCAAAATGTCTGTCACATTTTCCTTGCAATATTGTGCCAACATTTTCACGCTGCAGAAATAAACAACACATTATCTCATTATGACTTGGTTTTGCAAGGGGGTCACCTGGGTTTTGGCCCGGGGCTCGGCGGCCACATAGGGAAACCTACCAAACCCACACATTTCTGAAAAGTAGACACCCGGGGGCTTCCTGGGAGGTATGGCTTGCGTGGATCCCCCAATGTTTCCTTACCCAGAATCCCCTGCAAACCTCACTTTGAGCTGAAAAAATCACTTTTTTCACACATTTGTGTGTGGGAAAGTGTGGCATCACTGGCCTCACACAAATTTCCTACCACCCAGCGTTCCCCCAGGTCTCCCGATAAAAATGGTGCCTCACTTGTGTGGGAGGCCCAAGTACCCGCGACAGGCAAGGGCCCACAACGTATTGAGGCGACCTCAAAATGGCCTTTCACAAAACCACCTGGTTTTGCAAGGGAGTCACCTGGGTTTTGGCCCCGTGCTCGGCGGCCATCTAGGAAACCTACCAAACCCACACATTTCTGAAAAGTAGACACCCGGGGGCTTCCAGGGAGGTATGGCTTGCGTGGATCCCCCAACGTTTCCTTACCCAGAATCCCCTGCAAACCTCACTTTTAGCTGAAAAAATCACTTTTTCACACATTTGGGTGTGGGAAAGTGTGGCATCACTGGCCTCACACAAATTTCCTACCACCCAGCGTTCCCCCAGGTCTCCCGATAAAAATGGTGCCTCACTTGTGTGGGAGGCCCAAGTACCCGCGACAGGCAAGGGCCCACAACGTATTGAGGCGACCTCAAAATGGCCTTTCTCAAAACCACCTGGTTTTGCAAGAGGAGTCACCTGGGTTTTGGCCCCGTGCTCGGCGGCCATCTAGGGAAACCTACCAAACCCACACATTTCTGAAAAGTAGACACCCGGGGGCTTCCAGGGAGGTATGGCTTGCGTGGATCCCCCAACGTTTCCTTACCCAGAATCCCTGCAAACCTCACTTTTAGCTGAAAAAATCACTTTTTCACACATTTGTGTGTGGGAAAGTGTGGCATCACTGGCCTCACACAAATTTCCTACCACCCAGCGTTCCCCCAGGTCTCCCGATAAAAATGGTGCCTCACTTGTGTGGGAGGCCCAAGTACCCGCGACAGGCAAGGGCCCACAACGTATTGAGGCGACCTCAAAATGGCCTTTCACAAAACCACCTGGTTTTGCAAGGGAGTCACCTGGGTTTTTGGCCCGTGCTCGGCGGCCATCTAGGAAACCTACCAAACCCACACATTTCTGAAAAGTAGACACCCGGGGGCTTCCAGGGAGGTATGGCTTGCGTGGATCCCCCAACGTTTCCTTACCCAGAATCCCCTGCAAACCTCACTTTTAGCTGAAAAAATCACTTTTTCACACATTTGTGTGTGGGAAAGTGTGGCATCACTGGCCTCACACAAATTTCCTACCACCCAGCGTTCCCCAGGTCTCCCGATAAAAATGGTGCCTCACTTGTGTGGGAGGCCCAAGTACCCGCGACAGGCAAGGGCCCACAACGTAGTGGGCGACCTCAAAATTGCCTATCTCAAAACCACCTGGTTTTGCAAGGGGGTCACCTGGGTTTTGGCCCCGTGCTCGGCGGCCATCTAGGAAACCTACCAAACCCACACATTTCTGAAAAGTAGACACCCGGGGGCTTCCAGGGAGGTATGGCTTGCGTGGATCCCCCAACGTTTCCTTACCCAGAATCCCCTGCACACCTCACTTTTAGCTGAAAAAATCACTTTTTTCACACATTTGTGTGTGGGAAAGTGTGGCATCACTGGCCTCACACAAAATTCCTACCACCCAGCGTTCCCCAGGTCTCCCGATAAAAATGGTGCCTCACTTGTGTGGGAGGCCCAAGTACCCGCGACAGGCAAGGACACAAAACGTTTTGAGGCAACATCAACATTGCCTATCAAAAAATGTTTTGGGCCCTTGTCTGTCGCGGGTACTTGGGCCTCCCACACAAGTGAGGCACCATTTTATCGGGAGACCTGGGGAACGCTGGGTGGTAGAAATTTGTGTGAGGCCAGTGATGCCACACTTCCCACACACAAATGTGTGAAAAAGTGATTTTCAGCTAAAATTGAGGTTTGCAAGGGATTCTGGGTAGGAAACGTTGGGGATCCACGCAGCCATACCTCCTGGAAGCCCCAGGTGTCTACTTTCAGAAATGTGTGGGTTTGGTAGGTTTCCTAGATGGCCGCCGAGCACGGGCCAAAACCAGGTGACTCTTGCAAAACCAGGTGGTTTGAGATAGGCAATTTTGAGTCGCCTCACTACGTTGTGAGCCCTTGCCTGTCGCGTACTTAGGCCTCCCACACAAGTGAGGCACTATTTTATCGGGAGACCTGGGGAACGCTGGGTGGTAGAAATTGTGTGAGGCCAGTGATGCCACACTTCCCACACACAAATGTGTGAAAAAGTGATTTTCAGCTAAAATTGAGGTTTGCAGAGATTCTGGGTAGGAAACGTTGGAGATCCACGCAAGCCATACCTCCCTGGAAGCCCCAGGTGTCTACTTTCAGAAATGTGTGGGTTTGGTAGGTTTCCTAGATGGCCGCCGAGCACGGCCAAACCAGGTGACTTCTGCAAAACCAGGTGGTTTTGAGATAGGCAATTTTGAGGTCGCCTCACTGCGTTGTGGGCCCTGCCTGTCGCGTACTGGGCCTCCCACACAAGTGAGGCACCATTTCTATCGGGAGACCTGGAGGAACGCTGGGTGGTAGGAAATTGTGTGAGGCCAGTGATGCACACTTCCCACACACAAATGTGTGAAAAAGTGATTTTCCAGCTAAAAGTGAGGTTTGCAGGGATTCTGAGTGAAACGTTGGGGATCCGCAAGCCATACTCCCTGGAAGCCCCAGGTGTCTACTTTTCAGAAATGTGTGTGTCTGGTAGGTTTCCTAGGTGCCGGCAGAGCTAGGGTTCAAAACTACAGCTAGGCACTTTGCCAAAAGGGTCATTTTTCACTGCGAAATTGAGGTGTGACCACGTTGCGTTTTGCGGCGTTTCCTGTCGCAGGCACTAGGCCGACCCACACAAGTGAGGTACCATTTTTCTCGTAAGACTTTGGGGAACGCGGGGTGGGTAGACATTTGTGGATCCACGCAGATTCCAGAACTTTCCACCACAGAAATGTGGGGAAAATGAGTTTTTGGGGCAATTTTCTATGTTTGCAAGGGATTCTGGGTAACAGAACCTGGTGGGAGGCAGTCAAGTCACCCCATCCTGGATTCCCCTGGGTGTCTAGTTTTCAAAAATGTATAGGTTTGCTAGGTTTCCCTAGGTGCCAGCAGAGGTAGGGTTCAAAAACTACAGCTAGGCACTTTGCCAAAAAAGGGTCATTTTTCACTGCGAAATTGAGGTGTGACCACGTTGCGTTTTGCGCCGTTTCCTGTCGCAGGCACTATGCTGACCCACACAAGTGAGGTACCATTTTTCTCGTAAGACTTTGGGGAACGTGGGGTGGGTGGAAATTTGTGGATCCACGCAGATTCCAGAACTTTCCACCACAGAAATGTGGGGAAAATGTGTTTTTGGACAATTTTTATGTTTGCAAGGGATTCTGGGTAACAGAACCTGGTGGGAGGCAGTCAAGTCACCCCATCCTGGATTCCCCTGGGTGTCTAGTTTTCAAAAATTTATAGGTTTGCTAGGTTTCCCTAGGTGCCGGCAGAGGTAGGGTTCAAAAACTACAGCTAGGCACTTTGCCAAAAAGGGTCATTTTTCACTGCGAAATTGAGGTGTGACCACGTTGCGTTTTGCGCCGTTTCCTGTCGCAGGCACTAGGCCGACCCACACAAGTGAGGTACCATTTTTCTCGTAAGACTTTGGGGAACGTGGGGTGGGTGGAAATTTGTGGATCCACGCATATTCCAGAACTTTCCACCACAGAAATGTGGGGAAAATGTGTTTTTTGGACAATTTTTTATGTTTGCAAGGGATTCTGGGTAACAGAACCTGGTGGGAGGCAGTCAAGTCACCCCATCCTGGATTCCCCTGGGTGTCTAGTTTTCAAAAATGTATAGGTTTGCTAGGTTTCCCTAGGTGCCGGCAGAGCTAGGGTTCAAAAACTACAGCTAGGCACTTTGCCAAAAAGGGTCATTTTTCACTGCGAAATTGAGGTGTGACCACGTTGCGTTTTGCGCAGTTTCCTGTCGCAGGCACTAGGCCGACCCACACAAGTGAGGTACCATTTTTCTCGTAAGACTTTGGGGAACGCGGGGTGGGTGGAAATTTGTGGATCCACGTAGATTCCAGAACTTTCCACCACAGAAATGTGGGGAAAATGTGTTTTTTGGACAATTGTTTATGTTTGCAAGGGATTCTGGGTAACAGAACCTGGTGGGAGGCAGTCAAGTCACCCCATCCTGGATTCCCCTGGGTGTCTAGTTTTCAAAAATGTATAGGTTTGCTAGGTTTCCCTAGGTGCCGGCAGAGGTAGGGTTCAAAAACTACAGCTAGGCACTTTGCCAAAAAGGGTCATTTTTCACTGCGAAATTGAGGTGTGACCACGTTGCGTTTTGCGCCGTTTCCTGTCGCAGGCACTAGGCCGACCCACACAAGTGAGGTACCATTTTTCTCGTAAGACTTTGGGGAACGCGGGGTGGGTAGAAATTTGTGGATCCACGCAGATTCCAGAACTTTCCACCACAGAAATGTGGGGAAAATGTGTTTTTTGGACAATTTTTTATGTTTGCAAGGGATTCTGGGTAACAGAACCTGGTGGGAGGCAGTCAAGTCACCCCATCCTGGATTCCCCTGGGTGTCTAGTTTTCAAAAATGTATAGGCTTGCTAGGTTTCCCTAGGTGCCGGCAGAGGTAGGGTTCAAAAACTACAGCTAGGCACTTTGCCAAAAAGGGTCATTTTTCACTGCGAGATTGAGGTGGGACCGCATTGCGTTTTGCGCCGTTTCCTGTCGCAGGCACTAGGCCGACCCACACAAGTGAGGTACCATTTTTCTCGTAAGACTTTGGGGAACGCGGGGTGGGTGGAAATTTGTGGATCCACGCAGATTCCAGAACTTTCCACCACAGAAATGTGGGGAAAATGTGGTTTTTTGACAATTTTTTATGTTTGCAAGGGATTCTGGGTAACAGAACCTGGTGGGAGGCAGTCAAGTCACCCCATCCTGGATTCCCCTGGGTGTCTAGTTTTCAAAAATGTATAGGTTTGCTAGGTTTCCCTAGGTGCCGGCAGAGCTAGGGTTCAAAAACTACAGCTAGGCACTTTGCCAAAAAGGGTCATTTTTCACTGCGAAATTGAGGTGTGACTACGTTGCGTTTTGCACAGTTTCCTGTCGCAGGCACTAGGCCGACCCACACAAGTGAGGTACCATTTTTCTCGTAAGACTTTGGGGAACGCGGGGTGGGTGGAAATTCGTGGATCCACGCAGATTCCAGAACTTTCCACCACAGAAATGTGGGGAAAATGTGTTTTTTTGACAATTTTTTATGTTTGCAAGGGATTCTGGGTAACAGAACCTGGTGGGAGGCAGTCAAGTCACCCCATCCTGGATTCCCCTGGGTGTCTAGTTTTCAAAAATGTATAGGTTTGCTAGGTTTCCCTAGGTGCCGGCAGAGCTAGGGTTCAAAAACTACAGCTAGGCACTTTGATAAAAAAGGGTCATTTTTCACTGCGAAATTGAGGTGGGACCGCATTGCGTTTGCGCCGTTTCCTGTCGCAGGCACTAGGCCGACCCACACAAGTGAGGTACCATTTTTCTCGTAAGACTTTGGGGAACGCGGGGTGGGTGGAAATTTGTGGATCCACGCAGATTCCAGAACTTTCCACCACAGAAATGTGGGGAAAATGTGTTTTTGGACAATTTTTTATGTTTGCACGGGATTCTGGGTAACAGAACCTGGTGGGAGGCAGTCAAGTCACCCCATCCTGGATTCCCCTGGGTGTCTAGTTTTCAAAAATGTATAGGTTTGCTAGGTTTCCCTAGGTGCCGGCAGAGGTAGGGTTCAAAAACTACAGCTAGGCACTTTGCCAAAAAAGGGTCATTTTTCACTGCGAAATTGAGGTGTGACCACGTTGCGTTTTGCGCCGTTTCCTGTCGCAGGCACTAGGCCGACCCACACAAGTGAGGTACCATTTTTCTCGTAAGACTTTAGGGAACGCGGGGTGGGTGGAAATTTGTGGATCCACGCAGATTCCAGAACTTTCCACCACAGAAATGTGGGGAAAATGTGTTTTTTGGACAATTTTTTATGTTTGCAAGGGATTCTGGGTAACAGAACCTGGTGGGAGGCAGTCAAGTCACCCCATCCTGGATTCCCCTGGGTGTCTAGTTTTCAAAAATATATAGTTTTGCTAGGTTTCCCTAGGTGCCGGCAGAGCTAGGGTTCAAAAACTACAGCTAGGCACTTTGCCAAAAAGGGTCATTTTTCACTGCGAAATTGAGGTGTGACCACGTTGCGTTTTGCACAGTTTCCTGTCGCAGGCACTAGGCCGACCCACACAAGTGAGGTACCATTTTTCTCGTAAGACTTTGGGGAACGCGGGGTGGGTGGAAATTCGTGGATCCACGCAGATTCCAGAACTTTCCACCACAGAAATGTGGGGAAAATGTGGTTTTTTGACAATTCTTTATGTTTGCAAGGGATTCTGGGTAACAGAACCTGGTGGGAGGCAGTCAAGTCACCCCATCCTGGATTCCCCTGGGTGTCTAGTTTTCAAAAATGTATAGGTTTGCTAGGTTTCCCTAGGTGCCGGCAGAGCTAGGGTTCAAAAACTACAGCTAGGCACTTTGCCAAAAAAGGGTCATTTTTCACTGCGAAATTGAGGTGTGACCACGTTGCGTTTTGCGCCGTTTCCTGTCGCAGGCACTAGGCCGACCCACACAAGTGAGGTACCATTTTTCTCGTTAGACTTTGGGGAACGCGGGGTGGGTGGAAATTTGTGGATCCACGCAGATTCCAGACCTTTCCACCACAGAAATGTGGGGAAAATGTGATTTTTTTGACAATTTTTATGTTTGCAAGGGATTCTGGGTAACAGAACCTGGTGGGAGGCAGTCAAGTCACCCCATCCTGGATTCCCCTGGGTGTCTAGTTTTCAAAAATGTATAGGTTTGCTAGGTTTCCCTAGGTGCCGGCAGAGCTAGGGTTCAAAAACTACACCTAGGCACTTTGCAAAAAAAGGGTAATTTTTCATTGTGAAAATGTGGTACGTCCACGTTGCATTTTGAGCCATTTCCTGTTGTGGGCACAAGGGCTACCCACACAAGTGAGGTACCATTTTTATCGGGAGACTTAGGGTAACACAGAATTGTAGAGCAACTGTTATTACCTATTGACTTTCGATGCATTTCTGCCTTCCAAATGAAAGACAATGTGTAAAAAATAAGTCGTTTTGAAAAATGACCTATAATTCTCATGCTAGTATGGGTACTCCCAATTTCGGAAATGTGCAAATATCTACTGTTTCTAAAATCTACATTTTGTTCCCATTTCAGAAATACATAGGTGTCTTTCATAACAATTTTTCCATGTATACATTTTCCCAAAATAATTGCTATATACCCGGTACTTAAAAAAAATCATTGCAAGATGTTGCTCAATTATTGGCTCTGGGTTCGTCGGGTTCTTGGTGAACCTACAAGTCCTATATATCCCCACAACCAGAAAGGTCCAGCGGATATAACGGTATATTGCCTTCAAATAGCTGTCATAATTAGAAGAAGTTACAGGTGAAAACGTTGACACAAATGGCTGTTTTTTTCAACTAATTTTCAATTTTTCCTTTATTTAACTGTTAGTTTCTATAAGGAAAACTTTAAGGATCTACACAAATGACCCCTTGCTGAATTCAGAATTGTGTCTACTTTTCATAAATGTATGGCTTTCCAGGATCCATTATTGGTTTCATACCCATTTCTACCATTAACTGGAAGGAGGTTGAAAGCACAAAAAATAGCAAAAATAGGCTATGTCCCAGAAAAATGCCAAAACTGTGTAAAAAAGTTGGTTTTCTGACAAAAGTCTGCTTGTCCCTGAAAGCTGGGAAGATGGTGATTTCATCCCCACAACCCCTTTTTGATGCCATTTGCAGGGAAAAATCAAGACACTTTCATCTGTAGCCCTTTTTTGCCTTTTTCCAAAAAAAACCAAAATTTAGCTGTATTTTGACTAATTTCTGGGTCCCCTCCAGGGGAACCCACAAACCCTGGGTACCTTTACAATCCCCATGATGTTAGAAAAAAAGGACGCAAATTTGGCATGGATACCTTATGTGGTCAAAAAGTTACAGGGGACTAAGCGCGCACTACCCCAAATAGCCAAAAAAAGGCTTAGCACAGGAGGGGAAAAGGCCTAGCAGCGAAGGGGTTAAAAAAATATTGCGCATGCATTCCCAAAGGGGAAGAGGTCACCTGGGGACTCCTTCCCGTTTGCAAGTGCCTTACCACCCTTTTATTTATTTATTTATTTATTTGAGTTTTATATAGCGCTGGCTAGACCCGGAGGTATCAGAGCGCTTTACAAGAGGAACGTTGCGTTACAAGTTACATCAGTTGCAAGAGCATAGTAAGAAGAGTAAACAAAAACAATGTTGCGAGCATTCTTAGGAGGGAGGGGGAAGGAGCCATAGCAGCGAGACGAGGAAGAACTGTGAGCAATGTCCGGCTGGGTAGGTGACGGTCAAGGGGGAAAACCAGGGCCAATCTCCTCTATAGCTGTCTAGCAGCTCCACCGGGCATCAGCCATGTTACTCAGGTCTCAGCGTTCAGGAAAACAGTTATGAATAGATAGTTAGGCTACAGTTGCATAGTCAAGTAGTGGAAGAGCAGGTCCCTACTAGAGGAAAGAGGTAAAAGAAGGGGGGGGAGAAAAAACAAATCGGGGAAGGAACTGGGGGCTGCCATTTAGGCTGCCGAGGAAACGAAGGCAGAGGCGGCCGCCATTTTAAGGTCAGGCACGTAGTGACCAGGCCTCTGTAAATCCCAGTGTAGGCGTTGAAGTGGGAGTTGGTCTCGGACATGATGAAGCCCTGCTCGTGGGAGGCAGCAGATAGCTCGGACCCCCTGGATGCCATTTAGATGCTGAGACCTGTGAGGTAAAAGAGGCGGGACATTTTTTCTTTCTCTGGGAGACAAGGCCAAATTATTATTATAGTCCCTACAGAACCAGATTGTTGTGCAATGCAGCAGTGTGAGGCCAGTGACCGTGTGCCTCCCGTTCGCGGTCCCCAGAACGAATCCGTCCCCAGGAAATATCGCCAGTCCGGTTCTCGGGCCCCTCCCCCTCCAGCCTCGCTCGTACCTCTTAAAGGTCGCAGGCCAGTTGTTGGATTGGGAAGAGGGCATGGGGGGTGAGATCCTCTTCAATTGATAGAGTGCAGGTTGGGCAGCGTGAGGCCAGTGTCCGTGTGCCACCCGGTCGCGGGTGTGGTCCCCAGAACAAATCCATCCCCAGGAGAGATGGCCGGTTCGCGGGCCCCTCCCCCTCCAGCCGCGCTCGTACCTCTTAAAGGGCGCAGGCCAGTTGTTGGATTGGGAAGAGGGCATGGGGGGGTGAGATCCTCTTCAATTGATAGAGTGCAAGTCGGGCAGCGTGAGGCCAGTGTCCATGTGCCTCCTGGTCGCGGGTGCAGTCCCCAGAAGGCATCCATCCGCGGGGAAGATCGCTGGTCCGGTTCGCGGGCCCCTCCCTCTCTAGCTGCGCTCGTACCTCTTCAAGGGCGCAGGCCAGTTGTTGGATTGGGAAGAGGGCATGGGGGGGTGAGATCCTCTTCAATTGATAAAGCGCAGGTCAGCAAAGTCACGGGTTATTTCTCTCAGCCTCCGGGCACAGTCCCGTAGCACCTCAGGCGCCATCTTAGTTTACTTGCCAACGGGGACGTCGTGGTTCATTTCTCGGCCAAGCAGGGTCGTAGAGAAGCGATTCTTAGTTCTAGGTGATCCGCCTGCATTCCGATTGCGGAAACATTGTTTTTCAGTGGGAATTGAACGCTGCAATGTGCCGCTCTGGAATCTGGTGTGTGGATTCATCACGGAGCTTCAGCTCCGTGCGGCCATCAGGGTGGTAAACTGCGAGTGTTTTGCGACCGCAATTGCGGTTGCAAAACATTGATACATAGGTTTTGGAGTCGCTATTAAGAAGGGACGCCCTTGGAACGCCCCTTACTAATAGCGAGTCGCTAACCCATTAGCGACTTGCAAAATAGGGTTGGTACATGGGCCACACGTTTTTTGTGGTCGCGAACGGGCCTAAAACCCCTTTACGACCGCAAAAAACGGTCGTACATCTGGCCCTATGTCATTTGAGATGTCATCAGTGATGTCACAGACCATATCATGAGTGATGTACTATGTGAGGTCTTAAGCAGTGCATTGCGGGGACGTAAGTTATGGTTAGCTCGTATAACTATAACTGGTGAATTTCAATGGTTTTGTACAAGTGAAATCTGAGCCTAACTATACCGTCCCTGTAATCTTTGTTTTTTTTCAGTGAATTTCTAAGGTTTTTTTTAATTCTATTTCCTGACTATAATGTCCCTGTAGCCTTTGTTTTTTTCAGTGAATTTTTTAATGCTACTGTAACCTGCCACCTTTGAGAGTGGGTGTGTGAGTGGCTGTGTGGGTCTCTGAGTGCCTCTGTAAGTGTGTGAATGGGTGTGTGACAGGTTGTGTAGGTCTGTGAGTGGGTGTGTGTATACCTGTGTGGGTGGATGTATGAGTGCCTGTGTGTGTCGATGAGTGGATCTGTGAGTGCCTGTGTGAGTGTCTGAGTGGGTGTGTGAGTGCCTGTGTGGGTCTGTGATGAGTCTGTGAGTGCCTGTGTGGGACTGTGAGTGGGTATGTGAGTGCCTGTGTATGTCTCTGAGTGGTGCTATGGATTTTGGGCATTTGCATTGTTAGGGTATTTTAAAGGGAGAACCATGGGATCTGCTCTCACCAGGAGACAAGAAAGAAACCACTGATCACATTCACTTCACATCAATTTGTGCTCCAATAGATCAACAATGTATACCTCCTTTAAGGATTTCATATTGTTTTTCAACGTGGAATACGAGAGGAAGCACACTTGCTTTGCCTTTGCCAAGCCCAAAAAGTTAGGATTGTCTGTGCTTTACTGAAGTGGAGCTTCAACTGGGGCACCTGCTATATTTATATTTGTAAGTGCTTCGCTTTGAGGTTTAATTTTTGTCAAATCAGCACCAAGGCCCGAATCGAACCTCATTTTTTCCAGGAAGAGTCCCCAGTTTTGCCGAAAAAGTCTAACGAACTGGAGTACTTTCATTTGGTTAATTAGTAAGTGCTACCTCATTAGGTAAATGTCTTGTGCATATTGTACACTACAGCTGCATAAAGAACCACGAGGTGGGGGCGTGGCCGAGCAAGATGGCGGAGTAGTCGCACTGTCCGCGAGCTCCCGCTATCTACACATCCTGCAAGCATTCTGACCGTGATCAAAGACCTGACTTCGCCTGACCTTACTATTCACCCCATCCCTGACCCAGCGACGTGTGGCTGAAGCACTGACCTGCTGTGCTGCGGGCTGTGGAGGATCCCCGACTGCGGCGGCCAAGCGGCCATCTTGCGGGCTCCGGTGATCTGGGAGCCGCCCCTACCTGGAGGCCGCTGTACCCGGGCCTGTGCTCCGAACTGTTGCTGTGCGGCCGGGGACGGGCTGCCGGGTGCCCTCACGAGACACCTGCTGCCGGACTCTGACATCGGGTGGCCCCGAGGTGAGCTCTGTTCTCCCGGCCTGTCACGGCCGGTGTGATACCCGGAGACCGTTTATCCCCTGGCCGCGGTGCTGCAGCCTGTGGTGAGTCGTGGCTGCCCATCCCATGATGCACATTGCCCACATGCAATATCGCATCTGGTGAGTGGTGGCCCCCTGCAGTTACGCCCGCGATTGGAAGAGATCCGGACTGTTGTGCTGCGGCCCAATCAGACGGAGCGTGGGAGGCGGTCCGTGCTGGGCTGCGGCGCTAGAGGCCTGCTGCCGCATTCTGCGGACTAGACTGTATGTGAGCTGCCTGGTGGGCCGCGGGGCGACTGTTATTGCTGACGGCGCTCCAACCTGGGAGGATTATCCGACTGCTCCTTTCCCCGTGGCGGCCCAACTGAGAGGGTGGGGCCAGCCCCTGTTGCGCACTACACTGTCCTGGGCCTGTGAACCATCTACCGCTTCTGCAGGCCTTGTTGTGGTGTGTGGGGGATTGCGGTTGGCCCTCCACGCCCCAGCTTACTTACTGGAGCCCTCCAAATGTATGGACCATGAGACTGTGACGCTCCCTCATTGCTGGTGGTGCTCGGTGGCGGCAGTTCCCACATGGCTCTTCATCACCACCCGGCACTGCGCATTGGAGACATCTCGGTGGACAGGATACAGTACGCGCTAATCAGAACTTTCCCTATTGGTATTGCTTGTTTGCATATCGTCATGGTCAAGGATAAAGGGAACAAAATGACCCAGGCCAATAAGATCGCGAACTACGCACAACCGCTGCCATTAGACCACGGGGCCCCACCGCCAGTATTACTCTCGGATTCAGAACAGACGGCGCTGAATGATGACCGGCCCCCATATATAGCAGAGGTGTTAACGGCTATTCACACCTCACGGGATGAACTGAGCACCAAAATTGACTCCGTGGCCATAGATCTGAACCTGCTCCGTTGCGATCTGAGGAAGGTTGCGGATCGCGTGACGACCACTGAAAAGAACGTAGATACCTTAGAAACGGAGATGCATGCTCTCAGGGACAGGGTGATCGGCATGCAACAGAAGCTGGTACGGCTGGATGCACAGGCCGAGTAAACTGAAAGGCGGTCTCGGCACAATAATCTCCGCTTTATCGGATTCCCTGAGAAGGTGGAGGGCCCATCGGCGGAGCTGTTTCTGGAGGAGTGGCTGATCAGCATGTTAGCCCCGAAAAAACCTTTGCGCTTCTTTACTGTGGAAAGAGCGCACCGTGCACTGGTCCCCCCTCCAAAGCCGGGGGCGACTCCCAGAGCTATAATTGCCCGCTTTCTTAATTATCGGGATCAGGATTTACTGTTACAATTATCCCGCAGCAAAGGCCAGTTGCATTATGAAGGACACCAAATTTCAATCTAACCGGATTATACACAGAGGGTGCAGGAACAGAGGCGGTCCTTTTTAAATGTGAAACGACGTATGAGAGACTTGAACCTCCGTTACAGTTTATTCTATCCGGCGAAGCTGCGGGTGGAATGTGGAGGCAAGACGCTCTTCTTCTTCTCAGCGGGAGAGGCGATGGACTGGCTCAATGCAAGAGGTTCCCCGGGGACCTGCTTGGTTCCCGCTACGATGACGCCAAATAAGCCTGGAAATTGTAGCCAGTCCAGCGGTCCTCAACGACAAGGGAAGTCGCTAGACGCCGCTATGACCCGCAGCCCCACACGAATCCGGGTCTGCCCGAATTGCAGACTGCAGGGGTCAGACATTGTGCCTGACTCACATCCATCAACACCGTCAAGCAACAACGTGAGCGAAGATACAGATGCTTGAGAAGGATTGGGCCGGGGTTCTTGAATTGTACGACCTCCCGAGGCCTGTATGTGCTGCGTGCTTGGTAAGACTGTACTATTGGGGACAGGGAGGGAGATGTTAACGCATTATGGAGTATTACCACGGATTACCTATTGATGGCGGGGGCTCGAACCCCCCACTAGCGGCTGGTGCCTGTCACTGGAGTTGGAGGCTTGTCCTCACACCTCGACGGCCGACCATCCACTTACTTACTGGGGAAGGGTGGGAAGGGGAGGATAACGACTTCTCTTTGTTTTCTACCCTTTTAGGGTTATAAATCGGGGAATTCTAGTTGGGATTGGGGCGAAACCTACCTGCCTACACCGGGTTCTGCATGGCCAGGGTGGGGAACGTGACTTTGCCCAGGGGGTGGGGGGATGTTGGGGTACGTTTGTTTGATTATTACCATACCGTCCTTGGTAGAGCTCAGATGACTGGTAACACTGTCCTGTTCGTGCTGTTGCTAATGATGACCTTTTTATGTAACTGCTTAGACTATTTAAGATGGAGTATCGAGCGAATAATGTTGGGACGACCACCATGAGTAAATTGATCACATGGAATGTGCGAGGTATTGCCACATTTGAAAAACGAAGGCGAATATTCGCCTATTTAAAAAGATATAAGGTGGCAGTGGCATGTCTCCAGGAGACACATGTTTGGGGAGATTCTATACAATGTTTGAGAAAAAGATGGAGAGGACAAATCTACGCCACTTCCTACTCTGGCTTTGCACGGGGGGCCCTTATATGGATTGCACCGGGGGTTCCGTTTCAACATCTACATCACGTCATGGATCCCAATGGGAGATATGTCATTTTACATGGGAGATTGGATGGGGCGGAAATTTGCATAATTAACGTGTATGCTCCGAACGATGACAAGGCTTCCTTTTTTGGGGATCTCCTTGCGCTAGCCTCCCCCTATTTAGGAGCTCCGATATTGTTAGCTGGGGACATGAACTGTGTACTAGATGGTAATCTAGATAGACACCCTCCAAGGTTGAATACCAAACCCAAAATGACCTCAGCACCCAAGGGATGATACAGGGGCTATGGCTGCGGGATGTCTGGAGGGAGCGTCACCCCAATATGACACACTATTCATGTTATACACCAGCCACAGGAACCTCCAGTAGGCTGGATTATTGGTTCCTGTCCTCTGACGTGGGTTGGGGTGTGGGAGGGATAACATACCAGACACGATACCTCTCTGACCATGCCCCAGTCCTATTAGAATTGGGAACCAGGAGGGTGAGGCCTGACATTCCTCTCTGGAGGTTAAACACTGATGCACTTACGGACCTGCCCTTCGTAGATATAATCAAGACACAGCTAAGTAATTATTTCCAAGACAATTGGGGTTCGGCCTCGAGCCGCGCTGTGGAGTGGGAGGCGATGAAGGTAGTGATCCAAGGCATATGTATAAAGACCACGTTCGGTGTCCGATCACAGCTGGAGAGGGATGTCGCTCAACGCGAGTCTAATTTGGGGAGGTTGGAGACGGAGCTTACTGCAGCCCCACAAAAGCTGACAGAATGGACTGCGGCCAAGGAAGCACTTCTGACGGATCTCCGCAGACTAGAAAAGTATAATTATACCATGTACAGGCTGCGGCTTTATAGGGAAGGAGATAAGACTGGAGCACTTTTAGCTTGGTTAGTCAAACAGGAAACGCCTACTGCCCAAATATTACAAATGAGAGATGTAACGGGGGCTTTGATATACACACAACAGGCTATCATGGAGGCGCTGGCGACCCACTTGGAGCGAGTATAAACTAACCGCTCTAACCCCGACCTAAGATCAATGGACAATTATTTAGACGCATCGGGACTTCCCCCAGCTTACTAGAGAGGAGCGTGAGACCTTGGGTACCCCGATCACTAAGGAAGAACTACAGGGTGCTATAGGCCGCCTCAAGGCAGCCAAAAGCCCGGGCTCCGATTGCCTCCCTGCGGAGTTTTATAGATGCTTCGGGTCGCTCTTGGTGTATAGATTACTGGAGGTCTACAACGAAGCTCTGGACAGGAATGAACTCCCACCTACCATGCGTGAGGCACTAGTTGTCATGATCCTTAAGAAGGATAAAGACCCTGACCTACCCAGCTCTTACAGACCGATATCACTGTTGAATATCGATGTCAAGCTCTTGAGTGGAGTTCTGGCTGCACGCCTTCTACCGTTGATGACCCTATTGGTACACCCCGATCAGTCGGGATTCATACCAGGACGGAACACGACTTACAACTTACACCACTAGTGCATGTGTGGCATGCACCTGCGCTCTTGGAGGCTGACGCTGCGATTGTATCGTTAGATATTGCCTAAGCCTTCGACTCGGTGGAATGGCCGTATATGTGGCGTGTCATGAGTGGAATGGGAGTGGGGGGGCAATACCTGAGATGGAGTCATCTGCTCTACGCGGCCCCTACTGCCAGAGTACGTGTAGGCAAAACAGTGTCGAGATCTATAGCATTACAGCACGGCACTCGCCAGGGTTGCCCCCTTTCACCGCTCTTATTTGCCATTTCTATGGAACCCATGGCTTTGCGACTAAGAGCAATCATGGATCCTTGGGGTATAAGGTTGGGGACTACCAACCATGTGGTTTTGCTATATGCGGACGATACACTGGTTTATTTGAGACAACAAGAGCTTTCGCTCCCACTGCTTGTAGCTGAAATGTGCACGTTCGGCGATATCTCGGGGTTACGTGTCAGCCCCGCAAAATCTAAATTGATACCACTGGGCAGACTGGCGGTGACTATCCCGGAAACTGGTCCCAGGATGCTTGTTTCCGGTCTAGGGAAGACATGGCTTGGCAGTTCGGGCTGGACTGTTCCCATGAGGCACAGGGTCAGACTGATTTGCATATGGCCATGTCTGAACTGGGGTTGGCGGAGTGAGCTAAAGAATGATGATGGATTAAACCCAGATCAGTTGACTGGGGGTGAGTGCTTGCAATGTTCAACACTCCGTCCATCATCCCCTTTGGTTTTGCTATCCCGGAATCGAGACCATCCCTGGATATTCCATGGGCGGGGGATAGGACGAGATATCTAGGGATTTATCTGGCAAGCTCCGTCGACGCCTTCCATAGATTTAATATTCATCGAGTGGTGGAGGGTCTGAGGGGCTCCATTCGCTTTTGGGCAGATCTGCCGCTGTCTCTGATGGGGCGCATAGCGATCACTAAAATGATTATTTTGCCACGCTGCCTCTACATACTACAGCATTCATTCTTTCTGATCCTGCGATCCTACTTCACTGAGATGGAAGTTTTGCTGGGGGACTTACTGTGGGGTAGGAAACGTAGACGCGTGAGTCTGCAGACACTGCAGAGGACATGGGGGCAGGGAGCCTTGAGGTCCCACGGTTGGAACTCTACTATATGGCCTCCCAACTGCAGTTTGCGATCCATTGGCTCGACGATGACGATAATTGGGAAAAGGCTCTTCTGGCTGGGACATACCGACGGCATACACTTCTGGGGCTCTTGATGATGGGAGGGATGGTCCCTGAACCTTATCCGTATATAATCCGCCATGTTGCTACACTGTGGGAACGGGCGGTCCGACGGGTGGTCCGACACGCTCCATACGCACCTGATATGCCGATGTGGGAGATCCGACCCTTTGCTGCGATTGCCGACTCCATGTCGATCCGGCGATGGAAAGAGGGGGGTTGTTTACTTTTGGGTGACCTTTACAGAGAAGGACAATTCATAACGCAAGAAGACGCACAGACTAACTTTGAGCTGGGGACGGGGCAATTCCTCCAATACGCAAAAATCTCAACTGTGGCCCGGGAGTTGTGGCCGAATTTTCCCTCTGAGCCGCCTAAAACTCATATACTAGTGACAATGCTATATATGGCACGGGGCAGGCGCCTCGTCTCTCACCTCTACCGTGTGTTGCGAGATGACGTTTCACAGAAGCCGCTAAGATTGCAACGTAAATGGGACTCGATACAACCAACGCCTCTGACAGAGGCGGAATGGGGGAAGGTACATGAAGGGGTCCATAAGATTAATGCGAACGCAAGATTTAAACTTCTTCATTATAATGTCATCCACCAGGTGAACTTGACTCCGCGCACACTCCACACGATCTACCCACACTGCGCTGACACCTGCCCAAGATGCGTTACACGGGGAGCGGATTTTTTACACATGATCTGGCAGTGCCCCAGTCTACAGCCTTACTGGGACAGTGTTCTTGCACGACTGGGGGAGGCGAGGGGTGGATTATACCGCATGAGATCAGACAGGTGCTCTTGGGTCTACTTCCTAAACCTAAACATAAGGCACTCTCTAGGAAATTCGTGAATCTGGGATTGGTGTTGGCTAAACGTCGAGTGGTTATTAAATGGATGCAACCCCAACCCCCGCTATACACAGACTGGCTAAAAGATATGAAGGAGTGGGCGCTGGCGGAGTTAATTAGGATGAAATTTGTGAGAAAAGATGATAAAGCAGAAGATGATAGGATGGCATGGAACTCCATGATAATAGATCTCCAGACAGACCAAGATCAGAGCTCCCAACTGGCCGGGCGGGGAGATACCGCACAGAGCGCTGTAAATGTGCCTAACTCAGGCCCGGAAATATCGATACGCCAGTAGATGGTACACACTACATTGAGGGTTCTCATGACTGTATAGACCTTGTTGCTCCTAGGACAGGACGGGATTAGGGGGGGGGGATTTTTGTATAAATTGGTTAGAGTTGTATAAATTATTGGCATTAACGTTAGAACACACCACAGTATTTGAGCTGTATTTCCTCTGTTTATGTGAGGTGCGGAGCTGCCCTCACAGGACTATGTAATCCTTCTTTGGATTGAACTGTAACTGCTACACAGCAAACTATTGTAATTTACTTTGTGGTATGATAAGGTATGTTGTAAACTGAGACTAAATGCCAATAAAAAATAATTAAAAAAAAAAAAGCACGAGGTGTGCAAACAATTTTGGCAATGTGATTGTTCCTCGAGTGTATTCATTCACAAATCTGTGATAACAGGAATTCTGATCAAGAGAAGACAACAAGACTACAAAGAGGTGAATCTCCACCAGACAGGGGTACTTCCCCTCAACTAAATGAGGTGAGTGTTTTTCTGTTTGCTGGAGATGTCCTCGTATTCCTCTGCATCAATAATGCGTCACCAAAATCAGCGGGAAATGTGCTTGAGGGCTTTTTTCAAGCTGTCCATCAATGTGTGAAAAGGCGGGAAGACATTTGCATACTACTAAGGAAAACAGGTGTGGCTAAACAGGGGGAGCTTGCAGATAATGTTGTGCATTTTCATACTCAGAGTAATTAAAAGGGAGAATCATGGACTCTGCTCTCACCAGGAGATGAAGAAAAAGAAATCACTCGTCACAGTCACCCCAGATCAGATTGCGATCCAATAGATCAATGATGGAGTCATCTCCATTAAGAATTTCAGACAGTTTTTAACCATGGAATACGAGACAAAACACTTGCATTGCCTTCACCAAAGCCCACAAATTTAGGATTGTTTATGCTTTAGTGACACGGAGCTTCAACTGGGGCACTTAGTATGTATATATTTGTAAGTGCTCCCCAGGGCCAGGTCAAAATTCAATGACTTTCCCTTGGCTGATTTCGGCTCTGGGGACCCCATCCCATAGGGCCCAGCCACATCTACCCGGGTGCCCTGGTCGCACCCAGCGCACCCAGTGTGTATCATTGGGGACCTCATGGGGGAGCCTCAAGGCCCCCCACGGTCCCTGCCGGCTCCCTCTCTCCCGAGGCAGCTGGAATTGCTCCCACAAAGAGGGAGCTGCTATAAATACAGCTCTCTGTGTGTAGGAGCAATCGTTTGATCGGTTTCCCTGCCTGCATGACAGCGGGCAGGGGAACAGATGAAAACTCCTCTCCCAGCAAGTGGGAGAAGTTTGACAACTCCCGTTTGCTGGGAGCGGAGTTAGTGTCTGCTCTCGCTTTGAGGGAGCTGTCACAGCTCACGTCAATCAAAAGCAAACAGCTATATCCTGAGGGTGGGCACCTTAGGTGATAGCAGGGGCGGGCCATGGGAGGTGGTGGTCCCTAGGGCCATTAATGGCTCCAGAAAGAAGGCCGTGTGGCCCCTATTATATACTCTGCACGGGCTGGCCCAGGGAAGCTGGTGGTCCCTGGGGCCGTATAAGGTCTGGGAAGGGAGCCACAAGGCCCCCCTACCAGTTTCATATATTACATAGGCCCCGGGAGGTGATGGTCACCAGGCCTTCAAACAGCCACAGGAGGCGGTCCGAGTGACCCCCCTTCAATAATTAAATATAGCCCTGGGGAGGTGATAGTCCCTTGGGCTAAAATGAGCACTCAGAGGGGGATCCTGTGCCCCCTCCAATTTTTTGTAAGTACCCTTATGCCCCTGGGATCTGGCCCACCTGGGGGCTATTACTGTAAACAAGCGTGGGAGTCCAAGCTTGTTTTTTCAACTTTTGCCACACATTCTTAAATCAATCGTGATTTTGCGGCAAAAATTAAACAAAAATGATTTCTAGGGGGCCCCAGCCCCAGAGCTAAATCAATCTATCATGGGTTTGTTAAGTGCAACTACTCACCCGATAGGGTCTCAAGGCACTGAGGGAGGGGGGCGCAGCTTCCAGACGTTCACAGCGATTCGTTGAAGATCCAGGTCTTTAGGTCCTTCATGAACTTGGAGAGTGTTGGTGTCTGTCGGAGGTGCAGAGGTAGGGTGTTCCATGCCTTGGACATGAGGAAGGAGAAGAAACAACCTCCTGTTCTGGTCTTCTTGATGCGCGGCACCATGGCAAGGGAGAGCTGGGCTGAGCAGAGGGATCTTTGGAGTGCCTTGAACGAGAGGCGGTGGTTTAGGTAGGCAGGTCCGGTGTTGTGGAGGGCTATGTGGGCGTGGGTGAGAAGCTTGAAGGTGATTCTCTTCTCGATGGGAAGCCAATGTAGTGTCCGTGGGTATTGGATGATGTGGCAGTGGCGCGGTAGGTTGAGAAGTGAGAACTAGTCTGGCGGAGGTGTTCTGGATGTTCTGGAGTTTGCGGTGAGGTTCTTGTTGAATCCGGCGTAGAGTGCACTGCCTAAGTCCAGTCTGCTGCTGATGAGGGTGTGGGTGATGGTTTTCCTGTGTTCGAGGGGAATCCAGTTGAAGGTCTTTCGTAGGAGACAGAGTGTGTGGAAACAGGAGGAAGAGCTAGTGGGTCAGGGTATGCCTACCCTGCCCCCTTTTCTTTACTTTCACTTTATTGGGGGGACTCAGCTGAGGCCAAGTACCAAGTGAGGCTGCCAACAATTCCTGGTTGAAGTGTTGGCAGTAAATCAGCTATCAGCATGGGGACTGTTGGATCCCCTGAGGATCCGAGTCCCTATATATACAAATTTGGATTTCTTTTAATAATTCTAAAACTACTGGACGGATTTACACCAGATAACAAAAAGGGCGCTTTCTGGACCAAGAGTGACCTTTCTGCTAAATTTGGTGTATTTCTGTCCATCGGTTGAAAGCTGTAATCTTGCCTAAAATCTGTATGGGAATTAACATGGGAAATACACTTTTATTGACCCTTCCTTTTTCTCGGCCCCTGTTTGACAGATCACCCCAAAACGTTCCATGCACAATTAGAATGACTGGCACACTTATGTTGGAAAATTTCGTGAAGATTCCTCAAACGCCGCCAAAGATATAGGCAAGTCAATAAACGCTCTTCCTATAGAAACATGGCCCTAACTACAACTAACTACCATTAGGATATATATATATATATATATATATATATATATATATATATATATATATATATTTATTTGCTGTATAATATATATATATATATATATAGTATATATACATTTATATATATGTATAAATACACACATATATATACACCGTGAAAAAGACCCTGTGTGGTCGAAACGCGTTGGTGTGGTAGCGCTGGTTTGAAAATAAAAACGGATTTTGGGAATCACTGAGTGCTGCGAATTCTTTGGAAAGGAAAAAGCACATTGGGCTTTGGGTGAAGCCCGTCGCGAGCACCCGCATTGAGCGCGCCTGGAAACCAACCCATATTGTGTAACATATATATATATATGTGTGTATATATATGTATATGTGTTTGTGTGTATACATATATATATTTACATATATATACATATATGTGTATATATATATATACACGTGGGTATATATTTACGTGGGTATCCAAAGGCTGATTTTGGAGGAAGGCAATCACTGCAACAATAAATTTTCACACTGTGAAATTATAGAACATTGCTATTCAAGTGATGAATTTGTATATTGCCTTTTAAGGGGGTTCATATATAGTAAGAAATTGCCGAATAATCTCAGAACTCAGGGCTGATTCTAAGAATGAGAACTAATGCTGATATTGGGATGATTTATTGCTAATAAGAATGGATTGAGTACTTATGAACACATGTACGATGATATACATATGATGAATTAATATGTTGTCCCTTGATTGAACGAAACATTTGCACATTCAAAGATGGCACCCACAAATGAGTTAATGTGTTTGTCCTTGTTCACTTTTCGAACAACTGATTGTAACATAAATGTGGCCATTGAAACGGCGCCTGTTGACACTGACGAAGGCTAACGCCGAAACGCGTTTGTTTGTTATTATTTTGTGCGCAATAAATCCAGATTCAGGATTAACCCAACAAGAGTGCTGGTCCTTTCCTTTTTAGGAGTGGGAGCAGGAGATATATATATATAACAATTCACCAAAGTCTGCCAAAAATGCCGTTCACCTGCCAATTAAACGTTGGTGCCAGCCGTGGCGGCAGTCAGCCACAGTACATACAAAATTCAGTCCACGGTTCGAGGAAAGAGGCGGCACACCATTCCACGGTCAAATACTTTATTCGCCAACAACAACGCGTTTCAGCCGTAAAACGGCCTTTGTCAAGTTGTTTGACATTTCCTTAGTCGCCATTTTAAATTCATGACGTCATGATAGACATAGAGGTAACACCGCAACTTACACTCCAAGTGGATGAATAATACATGATTACACGGAAATGATTTTCATAATGAGTAATACAATACAAGTACATGAATTTTGAATATACAATCCATATTTTTTTTTTAAAGTAAATTACTAATGCGAAAACATAATATTGTCGCTGCAGCTAAATGATAGAAATAGAAAAAATACTAATCATTTCCAAAATACCTCAATTCATCAGTAGAATAATTCTAATTGATCTCAGAATGTATTTCATGTTGCTCAGCAATGGTGTTTATAATGCCAAAATAATGGGAAACAGGGACCGCTGTAATACAGTTCGCCGTCACTCCATAAAAGAATAACAAGTAGTTCCCATAACTAATGTGAGCGCCAGTTGTAATCTGACCACACCTCTTATCCGGTGGTCTGTGATTAGACAATAACAAATGCTGATACATTATCTGGCACTTCAAATTCTAGAAATGGGGTCCCCGCATCACAGTCATAAAATTACATGCTGATTACACAATGCAACATAAACCCAAAAATATTATTGAATAGTAATGCCTAATCTACATGACATCTTCTAGCCTTACATAGGATAGGAAACTAAGGAATGTGTGAGTTGAGGCTCAGTGTGAAACTATGATTCCTGTACAGTCCAAACATGTGAAACATTATTTATGTGCCCAAAATTCTATATGGACCTATACTATGGCGGAGGCTGAAATTTCATATATTCCACTTAATATATACGTGGGATATGTACCAATAAGTCAGACGGGAACATGATCAAGGTTATTCCTTTTAAACCATCAATTGGGAAACATATGACAAAACTGTGGTCACATATTTCAATATGCTAAGTGACTGGTGGAAGAAAGGTCTTCTTGATGACGAAGAACACAGATTTTTGAAAAATACCAATCCCAAGGTACCTTGTTTGTGCACAAACACCCCACTATACCACCAGGGAGACCTATTGTTTCATCGAATGGAGGTCTTTTGGAAAATACCTCCATCTTCCTAGATCATTTTTTGGCTCCGTATGTCACAGATTTGAGATCATACTGCAAGGACAGTTCGGAGTTCCTAAAGCGCATACATGACATAAAGTGGGAGCAGGGTTATTGTATGATCTCTCTAGATGTATGTTCTTTATACACATGCATAGACCAAGTGAAGGGGGTTGAAGCATGCATGTACTATTTGAGAAGGCAAAGCATTGACAAATTAGATCATATAATGATGCTTAGAAGTATGATGTTATTTTTTCTGCAAGAGAACTTTTTCCTATTTGAAAAAACCTTGTATAGGCAGAAATCAGGGCACTTGCTTCGCCCCCAGCCTGGCGAATCTATTCCTGGGCTGGTGGGAGGAGCAAGTGGTATGGAGTGAATCTAACGAACGGTACACGGAACACATGCCTGGTAATACGCCGACAACATCTACTGGCGTCAAACAATCAGTTAATAAGACTACTACTATGGAACCGAATGCGAAAGGCTTATTGAAAAGCTTGGAAAAGAATATGAGGCTGGAAATCACTAAGTGGTGGGAGCACAAATCGTTAACTAAGTATGCAGAAGTAGGACGGGTCCCTCGGGGGCTTAGAATTCTACTCGCTCCCAGCTTTGACAAACCGAATCCCTGTATGCTCAAAGAGTGGGGGAAAGCAATTTGGCGGCTTCCATGAACCTGGTTCATATCTTGATTAAATATGCAGCAATAGATCGACAGGCAATTCTGGAAGAAATCAATAAAATAAAATAAATGATGAACTTGATAAAATGCCAGAAACAGAATTTATTAAAAAAACGAAGGAAGAAATGAATGAAAGATTACGTAAACATGAAGAAAGAATCAAAATTAGAAAAGCCCATAAATTTACACGAGATCAAACTGACTATGATAATGGCCAGATTTTTACTTTTGCACGGAAATTCGACAATGCAAAAAGACAACACTATAGCAACAAGAATAAAGAAGGTAAATCCAACATGTCATCTAATATTGCCAGTGAAATAAATGAAGACATTTCCAGCACAGATACTGTTTCGTTATCCAGTGCTTCTAGTCTTGAACCAGATATGAGAATAAATGTACCTACTAAGTTAAGCCTGGGGGAAGAACTTGATTTTTTAGTGGAAGAGAGACTTCAGACGCTAAGACCGAGACCACAAAGGAGGCCAATAGAAAAAGAAAAAACAAACGACGTAGAGAAAGGAGAAGAAAAAGGTGCAAACAAAGGTTGGAAAAAGAAAGCGCAATGGCAAAAGAGGCGATACATTTTGGCAATTCTATTTCTAATAATTCTGTCATCAATTTATCTTCTGTAATACTAACCAAAGCAGAGGAGCAATTGTTAGCACTTGGGCTTAATTATTGTCCAGGTCATGATTTCAATTATGCTAGTACGCGCATTGATGTGTATTGTTTTATTAGAAAGTTGAAACTTAAAAAATTCTTTGCACTCAAATCTAGTATGAACAAAACTGATCCTGAAGATATCAGCAATATTATTGTCGATCCTGTACTTGTTGCATCTGATATTCCCACTCTATTGACACTACATGACTTAAATGAAGCAACAGATTCACAACCTTCTGGTACCGATTCTGACCTGACTACTCAAAAACGGTTACAAAAAATCAATTTGACACAGAAAGGAGCGGGCCTGAGTCCATATAAATCTAAATCGTGTTTTGTTCCTTTAATGCCAAAAGATGCAGTAGATGTATTTCATGACTGTGTAATTGAGGGAATTAAAAATTGTATATTCAAAAAAATACCAAAAAACGAAAATTGTATCACAAAAGAAATGAATATGCCAATTTAATGAAAAAATTGGGAGAAAACAATGAGATCATAATAAAAAAGTCGGATAAAGGTGGTAATCTGGTTATATGGCCGAAAATTTGTTATGTGGAAGAAGCCAATAGACAATTATGCGATTTTAATTGTTATGAAAAATCTTCTATTAAAGAGTACAATAAAGCTAAAGAATCTCTCTTGAAACATTTGGCACAATGGCGTCGAGAGGGATTAATTTCCACAGAAGAGTACAAATTCTTAAATAATGAATTTCCTGTCCTTCCGGTGTTATATTTAGTCCCAAAAATACACAAAGGAAAAATGCCAGTGCCAGGCAGGCCTATTATATCGGCTATAAATAGTATGGGAGAACATATAGGCCAATACATTGATTTTTTCTTGCAAGATATAGTCAAAGACCTGAACAGCTATGTTAAAGATACCAGCGACTTTCTTGTCAAGATTAGTAAACTATTATGGACAGAGGACATGTTATTAATTACTTGTGACATAGAATCGCTTTACACTAGCATTGATCATAAGATAGGCTTAAATGCTATCAAATACTTCTTGGATAAGAGGTCATGTGAATTCTATGAACATAACAAAGTAATTATGGACCTCATTGATTGGTGCCTCAATCATAACTTTTTCCTATTTGGGAAGGATTTATACAGACAACTTAGAGGTGTAGCCATGGGGCCTGCTTCTCTCCCAGCTATGCGTGTTTACACGTTGGTTGGTGGGAGGAGCAGGTCCTCAAACAAGAACAAAGAGACAGGTTTGATGATAATGTTATTTGTTATCTGAGATATATAGATGACATCTTTATTTTGTGGAAAGGAGAAGAGAAAGAAACGGTAGATTTCATTAAAACTATGAATTTAAATTCCATGAATCTTACCTTCACGTCACACATCAATAAAGATTGTATTGAATTTTTAGATGTTAAAATCTATATTAAAGATAACAAACTAGAAACTACTTTGTTTAGGAAACCAACAGCTGGCAATGTTACTCTTCATGCCAGCAGTGCCCATCCAAAGCATTTAATTGCTAGCATCCCTTATGGCGAAATTTTGAGACTAAAAAGAATCTGCAGTGTAGAGAGTGATTTTGAAATTTGCCTTAAGGAAGCCATGATGAGAATGAGAGCACGTGGATATTCGGAATCCACACTAAATGAAGCTATGAAAAAAGCCAATACACACTCTAGAATAAGTCTATTTAAGGATAACCTTGTGACTGAGCCTGCTATATCAATGGATTCTGCCACTCCTATTAAGGCAGCCAATAATGATGGTCCTAGATTAATTACTATGTATAGCAGAGATGAAAGGAAAATCAGGTCAATTGTCAAAAAGAATTGGCCTATCGTGCTGACTGATCCAGTACTCAATAGTAGATTGCCTGTCACGCCACTTATTACTTTTAGAAGAGCAAGAAACATGGGTGCCATTCTAGATACAAGCAGCCCTGAGAACAAACAGACAAGTAGTTGGCTAAAACCAGCACCAGGGTTTAGAAAATGTTCAAGCTGCAGAGCATGTAAGTTTGGTGTAAATACGACTTGTTATCACACTGCTTTTAATAATAATGACATAGCTATTAAAGGAAGTTTTAATTGCAAGACCGAATTCGCAGTTTATGTTTTAACGTGCACTTGCGGTCTTCACTACATTGGTAGTACGAAGCTTCAAGTGCATGTGAGAATTTTACAACACTTGCGAGCAATTATGCATAGTGATCCTACATATCCTGTAGCCCGTCATTTCAAAAGAGTTCATAATAATGATGTAACTTGCCTTACATATTATGTAATAGGAGCAGTAGCTAAATCTAGACGTGGTGGCAACAGGGAACGCAAACTTAGACAAATGGAAACTAAAATGATCCTCGAATTCGACAGCAAATGGCCTAACGGATTAAATAATACAGAGGATATGCATAATTTTCTATAATCTTTAATAAATAACTGTGAATAATATTCCTTAGACAGTTTCTTTATGAAGTCCAGTGGCTACTAAATGTTTTATTAGGGTTCCTAAGTATAATAGATGAAAATTGTTTAACATTATAGCTAAATAAGTTAGTTATAAAATATTCATTGATACCTTGAAAACCGCACTTTGCACAAATTTTAAAATTTACACTATTCTTGTAATATGATGAATTTTGCTGTCAGTATTTATATGATTTTAACAATATTTATCGAACTAAGATTTTATGTTGTTATTAATATATATACATGTAATTTATTATCTCTCTATTGCAATTTTATTAGATTATTGTATTTTGCACAATTTGCACTGATTTGCACGATCAGCCTTTGCTGCTATGTATTTTTTGCACTTTAATGGGTCTTTTCTGTGGATGTACTATATTACTAAAAAAGCAAATATTTAAATTGTCTCATAAACTATTCAGGATTTATCCGGTAATATTGCAGAATCAATTTCAAAGTGTAGGGTGTATTTATACAGACAAAATTCTTTCATTCTTGCTATTTACTGGTTTATATATTTATATGGAGCATGTGTATTTAAACAGAAATATTTATAATAAATTGTCAAGATTATTCCATATGATTATTTAAATAGCTAATAAGGCACCAATACGAAACGCTTTGTTGTACATGCAAATTTTGAGACATTGATAATGCATACTATATAGTCTTTTTTCCATGCACATGATCATGTGACACGGAACACAGGAAGGCGGGGTTTCACTAGGAAGTAGCATTTAAAAATGAAGGTTTAGACTCATTTCCGTATGTGATCAAGGGCTCTCGAGCCCGAAACGCGTCATTTTATGTGAAAAATGGTCGAATAAAGAACTTGCCTGAAGATTCCGAGTTGGTCCGTCTCTCCTTCTTCGCCGTTTGGAGGTTGCGGGAGTTTCACGTTCACTTGGATATATATATATATATATATATATTCACTGAAAAAACCATAGGTTTCACGCACGTTATAGTTAGAAATTAGCATTTAAAAAACCTTTGAAATTCACTGAAAAAACCATAGGTTTTATGGACAGTTATAGTTAGTTGGACATTGCACTCGTACAAAACCCGTGAAATTCCCCCGTTATAGTTAGTTCAGCTAACTATAACTAGCGCCCCCGCAATGCACTGCTGATGACATCACATATTACATCACTCATCACATGGTCAGTGACATCACTGATGACATCACTGATGACATCTCAAATGACATCACTGATGACATCATCAGGACTGTGTGTTTCTGTAAAGTTTAAATATGTTTAATATATATAGGGAAAGGCGTATTGCAGAATGAGTGGGTGTATAAGTGTCTAAATGGATGATTTAGTACGTGCATGACTGACTCTACAAGTGAGTGATTAAACGTATCTTACTGAATGCATGGGTTAGTGACTAAACTGTGTGAATGTCCGTATCCGTCTGTTTGTTGGTGTGTAAGTGGATGCATGGATTTGCGAATAGCTACATGAGTGTCTATATGGGTTATGGATTGGTTCACAGAGTATCTGTATGGCTGCCTGAGTGTTTGTGTGGGTGGGGTGTGTGTGACTCTGTACATAGATGTGTGAGTGGGTGATTCACTGGGTGCATGATTTCAAGAGTGCATCTGTGATGGACTGCTTGGGTGGGTGAGTGTGTGTATGGGTGTGTTAGTGAGTGAATGTATATCTCAGTGGTACATGTGCGAGTAACTACATATGGAAAAGGCAGTATATATGTGTGTTAGAGTATTTAAATGGCTATAAGTGAGAGTGTGTGATTGTGAGAGTGGCTGTATGGATGCATGTGTGCTTGTATCAGTTATTGTATAAGAGCATAAGAATGTGCTAGTATTTGTATGAGTAAGTGAGCTGGTGTGTGTATAACTGTATAGGTGAGTAAATGGGTGTGTGATAAATTTTTTGCATGACTGACTAGGTGTGTGAGTACCTCTATGGATGAGTGGCAGTGTGTGTGTGTTTATATAGGTGTATGAGTGCATATGATAATCCTGTACTGAGTGACTGTAAGTATGAGTGACTGTATGTGTGTGTAGACCTAAGAATCAGTGAGTGGGTATGTAGTTATTGGTGTTGGAGTGTCTATGGTTTTGCGAATCGCAGTCTTTAATTTAGAGTGGGTGTATGAAAGGTTATATTAAGGTGTGAGGAGGTGCATCAGATTATCACGTAGATGATGTCATCAGTGATGTCATGAGTGATGTCACTGACCATGTCATGAGTGATGTAATATGTGACGTCATCAGCAGTGCATTGCGGGCGCGAGTTATAGTTAGCTGAACTAACTATAACGGGGAATTTCACGGGTTTTGTACGAGTGCAATGTCCAACTAACTATAACTGTCCATAAAACCTATGGTTTTTTCAGTGAATTTCAAAGGTTTTTTAAATGCTAATTTCTGACTATAACGTGCGTGAAACCTATGGCTTTTTCAGTGAATTTCAAAGGTTTTTTAAATGCTAATTTCTAACTATAACGTGTCTGAAACCTATGGTTTTTTCAGTGAATTTCTAAGGTTTTTTAAATGCAAATTTCTAACTATAACAGGCGTGAAACCTATGGTTTTTCAGTGAATTTCAAAGGTTTTTTAAATGCTAATTCCTAACTATAACATGTCTGAAACCTATGGTTTTTGTCAGTGAATTTCAAAGGTTTTGTAAATGACAATTTTTAAATGTATAAATTGTTATATTTATTTTTTGAAACTGATTTACTACATTTTTTAAACTATTTATTTTTAGATATTTTATTTTTTAAATTACATTGTAATTACATTATACATTACATTACAAAATATACTTTCTCACAATCAATTACTTTAGTTTAAATACTTTGAAAATAGGCAATAGACTTTTAAGTACAGTAGTTACAGTTGTTGCAATGGGCAACACAATTTCAAACACAATGCAACATTGAGCTCAATGGGAATTTCTAGTTAAATGCAATTAGTTACTTTATGGATTACTTTTCTAACCACAGGACTGGATCCTAGACTCAGTCCTGGGACATCTCCTGTAAACAGTTGAGTAAAAGCGTTTTGGTTACAGTAGTGATTTTTAAGGAACATTATTGTATTTTAAAAGTTGACACTTAGAAACTTTTTCACATAGAATCACCAATGTTATCCTATAGGAGGAAATTCACTTAGCAGGTAAGTAGTGTTATCGTTACTTTTTCTTACTCAGTGGTGGATCCTGGATCCAGCACTGGTGCATCTCCTGTAAATAGTTGAAAGAATGCGTTTAAGTCATACAGGCGATATTTAAGGAATATTTGTAGTTTGTGAAAATCGACACTTTGAAACTTTTCTGCTGAAAACCAGACAATGGATTCCTATGGAAGGAAATACAAGTTACTGGTAAGTACTGTTAAAATTACTTTTCAGGATCAGTACTGGGCTCAAAGATGCAGCACTGAGGTCTCTCCTGATAACAGGTGAGTAAATCGGAATTCGTAGTTCGGCTGATTTTAGAGGAATATTATAAAGTTCCAAAACTCCACACTTAGAAGAATTTCCAAGTGAAACCAGTCAATGTTAGCCTATGGAAGGAAATTCAAGTTACTGGTAAGTACGGTTAGAATTACTTTTCCGGATCAGTACTGGGCTCAAAGATGCAGCACTGAGGTCTCTCCTGATAACAGGTGAGTAAATCGGAATTCGTAGTTCGGATGATTTTACAGGATTATTTGCGCAGTGGTGAAGGAAGGGGGTGGGGCCTGAGGTGACATGTCTGCAAACACGCCCCGTGGCGCGTTTTAAGTTGGGGGATTAAGTCCCCTTGAATCATGAGGGTCCCTGAGGTCCAACTAGCCCACCCTGTACCTCCAGTATGCGCCAGGAGGCTGCGTTGCAGAGAGGTGTTCAGAGGCCACGCCCCTTTTACCCCTCTCTGCAACGCAGCTCTGTGGCGCTTTCTGGACGTACCTGGTGGGCTAGTTGGCCTCAGGGACCCTCAGGATTGAAGGGGATTTAATTCCCCATCTTAAAATGCGCCATGGGGCCTGTTTGCACACATGTCACCTGAAGCCCCGCCCCCTCCCTTCACCACTGTGCTAACGCGCCTGTGGCGCGTTTTAAGTTGGGGGATTAAGTCCCTTGAATCCTGAGGGTCCCTGGAGTCGAAATAGCCCACCATGTACCTCCAAAAGCGCCACAGAGCTGCGTTGCAGAGAGGTGTATAAAGGGCGTGGCCTCTGTACACCTCTCTGCAACACAGCCCCTGGCGCATACTGGAGGTTCCTGGTGTGCTAGTTGGCCCCAGGGACCCCCAGTATTCAAGGGGAATTACTTCCCCTTCTTAAAACGCGCCAGGGGGCGCGTTTGCACACCGCCTGGCCCCCCTTCCCTGGGCCTCTATTGGCCCCGGGGAGGGCATCCCCCAGGGCATGCCCTCTTTTTTAAATTTTTATTTAAAAATCTTTGGAGGGGGGCTGCGTGGCCCCCCTCCTCAGGCCATTTAAGGCCCCGGGAACCCCATCCCCGGGGCCGGCCTTGCCCTTTTTTTATTTTTTTTTTATTTTTCTTTAATTGGGGAGGGGGCTGCGTGGCCCCTCCCGGGCCACCTATAGCCCCAGGGACCCCATCCCCGGGGCCTGGCCTCTCGTTGGAGACTGTGGGGGTCCCCAATCCCCCACAGTCCCAGCCGACTCCCCGCCTCCTGCGGGAGCCGGCATTGCTTTCCACATGGGGAGCAGCTAACATGCTGCTCCCCGTGTGAAAAGCAATTGGGTTGCATTTTGAAAGAGAGCAGGTTTCCTGCTCTCTCTTTCAAAATGCAAACCAAGATTTGCTATGACAGGACGGGAGCCGCGAAGCTCCGTTCTGTCATAGCAAACTACAGTGTCCCGAGGGTAGGCACCCCGGGACACTGCAGGAGCCGGGCCTGGGGGTGGTGGTCCCCAGGGCCATCACTGGCTCCAGGAGGGGGCCGCGCGGCCCCCTCCCAACTTGTTCGAAGCCCGGGGAGGTGGTGGTCCCGGGGCTCTGGGAGTCCGTAACGGACCCCCATATTTAAATCTTTAGTGCCCGGGAGGTGGCGGTCCCGGGGCGTGTGGGATGGCAAGGAGCCCTCCCGCACCATTTTTTAAAAGAAGCCCGGGGGGGTGGCGGACCCCGGGGCAGCGGGATGGCAAGGAGCCCTCCCGCACCATTTTTTTAATAAAGCCCTGGGGGGTGGCGGTCCCCGGGGCTTGGGGGGCCTTAGAGGCCCCCCACATTACTGACTGACTGAAATATTTGTAGAGCTCACTAATGCCGAGACGTCTTGGCGCTGAGGTAATAGCCGTCCACCTGGTTGGCAGGCCTAGAGCTGGGAGAAGAGCCAAGTTTTAATCATCTTTCTAAAAAGAGTCCTGCTGGGCTGCAGTCTCATGTGGATTGGGAGGGAGTTCCACAATTTAGCCGCTTGGTAGGAGAACCCCCTTCCGCCCCATCTAGCTCTTCTTATCCTAGGGAGAAGGACAAGTCCAGTGTTTGCTGACCTGAGGCAGCGTACAGGCAGATATCGCGGGAATAGGAGTTGAATGTCTGCCGACCCTCCTCCATAAAGGGCTTTATGGACTAGGCAAAGAGCCTTAAAATCTATTCTTCGGCGGACTGGGAGCCAATGGAGGGATCTTAGGCTTGCGGATGTTGGATGGTGTTTAGGTAGCTCTAACAGTACTCGTGCAGCCGCGTTTTGTAGAGACTGTAATTTAGAGAGCTGTCTAACACCCGCGCCCAGGTATAACGCATTGCAGTAGTCTATTCGAGACAAGACCAGCGCACCGACTACCGTTTTCCTCAACGAGGATGGAATGAATGGGAGAATCTTCCACAATACTTTCAATGTGAAAAAACAGGCCGATGACACTTGATTTATCTGGAATGCAAGCGTTAGATCCTTATCGACCAGGAACCCTAGATTTCTGGCCTTCGGAACAGGGACAGGAAATGTTCCGGCTTCTGGCGGCCACCAGAGTTCGCTCCAAACCGTGGGTTTCTGCCCGAACTCTATGACCTCAGTTTTCTCCGTATTTAATTTCAAGAAGTTTGAGTTCATCCAAGCCATCAATGCCTTTAGGCAAATCCGGAACCTTTCCGCCATCAGGTCCACATTTTGCGTAACTGACACCACTAATTGGGTGTCATCCGCATATGACACAAGAGAGAGACCATGGCTTTTTATTAATCTAGCCAGTGGGGCAAAAATACACATTGAACAGGGTGGGGGACAAGGCGGAACCCTGGGGCACTCCACACAGGAGTGTGAACTTTCCCGACTGAAGTCCATCCCAGTGAATTGCCTGTTCCCTGTTTGCCAAGTATGAGGCTAGAAGGGCCAAAGCCTTCTCCCCAATACCAACCGCTTTCAGCCTTTGTACCAACACCGTGTGATTTACGGTGTCGAACGCTGCGGTTAGATCAAGCAGTATTAGGGTGGCCCTACCCCCTCCGTCCATCACCTTTCTTATCTCTTCCGTCGCCATGATCAAGGCAGATTCTGTTGAGTGTTGAGCTCTTAATCCGTGTTGTGTAGAGTCTAGAATGTTATTTTTATCTAGGTATTCGGTCAACTCCCTATCTAGGGCTTTCTCCAGTAACTTGGAAGGAAATGGGAGACAAGAAATTGGTCGGTAGTTCTTGACCTCCAGAGGGTCAAGTGAAGGTTTTTTTAAAATGGGTCTGATACAGCCATTTTTCCAGCACAATGGAAAGACCTCTGAAGTAATGATTGTGTTCAGTAAGGGGGTCAAGCAGGCACTGATCACCTCTGGAGCTAAGTGTAGACTAAAAGGGGGACAGGGGTCCAAAGGAGACCCCGACTTGGTTTTCAGCAGTAGGTCTACCACTTCATTCTGTTCCAGCGTTTGGAACCGTATTAAACTAGCATCAGGGGCAGTGTCTTCTAGTCCATCTGTACCATTCCCTACTGGGTTAGGTACTATGTTCAGGAGCTCGTTGTATACTAACTGTATTTTATGCTGAAAGAAACCAGACATTTTATCCACTAGTGGTTGGTTTGGTGAAAACACCGAATCCCGTGGGCATTTGGACAAGATGGTGATAGTTTTAAACAGTTCTTTGAAGGAGTTTGACGCCTCCTGAATTTTAGCCGCAAAATATTTTGATTTGGCTTCCTTTATAGAGGACTTGTATTCCTCTAATACTACATTGTAATGACTCCTATCTTCCGCGCTATAGTTTGATCTCCAAATTCGCTCCTGACGTCTACACTTGATTTTTAGCTGTTTAAGCTCAATCGAGTACCAGGGCGATGAGACTTGTCTACTCCTTTGATGCTTAGACTCTTCCGGTGCCAACTTATTTACTGCCTGAGTTAGCCAGTTTTCATAATTGTTGGCTGCCAGGTTTGAGTCCAGAACATCTGGTAAGTTCTTTGATAAGGCTGAGATCAGATCCTGTTCTTGAATTGATTTCCAGGAGCGGGATTTCACCAGCGAAGAGCTAATCCTACGGCCACCACTGGTTGCTGCCATCCGGACATTAAAATAAACTGCAGAGTGGTCTGACCATAATAATTGTTGTACTCTCGTCACAACTTAATAACCCCCGCATGCCCCCGGGACTTGGGCCACCCGGGGGCAAAATACCATCGAGGCGCGGGAGACCCCGCTTCAATTTTTTTTTCTGCAGGATCCGCGCACCCTGAGCGCATCCTGCCGATTTTTTTTTTTTTTTAATGCTTTTTTTCTGCCCAGGGGGTCCTTGTGGGACCCCCTGAGCAGGCCTAGGGGGTCAGGGTGTTTCTACCCTGCCCCCTTTGTGCATTTGCGCACTTGTTTTTGTGCCTCGGTTCTACCGAGGCACAAAATGGCTGCCAACATTTCCTGATTCGGAATGTTGACAGCCAGCTGACAGCCAATTAGCATGCAGCTCGTGATCGGGACGGTGCTCGCAGGGTGCGCTGAGGGTACGCGGATCCGACGCGGCCATAGATATATATGTGATTTTACTTGTTAATTTCTCAGGAACTACTGAACGGATTTACACCATTTTAGCAAAAGGCACGACACTGAACCAAGGGCTACCTCTTTGCCAAATTTGGTGTAATTCCTTTCAGCAGTTCGGCCTGTAGCTGCGACTAAAGGTTCCTATGGAAAAATGAATGGGGAAAACGCGTTTTGGGACCCCCCTTTTTTCTCGGCCCCCGCTTGACGTATCACCCCAAGACTTTCAGGATAGGAGCGGACCGGAGCGCCCCAACAAGTTGGAAACTTTCGCGAAGATTCGTCAACCGGCGCCAACGTTATTTCAAATAGAATGTTGCGGATTTCCTATGGAAAATAGGTTTTAACTATAACTATCTACTGGCGACCGCCAGTAGATAATATATTATATATATATATATATATATATATATATATATATATATATATATATATATATATATATATATATTTATTTATTTATTTATTTATTTGCTGTATAATATATATATATATATATAATATATATACATTTATATATATGTATAAATACACACATATATATGTGTGTATATATGTATATGTTTTTGTGTGTATACATATATATATTTATATACATATATGTGTATATATATATATATATATATTTTATATCTATCTATCTATACAGATATATATATCTATCTATACAGATATATATATCTATCTATACAGATATATATATCTATCTATAGATAGATAGATAGATAGATAGATAGATAGATAGATAGATAGATAGATAGATAGATTACCACTGTTTTGGTCCAAGATGGACGGAACAGCGCTCACAATTTTGGTGGAACGTTGGCCCCCCCCGGCAGGAGCACGCCGGCAATCTTTACCAATTCTAGCGCCACAGCACAGAGCACTAGACAAAGAGAACACATTCACGGTCAAGTTTCTTTTGCTTCTTTTATTTATTTAAGGTGTGTACAGCCACCCAACATGTTTCGGTCTTCTAGCAGACCTTGATCATGGGTTGCTGTACTCACCTTAAAGAAATACTTATTGTGGTCCATGTTTTTTGAGAAGAAGTGTGTAACAGATACGTACTGTGATGAGTAGAAGGTTCAGTCTTTAAAAAAAATGGTATGATCTCGCAAGACTCTCGCGGGATCGTGAAAAGTAGGAAGGAGTAGGTGATGTTTGAATACACTATGCACACTTGTTACTGGAAGTAGTCTTACTGGAGATGGTGTTTATCAGTGTCTACTATTTAAGCTCATTTTTTGAAAGAGTTGTGAGTAGAGTTAAGGCTCGTTCACACACTCTGCTATGCACACCCTTCTGCGCACTCCCATTATCTGAGAGTTAGGTCTGAAAGGAGAGGGCAGTCCCTCCCCACACCCTACTATGCACAGCCGTCATCTGACAGAGAGGTCTGAAAGGAGAGGCCAGTCCATTTCCACATACTAGTACGCACACTCATCAGTAATACCATCAATGATGTAATTTGAGATGTCACACCAGTGATGTCATAAATGATGTCATAGAACATGCTATGAGTAATGTCAAATGTGAGGTCACATGCAGTGCATGACGGGGGCGCAAGTTATAGCTAAGCACTGCTAACTATAACTTGTGAATTTCAGTGGTTTTGTTTAGTAAAAAACATTAATGTTGTCCCTGAGAAATTCACCTAGCTATAATGCTACTTTAATATCATATATTACCCAGTGGCAGTGACCGCTGGGTAGTTATAGTTAGATCAGCTGTTCCATAGGAAAAGTGCTTTTTGTGTAGGTAATAAGTTTAGTCCCAATTGAGAAATCTCATCGAAACTTTCTAAAAATGTGCTACTGTTCGCCTAGCTTGTGTATGGAACGTTTTGGGGTGATCTGTAAAGCGGGGCGGAGAAATAACGGAGGTCCCAAAATGCAAAATCCCTGTGCATTTTCCATAGACTTCTTTAAGAAGAGCTACAGCAAAAACTGCTGAACGGAATTGCACCACAATTAGTAGGAAGCTTGATCGTAGTCAGCAGATTGTGCTTCTTGTGATGCGGTGCAAATCTGTTCAGCAGTTTTTTAGAAATTAAGGGCCAAAAATATTTGTATATCTGGACGGTTGGGTCCACGAGAGGCTCAAGAGACTCTCACAGGAGCATCAATTTAAACATAGAGCATTCCAGGGTGTTTTATTTTGCATGTGCCAAATCGTTTCAGCGGGAGTCAGACTCCCAGTGCAGCGAGTACTCTGTTTGGCTGTCAGCAACATGTGCAAAATGTTGCTGGCAGTCATTACTGGACTTAGCCCCTTGTTTGGAAGTAGATTAAAAAAATATATACGGGGAAGGGTAGGGATACCCTGCCCCCTTGGCCCAAAAGGACCCCCTGGGTGGCAAACCAAATGTGGCAATTTATTCCACGATCCCGCTGCACTTCCACTGGATAGGAAAAAAAATATGGTGGCCCGGGCCACGTTGTTTAATTGCAGCGAGAGGGGTGCGCAGCCCCTTCGCTGAGCTATTATAGGGCACAGGGATTCCACCTCCTAGGGCAAAAACACCAAAAAAGTGGAGGGGGCTGGACATCCCCCTCCTCATGCCTTCAAAGGCGCCATGGGGACCCCATCCCCTGGGGCCGATATATTTATGCCCCTTTTTTTTGCATTTCATTTCCAGAGGGTGGGCCTGTTTGATGAATCTCCACTAAACTTTTCAGACTCATTCTTCCTTTTACATTGGTGGATGATGCAAAGTTTTGTGGTGATTGGTGAAGGAGGTGCAAAGATAAAAGGGGGGATCCCAAAACGCATTTTTCCACCAATGCATTTTCCGTAGACTTTTTTACTTCATGTAGCGCAAAAACGGCTGATTTACATGAAATGTGGCAGGATTAGACATTTTTGTGCACATATGATCCTTTTGGGTGCTAAAAGTTAGTAGGGTAAGTATTTTGTATGTTATAAGGCATTTTACCTTAGTGATATCTTAGATGTAGGTAAGTATGAGGTTTGATATTTCATTCATAGCTATTAGCACTTTATAAAAGTAGTAATACGCAGGGAAAAATGTTTAGAAGTTTCTATAAATTTTTTAAAGCATGTACAGAGTACCGTGGTACTGCCTCGTGAGTACTGTGGTTGCAAATATATATATATATATATATATATATATATATATATATATATATATATATATATATATATATATATATATATATATATATATATATATATATATATATATATATGTGTGTAAAATAAATCAAAAATACCCTGTAGCACTCTATATTTTCCAACTATAGGGTACCACAGTGTAATTTCCATTTTAACATATAAAAATCTTCAGTGGAAAGTCTACAGAATATCACAATAATGCCTACAAATTACTGCTCTACTTGAAAACATTTTTTTAAATGCTCAGTCCTCCCTAAACTGCTGTAAAAAATATATAGAACATTATAAATATATCTCTCTACCTATTACCACTTTTGTAAAGTGGTAATAGGTAGGGATGGGCGTAATACTCCATCCGCCTGATGAATTGGAGGAATTTGAGCACCATGGCAACGGTCAAAGAAGCTTGGAATGATTTTTACATCAAACTTCGTGCATGGAAAACCGCAGGATTACTTAGTATTGAGGAATTCAATTTTTTGAAGACTGAGCATCCGGTAATTCCTGTAATTTACTTCATTCCTAAAATCCACAGACAGGAGTAAACCCCCTGGTAGGCCGATTATATCTGCATGTGGTAGCATCATGGAAAATACTTCAAGATACGTGGATTATTTCTTGCAGGAGCATGTGAGGAAACTCCCGTCATACGTCCAGGATACTAGTGATTTCCTGAGAAAGATACGAGATGTGACATGGGATGCAGACTGTATACTCATCTCACTTGATGTGAAGTCACTTTACACTAGCATCCATAATAAGGACGGAGTGAGAGCTGTGAGTACTATTTGAACTTGAAACCGATGTACCTTTACATGCATAACAAAATGCTGATTACCATGATTGCATGATGTCTGGAAAATAATTTTTTCTTTTTCAGAATCAGGTTTTTCAGCAGATCAGAGGTGTCGCCATGGGGGCCTGTTTCTCTCCAAGTTATGTCTGTCTGCATATGGGGTTTTGGGAGGAACGGGTGCTCATGGCGACACATAGTGAAACTTTTTCCAAACATGTCCTTTGCTGGTACAGGTACATAGATGATCTGTTCATGATTTGGAGAGGCACAGAACGGGATGCCCAACAATTCATAGAACAGATCAATGTGAACAATCTGAACTTACAATTTTCTGCCCAAATGAATAAGGAGGCTGTTATCTTTCTAGATGTAGAAGTGTTTGTGGTTAACAACAATTTGGAAACAAAGCTTCATCGGAAACCAACTGCGGGGAATACTATTCTCCATGCGTCTAGTCATCACCCCCAACACTTGATTCACAGCATCCCCTATGGGGAGATGCTGCGAATACGTAGGATCTGCAGTACAGAAATGGAATATGTTCAGGCACAGGAGGAGAGTAGAAAAAGATTCCTAGCCAGAGGGTATTCCAGGGATGTCATCAGAGGGGCTGTAGAAAAGGTAAACAAAAAGAGAGGGTTGATACATTAATAGCTAGAACCACTCCACGCAGCAGCAGTCAGGAGCAGAGCGTGCAATCGGCGCGTCTCATTTTGACATATAACCGCCAACACAAAGCTCTACGGAAAATAGTCAACAAAAATTGGGCTTTAGTTCAGAATGATTCGGTTTAGAGGGCACAATCACCAATAGCCCCAAAATCACGTTCAGAAAAGCTCGCTCCATGAGCAATTCTCTCGTAAAAAGTAGTCCTGAGATTAAATCCACTGCAACATGGCTAAATGCTAGGAACGGTTTCATTAAATGCGCTACATGCAAGGCTTGTAAATATGGGACAAGTAGATCATCTTATACAACTCCATTCAAACCGAAGCCCGTAGCCATCAACAAAAAACTCAACTGCAAAACAGAATATGCAGTTTATGTGCTGGAGTGTTCGTGTGGCCTGCAGTATGTGGGTAGTACCAATCTGCAGGTCCATAAACGAATACTCCAGCACATTAGGGCCATCACTAACAATAATGATGCCTATCCGGTAGCAAGACATTTTAACCCCTTCCATGCTTATGACGAGCTGGACTCGTCATGGCACACAGTGCTCGTGTGCTCATGACGAGTCCAGCTCGTCCTAAGACTACCCACGGGGAAGCGCTGGCGCTCCCCCGTGGGAATCCGATCGTCGGGGTTTTTTTTAGGAGGCAGGGGAAGGACTTCCCCTGCCTCCCCTCCCCCACCCCCATCAATGACGTCAGCGCGCGAGGCGCGCTGACATCGTGAGGGTTTCCCTTTCTTCCCGACGCGCTGGAAGCCATTTGCTTCCAGCGCGTCGGGAAATAAGGTGAGTTTTGGCTCGGGGAGGGGGTTTGATTCAAAGAGACATCGAGGGAAAGGAAAGGGTTTTCCTTTCCCCGATGCCTCTTTTGTGCATTCCTGCTGCACGATCATGTGATCGTGCAGCAGGAATGCCTACGAGGCGGCATTGTGAGCGTGGAGATGTGCCTTCTCTCCATTGCCACCCTGTAAAGTTAGCTGTAATCCTTGATGGAGGTCTCTGCACCCTTGATTTTCTTGAGCGCAATCCTTCTCCTCGTCTGCCGCTGCGATCCTGCAATTCTTCTGGTCCTTTACGCAGCTGTAGTGTAGGAAAGGCATTATACATTTACCCAACGAGGTAGCACTTACTGATTAGCCAGTAGAAAGTACTCCAGTTGAGTAGAGGTATTGCACAAAACGGTGGCATCTTCGTGAGCGTGGAGATGTACCTTCTCTCCATTGCCACCCTGTAAAGTTAGCTGTAATCCTTGATGGAGGTCTCTGCACCCTTGATTTTCTCGAGCGCAATCCTCGTGTAGTTCCTGTGACCAGGAGGTTCCTTCTCCTCGTCTGCCGCTGCGATCCTGCTCTGACCCTTTATAAACAAGAGGCATGTGAACGGGCCTAGAAGCCCCGCTCGTTTGGCCCCGCCACACATACACTAGCGGTATGCAACGTATGCCCGCCCTTTGCCTACTATGATGGACAGCTTACTCAAAGGATCCCGGCGCTTTCGGCACGGTGGCAAAGTTACAGACACACAGGTCACTGGAGACAATCCTTGATGGAGGTCTCTGCACCCTTGATTTTCTCGGCGCAATCCTCATGTAGTTCCTGTGACCAGGAGGTTCCTTCTCCTCGTCTGCCGCTGCGATCCTGCTCTGACCCTTTATAAACAAGAGGCATGTGAACGGGCCTAGAAGCCCCGCTCGTTTGGCCCCGCCACACATACACTAGCGGTATGCAACGTATGCCCGCCCTTTCCCTACTATGATGGACAGCTTACTCAAGGATCCCGGCGCTTTCGGCGCGGTGGCAAAGTTACAGACACACAGGTCACTGGAGACAATCCTTGATGGAGGTCTCTGCACCCTTGATTTTCTCGAGCGCAATCCTCGTGTAGTTCCTGTGACCAGGAGGTTCCTTCTCCTCGTCTGCCGCTGCGATCCTGCTCTGACCCTTTATAAACAAGAGGCATGTGAACGGGCCTAGAAGCCCCGCTCGTTTGGCCCCGCCACACATACACTAGCGGTATGCAACGTATGCCCGCCCTTTCCCTACTATGATGGACAGCTTACTCAAAGGATCCCGGCGCTTTCGGCGCGGTGGCAAAGTTACAGACACACAGGTCACTGGAGACAATTCTTCTGGTCCTTTACGCAGCTGTAGTGTAGGAAAGGCATTATACATTACCCAACGAGGTCGCACTTACTGATTAGCCAGTAGAAAGTACTCCAGTTGAGTAGAGGTATTGCACAAAACGGTGGCATCTTCGTGAGCGTGGAGATGTACCTTCTCTCCATTGCCACCCTGTAAAGTTAGCTGTAATCCTTGATGGAGGTCTCTGCACCCTTGATTTTCTCGGCGCAATCCTCGTGTAGTTCCTGTGACCAGGAGGTTCCTTCTCCTCGTCTGCCGCTGCGATCCTGCTCTGACCCTTTATAAACAAGAGGCATGTGAACGGGCCTAGAAGCCCCGCTCGTTTGGCCCCGCCACACATACACTAGCGGTATGCAACGTATGCCCGCCCTTTCCCTACTATGATGGACAGCTTACTCAAAGGATCCCGGCGCTTTCGGCGCGGTGGCAAAGTTACAGACACACAGGTCACTGGAGACAATTCTTCTGGTCCTTTACGCAGCTGTAGTGTAGGAAAGGCATTATACATTTACCCAACGAGGTAGCACTTACTGATTAGCCAGTAGAAAGTACTCCAGTTGAGTAGAGGTATTGCACAAAACGGTGGCATCTTCGTGAGCGTGGAGATGTACCTTCTCTCCATTGCCACCCTGTAAAGTTAGCTGTAATCCTTGATGGAGGTCTCTGCACCCTTGATTTTCTCGAGCGCAATCCTCGTGTAGTTCCTGTGACCAGGAGGTTCCTTCTCCTCGTCTGCCGCTGCGATCCTGCTCTGACCCTTTATAAACAAGAGGCATGTGAACGGGCCTAGAAGCCCCGCTCGTTTGGCCCCGCCACACATACACTAGCGGTATGCAACGTATGCCCGCCCTTTGCCTACTATGATGGACAGCTTACTCAAAGGATCCCGGCGCTTTCGGCACGGTGGCAAAGTTACAGACACACAGGTCACTGGAGACAATCCTTGATGGAGGTCTCTGCACCCTTGATTTTCTCGAGCGCAATCCTCATGTAGTTCCTGTGACCAGGAGGTTCCTTCTCCTCGTCTGCCGCTGCGATCCTGCTCTGACCCTTTATAAACAAGAGGCATGTGAACGGGCCTAGAAGCCCCGCTCGTTTGGCCCCGCCACACATACACTAGCGGTATGCAACGTATGCCCGCCCTTTCCCTACTATGATGGACAGCTTACTCAAAGGATCCCGGCGCTTTCGGCGCGGTGGCAAAGATTACAGACACACAGGTCACTGGAGACAATCCTTGATGGAGGTCTCTGCACCCTTGATTTTCTCGAGCGCAATCCTCGTGTAGTTCCTGTGACCAGGAGGTTCCTTCTCCTCGTCTGCCGCTGCGATCCTGCTCTGACCCTTTATAAACAAGAGGCATGTGAACGGGCCTAGAAGCCCCGCTCGTTTGGCCCCGCCACACATACACTAGCGGTATGCAACGTATGCCCGCCCTTTCCCTACTATGATGGACAGCTTACTCAAAGGATCCCGGCGCTTTCGGCGCGGTGGCAAAGTTACAGACACACAGGTCACTGGAGACAATTCTTCTGGTCCTTTACGCAGCTGTAGTGTAGGAAAGGCATTATACATTTACCCAACGAGGTCGCACTTACTGATTAGCCAGTAGAAAGTACTCCAGTTGAGTAGAGGTATTGCACAAAACGGTGGCATCTTCGTGAGCGTGGAGATGTACCTTCTCTCCATTGCCACCCTGTAAAGTTAGCTGTAATCCTTGATGGAGGTCTCTGCACCCTTGATTTTCTCGAGCGCAATCCTCGTGTAGTTCCTGTGACCAGGAGGTTCCTTCTCCTCGTCTGCCGCTGCGATCCTGCTCTGACCCTTTATAAACAAGAGGCATGTGAACGGGCCTAGAAGCCCCGCTCGTTTGGCCCCGCCACACATACACTAGCGGTATGCAACGTATGCCCGCCCTTTCCCTACTATGATGGACAGCTTACTCAAAGGATCCCGGCGCTTTCGGCGCGGTGGCAAAGTTACAGACACACAGGTCACTGGAGACAATTCTTCTGGTCCTTTACGCAGCTGTAGTGTAGGAAAGGCATTATACATTTACCCAACGAGGTAGCACTTACTGATTAGCCAGTAGAAAGTACTCCAGTTGAGTAGAGGTATTGCACAAAGCGGTGGCATCTTCGTGAGCGTGGAGATGTACCTTCTCTCCATTGCCACCCTGTAAAGTTAGCTGTAATCCTTGATGGAGGTCTCTGCACCCTTGATTTTCTCGAGCGCAATCCTCGTGTAGTTCCTGTGACCAGGAGGTTCCTTCTCCTCGTCTGCCGCTGCGATCCTGCTCTGACCCTTTATAAACAAGAGGCATGTGAACGGGCCTAGAAGCCCCGCTCGTTTGGCCCCGCCACACATACACTAGCGGTATGCAACGTATGCCCGCCCTTTCCCTACTATGATGGACAGCTTACTCAAAGGATCCCGGCGCTTTCGGCGCGGTGGCAAAGTTACAGACACACAGGTCACTGGAGACAATTCTTCTGGTCCTTTACGCAGCTGTAGTGTAGGAAAGGCATTATACATTTACCCAACGAGGTAGCACTTACTGATTAGCCAGTAGAAAGTACTCCAGTTGAGTAGAGGTATTGCACAAAACGGTGGCATCTTCGTGAGCGTGGAGATGTACCTTCTCTCCATTGCCACCCTGTAAAGTTAGCTGTAATCCTTGATGGAGGTCTCTGCACCCTTGATTTTCTCGAGCACAATCCTCGTGTAGTTCCTGTGACCAGAAGGTTCCTTCTCCTCGTCTGCCGCTGCGATCCTGCTCTGACCCTTTATAAACAAGAGGCATGTGAACGGGCCTAGAAGCCCCGCTCGTTTGGCCCCGCCACACATACACTAGCGGTATGCAACGTATGCCCGCCCTTTCCCTACTATGATGGACAGCTTACTCAAAGGATCCCGGCGCTTTCGGCGCGGTGGCAAAGTTACAGACACACAGGTCACTGGAGACAATTCTTCTGGTCCTTTACGCAGCTGTAGTGTAGGAAAGGCATTATACATTTACCCAACGAGGTAGCACTTACTGATTAGCCAGTAGAAAGTACTCCAGTTGAGTAGAGGTATTGCACAAAACGGTGGCATCTTCGTGAGCGTGGAGATGTACCTTCTCTCCATTGCCACCCTGTAAAGTTAGCTGTAATCCTTGATGGAGGTCTCTGCACCCTTGATTTTCTCGAGCGCAATCCTCGTGTAGTTCCTGTGACCAAGAGGTTCCTTCTCCTCGTCTGCCGCTGCGATCCTGCTCTGACCCTTTATAAACAAGAGGCATGTGAACGGGCCTAGAAGCCCCGCTCGTTTGGCCCCGCCACACATACACTAGCGGTATGCAACGTATGCCCGCCCTTTCCCTACTATGATGGACAGCTTACTCAAAGGATCCCGGCGCTTTCGGCGAGGTGACAAAGTTACAGACACACAGGTCACTGGAGACAATTCTTCTGGTCCTTTACGCAGCTGTAGTGTAGGAAAGGCATTATACATTTACCCAACGAGGTAGCACTTACTGATTAGCCAGTAGAAAGTACTCCAGTTGAGTAGAGGTATTGCACAAAACGGTGGCATCTTCGTGAGCGTGGAGATGTACCTTCTCTCCATTGCCACCCTGTAAAGTTAGCTGTAATCCTTGATGGAGGTCTCTGCACCCTTGATTTTCTCGAGCGCAATCCTCGTGTAGTTCCTGTGACCAGGAGGTTCCTTCTCCTCGTCTGCCGCTGCGATCCTGCTCTGACCCTTTATAAACAAGAGGCATGTGAACGGGCCTAGAAGCCCCGCTCGTTTGGCCCCGCCACACATACACTAGCGGTATGCAACGTATGCCCGCCCTTTCCCTACTATGATGGACAGCTTACTCAAAGGATCCCAGCGCTTTCGGCGCGGTGGCAAAGTTACAGACACACAGGTCACTGGAGACAATTCTTCTGGTCCTTTACGCAGCTGTAGTGTAGGAAAGGCATTATACATTTACCCAACGAGGTAGCACTTACTGATTAGCCAGTAGAAAGTACTCCAGTTGAGTAGAGGTATTGCACAAAACGGTGGCATCTTCGTGAGCGTGGAGATGTACCTTCTCTCCATTGCCACCCTGTAAAGTTAGCTGTAATCCTTGATGGAGGTCTCTGCACCCTTGATTTTCTCGAGCGCAATCCTCGTGTAGTTCCTGTGACCAGGAGGTTCCTTCTCCTCGTCTGCCGCTGCGATCCTGCTCTGACCCTTTATAAACAAGAGGCATGTGAACGGGCCTAGAAGCCCCGCTCGTTTGGCCCCGCCACACATACACTAGCGGTATGCAACGTATGCCCGCCCTTTCCCTACTATGATGGACAGCTTACTCAAAGGATCCCGGCGCTTTCGGCGCAGTGGCAAAGTTACAGACACACAGGTCACTGGAGACAATTCTTCTGGTCCTTTACGCAGCTGTAGTGTAGGAAAGGCATTATACATTTACCCAACGAGGTAGCACTTACTGATTAGCCAGTAGAAAGTACTCCAGTTGAGTAGAGGTATTGCACAAAACGGTGGCATCTTCGTGAGCGTGGAGATGTACCTTCTCTCCATTGCCACCCTGTAAAGTTAGCTGTAATCCTTGATGGAGGTCTCTGCACCCTTGATTTTCTCGAGCACAATCCTCGTGTAGTTCCTGTGACCAGAAGGTTCCTTCTCCTCGTCTGCCGCTGCGATCCTGCTCTGACCCTTTATAAACAAGAGGCATGTGAACGGGCCTAGAAGCCCCGCTCGTTTGGCCCCGCCACACATACACTAGCGGTATGCAACGTATGCCCGCCCTTTCCCTACTATGATGGACAGCTTACTCAAAGGATCCCGGCGCTTTCGGCGCGGTGGCAAAGTTACAGACACACAGGTCACTGGAGACAATTCTTCTGGTCCTTTACGCAGCTGTAGTGTAGGAAAGGCATTATACATTTACCCAACGAGGTAGCACTTACTGATTAGCCAGTAGAAAGTACTCCAGTTGAGTAGAGGTATTGCACAAAACGGTGGCATCTT